>OZ005652.1:280651102-281369435 GCA_963930645.1 Salticus scenicus | reverse complement strand
ATTAATAACATAGAGGGAAGCATTCAGGCTACTTCGATTATAAAATTCGCCAAGGAAAATTTTTTGAAGAAATAATGGTATTTAAAATAAATAAATAAATAAAGGTTGCCAGCTATGATATTCAAAAATATAATTAAGGGTATAAATTCATTAATTTAATTTCTATCCTTAATTAATTAGTAAATTAAAAGTAGCATTTCATTTCCTTCATTTGTCAAAAGTTGATATAGTAATCCTATATTCTCAGCAAAGTCACCCAGACTAATCCCTGTCAGGGAAGACCTAGTGTAATTTTTGTTTTTCTAACTAGTGTAATTTTTGTTTTTCAACCTAGTGTAATTTTTGTTTTTCAATATTTCAAATAGTTATCGTTTTATCAATTTATCACCATTTTTTTGCTGCTAAAACGGAAAAAAAAAGAAAGTTTTGTAAAAGTATCATTTTGAACTCAGTAATCCAGAAAATACTACTGAAAAAATATAGTGAAATTACCAATATATTAACGAATAAAAATCCTTCTAGCATAATTTCATATGACTAATCCTTCTCTGAAACATAGATTATCACAAAAATACTCATTTTTCACACCATTTTCTTTTTAAATAATCTGTCACCGAAATCTTCAATGAAATAAAGATTTCATATTTCGTTGTATAATAAAACATCAAACATGTCCTTTCGACTTAATGTGATCTTTATCTTACTAAACTCTTTACATTCAGTGTAAAAACTGACATCTCTATGACCTTAAAAAAGGAATGAAAACGAAATAAAGAAAAGAAAAAAACCGCGGAATCGCATCTTTCACGTCAGCTCTAACCTTCTTGATGCTCTAGGGCTTCACTGGAAGACAATTTGATTCGCCGTGGTATAAGTACTCAAACAGAAACAAATAATAAAAACAAGTTATGAGATTGCATCCTATAAGCTTCGGCTCAAAATAAATTATTAATTCCCTAAGATGCGAATCGATCCGCAATCTGGTGACTTTCTTTTAACATGTTACATTCTTTACAACATCGAGTATTCAACAGCTATTTGCGCGCACGGTTAATAGAGAAGGTAATTAGATGAAAGAAAGATCGTAGAAGGATGTCTAAACTGTAAATCCAGGTATGTAAATTCCTTATTTTCAAGATTTCATAACATACTGTCTCTTATATGCTTGTATAAGCATATGTAGTAATATAATATTACTTATAGCTATTTAAATAGTTGGGAAAGAGCAAAAATGGCCAGTGGTAAGGAAAAATGAGTACGATAGAAATTCAGTTATGTAAATTTATATCATATCTTTACCAACATTATACTTGTAAATTCACATCTCATAAAGTCTCAACATGGTAAATACTTGTATAACTGTAACGTAAATTTACTTTCACAAATATTACTATCCGAAGATGCCGCATATTTGCGACTAAATATTTAACACGATGTATTCGTAGAAATATCAAGCTATCTACAATATTTGCATGCATGAGAACTTGTCAGAATTATATGTAGAATGAGAGATCGCAGCAATCGATTAAAGTGTAAATTCATATATGTAAAATTAGGTTTTTACCATTCTTATTCTAATGAATTTCCACTATACCTACTGTTACCTAAATGAGATAGTCCAAATGTGATGTAATCTCCTCTGCAGAGGGTGAAAATTCTCATGGCAAGTCTAACGGAATACATATAGGAGTGAAACCCAGACCATCATTAATTTCCTACAGCTTAGCCCTAGTGTGGCATTAGATCTGCTCAACCTCAACCTCAAAATCATTGTATTCGGCAGCAAAATTATTGAAGCACTAGCAATGATGATTCGTATTTAAAAGATATGCACCTAATACTGTTTTGTTAAGTAAATATTTGTCGAGTCATTATCTTAGTCATTATGCTGTTTAAGAAAAAGTAAGTTAATGATAAAACTTAGCGATCAAACTAAGAAAAAAAATGTGGATGTGTACTTCAATAATTTTTGCTTCCGATTGAACTGTAATTTTCATTAAATATTAAGTCCCAGAAATTTGCATAAAGCCATAACCTCGTAACTATCTTTTAATATGGTACACACATGGAAACATCAAATCATCTACCTCTATTTATATGCACTAGAAACGGCAAAAATTATTAAAAAAAAAAATGATATATGTAAAAAAAAAAAAAAAAAAAAAAAAAAGATTAAAATATAAATTAGGATAGATAAATTTATGTCTTTAACTATCGATTCCCTTGAATTTACAACATACTCTTTCCTAAATACATGCGTCTAATTGTGATCCAAATTTGATTAATAAAATATTAATTCTCATCTAGAAATCAGCACTATTTTTTAACATGTTTAATTCGTAGCACAAATAAAAATTAATTTTCAAATATGCAGATAATCCTCAACCTAATGATTATCTTTTAAGATTGATGATTCATTCAAAAAAATATCGAATCATCTACATTTATTTGTATGCACTAGAAATAGCAAAAATCATGAATGGAGTGAGAAGTCGCTGAAAAATGATTAAGCTGCAAATTAAAATTTGTAAATCTATATTTTTACCACTTTTACCCTTTTGAATACACAATATACTGTTTCCTAAAAAGTGCGTCTAATTGTAATGCGAATTTTATTAATTAAACGTGTTTGGGGTTTATCTGCAAATCTAGAAAAATAAAATTTAGATCCTACAAAATTTAGACAAAATTTCATAGTTTCAAACCGGAAATTTTTTAAGAAAAAAAGTATTATAAAAAATAAGAATAATCTATTATTTTTACTGTTTGTTGGTTATACCTGATTTCAGATTTTTAAGTACGTATATATTTATTTAAATACTTCATTACTGAATACGTTTTAGATTGGTCAGATAGCGTTCTTTAAAAAATGTGCGATATTTTTCAATTCACAAGTGTCATCTTGGCTATACTGATCACCAATAAAACTTTAATTTTCCTTCACTTTATTTTGTAGGTGTGACAAAATATACGAACTGAAATAATTTATATACATATATATACACATAACAGTGCAGGAACTAAATTTTTCCTGATAAATTATTGTAAGATATCATGAAGTAAACATTAAATTATTTCAATCGTACTTACCAGTTTTGTTCAGTTTAACTCTTTGAAACTGTACAATATGTTTTATAATTTCTATAAAAATATAGTTCCTTAATTAAACTATATTTATAAAAGTAATTTTTAAAGACTAAAGTATCCTTAAAATAATACCCCCCCCCCCCACACACACGCACACAATATATATATATATATATATATATATATATATATATAATAAAATAAAATAAAATAAAATAAAAAAATAATTAATTAATTAATATAAAAAATAAAGCAATATATGAACTAAATGATAAACATTTTGATTCTGACGGTAGTGAAGAAGCGATTTAACAAGTCTGCATAGCATTCCAATACCATTCGTCTTTTTTTCAGTTGACAATTTTTACGCTTAATCTATTTCTCTATTTTAAACAGTAAACCCCCGCCTATTTAGTTGATTTTTTCCTTCTAGTGTTCGTTTAAAGGATTCAAAATTTATCACTAGCAATAGATTAGGCAAATACCACTTGTATGTGTTTTTTCCAACGTAAAATAAGAGATTTAATATGAATACGCATAGCTACTTTTACTATTACTTTTCTATATTCTTTTGTTTTAGAAGAACGATGAAAGGAGGGGCTTGTTTTCTTTAGAAAACAAGAATTCGTTTGCTAAAATTAATGTGTAAAATTCATCTTTTTTGTTTCATTTCTTCGCGTTTTACGTTGTTGTTATACATTTTGACCCGTAAACAAAAATTTAAAATATTTTGTTTAATTTTCTCAGTTACTTTTTAAGATTTTCATCATTATCTTATGCAAAACTTCATAAGAAACGGTCCCCTAAGCTTCTCCAAAAGAAAGATTTATTTATAACTCGAAAACTAATAACTGCAATGAGCTGCAAATTTGCACACCCATATTTTTCAGCATTAGGATTCATTTTATGCAAAAATTAATATAGGTCATAATTCATAATTTTTTTTAATATGAATTTATTAATATTTTCCATAATTAAAAATCTTTTTCAGAATCTAAAATTACAATGGATTTTGTTTGAGTTTCTTCACTGTATCTCGTAAAGAAAATTATATCGATCAATTTACTTTTTGTGAAGATATTAATAAAAGTTTGAAATATGAATTTAACATTATCACCTTCAAACTTTGAACGTTTATCACTCTATTAAAAAAAAATATATATATATATATGCAACCAATATACTTTTTCGCATCGTCGCAACCCCAGGAATTCAAAGATAATATAAAAATGGGGTATTACTGGTGAAAAATTCAAAGTTAGTGCGCGTTTTTCTATGTAGACGACCCCACCCCCCAATTTAAAAGTTCATTTCTTTTTCTGAAAGTACTAACAATTCCCAGTCGAATGATACCTGATGCATTTTTGTGCATCGATTAGAGCAACGAAATTACAGCGAGTGTTGCGTTTTTTTCCCCCGACTGTGCATTTTCCATTTAGTAATTCGCTTTATTACACTCTATGAAGTACTCAATAAAATGTGCATAAAGCTTTTTTTTTTTTTTTTTTTTCCATATATAATATAATAAATGTGTACTTTGTATTCTGTAAGGGATTTTTGTGTGAAATAAACACCTTATATTTTAATACAGGAAATACAATTATTTCTTTGTTATATCTAAACAATTACTTAACTAAAAAAAATATATATATATGCAGTACTGGGTACTTCCAGTTTTATGTGGAATTACTGCCATAGAACGCTATGCTAAACGTCATAGTATTACACAGTTTTTAATTTAAACCTCAGAAATTCCATTGTGCCAAACATCGTAAATATTTTTTTCTAGTTCTTACAAAGTTTAAGGCTAGAAATTTTCCATCTCCTCTTCCCCTTTATAGACTAAACATTTTCGATCTTACTGCGATAAGGACTATTGTCAGGTCTGGTAAAGAACAAATTCTACGATATGTAGGATTTAACCTAAAAAGAAAAGAAAAAATAAAGATTACTTGCCGAATTATAGGTGCTCATGAAGACAGATATGTAATTTTAATAATTTGAAGGAAATAACGCCTCACAGATGCCGTGTGGCAAAGTACATTACCTTGAATTATTGATTGTGGAAAACTCTGAGATACCCCAAAAAATAGCCGGATGAGTCCCCACTTTTGTAAAAACCGTGTTTTATTACCAGTTAATTGATCCCCTGAGCATTAAATTTTGTCCGATTGCTTGACAAGTTATGAATCCCATACCGTAATATACAGAGAATTTTACTCTTATTTTTAGAGTGTAATTTTCGTTAAATCGGTTTTAATTTTCGTCGCCCGGCTACCTTGTTTCCGACAGCTCTAAATTGTCTCATCAGAGGAAAACCACTGAGTACCAATAATTAACTGAGCATTTTTAAATTTTTTTTGATCCACTGAAGTCTGTTGTTTTCTAAATTCTTTTCGTTAATAATAGCTTTTTTGCAGATGATCTGATTTTTAAACCTGGTTTATTTAATGATTGTTGCACTATTTTAAAAGAAATTATATTGCTAAACACTTTTTCTGAATCCATTTTTAAGTTCTAAACACAATACAAATCGACTTTTTACACACTTTCCTATTAGTTTGCGGTAATCTCGTTTGGATGAGCAACGTGACCGCCTAGAGCCAAATTTCCAGTTACAGCCAAAAAATTTTATATCTTAATAAAAATTCTCTTACCAATGTTTCATTTACCTTTCATTATTTTGCCACATTGCGCATTAAAATATTTTTTGCTTTTCATTCGAAAAATAACACTTTTTCTGGTATCGTTAATTGCCTTATCCTTGTCATTTTTTAAATACTTTTAAAAAAATTATTTTAAATACTTTCCTAATTACTGTTTTTCATTTTGAATACTTGGCTCAGTCTAAATTTTACGAAGATGTAATACAAGCTGTTCGAAAATTTGCTTTTTAAATGATAAAATTGCAGAAAGTAAAAAGGAAAATATCCAAGAGTACCACCAACCTTATTCTTTTGAATTCAAAACATGCTTTTTCCTGAATAAATGTGCCTAATTTTGATGGAAACCTAATCAATTAAATTTTAACTCTCAAGAATATTGGTAAATTCACAACATAGCCTCTTTTAAAATAATTTATTCATGGAAATATCAAACCTTTTACGGCTAAATGTTAACTTTGTAAGTAACAAAAAGGATTATCGGAATGAAATTGTCATAAATTCAAATATGTAAACTTATATCCTATCTTTACCGACCATATCTCTTGAATTCACATCATACTGTTTCTTAAATGCGTGTGTTTAAATGTAATGTAAATTTGATTAATTAAACATTAATTCCTTAACATGCACAAAAATCTACAGCTCAACACCACTTTTTAACATAGTTCTCCCTGAAAATATAAGATGAACTATGTGTTATTTGTATGCACGGGAAATAACAAAAATGATTATTGAAATAAAAAAGTCCCAAACAAACACAAACAAGCTCAGTAAATAAATAAAATAAAGCTGTGGATTTTTATTTGTTAAATTACGTCTTTTCCAATATTAGTCTTGAATTTACAACATTCTGTATCCTAAATGCATGTGTCTAATTGTGAGGCAAATTTGTTTTAATATCTATTAATTCACAAAGATTAAGATCAGTCCTTAACCAACTTTAACTAAGAGAAAACTAACACTAAATGTCCAAAGAAATACAGTTTTATTGTCTATAAATAACATCTTAAAAATGCGTTTCCATAATGGTTATCTCACATATCAAGTTTCGTACAGTTATATGCCATAGAAGTTGAGATATTCCCATCCCGTTATCGAGGAAATTTGCAGTATAACAGCGCGACCTATTGGCTGATAAGCAGCAAAATTGAATCAGCATAATCTCTCATAATGGCCTTTTCACATATCAAGTTTTGTTTGATGATACGCACTAGAACCTGAGATATAGCCTTCCCTTAAATTGCAGAAATTGCTGTGTAGCAGCGCCATCTGTGAGGTGGTTGACACCAAAACTTGACAGGTCCTAATTTAGGTCAAGGTGCATCTACATATAAATTTACGTTCAATTCTGCGCAGTAGTTCCTGAGATATAGACTTTCCTTAATTTCCGGAAATCGCTGTATTGCAGCACCACCTGTTGGCCGATAGGCGCTCAAATTGAATCATCATAATGTCTCATAATGGTCTTTTCACATATAAAGTTTTATTTGATTATACGAAACAGAAACTGAGATATAGCCTCCCTGAATCTGCGAAAATCGCTCTGCAGCATCGCCACCTGTTGAGCAGTTTATAGCCACTAATTTAGGTCAAGATGCATCTACATATAAATTTATATGCAATTCTGAACAGTAGTTCCGGAGATACAGTCGCCACAATTTCTTGTCTCACACACACACAAACAGATAGACGAACAGACAGACATTTTGTAAAAATGGTCAAAACGTGTTCTAGACCTCTCAAAACGTGCAAATCCGTCGAAAACTGGAAATCGAAAATTTTTACGAATCCAATACTTTCTTCTATTGAATATACAAGAAAGTAAAAACGATGTACTCTTTAGAATATCATATCATTTATAGTTATTAGTATATACGGAAAATGACAAAAATGAATAATAGAATAAAAGTTCATACGCAATCATTAGGTTTCAAATTTAGACATCTAAAATTATTTTTTGCCATCCTTACTGTCGTAAATTCATAAAATGATCTTTTATAAATCCTTGAGTGGTTGTAATGTAAACTTGGTTGATTAAATATTAATTGCCAAAGATGCGGAAAATTCACAGCATTTTTACTTTCTTCTATATTCAATAGAAGAAAGTATTGGATTCATAAAAATTTTCGAATTCCGATTTTCGACGGATTTGAGAGATCCAGAACACGATTTGACATTTTGTAGAAAATGTCTGTCTGTATGTGTGTGTGACAAAAATTTTGTGGCAACTGTATCTCTGGAAACACTGCTCAGAATTACATATAAATTTATATATAGATGCACCTTGACCTAAATTAGTGCCTATCGACTTTTGGTGCTGACTGCTCAACAGGTGGCGCTGCTATGCAACGATTTCCGCAATTTAAGGGGAGACTATATCTCAGGATCTATTGCGTATAATCAAACAAAACTTGATGTGTAAAAAGGCCATTATAAGAAATTATACTGGTTCAATTTGAATGCTTATCGGCCAACAAGTGGTGCTGCTATACAGCTACATCTGCAATTTAAGGGAAAGCTATATCTCAGGAATTACATCACAAAAATGGATATAACTTTATATGTAGATGCACGTTGACCTAAATTATTGTGTACCAACTTTTGGTACAAACCGCTCAACAGGTGGCACTGCTATACAGCGATATCCTCAATTTAAAGGGAAAGCTATATCTCAGGTTCTATTGTGTACAATCAAACAAAACTTCGTATGTAAGAAGGCCACTATGAGACTTTACATTACTTCAATTTGAATTATTATCGGCCGACTGGTGGCGCTGCCATACATCGATTTCCGCAATTTAAGGGAAAGTTACAGCTAAGGAGCTACTGCACAGAATTGCATATAAATTTACATGTAGATGCACCTTGATCTAAATTAGCGCCTATAAACTTTTAGTGTTAACCGATTAACAAGTGGCACTGCTACACAGCGATTTCCGCAATTTAAGGGAAGGTAATATCTCAGATTCTATTGCATATCATTAAAAAAAAAAAAAAAAAAAAAAAAAAAAACTTGATATTCGAGAAGGCCATTATAAGACATTTTGCTGATTCAATTTGGATGTTTAATGGCCAACAGGTGGCGCTGCTATACTGAAATTCTTTTTGAAAACGGGATGGCTATAACTCAATTTTTATGGCATATAACGATACGAAGCTTGATATATGAGACAACCGTTATAAAAATGCACTCTTTAAGATGTTATTTACAGACAATAAAACTGTCTTTCTTTGGATATTTAGTGTTAGTTTTCTCTAAGATGAAAATCATTTGCATTCATTATGGTAGATAATTTTAATAAATAATAGTTTCAGTACATTATTTTCACTTAGTGAATTTGTATAGAGAAGTATAGAAGAAAATCTTGTGATTGCCAAAACATACTAGTCTTTTAATGATGTACTCATTGAAATATCAAATCATTTATAGTTATTTTTATGCATGGAAAATACTAAAAATGATTAGTACAATGCAAAGTATGGAAAATGATTAGACTGAAAATTTACACACGTAAAATTATTTCTTTACCATCCTTATTCTCGTAATTTCATAACATATTGTTTTCTTAATATACTTGTTTGATTGTGGTGTATATTTGTTTGATTAAATGATGATTCCCAAAGATGCGGATCAAACTAGTAAATATATAGTAAAGCACCATTTGTACGTCTTTCGAGGAACTGACGTAAAAGGACGTATAATCAAAATTTTAATAATTACACTTTGATTACTACAATTTTAATGACACTTAAGCAAAATTTATATGAAAATACTAATTAATAAAGTTTCTTAAGTTAGTAAATGTATATTATAAATTTTTTGAAGACAATAATTTATAAAAAAAAGTTTTATTATAAAAAGTGAGAAAAATCATACTATTAATGCATGACTGGGTACTAATTACATATATCATATACTGAGTATTACATTACATTTCTAAAGAACTATATGAACACATTTTGAATATTAATTATATATATTGCGCATCTTTAATAATAAGCATACGATTTATGTCCATACAGATAGTTATTTAATAACATTAAAAATCTTTTATATTCGTCTGATTTGCTGCTTGTGTATGAGTATTAAAAATTCCACTTTGAATTCAATTGATTCTTTAATCAGTATTCTTCGATCTTTCCTGTATTCCTCCATGATGCTTATGAAAAATCCATCTTATTTAGATTGGAAAATGACTGGTCGAGAAATTTTGCAAATTTTAGTAAAGTGCAAGAGACATATAACCGATATTAGCGGCGTATTAAACGAAGAATTTTTGCATTAAAATGAATTGGAATGAATCGGGACTTCACTAAAAGGACGTATAAATGTAAAAGACGTATAAACGAGAGACGTATAAACGGGGCTTTACTGTATATATACTTCACATGGCTCTTTTGTAGAAATATTAAATCATGAGCAACTTTTTGCGTACTCCCTAAGCAGCAAAAGTTATTTGTTGAAAAATAAAAGTTTAACCCATAAATTTAGATGTTTAAATTATGTTTTTATGTAAAACTTCTCATAAATTCCCTTTGCTAACTAAATATCTAAATTTCATTGTTTGTTTCCTAAGATGTAGATACATAATATGGTGATTTAATCTTTTTTTTACATGGTACGTTTTATAAAATGGAATATTCAGTGTTTTACAGCTATTTGCAATCTTAAAACTGAAAGTAATTACAAGAAAAAATAAATAAATAAAAATTATACTTTTAAAAAATTAAAGAACACGCTTTTATTGAAATGTGAACTAAAAATCACAAAATATCTATCTTTATAGTATTAAAATACAGGGTAAGAAAAAATTGTGTGAGTGACACACCATATTACAGGGTGATTATAAAATAATTTAGAATTAAACAAAAACCATTTTTTAAAAAAGTCCCCTGACTGGGCTCGAACGTTAGACCTTTAAGAGGGGACAATACCTAATCTCGCCGGCAGCCTTCTCCCATGCTATTCTATGGGGAAATTTGTTGCTACAATTACACATTACCTAATGAATATTTTTAAATTCTGTTTTCGCAGTCAGAAAATTCATAACCGTTAAATGAGTACTCATTTTTGAAAAAGTCATTTTTTTTTAATTTTTACATTTTAATTTTGAGTTCAAAAATGCGATTTTTCACAAAATGCATTTTTCTCATTTTCTAATCGAAAAATGAAATACTAAAATTTTAAAAAATCAATTTTTGGAAAACAAGTACTAATTTAACGCTTATGAATTTTCTAAATGTGAAAACAGAATTGAAAAATATTCATTAAGTAATGAGTAATTATGTAAACAAATTTTCCCATAGAATAACATGGGCCAAGACTGCCGGCGAGATTAGGTATTGTCCGCTCTTAAGTTCGTAGCCCGCAGCCTTACCTCACAGCCACAGTGTTCACGTAGGGAAAGTCTTTTTTTACAATATAGATTTTTTGTTTGCTTCCAGAGCGGTTACAAACATACATACAAACATACATACAGGTGAAGCTAATAAAAGCGTGTTAAAATAATAATATTATAGTTTTAAAAAATTAAAGAACACGCTTTTATAGAAATGTGAACTAAAAAGCAGAAAATATCTATCTTAGTATTAAAATGCAGGGTAAGAGAAAATCGTGTGAATGACACACCATAATATTTACATACATTTAAATCTTTAATTAAAATAACTTAGAATTAGACAAAAACCATTTTTTAAAAATCTCCCCTGATTGGGATCGAACGCTGGACCTTTAGGTTCGTAGCGCGGAGCTGTACCTCAACGCCACATCGTTCACGTAGGGAAAGTACTTTTTTTACAATATAAATTTTTTGCTTGCTCCCAGAGCGGTTACAAACAAACATACATACAGGTGAAGCTGATAAAAGCGTGTTAAAAAAAAGAAGCTAAAAGCAGAATGAGTATGCATACAGCACTATAGTTTCCAAGCACATCTCGGATAATCGCAATATTCATGTGTCTTCACTTTGCGTTGTTGTGAATACTGTATGACTGCAATAGCATTTTGTGATATTTTTTTCACATCTTCTATTCAGTAAAATTTTGGCTATGGAAAGTATGTCTCTGAGACAACGATATTATTGCAAAGTCTCATGTGTGCAACAATACAACAATGTTACATTTCATGTCGCAAATAGAGGATATTTCCACATTTGCACAACGTGCAATATCCATCTCCCATTACCTCCCAGAGATATAGATGGAGAAATATGACGTACTTGCGATGTCATCAGTTTCACACTGTGACTTCTTTTCCTCGCTCTAGAGATCAACATTGATATGAGGTAATTATAAACTGGGGCATATAAAATTATGTCATCCCGCAGTTGTCTTTGTGTATTCATTGTAAACAGTTTTCTGAGTATGTATGTTGAAATTTAAAGTAGTTATGACTTATTATAATGAATCACAATTAAAATTCATCTAAATTTCGTTTTAAGAGATTAAGAGAAAATTAATAAAGATTAAATATCTACCAATTAATAATACAGTTTTATTTCAGATCCTTAGGGCCTAGTGAGGAAAAAAGGTACACATTCGCAAAAACAAATAAATAGAAATACAGAAAGGGTAGGTTAGTATCTTATTTTATACTAGCAGGCTTTGCCCGCTTCACTGGTCACTATATTTAAATGAATATAAAAAAAAAAAAGAAAGAAAAAGAAAAAAAAAGAATCAATATTTTTTATATCGTTCTACAAATTAAAACTAAAAAGAAAATACATTAAAATTGCTTAAAAACTTCGCTTCGTTCGGCCCCTCGCTGACTTCGGCAGAGACTTCTTCACCGCAACATCTTGGTACTGGATAATTTAATTTAATTTATAGAAATGTCAATAATACAGGAAAAACTGCATTAGTAATTTTCTTTTTTATAATAAACACAACAGAAAACGTATACTATTTTACATGGAGATATTTTGTATAATTAGACCAATTAAAAAAAAAAAAAAATGCTTTTCCTTTTTACTTTTCGAACACTACAGTGAGGAAAGGATTTTAATCAGGTCAAAAATCCGAATTTGAGATTCTGATTTTTCTATACATTTCGAGGTCCCCTGAGTCCGTTTTCATTATTTTTACGATGATATATGTATGTGTGTGCGTGAACACGCTAGCGTCTAAACGCTTTGCTCGAATAAACTGTAAGTTGGTAAGCATGTTGCAAGTCACCGTAGCACGAATCCTATTGATTCTGATAAATCTAGCACTTATAGTTTTTTTTACAGGGACACAAAGAAAAATTCTTTATCATTATGGCCTATGGGACCAAAATTTTAAAAGTGCGATAGCATCTAAACGCCTTATTCAATTGTGCAAAAATGTATACACATATTATAGGTCACAGATACTCAATCTGTATAGATTTTGGAGAATCTAGCAATTATAGTTTTTTTAGAGGGACACAAAGAAAACTTTTTTATCATTATGGCCTATGGGACCAAATTTTTAAAAGTGTGATAGCGTCTAAACGCCTTATTAATGTGAACAAAATTTTGTACACATGTTACAGGTCACATTTGCACGAACTGTACAGATTTTGGTGAATTTAGCACTTACAGTTTTTTTACAGGGACACAAAGAAAAATTCTTTATCATTATGGCCTATGGGACCAAATTTTTAAAAGTGTGATAGCATTAAAAGCCTTATTCCACTGAGCTGAAAATTTATATGAATATTACAAATCACTGTTGCACTAACTATAAACATTTTGGTGAATCTAGCATTTATATGTTTTTACAGAGACCCAACGAAAAATTTTTTATCATTATGATCTATGGGCTCAAAGTTCAGTAGCGTTAAATAAAACATCGTGTAATATATGGAGAAAATACTCAAACACTCTATTTTGGTTTTCTCTCTTTTGTTTGTTTAACAACTCCTCTGTCTTTACTTTATCTACAAAATTGTTAATTACTCAATGTTCGAAAAGTCGAGTGGAGTCACTCCAGATTTTTTCCCACTCGCATTACAAAAATATTTAAAATAAAATTCAGAAAAATTGTGCAAAAACATTGAAACAGCTTGGACCTCTTGGCGGAATTTAAAATGTAGCACAGAAGTAGCTCGGACGTTTCTCGCCAAAATGTTTACTTATGCATTTGCGATACCCATATCAACTCATCGCCGAAATAATAACAAAATTTTAAATAATTTTAAGATTAAAAAAAAAAAAAAATATATATATATATATATATATATAATATATATATATATATATTATATATATATATATACATATATATATATATATATATATATATATATATATTATATATATATATACATATATATATATACCATGTTTTTATATACCATATATACTTTTTATATACCATGTTTTTAAATTTTCTGTTGAATCTTATAGCTACAGAACTACATTAATATTTTATCAATGTGTAGAAAGTTTTAAAGTGATAATGATGTCAATTTGTGTGACATGCATAATTTAATTCTTTACAATTTTTTAATGTTCACGTTTAATTAAATGTATTTATTTTTACGTCGAAAAAAAAAAGAAGTAACTCGTAATTTATTTATTTATTATTATTTTTATTATTATTTGGCAACATTTAAATTATAACTAATATTTCTTTCCATATTTTAATTAATTAAAAGAAAACTTTGCAACGTAATATCTTTAGTAACTTGATATAAATAGTGTCCACACAAAAAATGAACAATTTTTAGAGCTCTTTTAAAAAGTATAACCTCTAATGCAGTATCTTAAAAAGAAAAAAGTGGCCTACTTTCATCACCAAAGTAGTTAAATCTAGACTAATCAAAAATAGGAGTGGTCCGCCCGGATGTGTTCCCGACAAACTCTTTGCTTTATTTATATAGATTTACATTTTTGCAAGTGTAAATTTCTCAATAATTAATAAATAATATCTAGTAGAATAAAAAAAAACTTAAAAAAAAAAAAAAAATGTTTTACTATGTAACTTGCGCCTTGCTAATCCAAAGTAATAATTTTTTAATTCAACTAAAACAACATCAGTAGTGCATTTACACAGTATTAAAAGTGGCAACATGCCAGATCCTCCATCTTTAAAGGACATTTTAGTATCTAAAATTATATGCATGATTCATTGCAATCAATAAAATGGGTTATTAATTTCAAATGGATTAATATTTTTGTTATTTCCAAGAACGGCTTCATAAACTTTTAGACTGCATCTTTAACCCTAGAACACAAGTGGTACGTAAATTTTACGTGCGGTCTTCATTTATTGCTTCATTTCTGCCCTTTCTCTACTACCGATACACTTGTTTGACCTTCAGTGCTTCGAAATAATTATTCAGTTAATGAAAAATTAGTAATATTGGGTAAAACAGCAAATAATTAAACATATTTAGAAACAACATTAATGCAATATAAGCAAATAAAACGACTTTTACATGAGCACGTAAATTTTACGTATCTCTAGTGATAGCGGCATAACACGCTAGTGTTCTAGGGTTAAGATTCATAGTTATCATCATTATCTTATAGCTCCCTCCCCTCTTAACCCTCTCTCTTAAAAAATATATATATGTGTAGTTTATTCTGTTGAAATCAAATTAGTCTTTTCTACTGTAAATTAATAGTAAAATGTAGGCACTAAAGTTTTTCATTTCTCATACTTTACTGTCATTTTTGCTATAATCGTACTAAATTAACCTAATTAAACATAAGTAAACTGAAAAAATTATTGTAGCTTTTCTCGAAAAATAGCCGAAAGAAAAACTATTTAACTTTAACTATATATAATTTTAAAAAGAAATTTATAAAGATTTATTTAATGAATTAAAAAAAAAAAAACTTACTGTGGTATTTTTTTTATAAAGTGTGGTGCATTTTACCACAACAAAATTAAGTAAAATACATTCTAAGCAAATTCGGCACATATTCTTATTTACTTGGTAGTTGCAGCTGTTCAGAATTTTTATAATGTTTAGCACTAAACTACCCTCTATGCTAGATATATGTGAACACAATTTTAAATACACATGATAGCAACACTTTGAAGAAGTTCAACTTTTATATGGTATAAAATCTCACATGAAAAATGTTCAAGGACCTAAAATGTAGGGAGTTCCATAGAGACCTTTTTACAGAGCCTTAATTTTTGTACATCGACAGACTTTAGTGATGAAAAAATCGGTTTTGTAAGATGACTGTGTAATCTTCGATTACAGCTTTTTTTTATCAGAAATAAATGGGTTTATAAAAAGTATTCAGGACCTTAAAACGTGCAAATATAGTAAAAACTCAGTTTTGAAAATTTGACCCAAAAACAATACTTTCTCTACTATATATATGGATAAGTAAAAGGTAAAAATAACAGAAAAAAAAAGAGTATTTTTTAAAGGACTACGTGGGTTTCGAAAGCTAAAAAAAAAAAACATATTTTCTTTGTCTCTATATAAATTCTATAAAATTTTAACATATTAAAGAGCAACATTTAAACAATATTTTTTTTTTTTTAGAATTTTCATTTAAAAATTTCGAAAATCTAACCGGTGGGTCCAAGTTTTCCGAAACCCTTGAGAAAAGCGGTGGATATGAGTTCTCAAAAATTTCTTCAAAACAGAGTTGACTATTGCTTAAAGTAAGGATTTCAACATGTTTTTATGAACTAGCTTTCTTGTTTGTTTGTTTGTTTGTCCAGTACAAACCTTGCAATCGATTTTTAACTAACTTCCCGACTAGCTAGACATTTGAAACTTTTAGAATAGCCCAGAACACGATGACAATGCTTTTCTTTATTACTTTTAGCCATCTTTAAGCAGAATTGAATTCACAATTAATAAATGTTTGAAAATTTCCTATAATTGCTCTCTTTATTACGCATTTGGTCATTTTCTTTCAAGTTGATGAGATAATTTATCACAAAATTTTTTAAAAAAGTATTTATTAATACATAGAATTGTCAAGTTTATATGATTCAACAAAAAATTTAAAAACATGGTATATAAAAAGTTCTTTTTATCTTGCAATTATTCCTTTTCTTCTTCTTCTTTTTTCTTCTTCTTTTTTTTTTTCAGATTATAACTAATTTTGCAAGTCTATAAGTGGGGTAAAAATTATAAAAAATTCTACTGCTTTTCGTACAACTCTGCGAAAAATTCAAATTTCGATTTGTTTCAAAATTTTTATTTCAAGCATTAGTCAATTCTATTTTAATGAAGTGTACAAAATTTGTATAAGATCGGTGCATTAGTTTTTGCGAAATCGTGTCCACTGCTTTTCTGAAAGCTCTCTGGAAACAGGAGCCCTCGGCTGAATTTACCATATTTTTTAATGGAAATTTTATAAGATCTTGTTTTAATGCTGCTCTTTTACATGCTAAAATTTTTGAATAAAAATTTTATTTATTATAGTAAAATAAAAGAGGGAGAGAGAGAGAGAGAGAAAATATGCCTTTTTTTTTTTTTAGTCTTCTAAACCCATTTAATCCTTAAAATATATATATATATATATTTGAGCATTTCGTTTAGAAAAGCTGAGTTATAATTTTTCTCATAGATAAGATCATAGATAACACAAGTTCATTTTAAAATAACAGCCACTTGTTCAGAATGCATGTACGTTTGCGTAATTTAAGATTTATAATGCTGAAATGCTTGTTTATTTATTTTTTAGTTGCTTGGTGTTAGTATTGAAGCCATTTCCAACACATTCCAGTAAAACTGAAAATTGTTTATGAATCCAGTTCGTCTGTTTGTCTGCACTTAAATTTTCGTAAATAATTTTAAAATGTCTTGAAAATATGTACTATCGAGCTTTACTACATGTCCCCGTTGAAAATGATACAAACAGTATTATTGATTTTGTATACTGGGAGTCTCGAAAAATTCATTTTATTACAGTAGTTTCATGAAAGTATATTTTAATGGCATACACAAAATATATGGATATTAACTTACATTATTCAGAAGCTCAAAAATATGTTTTATATCGAATAGGGTATGATATTCAAGCCTTGGTATATTTTTTACATGTTGTTATTGATTGTGTATGTATATATATATATATATATATATATATATATATATATATATATATATATAATCTTTAACACAACAAAATTTCATTTGACATCCTAGCATAAAAAAAATATGTAAAATAGATGACAAAAGAAACATTTTATCATAAAAAAATTTCTGGGTCGGCACGATTTAATCCAGACCCAGCCCGAGTATACATAATAATAATAATATGCCCGGGCCACACCTGACCCGAAGATACAAAAAAAAAATAATAATATGCTCATTCCAGGCCCAGTCCGACCTCCAGATAATTTATATTACGAGTAGCTGGCGGACTGATGGGGCGGTTGGGGCTCGAAGCCTTATTTTATAGGTTTTAAATATTTTAATTATTTTATGTATATGCACTTTAATTGGTCTCATTATTTGTACATTTTTACTTTCTTCTATATTCAATAGAAGAAAGTATTGGATTCGTAGAAATTTTCGACCTCGGGTTTTTGATGGATTTACAAGTTTTGAGAGCTGTAGAACACGATACATTTTTAGAAAATGTCTGTCTGTCTGTCTGTGTGTGTGTGTTTGTGAGACAAAATTTTGTGGCAACTGTATCTCAGGAACTGCTGCACAGAATTTCATACAAATTGGTATGTAGTTGCACCTTGAAATAAATTAGTGCCTATCAACTTGTGGTACATATTGTCTTACAGGTTGCGTTGCCATTCCGCTTTTTCTAAATTTTTAACATGGTGATATAGGACAAAATTTTGTATAAATGTGCATAAATAGAATTATTGTTTAGTAATCATTATGAAATTTACAAGAATTATTTATAATAGAGACAGTCAACTGGAAATTTTTTTTTTTTGTATGTGTAGGAGCCTCGTCAACCCCCCTGAGGGGAGTAAATTTTCAAGATGGGTATCTTTCGAAAGGTCTCGTCAATGCCTTTAAAACGAATGGTTGAACTATAAATATGTGATAATTTAAAACAAAGTTATCGATTTTTTTACTTTTAACGAAAAAAACTTGGATTTTTTTTTTTTTTTTTTTTTTTTTTTTTTTTAAATATTGTTACTGAGTGAATTATTATAGGAAAATATAGAAGAAAGTCTTGTGGTGGCCACAACATACTAGTTTAAATAAGCTCTTACTGATTTAATGATTATTATCATAATTTCCCACAACTTTTACAAAAATGTATAATGAAGAAATTTCTTTTTACTTTCCGGACACTATAGTGAGGAAAGTATTGTAATCATGTCAAAAATCCGAATTCGAGATTTTGATGTTTCTATACGTTTCGAGGTCCCCTGAGTCCATTTTCATTATTTTTACGATGATGTATGTATGTGTGCGTGTATTTAGGTATGTGTGTGTATGTCTGTGAGTGAACACGCTAGCGTCTAAACGCTTTGATCGAATAAGCTGAAAGTTAGTGCGTATATTGTAAGTCACCATAGTACGAACCCTATAGATTTTGGTGAATCTAGCACTTATAGTTTTTTTACAGGGACATCATTATGGTCTATTATCTTTATGGTTTTTATCATTATTGTCTATGGGACCAAAATCTTAAAAGTGCGATAGCATCTAAACGCCTTATTCAATTGAGCAAAAAATTTATACACATATTATAGGTCACAGTTACTCAATCTGTATAGAGTTTGGAGAATCTGGCACTTACAGTTTTTTTACAGGGGCACAAAGAAAAATTCTTTATCATTATGGCCTATGGGGCCAAATTTTTAAAAGTGCGATAGCGTCTAAACGTTTATTTAATCTGAACAAAAAATTTGTACACATGTTATAGGTCACAGTTGCACGAACTGTATAGATTTTGGTGAATTTAGCACCTATAGTTTTTTTACAGGGACACAAAGAAAAATTATTTATCATTATGGCCTGTGGGACCAAATTTTTACTTTCTTCTATATGCGATAGAAGAAAGTATTGGATTCGTAAAAATTCTTGACCTCGGGTTTTTGATGGATTTACACGTTTTGGGAGCTGTAGAACATGATTTTACAGAACATGATTTGACCATTTTTAGAAATTGTCTGTCTGTTTGTCTGCCAGTCTCTCTGTGTGTGTGACAAACTTTTGTGGCAACTGTATCTCAGGAACTGCTTCCCAGAATTTCATACAAATTGGTATGCAGTTGCATCTTGACATAAATTAGTGCCTATCAACTTTTGGTAAAAATTGTCTTACAGTTTGCGTTGCCATCTCGCTTTTTCTAAATTTTTAACATTGTGGTATAGTACAAATTTTTGTATAAATGTGCAAAAAGAGAATTATTTTTTAATAATCATTATGAAATTTACCAGAATTATTTATAATAGAAATAGTCAACTGGGATTTTTTTTTTTTTTTTTTTTTTTTTATGTGTAGGAGCCTCACCTTCTCCCTCCCCCCCCCTTGGGGGGAGGGGGGAATTCCCCTCCTCGAGGGGAGTAAATTTTCAAGATGGGTATCTTTCAAAAGAGCTCGGCAGTACCTTTAAAACGAATGGTTGAACCATAGATCTGCGATAATTTAAAATGAAGTTATCGATTTTTTTTCATTTTTAACAATATATATATATATATATATATATATATATATACAGGGCCCGAAATTTCAACTCAGATTACACTCGCCGAAAAAAAGTTTTACTCGCCACAAAAAAAAGTTGTCATTTTTTTTTTTTTTTTTTTTTTTTTCGTTTTTACGCATTTTGGGTTTTTTATTTTTCCTAACTACTTGAAAGGCTGTCTAAAAATGTCTAAAATTATATATGTCTAAAATTATATATACTATATTAAAAGAGTAGTGTGTTGCATATCATCACGTTTCATAATCATCTATAATCAAAAATCATTATAATGTATTGTATTTGAGATGTGAAAAGGGTTACAATATCTAATAACATAAATGCAAAGAGTCATTAAAGAAAAAAAGAATAAAAAAATTCATTATCAAACAATATCCTGTGAAAATATTTTTATTATGAAAGGTTGAGCTTCCTTATTTGTCTATTTATTTATTTAACTTTTTATATTAGAAATGTCTTTATCGCCTATTTTGTTTTTGTAATCAGACGGAATGTCGATGTGTATAACTTGTTCATTGTTGTCATTTGAAATAGCCGTTTCGGAAAAACTTTTTCGATAAAATCGTTGCTTACAAATCATTACAAGCGGAAATCATTCGCGTTTTAGTAAAAAACTGGAAAATGTGAACTGTTTTTTGATCATTATTGAACAAATTAAACATAGGCAGTATCTTTAAAAGGGCTCGGGCTCATTTTCATGTGACAATATCGCATAGGCAAACTTTCGCACATTTCTTCTCTCGGATAGTGGGCGACTCTGCTCGTCTATTCTCACTCTGCTTCGAGAAATAACAGTGGGAGAAACGAAACTGCCGAAGAGATCAAAATTGCTATGTATGCACTAAGACACTTATAATAATTCCAGACAATAAAAGGATCTTATCTCGATTTAAATTTGAGCATTTCTATAATTATTATTATTATCAACAGCTTTTAATAATAAAAGGTGTAAAATAGACTCTTTGAAATTGCATTTTGAATATTGTTTTGTTTATTGAATTGTTATTTAAAAAGGAAAAAAACTAACTTCGTAATAGAATTACTATAAATTATTTTACTTTAAAACTAAAAGCAATAAATAAATAAATAAATAAATAAATAAATAATAATAATAATAAGACAGAGTTTAGAAAAGAAATTTGTTCAAAAAAAGAAATTTTTTCATTAGTTAAAAAATCTGGAGTGACTCCACTCGACTTTCCGAACATTGAGTAATTAACGATTTTGTAGATAAAGTAAAGAAAGAGGAGTTGTTAAACAAACAAAAGAGATAAAACCATAATAAAGTGTTTGAGTATTTTTCTTCATATATTACACGATGTTTTATTGAACGCTACTGAACTTTGAACTCATAGATCATAATCATAAAGAATTTTCGTTGTGTCCCTGTAAAAAACCTATAAATGCTAGATTCACCAAAATGCTTATAGTTAGAGCAACAGTGATTTATAATATTCATATAAATTTTCAGCTCAATTGAATAAGGCGTTTAGATGCTATCGCACGTTTAACTGGTATGTTGTGGCCACCACATGACTTTCTTCTATATTTTCCTATACAAATTCACTCAGTAAAAATAATTTATTAAAATTATTTGTTAAAAAAATTATCTTCCATGATAATGCAGATGATTTCCATATTAGAGAAGTAGTACAACACTAAATATCCAAAAAAAGTCAATTTTATTGTCAGTATTACATTAAAATATATATATTATATATATATATATATTCATATATTCATATATATATATATTAAATATATATATTAAATATATATATATATTCGCGAAATTTCCGCTCGCCAGCTCGCCATTGGCAAGTGGAATTTTTACTTTGGCGAGTAAAAATTTGGTCTAGTTATAGATAGAATTCTTACACGATACGGTGACAGAAAACATTCTTTTTATAGATTTAAATATGGCAAAATATCACCACCTTGTAACCTGATATTTAACCTCTCCTTTTTAGAATATCGGAGAGCCGAGTCTGTGTATGCGCTGCCCGACAACGCCCCAGTCTGGGAAAGGAAAAACGCAGCATGAAAAACGACATGTTACAAAAATTGGTGCATACACTTTGAAAATGAAGATTTTTTACTTTCTCACCCATAAGATAGAGAAAGTATTGTTTTTGGGTGAAATTTTCGAAATTGAGTTTTTGTTATATTTACACGGTTTGAGGTACCCTGAATCTAAAAATCAAGTTTTTAGCGGTTGGTTTATGTGTGTGTGTCTGTCTGTTATCAGTCTATCTCAAAAACAAATTATAGCAGAAAGTTCAAACTTGGTATTCTAAATGTTTATCATATAGGGATGCTACACTAAGCTATCCGTTCAGATCAAGCAAATGGTTCGTGTACAGGGATACCCAAGAGAATTCAAATACATTGCGTCTATGGGGGAAAGTGCAGGTAAATAGAGTTTAACTTCTATAGACTACACTAAACCAAATGAAACGAACATATATTTCTTATATGCGTAAAACATTTTTCATGTAGAATGTGGTATAGAAATCATTCACTGTTCTTTTATAGGGCTACGCAAAAGAACTAGATCATAAGCGTCAATACTTGAAAATTGATGGAAGTGTATTGCAGGTTGTGCCGTGTGTTATTGATATAAGATTATATTTAAGTGCACCATGTGATGTGTACATAGCTTTCAGAAGATATACAGGGCTGCGAATATTTAAGCCAAAACAGTCTTCTTTTTTATTTGTAAGTGGAAGTGCTTTACTATAATATGCTATATCATATAATATTTTACCATGTCCAGGAAAGTTGCTCATGAATTGAAATTAATTCTTCAAAGCCATATGGTTAATAACGTATTTTTTTTTTAAGCTAAATATTAATCGATTAGTTTCTTGTATATTTACACGTTTTGAGGCTTCCTGAATACCGAAGTATTATAGTTTGATCTTTGTCTGTGTCTGTTAGAGTAAATTAAAAACAAATAATTCCAGGTGATCCAAATGACGTATTTTGAAGTGAATGTGTTTGTTACTAGAAAAGTTTGTTCAAGACTGATAAGTTTCAAGGAATGATGCGTGTGGAAGTTATTTGAATAATTTTAAATGAACTTTTGAACTTAATAACAGGTTTGAATTCTCTATAAATGTAGGTACAATAATGAATCGGGGGGTTGTGGAGGACCCAATACCTTCTAATCAGAATGATTAGAAGGTATTGGGTAGCCTCCCTCACATAGAAATATTTGTCAAATAAAGCTGTTCCGAAGCGTAAGTTGAATTGTTTTAACATAGGTTTACATAACAGTACTCGTTATCTCAACCCATAATCTCCAATCTGTACTTACAATATTAAATTTCAGGATAAGAGAAAGTCGTGTGAGTGACATACCAGATTATTTTCTTATTTTCTTTTTCTTTCTTTCTTTTTTTTTTTTCAGTTTGAAGAAGAAAGCCATTACCGTTTGTCTTAACAATACAGGGTATTCGAATGAAATGTCCCCAATTTCAATAATCGACTAAAAAAAAAAAAAAATCTATTATCGACACGTTACCAGAATTCAGCAAAATTGGTTATTTAATTCTTAGATTTTTATGACAATTTTTTGTTTTAGGTCTCAGCGAGTTGCATTTGCTGGGGAGATGTTATTTCGTATGGAAAATGAACATGGTTTTTTTCAACCGTATCATTTTATCAGAGGAAGCAGCATTTTATGTGAGAAACATCGTAAATAAACACAATTGCAAATTTGGGGGCTCGAATATCCCATGCAATCAAATTTAAAAAAAAAAAAAAAGTAAAAATCCATGTATAATGTGCTTTTTCAAATGATTATAGCTACAAAGCCATTTTCCTTTGTTGAGATATCTGTCACGCCAAATATTTACCTATACACATTGCAAAATCACGCATTACTCCCCAAGTGCAATATTTATAACCCTCTGATATTTTCTAATACACGTTGTAGACTTTCGAACCTCAATTACCGCTGCTATTTCCTCTTGGATGGAACTAAACTACTGGATAGATATTCCCAAGACTACTAGGGTATCCCATGTGGAAATTCACTAATATTTTTCTAAAAAATGAAGGAGTTCTGTTATCAAATTTTTTATTTTTCTTATGCTTTTAAAATTTCTGTTAAGTATAGCGGTTTTTCCAAATTGTTTGGTTTAGGACACCTAGTAAATCATTCAATAAGTCGGCCAACTGTCTATGGTTCTTTATAATCGGTTGTTTTGACAATATCGGTTTTTAACATTCGATTGAATCGTCAGATAATTTATTCTGTACACATATGAAGCTTAAACACCGCCTCTGTACAAAAGCCGATCCGAAACATATATATATGTATCAAGAAATATTTTATCTGAATTTATATAACGCATTTACAGGTTCTATCAAATTTATTAATAAGTTTATTGATTAGTATTTGTTTACTTTTCAAAACAAAGTCATTCAACTGAACTTACTTAGCCTTATTTATAACAGTGAACAAGTCATCCATTCTCAATAGGAGCTTCAATCATTTTTTCTTTTCTTTCTTTCACATTCCGAACATAACTTTAAATTCTGTCTGGCTCCGAATGAAGTGGCAGTTTGCCTTTACACCGATTAATAAATCCAATTACTCTTAGCTGTAAATCGATAAAACATCAAAATACAAGGCCACGAGAATGCAAAATCTTAAAATAAAATGGTGCAGTCAACCAGCTGACTGCAGTAAACAAAAAAGAGAGAGGGAAAAAAAAAAA
This sequence comes from Salticus scenicus, assembly GCA_963930645.1. Classification (NCBI taxonomy): domain Eukaryota; kingdom Metazoa; phylum Arthropoda; class Arachnida; order Araneae; family Salticidae; genus Salticus; species Salticus scenicus. Next base: position 281,344,382 of record OZ005652.1, on the reverse strand, counting down.
AAAAACACATCTTATAATTTAAATTTTGATACTCACAGGATGATTTTTGTATTTGTTTCCAAATGACTTTCAAATGATTGTCCACGTTTTCACTATTTTGCGAATCCAGTAAACCTTTGCGCAATTATTAATCAATAATTCAGAAAAATACGGTAATAATAAATGATAATAATAACGATAAAGTTTTTTTTTTTTTTTTTTTTTTTTTTTTTCAATTAAAATCACACAATCAACTGTGGAAGAAAATCATATTTATTGAAATTTTATTTTTCCGACTGAGTGATTTATTTTTCCGACCGGGAGTCGACTCCCGGTCCAGGCATTATTTTCACTCAGTCGGAAAAATAAAATTTCAATAAATATAATAACGATAGAGGTTATATATATCTAGTGTGATATTAAAAGAGCAGAGAAAACGGAAAAGGTGAGTTTTATATAATTTCCTTCTGCCATTAGGCATTTCGAGTGCATTTAAACTCTTTTCTAAATTAGCTAATAGTTACACTGCTCGGCATGAAAATTGCCCCTAACACCATTTTTGCAAATTCTTGTGTAAAATGACCTCCTGTATCCAAATATGACGGCCATTTTGTCCTATCACCCACCGTTTTTTGGGACGCCCTCCTATTTTTACCACTTTTCGGTAATTTTGCGGCTATAAATTTGATTTACAATAGAGAAAAGAAATATTTTAACTGTTAAATATCTTCTGAGGGCCTAAAGAGGTGAAAAATTCTATAACATAAACATTTGCAGCAAGGAGAAGTTTTTTTTTTTTTTTTTTTTGGGGGGGGGGGGGGGGGGGGTAATATGCGTCTGAAATTATAAGTTTATAAGTTGAAATTTTTAATAATCATTTATTATTATTACTTATTATGCATTATAATATTTTTATTTTTAAGAGTTAAAATAATTATTTTCCATTCTCTAATTCAAATTCATGGTCATAAAATTACCTAAGAGTGATAAAAATTGGGGAAGGAGGTGACGTTTCGAGAAAACGGTGAGTGGTGAGGCAAAATGAGGGTCATATTCGGATTCAGAAGGTCATTTTATATAAGAATCAGCAGAAATAGTATAAGGGCTCGATTTTTTTTTTTTTCCAGCGTAGTGTTATACAAATATTTATTGATATTGGTTAAAAAAAAATAAAAGTAAAAATAATAAAAGTTGTATAAAAATCCGTTTTTTCCCTCCTAGGTATATTCAATCCTTATAATCTTTTTTTTTTTTTTTCGTTCTTCTTTTTCTAAGTTAGTAAATATCCAGACCTTTCAATATTTCTAATTCCGCAGCATTCTTAGTACTTGCCTTTTCTTTTTTTTTTTTTTTTTTTTTTTTTTGCCATATGTAATTTCGATTAAATAAGAAGAAAAATTACTCTTTAAAAATAATGGTGTGAAATAAAAGCAGGTACTAACAATGCTACAGAATAATTAAAAATGTTGGCTGATCTGTGTTTCAATTGCAGAAAGATTGGTTGAAATTGATTTAAAAGTAATCTTCTACGGTAATTTAATTTACTTATAAAGACAGATTACATATTAAGGGATAAGATATAACAAGTACTCTAAATGAATACACTTAAAAGAAGTTCAAATTAGATTTAGACACGATTTTAATTTGACAAACATTTCTGTGGGGAGGGAAGGGCTACCATAATTTTCAATCCCCCGTTTGAATAGTACCTACATTCATTAAATATTTAAGGCTGTTATAAAATTTATAAGATTGTTCCAAGGTATTGGGACACCTTTCACACACACCGCTCCTTCAAACTTAAAAATTTTGGTCTGTAAATTTCTTTTATTAAACAAAAAAAAAAAAAAAAAAAAAAAAAAGAAAGAAAGAAAGAAGGAAAGAAAATCTAGTTTAATATTTTTTTTCTTTACTTACCCTTCACCTAGAAAATATAACAAAAATTGTTTCTCTTCTAAAAAGGATTATATCTCGTAAATACTGAACAGTTGTACAAAAGGGAAACTTAATTAACATACCCCCCGAAATTGTGTTTTAGCTTCACAACGGTATAAACACACTTAAACTCAGACAGACAACAAAAACTTTTTGAGGGTCATACTGGAAAGCTTTTACTGACATTTCGGCAATAACAGATATGATAAATAATAACAAAAATAATCTGGTGTGTCACTCACACGACTTTCTCTTTCCGTGAAATTTAATACTATAAATACAGGTTTGAGATTAAGAGGTAAGATAACGAGAACTGTTATGCAAACCTATGTTAAAACAATTCAAATTAGGCTTCGGAAGAGTTTTATATGATAATTAGTTCTGTATGAGGAGAGCTGCCGTCCCCCTCAACCCCCCGTCTCATTACTGCACCTACATTTATAGAGAATTGAAATCTGTTATTAAAATTAAAAGTTCACTTAAAATTATTCAGTCAAATTTCACACGCAACATTCCTTGAAACTTATTAGCCTTGATGAAACTTTTTCAGCAACAAACTTATATTAATTTGAAAATACAACTTTTGGATCACCTGAAATTATTCGTTTTGAAGTTACTCTAAGACAAAGATCTAAGACTCAAAGATCTAAGACTAAGACAAAGATATTTTCACAGACAAAGATCAAATGTTAAAAAATTTGACTTCGGTAATGAGGAAGCCTCAAAACGTGTAAATATGCAAAAAACAAGCGATGAATATTTAGCTTAAAAGCATACATTATTTATCATATGTCTATGAGGTATTCATTTCAATTCCTGAGCAGCTTTCCTGGACATGGTATGGTATAATATTATAGTAAAGCACTTCCACTAACAATAAAAAAGAATGTTATCGCTTAAATATTTGTAGCCCTGTATATCTTTTGAATATTACGTACAAACTACATGGTGCACCTAAACATAATCCTATAACAATAATACAGGGCACAACCTGAAATACACATCTACCAATTTCCAACTATTATCGCACTATAATCTAGTTCTTTTGTGTATCCCTGTAAACGAACAGTGAATGATATCCCTACCATATTCTGCATGAGACATGTTTTACGCATATAAAAAATATATATTACTTTCATTTGGTTTAGTGAGGTCTATAGACTACTCCACTTACCTGCCCTGCCTACTTACCAAATTCAGACCCTCGAACATCCTAATTTATATTTCGTAGCATTGTTAGTCCCGCCCTTTTTCTCCCACCAATAAATTTTTAGAGTAATATTCTCCAAATGCAATTGAGATTAAATAAGAAGAAAAATACTATAAAAATATACTGGTGTGAAAAAGAAGGCCGGGGCTAACAATACTACGGAATATTAATTAGTATGTTGGAGGGTATGCAAAGTATTCATGATATTCATAATATTCATAAAGTTGTTTCATCCTCTAGAAAAGTATAAATTCTCGATCATATCGTTAATTCAGTTTATTAGCTTACTGCTTATTCGTTCTTGATGAAGGCGGTATATATATATATATATATATATATATATATATATACATTTCTCTCTCTCTCTCACACACAGGGGTCGTACTCTCCGTCTTTTTTTCATGGCACTTTCTGAGAAAAGAAATATTTGCCTTTTTTCCACCACTAATTTTATGCAAAAATCTTTACAGTATTTTTAGAGTATTTTGTCGTGATTAAATAGAATAGAGATTATTGTATAAAAATAGTGGTAACTATAAAGGCGAAAATTTCTTATCCCTGAGAGGGTTTTGAAAAAAGGGAGGCGAATACGATCCCTGCTCTCTCAGTGTAAATTAGGTTATTAAACAAAAATAGTGAAAATCTGAAATCGGCAGGGTATTTCAAATTTAGAATTATTTATTTTTAGGCTTTACATTATGTTTGTATGATTGTATTAAAGCATCAGCTTATCAAATTACAAGGTTCTGCCACAACAATATAATTCTTAAGTAATCTCACAACAAATCTAAAACTGATTTACAAACTGACAGTATCTGTTGTCTAAATATATTTTGCCGGGAACAATCCGTTATATAAGGCTGTGTAGATTTTATTTCTTGATAAAAATTTATTTCATTATTATTTAACCTTCGCTGGAAGTACAAAGTGTCTTTTGAAATACACAGGTGTATTATTTTCAGGAAAAACGAAAGCTCAACAAGATTACAAATATGTGTTTGTGTGTAATAACTAATAATATAGGACAACGCTGCTAAATTATACATATCAACTACAAACACTCGCAAAAAGAAAACCCCTTTTCATATTTTTCTCCTGTTATATACAATCTCCCAATTACTAATTTCTAAACCTACTCTTGTATATCAAAAACTCTTCTTAAATATATATATATATATATATATATATATATATATATATATATATATATATAATATTGAATGGCATAAACAATTTCTGTTAATCATACACAAGCATTCATAAATATTATTTAAAAGGAGTTTTGTCTAAAGTTTTAACAAACTTTTATTTAGAATCAATTAATGGCAATATAGCGTACGTTGATACAAAATAAAATCCCTAAGAACTTTATCGTAAATACGGGCTAGGACAACACAGAAAGACCCCGGCGGAGGGCATCCCCCTTAATCTCAGTTCCCTAGTGCAGACAACTCGTCTTAATCCTTACAGTGGGTGATCAAATTATTAGATTTTTTTTCTTTTGACATTTTTTTTTCAATTATTTAAAAAAAAACTAGAAGAAATGGCCTGCAACTTCATACATGTAAAGAACATTTAAAAACTCATATTTTCCATTATCGATTTAGTCCAGAGCGCAATTAGGGGACCAACCACAAATTGAAGAAAAGCGAAAATACTTTGAATCACCCTGTATCATCAAAAGCTACAAATAACTTGTATCTGTAATACATTGTTGCACATAATATGTACAATATTTGTATGTTTGGGTGCGAGAATTGCGCAATTATTTAGGCAGATTTTAATTTCCAAAAATTAGTAAGTTTTTTAATAAGTTTTTTACTTATAACTAGAACAGATTTCCATAAAATGTTACAAAACTTGCTGAAACATTGACAAAGCATTAGAGAAACATTGTTCTGAAACATAAGATTCACATGTGTAATATGAGCATTTTTTGTAAATAATATTTTACTGTGCATGCGCGAAAGATAGAAAAAAAATTTATTGCATACGTTGGAAGCTAGATATATTGAGCAACTTTTGTCAAAAGCTCATTTGAATAGAGTAAAAATTAAGTAAATTGTCGGCAAAAGAACGATCTAGATTTTAGGTATTTTACAGAATTGAAACTTCATAAGAGATGCGTACTTAATTTGATGATCAAATTATTTAAACCACACTGCAAAAGTTCTTTTTTTCTGAAAAACCCCTTTTAGGCCTGAAACTTTAACATATTTTTATTTATTTACTAAGATTTGTGAGTTCATAAGATATCCTTCACAAAAAAGAACTTTTGCAAAGTGATTGAAATAATGGGATTAAGAGCGGACAATACCTAATCTCGCCGGCAGCCTTCGCCCATGTTATTCTATGGGAAAATTTGTTTACATAATTACTCATTACCTAATGAATATTTTTCAATTCTGTTTTCACATTTAGAAAATTCATAAGCGTTAAATTAGTACTTGTTTTCCAAAAATTGATTTTTTTAAATTTTAGTATTTCATTTTGCGATTAGAAAATGAGAAAAATGCATTTTGTGAAAAATCGCATCTTTGAACTCAAAATTAAAATGTAAAAATTTAAAAAAATGAATTTTTCAAAAATGAGTACTCATTTAACGGTTATGAATTTTCTGACTGGGAAAACAGAATTTAAAAATATTCATTAGGTAATGTGTAATTGTAGCAACAAATTTTCCCATAGAACAACATGGACGAAGGCTGCCGGCGAGATTAGGTATTGTCCCCTCTTAAATACGCGCAGCATGTGTAAGATCCCTTATGAAATTCCAACTCTGGAAAATACCTAAAATCTAGGTCGTCCTTTTGCCGAAAATTTCCGTAATTTTTATTCTGTTCAAATGATTTTTTGACTAAAGTTGCTCAATATATTTAGCTTTCAACCTATGTAAAAACTTTTTCTATCTTTCGCGCATGCGCAGTAAAATATTTACTATAAATGCTCATATTTCAACGAATATTACACATGTGAATTTTGTTTCCGAACAATATTTCTCTGATGTTTTGTCAATTTTTCAGCAAGTTTTGTAAAATTTTATAGAAATATGTTCTAGTTAAAATAAAAAAACTTGTCAAAAAACTTACGAATTAAAAAAAAAAAAAAAATTCTGCTTAAATAACTGCGCAATTCCCGCATCAAATCATTCAAATATTGTATATAGTATGTGCAACAATGTATTAAAGTTACAAGTCATTTGTAGCATATTGTAATACAGGGTGATCCAAAGTATTTTCCCTCTTCTTCAATCTGTGGTTGGTAATTGCTCTCTGGACTAAATCGATTCTGAAAAATATGAGTTTTAAATGTTCTTCGTATGTATGAAGTTTCAGGTTATTTTGTCTAGTATTTTTTTTTTTTTTTTTTTTGATAATCGAAAAAAAAAAAAAAAATATAATAATTTGATCACCCACTCTACACACCACCACCACCACCACCCTAATAATTTTACATCATTTTGAGAGCAACCAAAATTCTACTCATTCTATTGATATCTTTCTGAATTTTCACATTATTTTCACGCGTTTTTTTTATATATAAGAGTACTAGCGGTCATCGCCCCTTTAACTGGTCTCTATGTTTAAATGAATCACTTATAACTATAAAATCTGAAAAAATATAATTCTGAAATGAAATTCCAATGAATTCGGTTCAATCCTAGGTACTAATCATCATTGATTTCGATAGCGTCTTCCCTGCCTACAATATGCAGTACCTGAGTCCCAATTCCTACGACAATGCCTTATCCGGACTCGCTGTGCACGTGACCCCCCCCCCTCCCCCCCCAAAAAAAAAGTGTTTTTTGGTTGGGTTTTCTACAACCTTCGACAGCGTCATTTCCCTTTTGCACTATATACCAGGTACGTTAGTAAAAGAGAATAATGGTTAAAAGAAGACGCTATACTATTACAAACGGGCAGAATAAACTTTGGACAAAAATCTCAAAGCGATAGGTTCAGTGGACTGCAAAGTAGACACATAAAAAAATTAACAATATTCAACACATTCTATCAATATCTTTCAAAAAAATATCTGCTTAAAAGATATTATTACTATAATAAAGTGAGAAAATGAATCGTTTGACAAAATTCCAAAGTGATACGGATTGTACGATGAAAGATAGGTAATGTGAAAAAGAATGTGTATTGTAAAAATAAAAATATAGGCTTCTAATTTCCTTTCTGCTGGTCAGATATGAGGATTTCAATTTTTAACAGCTTTATATCTTTCGCAACATCGTGGATAGTTCCGTAAAACACCGCGCATAAATCGATCCAGTAGTTTTTAACATTTTCTAACAAAGTTGAAAACTGTTTGACTTCGGTTTATCTGTCTGTCCGTATTCTAACATCCGTAAATATTTTCAGAATTTTCTTAAAACTAAATTATGTTATTCGAGCTCACTGTGGCATATTCTCTATGGAAAGTGGTATAAAAAAACCATGGATACAAAAACACTTTAAAGAATGCTAATGCACAGAGTTCTATGAGAGGCATTTTTATGAATCACATTTGGATACTTTTACACTGTATAAATAATAATAAAATAGTTATTTTTCAAATGAACAAAAAGTATTTTCTGCATATTACAGTATGATTGGCAGTAAGATTTACAGGACCACACAAAAATATTCTGATACATAAGGACTATTACTGGAAGTTCTTCAATTGCATTTTCGTTTGTATTAAGAGTTTTAACACTTTCCAACAAACTTTAAGACTGATGATGACTTCAATCCATCTGTCCGTCCTCTAATTTCCGTTCATATTTATAATAAAGTGCCTTGAAATTAATTCGATGACTGAGTTCACTAAAGGAATGTTCTCTAGTGAAAATAGTATAAATAAAAATAGCGTAACTGATATGAGTACAGATATTCACAAAATATTTTCTGTACATTATGGTATATGAGAGGTATTCTTTTAAAGCATAATTAAATATTTTTTATCCTACACATAACATAGCGAATTTTATATATTTTTTTAATGTGACAAAACCATTTTTTCTGTGAAATAATGTATGATTCACCCAACTGATTCATTTACAGGGCCCAAAAAATTGTTTTGATTCATTGTGAGATATAACAGGAAGTCGTACTATGTAATGTTTCAGTATAGCGAGGATTTGTTTAGTACAGCATATGGTGCGTGTGCAAAGTTTAGACGTTACACGGGATTACATAAAAGCAATCTCTGTGCTCTGTCTTTAGAAGTTATAAAAATACTTTTATGTGAGTCTTTACCGAATAGCTAAAACAAAATTGTACTTTTGTAGACTTGCTATTTTTAGATAAATTATTACAAAGGCAATCACTACGTGAGAATTACATAGAAACAACATATTATGTGTTTTTTCTTTAAAATAAATTAAAAGATATTAAATTAATTTTAGGGTGATTTCTTCCTTCCTAATTAACCCTATAATGATAGTGAACGTGTTTTTGTCATTGTTTGTCTCAAAAAAAAAAAAAAAAAAAAAAGATATTTAAAATGTGCATAATTATAGGTTTTAAGCTTATTTCTTTTAGCACGAAAGGTAATATAACAGTCATGGGGTTCATCTTTAAATGCATAGTAAAAAATTCATTGTTTTAGTACATAATCAAGAACTTACGGTGAAAACTACATTTGAATTGTTCACCTCAGACGAACCTCTCACACGCTTAGAGGGTTAAAAATAAATATTTCTTCAAAGTATCATCATTGAAATAAATACATAGAAGTTTAAACGTTTGAATAGTTTCATGCAGTTGGAAAATGTTTCCAATCTATGCAAACCGCATGATTTTTTGTTTTTGTTTAGTTTATACCAGACACGCGTATAAACATTGCGTTGTACATATAACAGAATTTTTCAACCAGTGCAATTTTAATTGTCCGTAAAGTTTTATTTAAGTTTTATTTAAGTTTTATTTCAAGTGTAAATACATTTCTTTTTATGAAATAAATAAATAAATAAATAAATAAACAAATGATCACATAAAGATTTTTTTTTTTTTTGGCGGGGGGGGGGGCGGGGGGGATATCAGCTATATAACATGTATTTAAGAATTCTAAAGCTATTATAAGGGTTTTAGTTGATATCTTTTAATTCAAATGGTCAGTTCGGATACGTTGTATTTCCCATTTTTACTTCCCGAACACTATAGTAAGGAAAGTATTGTAATCATGTCAAAAATCCGAATTTGAGATTTTGATGTTTCTATACGTTTCGAGGTCCCTTGAGTCCGTTTTCACTATTTTTACGATGATGTATGTATGTGTGTGGGTATGTATGTGTGTATGTATGTGTGTGTATGTGTGTGAGTGAACACGCTAGCGTCTAAACGCTTAGCTCGAATGAGCTGTAAGTTGGTACGCATATTGCAAGTCACCATAGCACGAACCCTATTGATTTTGGTGAATCTAGCACTTATAGTTTTTTTATAGGGACACAAAGAAAAATTCTTTATCATTATGGCCTGTGGGACCAAAATCTTAAAAGTGTGATAGCATTTAAACGCCTTATTCAATTGAGCAAACAAATTATACACATATTGTAGGTCACAGATACTCAGTCTGTATAGATTTTGGAGAATCTAGCACGTATAGTTTTTTTACAGGGATACAAAGAAAAATTCTTTATCATTATGGCCTATGGGGCCAAATTTTTAAAAGTGCGATAGCATCTAAACGCCTTATTCAATTAAGCTGAAAATTTATATTAATATTATAAATCACTGTTGCACTAACTATAAGCATTTTGGTGAATCTAGCATTTATAGGTTTTTACAGGGACACAACGAAAAATTCTTTATCATTATGATCTATGGGCTCAAAGTTCAGTAGCTTTAAATAAAACAACGTGTAATACATAGAGAAAAATACTCAAACACTCTATTATGGTTTTCTCTCTTTTGTTTGTTTAACAACTCCTCTTTCTTTACTTTATCTACAAAACTGTTAATTAATCAATGTTCGGAAAGTCGAGTGGAGTCACTCCAAATTTTTTAGTATAATAAATGATTAATTATATGACAATATTTACGATTTCTGGCGCATGAATAATAGTATTAATATCAATTGTAAATGCATTATTTAAATGTAGGTGGTGCCATGAATCATTATTTAAAAAATTTCAAAATTCTGTTCCATTTGTCAGATCGAACATTTCAACAATTTCAAACGTTTCCTGAAATACGCAGACCATTTCACACACACACACACACACACAAAAAAAAAAAAAAAAAAGGCGCGTCAATCGAGCCAGTAGTTCTTTTGTACATAGGAAATACACATATTAACATTGCGATTTTTATATATAAATACAAATAGATTTCTGTACATTTGGCTAATAAATTATGAAAAATAAATAAATAAATAAAATAATAATTTTGAGAAAAATACTCATATTGTTTTTCAGATATTTACTATTTTTACCATGTTTTTATTAACTTCGATTCTTGTGTGTTTGTCAGGGACAAATCTTGCAATCGATTTTTAACTAACTTCCCGACTAGCTAGACATTTGAAACTTTCACAGTAGCTCAGAACCCGGTGACAACACAATACTTCGAAGTCAGATTTTCGAATTTTCGAATAGTTTTCTTTTAATTAATTAAAATGTGAAAATGATAAGCTCCTAATAGCAATAAAAATAGCCATTAAAATATTAACTATAATTTAATTGTTGCCAAAAAAATTTTACGAGTTCATTTTCTTTCGACCTAAAAATAAATACATTTAATTAAACGTGAGCGTTAAAAAATTGTTAAAAGTTAAATTATGCGTTTGGCAAAAATTGACGTCGTTATCATTTTAAAGATTTTCTACACAATGATAAAGTGCTAATGTAGTTCATGATGCAAATATACATGTTGTTCGGAAAGGATTAATATTTTATTTTTAAAACCAACTTTTTTTTTTTAAATTCAAATTTCCGGTAACTCTTTAACCAATCACATTAGAACGTCCATCTTTGGAATATCGATAATAAGAATTTTCTCGCCAAAAGTCGCCAGAAAAGTCGCCAAGGGCAAAAAGTTGTCAAATTTGGCGCCAAATCCATTACCTGCCTATTGGAGCTTTTTAATGCGTTTTAAAGAGAAGTTTAAGCTATTTAAAAACATGGTATATATATATATTTTTTTTTTATCTTATAATTATTTATATTCTGATTGTATAGTATGTTATCTTTACTGTAGTATGTCAAGTTTTAAAAAATGACACTGCATAGACAGCAATGTATCTTATATATAAAAAATAAAAATAAAAGTACTAAAGATAAAAGAAGAAAAAAACGATTTTCTTAAATAAAGCTTTATTTACCCATGATACTATTCGCGTATAAATGAAAATGAATTTACATAATTAAACGACGCTCACCGAAAAAAAATTCTGTGAGTGACATCTAGAAACTGAAGCTCTACTAAAAATAATTCCGTGTCATCCTTTTAAATTCTAGTTCCCTTTGCTAGCGAATTCTAAAAACCCCTATTAGAATTCTAGAGCGTTTTCCTATATTATCATGGTCTATTCAGGTTATTTGTTTGCCTTATGCGCATAACTCGAAAATCTATATTTCTAGTTTAGGGATCCAGAAAATGACTACTTATTCGTTCAATATATATACATATATATATATATATATATATACTTTTTCTCGCTGCATCATAATCTTGTGATATAGCTAAAATATATTTCAAGCATTATTTTTTAAAACATGTTCCCAAATATTATGTTTTTCTTTAAATTGTTACTAGTCCCTTCTTTTCCATCGGGACAAAACTTTCGTTCGATATATGAGGTATAATATTTTCGTTACACTCGCGAAGTTTCAGGATAATTCTTAAAGTATATTTTTAAATATTTGATAAAACGCCTAAAAACAAAAATACCTTGATATTTATGGCAACGTAGTGTATTACATCATAGCTATTGTTTTTCTCTCATGTGGATGAATATGCAAAAATTGAGAAAAAGCCTACTACGAAGAATTTCTCGGTGCAAATATTTTTTATTCTACCAGTTTTGTTTTTACATGCTTGAAAATGGATTTCATTTGACACTTTTTATGTCTAAATTTACCACTTTTTTTTTTTTTTTTTTTTTTTTTTTTTTTTCTCCATAGCAGTAGGCTTTGAATGTTCTATGAGCACTTTTGCTTTGAGTGTGTTCTAGCTTTTCTAACTTCATATATATATATATATATATATGTGTGTGTGTGTGTGTGTGTGTGTGTACCTGTGTGTGTATGCGTGTACACTAAGAGTGTACACTTATTGTATGGTAAGTATTGTTCGCGCTGTATATGACGTATGTATATATCGGTGTATTGGTTGGCTCAAGGATTAATTCATAAGTAAAAAAAAAAAAAAAAAAAATCGTATCTTGTGGCCACCACAAGACTTTCCTCTATATCTTCCAATACATATTCACTCATTAACAATAATTAAAAAAAAAAAAAAAAAAAAAAAAAAAAAAAAAAACGATTTTTTTTTTTGGGGGGGGGGGGGGGGTTAAAAGTAAAAAAAAAAAAAAAAAAAAAAATTGATAACTTTGTTTTAAATTATCACAGATTTATAGTTCAACCATTCCTTTTAAAGGTATTGACGAGACCTTTCGAAAGATACCCATCATGAAACTTTACCCCCCCTCGGGGAGGTACATCCCCCCAGGAGGGGGGGGGGACCGATGCCCCCACATGCACAAATTTTTTTTCCTAGTTAACTACTACTATTATTATCAAAAATTCATATTAAAACCAATGTAACATTTAAAATGAGATAATGAATACAAAAGTTTTAAAACTTTAAAATTACATTTTAATTAAAAACATTAAAATACACGACAGACGTTTCGGCTAGAACACTAGCCCTCCTCAGTGTCAAATATACAAGCACAACATTTACAAAACAATTCATAACACATCATTACAAGATTATATATTCAGGAGGAATAGCTTTAGCCTCGTTCAAGGCAGAATGTTGCATTTTAATAAAAGCGCCCTCTAGAAAAATACGGGATTCATATAAATTTACATTAGAGGCTAGAATTTTAAAGTTGTCAAAATCAGGAATATGGTCACTATTGAGGGAATGGATTACGAGTTTTGATCTTAAATCACCTGTTTTATATGAGCGTTTATGTTCCTTTAATCTAATTTAACCTGTTATGCCAGTTTCACCGATATATGTAGAATCACAATTTTTACAGGGGATACAATTGTGATTCTACATATATCGGTGAAACTGGCAGAACAGGTGAAATTAGATTAAAGGAATATAAACGCTCATATAAAACAGGTGATTTAAGATCAAATGTCGTAATCCATTCCCTCAATAGTGATCATCTTCCTGATTTTGACAATTTTAAAATTCCAGCCTCTAATGTAAATTTATATGAATCCCGTATTTTTCTAGAGGGTGCTTTTATTAAAATGCAACATTCTGCCTTGAACGAGGCTAAAGCTATTCCTCTTGAATATATAATCTTGATATGATGTGTTATGAATTTTTTTGTAAATGTTGTGCTTGTATGTTTGACACTGAGGAGGGCTAGTGTTCTAGCCGAAACGTCTGTCGTGTATTTTACTGTTTTTAATTAAAATGTATTTTTAAAGTTTTAAAATTTTTGTATTCATTAACTCATTTTAAATGTTACATTGGTTTTAATATATTAATGAGACGTATAAATTATGTTTAATTTTATTAAATTCATATTAATTTTACAATCACAAGTTTAAAATAACTCTCATTATGCACATTTATACGAAATTTTGTCCTATACTGCCATGTTAAAAGTTTACAAAAAATGCGATCACAGCGCCACCTGTTGAGCGATTGATCCCCAAATCTAATCAGCACCAGTTTATGTTAGGGTGCAATTAAATACCAACTTTGGTTAAATTTCATTCATTGGTTCGTCAGATACAGCGTCCACAAAAAACGTGATACACACAGACAGACAGACATTTTGTAAAACCTATCAATTCGTGTTCAGGACATCCCAAAACGTGTAAATCCATCAAAAACGGAGGTCGAAAATGTTCACGAATCCAATACTTTCTCTATATTACATATAGAAGAAAGATTTAAAAAAAAAAAAAAAAAAAAAAAAAAAAAATTAATCTGGCGAGTAACGAAAAATGTACTTATTTTATTTTTCGATTCTTTCTTTACTCTTTTCTAAACCTGTTAAAAAATGGTTATATATTTTTCTTAGCAGTTTTTTTTTTTTTTTAAGGGGGCGGGGGGGGGGGGGAGAACACCTCCCTTCTTCCTTTTTTAACACGTAACATGTCTTTCAAAATAAGTTTTTTAGTAAACAAACGACAAAGAACAAAGAGCAAAGGACAAAGAAAAATGATATGCAGCAAAAGTGATATGAAGTTGTTTTCACTCACTCAGTCGGCGGTCAATATGACAGGTGATGTAGCCTCATATACGTGACAATCTTTATAACTAAACCTTGTTTTTGTCCTCTCAGATTCGTATTCCATATAATATAATTTATTTTTACAATACTTTTTCTTGTGTGTGTGTTTGTGCACGGTACTTCACTATGGAACCTTCCTCGGAAAATAATGGTATGTATTTATACAAAGTTTTGAAAATTTAATTAACCACAAAAATATTGCACATGAAGTATTTACAAAAGCTTAAAGTAACTATAAATTTAAAAAAAAAAAAAAAACTTGTAAAAGTTCTATAAAATTTTTTGTCGAAATGTAAAATACTATTACTACTACTACAACTACTACTACTACTAATAATAATAATAATAATAATAATAATAATGACTTAGCACTGAATCTATAATGGCCCGTGGAAGTATATTTGTGGAAAGAGAAGGGGCATATTGAAATTAAACATTTTTATTACTCTTCGAAAATACTATGTAAGGAAAGCATTGTAATCATGACAAAAATTCGACTTTGAAATTTTGGTGTATCTATGCGTTTTGAAGTCCCCTGAGTACATTTTTGCTGTTTTTACGGTGATGTATGTATGTGTGTATGAGTGAACAAGATCGCGTCTAAATGCTTTTTCGAGTGAGTTGAAAGTTGGTACATATGTTGTAGAAAACCGTAGCACGAACCCTATTGATTTTGGTGATCTAGCTCTAGCACATAATTTTTTTTACAGGGACACAACAAAATATTTTTTATGATTATGGTCTATGGGCTCAATTTATTTAAAGTGTGATAGTGTTTAAACACTTTATTCAAATAAGCTGAAAATTTATACACATGTTACAGGTCACCGTCACACGAACTGTATTGATTTTCGTAAATATAGAACTTACAGTTTTTTTTTTTTTTTTTTTTTTTTTTTTTTTACAGTAGTTAGTATAGTTAGTATAGTTTGTGGTTAGTATAGTAGCATAGAAGTATAGTATGCTTTTTATTTATTAGTATAGTAGTTAGTATAGCTTTTTTTTTTTTTTTTTTCAGGGGCACAACAAAAAATTCTCAATCATTATGGCCTATGGGATGAAATTATTTAAAGTGCAATAGTATCTAAATACCTTACCTAATTGAGCTAATTATTTATATACATATTATAGGTCACCATCAAACGAACTGTATAGCTTCTGGTGACTTTAACACATAGATTTTTACAGGAACGCATGGAAAAATTCTTTATTATTATGGCGTATGGGTTTGAATTATTTAAAGTGCGACAGCATCTAAACGCCTTATTAAAAGGAACTGTAAATATATATATATATGCTGTAGGTCACCGTCACATGAACTGTGTGAATTTTAGAGAATTTAGAACTCATAGTTTTTTTTTTTTTACAGGGACACAACTAAAAACTCTTTATCATTACTGCTTATCAGCTCAATTTTTTAAAAGTGTGATAGCGTTTAAATTCCTTATCCGGTTGAGCTGAAAATTTGTATACATGCTATAAGTCACTGTCGTACCAAAAGTAATACATTTTTGTGAATCTAGCGCTTATAGATTTTTACAGGGACACAACGAAATATTCTTTATCATTATGATGTATGAGCTCAAATTATTTTAAGTACAATAACGTCAAATTAAAAAAGTATACTATATAGAGAAAAATACTGAAACACCCTATTATAATTTTCTCTTTTGTTTATTTAACGATTTCTATTACTTTACTTTTTCTATACAACCGTTAATTATATAATGTTTGGAAAGTCGAGAGGAGTTACTTTCTTCGATAATAAATAGAAGAAAGTATTACATTTCTAAGAATTTTCGACTTCCGGTTTTCGATGGATTTACAACTTTTGAGATGTCAGAACACAATTTAAAAATTTTTTGAAAATGTCCGTCTGTATCTGTCTCTGTGACAGTAATTTGGGGCAACTCTAGCTCTTAAATTAATGCACAGAATTTCATACAAATTTATATGCAATTGCACTTTCACATAAATTTATGTCTATTATCTTTTAGTGCTAATCGCCGCTTAACAGGTGGCACTGTCACCAAGTTTTTTCACAATTTTTAAGATGGCAGTATATGATAAAATTTTATATTAATCTACACCTACAGGATGAAAACTATTTTTAACCAAACAGTGTGAACTTAAAAAAATATTTATAATGGTAATTGTGAAACAGGCAAAAAAATTATATATATAGGAACGTCTCTCTTCCCCTGGAAGGTAATTGTCCATAAGAGGTGTAAATTTTCAATGTGAGTATTATTCTTTAATGTGAGTATTATTTTTTTTGACAATTCGAGTCATATTTCTTTTAAATGAAAACTATCATCCCTCATCATGCACTCAACCCGTAAAATATAATTTTAAGAGGGGGGGGGAGGCCTTAATCCAGTAATTCTGTTTTAAAATATTTTAAGTTTATTTAAAATATTTCATGTTATGTTAAAAAACTAGTATGTTGTGGCCACCACATGACTTTTTTCTATATTTTGCTATACAAATTCACTCAGTAAAAATAATTTATTAAAATTATTATTTAATTAAATTATCTTCTATGATATTGCAGTACGATTTCCATATTAGAGAAGTAGTGTAAGACTAAATATCCAAAAAAGGTTCATTTTATTCTCGATATTACATTTAAAAAAATGTTAAAAATGAAAAAAATCGATAACTTTATTTTAAATTGTTGCAGATAAATAGTTCAACCATTCATTTTGAAGGTATTGACGAGCTCTTTTGAAAGATATCCATCATGAAAATTCATTCCCCTCGAGGGGTGATTTCCCCCCACACACACAAGGGGGGGAGGCGATGTTCCTACATATACAAATATTTTTTTCACAGTTGACTGTCTCTATCATGAACAATTCTTTTAAATTTCATAATGATTCTTAAAAAATAATTCTCTGTGCACATTTATACAAAATTTTGTTCTATACCACCATGTTAAAAATTTAGTAAAAGCGGAATGGCAACGCAACCTGTTAGACAATTTTTACCAAATGTTGAAAGGCACTAATTTATGCAAAGGTTCTTTTGTCACACACAGAGACTGACAGACAGACAGACATACATTTTCTAAAAATGGTCAAATCGTGTTCTACAGCTCTCAAAACGTGTAAATCCATCAAAAACCCGAGGTCGAAAATTTTTACGAATCCAATACTTTCTTCTATTGAATATAGAAGAAAGTAAAGTATATATTCGTAACAAAACTACTCATTTTATTTACTTATTTGTTTATTTATTTTTTTAAGTGTTAAAAATCTAATAAAATGTACATTTTGCTCTATTATAATATTTTATTTGTTTTGTAAATAAAATAAACTAGTATGTTGTGTCCATCACGCACAAGACTTTCTGTTATATAATTTTACACAAATTCAAGTAGTACAAACAAATTATTAAATTATTATTTATTAAAATTAATGATGAATGCCATTGATGAATGCCGACAATTTTTATCTCACAGAATTATAACTCTAAATACCTAGGGGGGGGGGGGGATCAATTTAGTGCCAACATCAGGAGAAATGCTTTTTTTTTTTTTTTTGTTAAGAAGGAAAAAAAAAAAATCGATAACTTTGTTTTAAATTATCACAGATCTGTAGTTCAACCATTCGTGTTCTTTCGAATGATACCCATAATGAAAATTTACACCATGGCGGTGTAATTCCCCCCAAGGAAGGAAGTGATGGTCCAACATGCACAAACATTTCTTCCCAGTTTACTACTAATATTATCAGTAATTCGTATTAATTTTACAATCGCTCGTTAAAAATATATCTCTTATTATGTACATTTATATAGAACTTCATCCTATGCTGCCACTTTAAAAATTTAGAAAAAAAAAATTAGATCACAGCGCCACCTATTGAGCGATTGATCCCCAAATCTAATCAGCACCAGTTTGTGTCACTAAATACCAAGTTTGGTTAAATTTCGTAATATATATATATAAATTAAAAAAAAATTTTTTTTTTCGTTAAATATAAAAAAAAATCGATAACTTTGTTTTAAATTATCGCAGATTTATAGTTCAACCATTCGTTTTAAAGGTATTGACGAGACCTTTCAAACGATACCCATCTTGAAAATTTACTCCTCTCCAGGGGGGACTTCCCCCCAGCGGGGGGGGGGGGGCTCCTACACTTACAAAAAAAAATTTCCCAAATGACTATCTCTATTATAAATAATTCTTGTAAATTTCATAATAATTAGTAAAAAATAATTCTCTTTATGCACATTTATACAAAATTTTTGTCCTATATCACCATGTTAAAAATTTAACTGAATACCAAATTTAGTTAATTGCGTTTGATAACAACGTCCCCAAAATTTCTGATACACACACAGATGCACAGAAAAACATTTTCTAAAAACAGTTAAATTGTGTTCAGGAAGTTTCAAAACATCTAAATTCAGCGAAAACTGGAGTTCGAAAAATTTCACAAATCCAATACTTTCCTGTTACATATATACAGAAGAAAGTAAAAATGCAAAACTATACAGTACTCTAATAAATTTAGTTAACTAATGAAAAATTATATCAAATTTATAATCAGTCTAAAACCATATATACTAAGCAACAAAAAAAAAAAAAAAAAAAGCTGTACTTGGATATTTTTTTTTTCACCTTCTACAACCGCCAATTTTATCGTTGAAATGCAAATTTTTAAACAAATTTTATTATGTTGTCCTACATATACACTTTAGCATTGAGTACAGTGTTAAATACAAAATGCAATTGTCAGATAAACTGTAATTTTAGAAATGATTTCAAAAATGATAACAATAAGGTAGTTAACGATGCCACAAAAAGTATTAACTTTTGAATGAAAATCAAAAAATATTTTAATACGTGAGATGGCAAAATAATTAAATGTTAACGAAATATTGGTAAAAGGGTTTTTAGCAAAATATAAAATTTTTTGGCCGTTTTAAAAGGGAAATTTGGCTTTAGACGGCCACGTTGCTTATCCAAGCAAGATAACTGCAAGTTAAAAAAGCAAATGTTTAAAAAATCGATTTGTATCATGTTCATAACTTAAAAAAGATTTTTAAAAAAGTGTATAGCAAAGTAATTTCTTCAAAAATAGTCCGGAAGCAATTAAACAAGGCAGGTTAAAAACTAGAAGATCTGCAAAAAAGCTATTAAGGACAAATATTAAAAAAAAAAAAAAAGACATAAGTTGACTAAAAATTAAAAAAAAATTAGCAGTTAATTATCGGTCTGAACTGAGTTTCTCTGGTGAGTCAAGTTTAATTTTTTTCGAGTTTATGAAATAAAAGACTACATGGACGGTAAAAATGGGACTGACTTAATGAAAACTGCTCTCTTAAAACAGGGACACATTCTCCGTACATTATGGTACGGAGGTGCATATTTTTTCAAATAATCAGAGAAAGTTTCATGCTCAAGAGATCAATTAACCTAAAATAAAACACGATGATTATAAAAGTGGCGATTTTGGAGGTATTTCAGACTTTTCTTCAAACAGCATTTCAAGATGATAATACACCTTGCTGTACGATGTCTGTGGTACGTCAATTTGATTCAAATTGTTAAAATTACCTATCCATTCCCATGAACACCTATAATTCTGTAAGTAATACTACCTTTTTTCGCTCTAAGTTCAATCCCACAAAAAATATCGTAGAATTTCTTCTTTATTAGACTTGGAAACAATCCTAATCTCAATTCGCTCGAAAATGTTTAGTCATAAAAAGGCGCGGAAAGAGAGAGGGGGATTCGAAATTTGCAGCCTTCAACTCTACAAGAACTAGAAAAATTATTTACAATATTTAACACAGAGAAATTTTTTAGATATATATATATATAAACGGTTTAATACTATGCCACTGTGCATTAAAGCAGTAATTCCATATAAAGGTGGAATTAACCTAATGCAGAATACATATTTTTATTAAAAAATTACTTATTTCTAACAAAAAAAAATAGTTTTATTTTATACATTAAAATATAACTTGTTTATTTCCTATAATAAATTATAATAGAATACAAAATGTATGGTTATTGCATTATGTTTAAAAAGATAGTTTTATGTATATTTTTATAAAGTATTTCGTAGAGTGTTATAAAGAGAATTATTAAATCGAAAATGTACATAGGTATCATTTCAACCCTTTGGTATTATGCAAACATGACAGTTTTATTTGTTTGGACCATTAATTTTAAAGTTATTACAAATAAAAAAGGTATAAGTCATTTTTTCTACAGTGCAGCTTTCTTATTTATTTATTTATTTATTTATTATTTTTTATTTTATTTTATTTATTTATTTATTTATTTATGTATTTATTGTCGCTTAGTGTAGAATGCGTTGGGAACATTTTCAAGTAGGGAATTATTTTTACTTTTCAAATGTACAGTGCTCGACATTGAAAGTGCAACCCCAAGAAGGAATGATAATAATGGAATGAAATTTGTTGGACACATACATTATAGTAGGAAGACCAACTGATTAAAATTTCAGGAAATTTGAGTAATATGTACTGAGAAAACAGTGCATAAAGCAGCGACCTCTGTGAGCAATAATAGCACATATCTGCCTAGGCATTGAATCGAACAGCGATTGGATGACATGTACGGGTAGAGCACTTCATGAAGTTTTAACACGATGCCACAATTCGTCGATTGAAGTTACTGGTGTGTGGTGGGGGGGCAGTCGCTTTTCAACGATTAAACAGTCATTTTCATTGATGCGAGATCAGGAGAACGCGCTAGACCAATCAACAGTCGAACACATTCGGCATCGATGAAGGTCCAGACAATATGGACAACTTGCGGTCGCGCATTGTCCTACTTAAATGTTGCGCTTCGGAGGCCTTGAACATAGGACAGAGCTATGGGCCTTAACTCGTCAGAAATGTAATGGCTGGTATTCAGAGTGGCGGGAATGAAAACAAAAGGTGACCGGGACGTGTATCCAGTGGTACAAGATACCATCAATCCAGGTGGTGACTCAATATGCGGCTACCAAAATTCTGATTACCCTCAAATCTGCATCACTAATATAGGCGCCATTAATGTTTGATCAACGATGAACCTGGACGAAGGAATGGCGTAAAGTCACTTTTCAGACAAATCACAATCCTGTTTACAGCATCAAGATTGACTTATCCGTATTTAACGGCATTATGAATAATGCACATTGCCAGCTGGGATTCGACATCATCATACTGTCCATCATTTGCAATGATGTTATGGGTTCCCATTGGATACACGTCTCGATTGCTTCATGTGCGTATTCCTGGCACTCTGAACAGCGGCCATTAAATTTCTGATGAGTTAAGGCCCGCCCCTCTTCCCTGTATTCGAGGCCTCCGTAGCGCAAAATTTAAGCAAGATAATGCACGACCGTAAGTTGTTTGTATTGTCCGGACCTTCTTTGATACAGAATGTATTCGACTGTTGCTCTGGCTAGCGCGTTCTCCTGATCTCGCACCAATGAAAATGACTGTTTAACCATTGAAAAGCGACTGCCCCCCCCACCACTCACCAGTAACTTCGATCGATGAATTGTGGCATCGTGTTGAAGCTTCATGAAGTGCTCTACCCGTACAGGTCATCCAATCGCTGTTCAATTCAATGCCTAGGCAGATATGTGCTGTTATTGCTCATAGAGGTCGCTGCTTGATGTACTGTTTTCTCAGTACATATTACTCCAAATTTCCTGAAATTTTAATCAATTGTTCTTCCCACCATAATGTATGTGTCTAACAAACTTCATTCCGTTATTATCATTCCTTCTTGGTGTTGCATTTTCAATGTCGAGCAGTGCACTATATAAGGAAAGTATTGTAATCATGATTTGCGAAATGGAATTTTGTATATCGCATAACTGAAAAACAAATGTTTGTAAAATGTAGCAAATTTATATTTATGACCGTCATGATGTCTAGTTATTTACTTGGAACTAAGATCTAGACACGAGCTGCCCTTTCATAGATATCTACGTTTTACACGATTTTTCGTGTTACATGTATGTGTATATCTATGTGTGTGAGAGAACACAATAGCGTCTAAATGCTTTGTTCGAATGAGCTGAAAGTTGGTTTGGTATAAGTCATTATAGCACGAAAAGTATAGATTTTGGAGAATCTAGCACTTACAGATTTTTACAGGGTCACAATAAAAAATTCTTTATTATTATGACCTATGGTCTGAAATTATTTAAATTGCAATAGTGTCTAAATGTCTTATCCGATTGAACTGAAAATTTATATACGAGTGCTGAAATTTATATACGAGTGCTGAATTTTTGAAGTGCAAAATGCAACATTTCCTGCTTGAAAATATTTTGATCACATTCTGTATTAGTTTAAATTGATTATAATTTAAATCTAACTTATTATTTAACTAATGCCAAAATGTGAAAATTATTAGAATATTTGTGAATTTTAATTTTTTGGTTTTATTATTTATTTATTTTATTTATTTATTTTGTTTATTTTATTTATTTATTTATTTTAATTCAGTAATTCTAGTAAAATAATTTTACTTGTTGTTATAATTTATTGTTTATTTTTATTAACACTTTCTAATAAGGTTGAGAAATGTTAATGACTTCGGTTTGTCTGTCTGTCTCTCTTGTAAATACTCATGGAATTTCTTGTTTTATTCAAGTTTACTGTGGGATGTTTCCTATTTAATGTGGAGTAAATATCACCAATGGTTTGTGTACAGGGACACCCGCAATCATTCCAGATCATTGCGTTCTATTAGAGGTTTTTCTAAAAACCATATTTTAACAACTGTATAGTGAACAAATATTAACGAAATTGAAATATGTTATTCATATGCACAAAAGAATGTTTTCTGTAAAATATAGTGTGATTAGCATTTAAATTTACAGGGTTTCACAAAAATATTCAGTTACATAAAGGGCTTTTAATGGAAATTTGCTGAATTGTATTTTCGGTTGAATTAAGCGTTTTTAACACTTTCTAACAATTATTTAGTGTGAATATTATTTGAATTACTGTATATGTCTGTCGACTGTTGTCTGTCTATCTGTTCCGCCTCCAGCGTCCCTAAATATTTTCAGAATTTCTTAAAAATAATACATGTTATTCAAATTCACTATTGAATGTTCCTTATTTAAAATGCCATTAGTAAACTTTGTACAACTGGTTTGTGTACACAAACACACACACACAAAAAAAAAAAAAAAAAATATGCCAGTGTATTGCGTTTTAGAAGAGATTATTTTTATAAATCTTATTTAAATAACTTCCTACTACAAAAATCATAACGTATAGTCCCCTCTTTCCCGCCCCTACTAATAATTTTCTTTCTCTTACCCTGAAATTCAGTACCATAAAGACAGATTGGGCATTAAGTTAGACGATAACGAAAATAAGAAAAGGGAATATACCTCGAAAATTAATGCAAGATTTGAGCTGTAAATTTAAAAACCCACGTTTTTAATGATGCTTATTCTATTCGTGCACAAATTAATATAGGTCATAATTAATATTTTTTGGAATATGAATTGTTAAACAATTTTACCATGTTTTTATTAACTTCTATTCTTGTTTGTTTGTTTGTCCGGTACAAATCTTGCAATCTATTTTTAACTAACTTCTCTGCTAGCTAGAGATTTTAAACTTTCACAGTAGCTCAGAACCCGGTGACAACACAATACTTCGAAGTCAGATTTTCGAATTTTCGAATAGTTTTGTTTTAATTAATTAAAATATGAAAATAATAAGCTCCTAATAGCAATAATAATTATAAGATTTAAAAAAAAAATTATATACCATGTTTTAAATTTTCTGATGAATTATAGAGCTCTTATCAATGTGCATAATATTTTTTAAGTGATAATGATGCCAATTTTTGTGAGATACCTCATTTAACTTTTTATAATTTTTTAACGTTCACGTTTAATTAAATGTATTTATTTTTATGTCGAAAGAAAATGAACACATAATTTTTTTTTTTGGCAACAATTAAATTATAGCTAATATTTTAATGGCTATTTTAACGCTATTAGGATGCCATTATTCATATTTTAATTAATTATAAGAAAACTAATCAAAAATTCAAAAATCGGACTTCGTAGTATTGTGTTGTCACCGGGTTCTGAGCTACTGTGTAAGTTTCAAATGTCTATCTAGTAGGGGATTTAGTTAAAATTCGATTTGTACCGGACAAATAAACAAACAAAAAAGAATAGAAGTTAATAAAAACATGGTAAAAAATAGCCATTAAAATATTAGCTATAATTTAATTGTTGCCAAAAAAAAATTTACGAGTTCATTTTCTTTCGACATAAAAATAAATAGATTTAATTAAACGTGAACGTTAAAAAATTATAAAAAGTTAAATGATGCATCTCAAAAAAAAAAAAAAAAAAAAAAAAAAAAAGAAAGAAAGAAAAAAGAAATATTGACGTCATATTATCAGTTTAAAAATTTTCTACACATTGATAAGTGCTAATGTATGATGCTAATATACGTTGTTCTAAAAAGAGTAATATTTTATTTTTAAAACCAACTTTTTTTTTCTTCCATTATTATTTTTAGTTTACTGAATTGAGTCCGTGTGCTTAAATATTGCTTATATATTATTCTTTTATCCTCGCGTATTTTATTAATGATTTGTCAGGAAATTTAAAAACATGGTATATATATATATATATATATATATATATATATTTAATCTTATAATTTTCGTAATTAAAAATATGTTTTTATGAAAATATGAATGGAATGTGTTTCGGTAATTTCATTCAAATACGTAAAAAAAAAAAAAAAAAAAAAAAAAAAAAGAATCTGGTGTGTCACTCACACGACTTTCTCTTACCCTGAAATTTAATACTATAAATACAGGTTGCAGATTAATAGGTAAGATAACGAGTACTGTTATGTAAACCTATGTTAAACAATTCATATTAGGCTTCTGAAGAGTTTTATATGATAATTAGTTCTGTGTGAGGGGGGCCGTTTCATTAATGCACCTACATTTATATAGAATTTAATTCGGTTATTAAAAAATATTTCTCTTTTTAAAAAATAATTTATTAAAATTATTATTTAAAAAAATTATCTTTTATGATAAGGCAGACGATTTCCATATTAGAGAAGTAGTATGACACCAAATATCCAAAAAAGTCCATTTTATTATCAATATTTAAAAAAAAAAAAAAAAAAAAAAAACGGTTTTTTTTTCTGTTTTTTTTTTTTTCGTTAAAAGTAAAAAAAATCGATAACTTTGTTTTAAATTATTGCAGATCGATGGTTCAGCCATTCGTTTTAAAGGTATTGGCGAGCTCTTTTGAAAGATACCCATCATGAAAATTTACTCCCCTCGAGGGGGGACTTTCCCCCAGGGGGGGAGGCGAGGCTCCTACATACACAAAAATTTTTTCCCAGTTAACTGTCATTATTACAAAAAATATATATTTGTTTCATTTGGTTTAGTGCAGTCTATAGACGTTAAACTCTATTTTCCTGCAATTTCCCCCATAGACGTAATGTATTAGAATTCTCTTGATTGTCCCTGTACACGAACCATTAGCTTTATCTTAACGAAAAGCTTACTGTAGCATCCGTATATGATACACATTTAGAATACCAAGTTTGAACTGTCTGCCATAATTTGCTTTTGAGATATGCTGATAACAGACAGACACACAGACATACAGACACACAGACACACAGACCATTTGCTAAAAACATGATTTTCGTATTCAGGGGACCTCAAAACGTGTAAATATAACAAAATTTCGTGCTCGAAAATTTGACCCAAAAACAATGCTTTCTCTACCTTATGGGTAAGAGAAAGTAAAAATAATTTATTAAAATTACTATTTAAAAAAATTATCTTTTATGATAAGGCAGACGATTTCCATATTAGAGAAGTAGTATAACACCAAATATCCAAAAAAAGTCCATTTTATTCTCAATATTAAAAAAAAAAAAAAAAAAAAAAAAAAAGTACGATTTTTTTTTTTTTTTTTCGTTAAAAGTAAAAAAATCGATAACTTTGTTTTAAATTATCGCAGATCGATGGTTTAGCCATTCGTTTTAAAGGTATTGGCGAGCTCTTTTGAAAGATACCCATCATGAAAATTTACTCCCCTCGAGGGGGGACTTTCCCCCTAGGGGGGGAGGCGAGGCTCCTACATACACAAAAAATTTTTCCCAGTTAACTGTCTCTATTAAAAAAAATATATATTTGTTTCATTTGGTTTAGTTCAGTCTATAGACGTTAAACTCTATTTTCCTGCAATTTCCCCCATAGACGTAATGTACCATTAGAATTCTCTTGATTGTCCCTGTACACGAACCATTTGCTTGATCTTAACGAAAAGCTTACTGTAGCATCCCTATATGATACACATTTAAAATACCAAGTTTGAACTTTCTGCCATAATTTGTTTTTGAGATATGCTGATAACAGACAGACACACAGGCACGCACACAGACACACACACACAGACATACACACAGACCATTTGCTAAAAACATGATTTTCGTGTTCAGGGGACCTCAAAACGTGTTATTATAACAAAATCTCGCGTTCGAAAATTTGACTCAAAAACAATACTTTCTCTACCTTATGGGTAAGAGAAAGTAAAAAAAGGAAATTGAATCTGATAAATTTGCGGGAGGATATGAAATAAAATTTGCCAAATTCATTTAATATTAACATCCTCGGACTTTTAAAGCTTATTACTCAATGAAAATTTGAGGGGAATGTATAAACTTTACTATTTACAGGAGTGATTTGATCCAAATAACTCAAACAAATTGTCGAAAATGGCTATTGTTATTTGAAAAAATGAAGTTGGTCCAAGTTTGAATATGCAGACAGACTCCTCCGCCCTCAGTAAAATCAAAGCATACCATTATAATCTAAACGTCATTACTAATCGATTGCTGCTAGCCGCATGTTTATACGACGATTTACGGCAAAATTAGTCGGGGTGGATTTTTTTTTTTTTTTTTTTTTTTTTTTCTGACTGTACATATCACGTATCGAGATTTTAACCAAGTTGATTAATTAATTTGATTCTTCATTTTGAAACAAAATAGCTGGCATTTAAAAATTTTAAGCTCAAATAAAAACCCTATTTATTAAACGATCAATTGGAGCTCGGCACGTCGGTACGTATATACCGACTACACTACGTATGTACCGACTACTAGGATCACTACACAAATCTGCGAAATCCCACTTTTCATTATTATTTATTAATTTTATTTTTATTTTTATTTTTATTTTATTTATTTAATATTTATCTATTTATTTATTTATTTATTTTACATTGTTTTGGGTGTGTCTAATTTGTTTTGAATTCAGAAATGCTTGCTTTCCTTCCAATCACGTAAGGATTTTTCACAAAGTAAGAATAAAGATCGGAAGAATTCACAGAGAACCTATAACAAATTCGTAACTCTTTATGTATGAAACCCATTAAAACAGGCTATTATTTACTCATTTCCTTTTAAATGTGTTTCTTTACACTGAAACTCCGTTTACAGCTTTATCTCTTCTGCACTGTTTGGGACTTTGGGTGCTTTGATGGGGAGAAGGGGGGGGGGGGGGAGAATTCTCTATGCAGCATTAAACAATAATCTGCTAACATGTTAATATTCAATCGTTCCTGATGTCTCTCTCTACATTTCTCGGATATCTTGATGAAAGAATTCTCTTTGGTCTTCGCTAACATCATCTAGATTTTGTGGAAGGTAACTTAGATGGAAGTTCAAAAAGTAGAGCTTTAGGCTCAAAAAATTCCCATTTTTACAAAAATTGTACGCGGTGGAAATTTTAAATAGCTTTTCCCTTAATCAGAGTCCAAAAATAAACCAGAAAAATACATCCCGAAGAAAAAAAAATTAATCGCAGACCTGTCTTATTTAACACGATTATTATTTAACCTGGTCGTTTCTTATTTCCAAATGGCGGCCACTTAAATATTTCAAATTAAATAAAATCCATACTTTTGAGCGCAAGCGGTTGAATCTTTATTTAGATCTTCATATACATATTAACCCCTTCCGCTCCAGGCTAGCTGTAGTGTAAATGTCTGAAATACCAGATTATAATTTTGAAATAGTATCGTATATTTTCTTTGGACGTATGCACGTACGTCCATGGTATTAATGGCCATTAACACTAGGACGTACGCACGTACGTCCCTGGAGTGGAAGGGGTTAAGTACAAAGAAGAAACGATCAGGTTGTTAATATATTAAATAATATATTAAATAATATATATATTTTTAGCCCCAACTAATTTTCATATGACTTTTTTATTTTATTTATTTACTAGCCGCCTTCGGCGACCAGCTGGTTCGCGATCCTTGAAAAATCCGACTTTATGAAACTCCCGCTCGGTGGCGCCCGCGGCGCGTTTTTTCCCCTTTCAGATCTTACAACAGCTTATTGACATATAGTGAAAATAGCTTTATTGAAAAATTTAATCGCAGTAAATTCCCGCTCGGTAGCGACTGCGGCGCCCTCTTCCAATTTTAATATAGGAAACAGCCTGTTCGCTCACCGTGTTATGATCTTTCAAATTTCTAACTTGAACAAAGTCCCGCTCGGTGGCGCCTGCGGTGCCTTATCCCCGTTTTAGAACATACAACACCTTCCTCGCTCATTAGAATTTAAAATATTGAAATTTTAAAATATTACAGCACCATCTCGCGGTAGAAATTTATGTAATCTACTGTTCAATTCTAAATCAACAAAACTTTCAAATGATGTATTACTTATGAAAACATTTTAATTAGTAGCTGAGATACAAAAGAAAACCTAAACAGGACACCTTAAAACGTGTAAATCGGGTAAAATCTTGAATTCTACTTTCGGTAATATAAAAGAACTTTAAATCATCTTTTGAATGATGTATTAAAAATAATTTAATCATAATTAGAATTTGAAATATTGAAATTTTAAAATATTACAGCGCCATCTGGGGGTAGAAATTTCTGTAATCTACTGTTCAATTCCAAATCAACAAAGCTTTCAAATGATGTATTACTTATGAAATTATTTTAATTAGTAGCTGAGATACAAAAGAAAACCGATTCAGGAGACCTCAAAACGTGTAAATTGGGTGAAATCTCGAATCCCACTTTTGATAATATAAAAGTATTTCAAAATGTCTTTTGAATGAAGCATTAAAAATAATTTAATCATAATTAGAATTTGAAATACACGTATTAGAATATTAGAATAAAATTTTATTTGCAATTAAATGTAAATTAAAATGTATTTTTTTTTTTTTTTTTTTTTTTTCAATTCTCCGAAATTTCTCTCAGTAAAAGATTCTTTTCCTTCGCCCCACTTTCGAGATATCGTTTTCCAATTATTCTATCTTTGTGAATGGAAGTTGCCATGGTAACAAAAATGCCGACTGTTCGAACGGGAAACGCAAGAATTTCAGAAACGTGGATTCAAAATGTTGTTTCTTATTTCCAAATGCTAGAAATTTAGTTTTTTTTTTAAGTATTTTTTTTTTTTTTCTTATTTTATCGTAAATTGTATATTGGAGAAAATTATTCTATAAATAAATTGGTGTAAAATAAAGGCGGGGCTAAAAATGCTCCGGAATAAATTAAAATGTCGGCAACTCTGAAAACAGTGCAAATGATCTTGACAAACCCTCGTTTATATTAAAAGAAATAGGTAATTAACTAATAAGGTTAAGAATAAAATAATCAACCTATTCTTCCGACTGAGCCGAAAGGACTCAAACTATAGAATCATTTTTAAATAAAAATATTGAAATAATTAATAAGAAAAACGACTCTTTCTAATATTATTGTTTTAATTATTTGAAGTTGCTTAATACTTTTAACTCCATCATTTTAATATCACTTGTTTCTTATATATATATATTTATTTATTTGCAGAGCAAACTCAAACAGACATGGACAGGACATCAGGATATGTCAGAACAGTCGTTGCTCTTCATAACATACGAGACAAGTACAAGGAAGCTGTTGAATCGCTACAGGAGAAAGGTGTAGCTGAACGTGTGAAAGAAAGCTGGGAGAAGACACGAGAAGTTGCTCAAACGAGAAGTCGAAATTTTTTCAAACATCCTGAAGATGTTACATGTGAATACATTCCTCCTCAATATGGTTACATGTTTCGTCCGAAAAGCAGATGGGAACTAGTTCTTCTAAGTGGTACAGTCTGTGGGATAGAATTTTGTTATTCTGCAGAAACAGCTTTTGTGACACCGATACTTTTGAGTTTAGGACTGAAAAT
Organism: Salticus scenicus; assembly: GCA_963930645.1. Lineage (NCBI taxonomy): Eukaryota > Metazoa > Arthropoda > Arachnida > Araneae > Salticidae > Salticus > Salticus scenicus. Next base: position 281,313,589 of record OZ005652.1, on the reverse strand, counting down.
TAAAATTGTAACAATGATATGGTGTTTGAGCCCATTAATAGGCTTCTTTCTTAACCCTATTCTTGGATCTTTGAGTGATAGCTGCGACTCACCTTTTGGTAGAAGAAGACCGTTTATTTTGTTGCTATCAGCAGGAATATTGATGGGACTAATCCTTGTTCCAAATGGACGGCATATAGGAGCTGCATTGGGTGATATTCCGCATAATAAATATGTTAATACTTCTCAGCTGAAAAGTGAATCTTACACTGATAATGTGATGCTAAAAAATATGACGCAGTCACTCGAAAGAACTAACAACTTGCTTACAACTTATGCTAAAAGAAATCTCATAACAAATATAACTGATTATTCGATGCACAACGATAACATACCGACTACTCTGTCAGATAATCTAACACGTATAATAAAAGATACTTCACCTTCAACGTATCTAAGTAGAAAGAAAAGAAATATAGGGAAAGGGCATGTGCAATCAGCAAAAAACGTACATGTAAAATATGCGCGCCCTCATTTACAACCATGGAGCATATTTTTTACCGTAATAGGTACAATTCTACTCGATTTCTGTTCCGATGCTTGCCAGTCCCCTTCTAGAACATACCTACTAGATGTTTCTTTGCATGAAGATCATAATGCTGGATTAAGTACGTTTACAGTTATGGCTGGACTCGGTGGCTCGATCGGATACTTGACTGGAGCTATTCATTGGGAATCTACATATTTAGGAAATTTACTGGGAGGTCAAATCAATGCTGTTTTTATGCTCGTCACAATAGTATTCATCATTTGCTTGATTTCAACGCTAAGAAGTTTTCCTGAGCTACCGCTTCCTCTTCTACGAGACCCCAAAATTTACGAAGAATATCAACAGAAGATGCAGGTCGGAGAATTTACAGAAAAGGGAAATGAAATGGCAATTATAGATAACAAAATTATGAATTACGGAACTGCAACGACAAATGATGAAATGGCGCAAACAGGAGAGCCTACTCCCAATGGAATTGTGAATGATGGTTCAGAAGTCGCAGCTCAAAACTATGAAGACGTCGAGAAAATACGTAAGTCGGAATTTTCTAAATTTTTTTTATAAAGTATAATGATAACGATCACTTAGAATAAAACGATTACAATCACCTGACAGTGAAGGTTGGTTGGTTAATTAGGTTTTACGTCACACTAGTGCTGCGCAGATGGGCCATTGGCGACGGTCTGGGACTCACCCCTAGAAGTGGTCCGGAGACAGGCCATCCAAATTTTGATCCTACACGGAAGGGATGGCTCTCCGCTTCGGTGACCCCTCAGAGGTATAATTTTTGATGGGAACATGGAGGACATTGCGGCCACGACAGATTTTACGTGCACCAGCCACCATTAGTGTACACTACGGTCTTTGGCCGGCTCGAGTACCGAACCCGCAACCTTCCAATTACGAGGCCGGCGCTCTACCGACTGGACTACCGCGGCCCACCTGACAATGAAATAATTAAATTATAAAAAAAGATTTTTATTAATTAATATGTTGCATAAAGTAATATTTTAAAAATCTGTAATGCTTACAAACATTTCTTTATTATGACTGTCCAATAATAAATAAGAAAGAAAATGTAAAGCACCATTATAAAGCTAAATTTCTAGTTGTTCTTTAAAACATAAGCTATACAGAAAAGAAAAAAGCGGCAAATTTAATAATTGTCATTGCATTTTTTTTTTTTTTTTTTTTTTTTTTTGTAACGTAGCTGAAGTTTTAGGAAAAATTAGTAAAATTTTCAGCTGAAGAAGCTAGCAGTCATTTAAAAGTTTTCGTTGACGTGTACAGTTACCGACATAAGTGAAGGCACGCTTTCTAGATAAATCTAGACTTTTTATCGAATACCTAAAGAAATACTTCATATATTCTCTTGGAACTTCAGATGTAAAAAGAATATGTCTTACCTCATATATTCCAGTGAAAGGTTCGTTTCAGTATTTGTCAAAATTATCCCACACAGGCACCTTATCTTACACAGACGAGAAAAATTAGTGGAACAAATTGTTTCCTTGTTTTCTTCTTTTGTACATAATTTTTAAGCAAGTGAAGATATTCAACATAAAATTTGGATGGCTTGTTTGTTACCAAATCATTAATCGAGTTTTGTACAACTTAAAAAAAAAAAAAAAAAAAAAAAAAAAAAGTAATAATTTTTAAACTCATATTAATTCAATTTTTCTTTAAAATAACCTTTGGAAGAAATGAAAAAATAAATAAATTTGAGAAAATAAAACGAAATGAATAAGGGTGTTAAAAATACGTTAATGAGAGTAGAAGATACACATGCCTCCTAATGTTAAATTAAAATCGAATTTTTCTTCCTGTATTCATTTTACTTTTCTTTCTTTTTCATACTTTGTATGTGAATAAATAACTTTCTAAAATATATACGTACAAACATGAAAATTAGTTAAGATGTTCGTTATAAAATTATATATTAACATTTTTATTATTCCTACGATTTTTACAGAGTACGAATTAATAATTACATTTTTTCAAAATGTCTCTTATGGAAGAAAAAGGAAAGGTGAGTAAAGGAAGAAAAATCTGCTTTTAAATTAACATTTGGAAGCATGTGTATATTCACTTACCTCTAATGAATCTTTATTTTTATTTAAGTTTTAAAAGCAAAGTTAATTAAGTTATTTAAGTTTTTAAAGCGAAAAAAAAAAAAAAAAAAAAAACTTACTTTTGAGAAAAATTGAATAACTATCAGGTAAAAGATTATTGTTCATGCTAAAAATATATAAAAATATTTTTGTTCGATGACAACAAACATGGCATCCAAATTTTATGCCCACGTGTTATTAATATTATTATTTTTAAACTAGCAGGCTTTGCCCGCTTCGCTGGTCACTAAATTTAAAGGAAACTCTTTTCTATATAGCTTTATAAAAATAAAATAAAATAAAATACTGAAATTGCTCAAAAGCTTGCTTCAGGTCCCTGTTGCCTTCGGCAGCGATTTGGTCATCCACTGAAACTCGGGTGCCTGTTCCTAATACCTGCGACAATGGTTTACCAATGAGCTTCTTTTTAGGCGCTGATTATATAACAGTTTCGAAAAAGATACTATCGAAAAAAGTGGAGTATCCCTTTTATAATTGAATCCCAGTTACATGTGAGCAACACTATACGCGGCGCACATAATATTTGCTTTTACGTTATTGCCTATGATTATTTTGTTTATCCAATCAACCATAAAATGACAGCACTATCACGCCAGATATTACAATATGTTATGACCGGCTACGTCTGTCGCATGAGACAATTAATTTTTTTGTGGTTTTATTTATATATTTCATAGTTTGTAAACCTGATTATAATACAGCCTTAATATAGTTCTCTTTGGCAACTTTCGAATTTTTGTCACCGTTTTAGACTTAATCCCTTGTAACAATAAGACTTAATCCCTTGTAACAATATGCTATGAGCGCTATTTCTGCCGTATTTTAGACAACTAATCTTTTTATTTAGATATTTATTTCCCATTAAACATATTTTTATTTATTTATTTAAATATTAATTTGAATTAATCAAATATTTCTGTTTGACCGCGTGCAAGTGCAGTAACACACAGAGGCTCATTTGTTTGCATGATAAATTAGCATAGTGATTATTATATAAAAAAATAAATAAATAGGTAAACATTATCGTGCTACACAACTTTATTATGTCGCTGCATTGGCGGCTTTTGAATTTTTGTCGCCATATTAACGATGTTTTTTTTTTTTTTTTTAATGAAAAGGGGAAGACTATTTTGCTAATAATTTTATCAGACACCTTTTTGTTTATACATAAAAATTTTTCATATTCTGCTTACATTTTTAATGGTTTTTAGGTTTAAAATAGTGCTTGTTGAAACAAGTTTGCTATCTTTAAAACTGCATTTTTTCTGTAAACTTTCTATAAAATAAATCATTTATGTTTATATTTTTGATGCGCTACTTAGATTAAAATGAATGTTGCTACATTAAACTTCTTGTCGAAAAACGTTCGGTGTACTTCAACACCAAAATTTAAAAAATCGCTCAGCAGGATCTGTTAATGAAACTGATAAAATAAAAATATGGTTCATAGAGTTTAAATAATCTATTTATTAAAACCTTTAAAACCCAAATTCATAATGTATCGTATCACATAAATCTTTTCAAAGTTAGAATAAAATTTAATTTGAAAAAAAAAAAAAAAAAAAAAAAAAAAGTCCATCCATCGGATTCACAAAAATTTTGCCTTTCATTTGGTACCTTATTTGTAACGATACGACTGATATTTCTAATTTTTCTAATTTATTTTCCTCATTTTAAATAAATGTACGTTTTTTTTTTTGTTTTTTTTTCTTTTGTAGAAAAAAAAAATTGGCAACAATTAAATTATGGATAAAATTTAAATGGATTATTTATCAGAAATTAGAAGATTGTTATTTTCACATTTTAATTAATTAAGAAAAAACTAATCAAAAATTCGGAAATCGGGCTTCGGGGTGCATCAGGAGAGGTCATTACAATTACGAACCTCCATGCAAATATGTGTAGCTCTGAGACCAGCCGTTTTCCTTAAAGGCTCTGGATATACATACACAATGTATGCTTATTTTATTATATGTATAGACTAGTTTGTTGTAGGGCGACTAAGGCGTCCGTTGAAAAATAATCGTTTTATTTTATTCATTTCTCACTCTCACTTTAAATAATTCATTTGCTAGAGTCCGTGCGAAGTTTTCTCACTTTGTTTTTCTCTTCGTTACATTTAAAATTATTATTTTATAGACGTCAATTTTTTCATACGCATGAACAAATTTATTTTTATTTTTATTTTATTTTTTTACGAGAAAGCATATTTCATTTTATGCAGAAAAAAAAAAAAAAAAGTGGCAACAATTAAAATTTTAAAATGTATTTTAAAGCTTTTATTTTCATATTTTAATTAATTTTAAAAAATCTAATTATATATTCGTTACAAATAAGGTACCAAATGAAAGGCGTAATTTTTCTGAATCTGTTGGTTTAACCAGCTTATCGATCGGACAATTAAATTTTTTAAAATTGACTAAAGTATGAAAATTAGGAGACAGTGTCCAAGGAAATCCCTTAACCCTTTCATTCCCAGCGATGCCAATTGGAATCATAATGTTTACGATTTTTTTTCTCCTCACCTAAAACTCCCACAGATTCCAAGTAAATATTATTATAAACTAGATACCTTTCCCTACTTATATATATTTTTTTAATTTTACCGGTAGATTTTACTACCATGCCTGTTGTTGAATGAAATGATGCTTGTATACGCTTTTCTCAAATCCGTGAAGTATACTGAAATAAATTTCATTTCTGGCACAATTTAAGTGAAATAACAATTCTTACAACTACTTTGTTATTTGTTAAAAGGGTTATAAATAGTATTTTAACAATTTTTAAACAAATATTTCTTTGAAATTTTAATATTTTTATTTACTTAAAAGTTGCGATTCCAAATGGCATCTATGGGAGTTGAATACAATTCAACACCTCTTGATAACAGAGTTGTTTTCATTCATTCACATGGCTATCTTGTTTTGATTCGTATAATATTACTAGTGTTTTTTCATATTATTTTGAAAATTTTGATATATCTATTTAATTAAATATAAGATTTATGCTTTTATGTTCTAATTTTTCAAAATGTCAAAGCCAAAACGAGAAATTCTGTCAGTTGACAAAGCAGTTTATTTACTGATATTTATAAAAGAGGAATGTGGGGCGTGGACTTAATGGATATGCTGGTAGAACTTTATCGTGTTGATATACGGGGATAAAGATATTACTTAAGAATCATTTTCCATTTGTTAGATGTAATCATTGTGAATGCATGGCTCCTTTATCGAAGACAATTGCAACAGTTGTCAGGTTTGAAGGAAAATTATATGCCACTATATGAATTTAAGTCATCTATCGCAAAAGAACTTTTGTTGATCAAGAAATGCCAGCGCCCTAAGGGACGACCACCAAAAAATTCCGATTATTGACCAATAGAAATCAGAAGGCCACAATCCATGAAAACAATTCCGGATGTCAGACATGACAACATAGCTCATTGGCCTCAGTACACAGACAGAAAACAAATATGCACATTATGTATTAAGCCATATTCTAGACTAATTTGTGAAAAATGTAATGTTCATTTGTGTCTCAAACAACACAAAAAACTGTTTCAAATATTTTCATATCAAATAATTAACATTCCAGTTTTCTCAGATACTGAAGTAACTTTTGAACAAATATATTGTTTTGTACTAACTACAGTGTCAATAAATACAAAAATATTGCTATTTGATTTTTTTTAAATACATAATTTCTTAAAATTGTATTAATATTATTAAAAAAAAAAAAAAAAAAAAAAAAAAAAAAAATCAAATTATTTTTACGAACTCCCAATGAGTCCAAACGGTATCAGTCACATCTTGACTTGATCACTACTTTAATTCCCAATGATGCCATATGGAATCATTTTAAATTTTAATTAAAAAATTAAAAAGAAAAATTTTCCTTTCTACCTTTTCATTCTGGATTCTAAGTGAGTCTATTTTACAAATTTCAGATTTTTAGAATGAAAAATAAAAAGTTGGGAATGAAAGGGTTAAGCCTACTCTTAAGCCTAAGGTGTGACAGAATCACCTACGGATGAGGGTAACTATATATGCTGATTATTATGCGCAAATAATAATAATAATAATAATAATAATAATAATAATCTAGACTGATATTATAAATTCGAAAGTTTGGATGTACAGTCGGTAACAAAAGTGTCCGAACACTAGCAAACATTCCTGTGTAAAAAAAGTACATTTCATACGGTTTTGTTAAATAAATCCTTATCGAATCATGTTCTTTCATTGACTAAGAACAGGATTCAACAAGGATTTATTTAACAAAACCGTATGAAGTGTACTTTTTTTACATAGGAATTTTTGCTAGTGTTCGGACACTTTTGTTACCGAGTGTATGTTTGTTACTCAATCATGCCACAACGGCTAAACAGATCTGGATGAAATTTGGAACAGAGATAGATAATAGTCTGGAATAGGACATAGGCTACTATTTATACCGGAAATTTGATTAGGTTTTATAAAATTAATTAAAATATGAAAAAAATAAACTGGTAATTGCCTTAATATAAGCCATTTAAATTTTTAATTGTTGCCAAAAATGTTTACGAGGTATTTTTATTTATTTATTTTTATTTATTATTATTATTATTAGTGCTAGAGGCCTATTTCAGTCGGTACAGCGTTGTCGAATTTTTATACGTCACTCTTAATAGTGCTAAGGGCCTATTTCAGTCGGTTTATTGAATGGGGATTTATTGAATGAAGATTTTGTAGATAATTTGATTACTCATAACGAAGGTTACAAGTTTTTAAAAAATATAAAAAATTCTCCCAAGGTACAACTTTGGCATGAGTCCCCCCAAGGCACAACTTTGACATGAGTCCCCCCCAGGCCCAACTTTGACATGAGTCCCCCCCAAGGTACAATTTTGACATGAGTCCCCCCAAGGCCCAACTTTGACATGAGTCCCCCCAAGGTCCAACTTTGACATGAGTCCCCCCCAAGGTACAACTTTGACATGAGTCCCCCCCAAGGCACACCTTTGACATGAGTCCCCCCCAAGGCACACCTCCCCCTCATTGGGAAAAAGAGAAAAAACGTTGTTTTGCGGCTATAAGACAGTTTGGACTTCCAACGTTATTTGTTGCAGTATCTACATCTGAAACACATTGGTTTGATTTAATGAAAACTTTATCATGGAATTTAGATCGTCACGAATTAACTAAAGAAGAATTTGTCGATATTAACAAGTTTAGCAGTAGGCCTCTGGCACTAAATTAAAATCTGTCAATGTCAGATTTTCATGTTTTAAATAATGAAATAATGTCGTGTCTGTATAATTTTATTATTTTTTTTTTCAACATAAAATAAAATATGCTTTCACGCGAAAAATAAAAAAAATACAAAATCTTTAATTGGGGAATGAGAAAATGACGTCTTTATAAATTTAAAATAAAATAAGGAAAGCGCAGGTGACGTCACACTCAGGGCAAAACACTCTACTCAGGGCAAAACGTTGGTATTTACACCAATACAGATTGTCCTTTTGCCACTCGTGAGTGGAAAAGATTGATTAAAGGAGCGTTTGTTTGTAAACATGCCCTTTCCTTATAGTAAAAATACAAATCTAGCATGTTTCTTCTGAATTTTATTTCATAGCATTTTTTTTATATACCTCAACATTATTATTATTATTATTATTATTATTATTATTATTATTATTTTTGCGCTCGGATGAATCACGCTTGGCATAAAAGCTAATTCAACATTTTATTAAAGGTATTTAGGGGAAAGTTGTCCAAAACGGGGACTTTAACATATGTCTGTCCGCAAAATAAAATCTATAAATAAGAAAAATTCGGCAGAGCATTTCCTGATTAGAACATGTCTTGGACTATGAGATGGCAAGGTTATTTTTAAAAAATATCATTAGTACAGGCAGAAAACACACTTTTCTGAAAAATGTGCAAAGTCCCCGTTTTGGACAACCGGTTGGGTAAAATGGGGTACTCATAAGAAATAACGTAAATTCAAGTGCTAATGCGAAATTTTATTAGAAAAACTTGAATTACAACGAAAAGGTGAAGTTTGTGTGAAATCAAAATGCAGATAAAGTATTTTGTTGTCTTTTTCAACAGTTACTAGAATGACACAAAAAATAATCAAACACAGACGTCACATATGAAGTTGACATCGCTTTTCACTTGAACAGGCTTCATGTGCCCAACTTCGACAGCTGCTACATACATTGAATCTACCCCTCTTAGTCTTTCGAGTCAATGTAAAGTTCATTACAAAAAATGCAAGCACCCTCGCTGGTCTGTTCCTCATCAGATGATAATTTTGGGTCTTGAATTTTTTTTATTTTCTTCTCTTTTTAAGATTTTGGATATCTAGTATTAGGTTCGGTGGGTTTCTTGAACAATTTCCCTTTCTGTTTATTCTGCTTTGCATTTTTCTCCTGTTCTACAGCTTTCAGTTCTGCTTTGTAAGGTGATGAAGTGAGAATGGCAGTTTTACCTCTCCTCATGTCATTCACTTTTTTTTTTTTTTTTGCTAACGTTCAGTTTCTTGTGGTAGAGGCATTATTAAGCGAAGTGTTAAAAGCTGAACATTTCTGGGGTTCTATATCTGGAGATATACCAAATGATGAAGTGGAAGGTTGGGGTGTGACGTTTTCACACCTTGATGCTAACTGAGGCCCTAAAGTGTTGTAAGCAGGTTTTTCAGTTGTTTCTGAAGGCGCAAATAAATGTTCAGGGAACACATCTCTGTTAAAGGGATATATGCTTGTTTTTTTAAATCCATTTATAGCATTTTGTACAGTAGCTGTTCTTGAAAATGCAGTTCCGAAAAGTTTTCCGACCTAGTAAATTGTCACGTAGCGTCCAGGGTGATGTGTGAGCCATTTTCTTGTCTCTTATTCGTCCTCTCCACATATGTATTACACACATAAATAAGCGCTTGTACTCATTTAAAACACTTCAAAACGAAATAACAATTACAAATTTATCCTACTTCCATGGTGTCCAAAATGGGGACGACCCCGTTTTGGACTACCGTCAATGTCCTCGTTTGAGCCGACCATGACATATGCTAAAAACGTGGCGTCCCTTCGCATACGTGTCAGACAAAACTATAAAACAGTATGTGAAAATGTAAATTAAATCTAGACGAATCCATAACGTACTTACCAAAATCGAACGTTCAACGGTCACTTCATAAGATCCAATACAGTGTACGGCCAAAATCGAAATGAAAATCGCAAAAAATTGAAAACTTTCTAGAAAATAACAGAACCGGCTAAATATGTCAACAACTAGATTCAAACTTGCATATAGCCGAATTAGAATTATCGTAGACTATTGGATTCAAAGAAGGCAGCACTAATATATGAGAAACTGAACGTCCCCATTTGACCCGCCGTCCCCGAGTTAGACAACTCTCCCCTACTTATTGATAATTCTGGAATTTTTTTTAAATTTTGATGCTGAAGTCGATTGGACATTTTTCGCCAAGGATAGCCACTTAAAGCCACGTAGCGCATAAAAAATATAACTAAATTATAAAATATTGAAAGAAAAGAAAAGATAGAAAGAAGTAGGAACAATAATCGCATAAATTATATTTTGGTCTAAAACGGCGACAAAAATTCAAAAGTCGTCGAGGGAAGCTATATTAAGGCTGTAACATGATCAGGTTTACATATTAATTAATTTATTTATTTTTCTATATACCAACTGCTATTATTAACTAAGCAGGAAGTATATATAACCACAAAATATTAATATTAATATCAATAATAATTGTCTCATGCGATAGACGTAGCCGATCATAGCATATTGTAATATTTTATTTGGCTTGAAATTGCTGTCATTTTATGGCTGATCGATTAAATCAAACAAATATAGGAAATAACGTGAAAGCAAATATTATGTACATCACGGATAATGTTGTTCATATGTAACTGGGATTCAAATATAAAAGGCTACTTCAAATTTTTCAATACTGTCCGTATCGAAACTGTCATATATGATAAGCACCCAAATGGAAGCCCACGGGTAAGCTATTGTCGCAGGCAATAGGGACAGGCACCGGAGATTGCGGGGACAAACAAGACGTGCCGAAGGCAGCGGGAACCCAAAGCGAGCTTTTGAGCGATTTCAGTTTTTTTTTTTTTTTTTCCATAAAGCTATATAGAAAAGAGTTTCCTATAAAAAGTGACCAGCGAAGCGGGCAAAGCCTGCTAGTAATAAATATAACAGGAAAACCTATTGCTCATTTAATTTTTCTCGCCAGGGCTTGATATTTGTTAATATTATTTATATTAATAAACATTACAAATGAAAATTCTGATTTAGACAATGCATAATTTATATCGGCATTTTTTGCTTAAATTGAATTTTAAAACATGAAATTAGCTTAGAAAATGAGCGTCTGAAATAAGTTGCAGTATCTCTTCTGATACGCTAAGAAAGAAATCTAGTTTTCTTTTTTTTTTTTTTTTTTTGGTAACTAAACAATGAACTTAGCATTAAGCATTTATCCCTCTTAATGCTATCTATTCTTAAGAGCATAATTTTTAGCAGAAAAGAAAGCTATTAGTTCATGAAAAAACGTACATTAGTCTTTCGATGGCTTCTGCGCCATTTTTTTTTCCTTTGTCTTATTATTCGTTTGAAAAACAGTGCGTGCTATTTGATCCTGTAAAACTGATGTACATTCCTTCACAGAAAGAAAAATTAATTGATTCTTATACCTTGATATGGATTCCATATTGCGGGAAAATGAAAATTACGCCTTAATTCTCTAAAAGATTACCGTTAAAAAATAAAAAATTAAAGTGGAAGGAAGGTGGGGAGGGTGAGAGAAAGTTTTTAAAACTTTATACTTTAGTCGACAGTGAGAAAACAATTTTGAAATTATTAATTGTGTCAAAACGAAATCAATGTCTCAAATTTTTTTTAATTCGTCGAAAAGGTGAATTTTGACATTTTAATAGTGGAATAATCCATCCATATTCTTTTAAAGTATATTCGTGAGAAAGAAAGAAAATTTCATACTGATTCGGCTGGAAAGCATTTCATAAAAAAAAAAAAAAAAAAAAAAAAAACTTCCAATCAACTGAAAATAAAGTTTTCTATTAATTAATAAGCATAAATTGAGCTAAAAATCGTCTTTATATTAAAAATCATGCAAAAACTGAATTTGTCAATGACAGATAAATATTTTGAATCGTCAAATACAATTATGCTCAGATATGTAAATATTTTAAGTTATCAACTTTAGAATTAGAAATCTTCAAAATTTTACCACTCTAAAATTATATCTAGTATTTTTGTATATATATACATATTATTTACCTAAAATAATAATTTTATCTTGCCCCCCCCCTTTTTTTTTTGTGTGTGTATATATTACTACTAAGAACTCAAATGTAAATTACTGATCGTTTTTATTTCCCAATGTTTACAACATAAAATAGAGGTATTATATATTAACATAAAAAGGATATGAATAATAGATCATAATTATAAATTATGAATCTGAATACTAGAAACTATAATAAAATTTTCATTAACTTTAAATTTTTCAAAAACGGCATCTAGCAGTGATTATAGTCTAATCTAATAGTAATTTTCTATATTAACATCTCACCTATATTATGAATTATGAATCCTAAATATATGGTTCCTTCTTCGTATTAAAATTCGTAATAACTTTAAAATTTTCAATTGTAACACCTATCTTTTTAAATGCATTTTCAATTTATGAGCTTGAGGGATATTTTACTTAACACTAAAGCTATGCAATGGGAAATTGGCAACGGTATGGGATTCACACTTAGGCGTGGCCCGAAGAATTGCCATCTCAGTTTTGATATTCCGCCGAGAGGATTGCTCCCCGCTTCACCCCGCACTAAATTTATAGATAAAATTATGCTCTCTTATTAAAACTTTTGGATTTCAGTTATAGAATTGTAAATTTTCAAACTTTTGCCTCTCTAAACATTATTTCATCATATACCGTGCAAATTTTTCTAAAATGAAACTTTTATCGTGTCTATTTTTTGTGCGAAAATGCTAAAAACCCAAATATCTCATCTTTGTTATTTTCGTGTGTATGTATGTAACTTGAACTATAGATTATGATTGTACTATGAATTATAATTCCTTTCCTCATTCAGATCCTATATATACAGGGGGATCAGTTTAAAAATGTACCCGTTATTTTTTCTTATTACCCTTAAATCTGACGGATGTGACAACTATTCTAACACTGAAGTATAATTGTTTGAATCTTGTTTAAGTGTGGGAGACAATTTCCAACACTGTAGGACTGTTGCAACTTTATTTGTGAGGTAAAACAGAAATGGGGATGTACAATGTTACTTAATCCCGTGATAATTTTACTTTTGAAAAATATAATTTAATTCAAAATTTTTACATTATCATTCCTACCCCGTTAGATTTTTTTTCTTTCATTTTGGCGGGGTTATCTTAAAGATAGTGTTTTCGAGAGAAGTTCTTCAAACATCGTTGAATTAAAGCAAATCATAACTAAAGAAATCTTGTCAATAACACCAACAGTGCTGCGAAGGGTGTCAAAGACCTTCGTTCGACGTGTTCGTGTTTGCATTCAAAATGGTGGCGAACATTTTCAACATTTTCTGTAAGGAATGATAATGTAAAAAATGTGAATGAAATAACTTTTTTCAAAAATTAAATTGTCACAGGATTAAGTAACACTGTGCGTCTCTATTTCTGTTTTGCCTCACAAATAAAGTTGTAAGAGTCCAACAGTGTTGGAAATTGTCTCCCATACTTAAACAAGGTTCAAACAATTATATTTTAATGTTAGAATAGTTGCCACATTTATCAGATATAAGGGTAATAAGCAAAACCAACGGGTACTCTTTTAAATTGATCACCCTGTATATATATTCATATAAAACTTTAACTTCGTTTTCCTCAAATAATTTTTTAATTATATTTAACTTTTCATATAAGAAGAACGTGAAAGAATTTTTCATGTTAGAAGAAAGAGAGAAAGATATTCTTGAAATTAAATCCTCTCAAAAATTTTAAAGATACAAGTATCGTTAACTCGACTAACTAAAAATTTCTAAGAAGGAAAATAGGAAATTTTAGAAAGAATTTAACTTTACCTCTTTTCTCCGGTATCGATAGAATATACAGGGTATTCTAAAAACATTTACTTCTTTCTAATTCTTTGAATGTTTTATCTTCAACATATAATATAAATTGTAAAACTGTCACCGATCCTTGGGTGGGTATATTATATAAAATTTAAAATCCTTGAGTGGGGATACTCCTCCCGCAAGGAGGGTGGGGGGGGGGGGGCAATGTCCTTATACAGAAATTTTTTACTGGTTGACTATTGCTATCATATATTTGTTTATATATATATATATATACATATATATATATATATATATAATGATGATCTATTAAGCATAGTAGAAGCCAAGCAACAGATACAAGATCACTGAAACATCAATGACCAATAAGATAAAAAAAAAAAAAAAAAAAAAAAAAAAAATCAGTGGGTGAAATACACTAATGTAAAGAAACCAGATTTATTAATTAACAGCCTGCAAAACAAACGAATCAATAAAGTAACACAACAAATCTTAACTTAAAACCATAAACTTTATCAAAATTTATGAAAAAATAATTTAAGAAACATAAGATAGAAGGAAGGAGGCAGGCGGCAAGACTTGTGACTTGCCTGTGGGGTTAAACTAGTTTCACGCCGGCAACACTCACCCAGCCTGCCACGACCAGAATAGGAGTCATATGGATTGAAAAAGCAAAATTTTAAAGCAGATGAATAGCAATGAAACCACGAAGCAACAATGAAATTCACTGATTGAGTACATTGAGTTTAATAGTATAATTAGAATTTTAAGAATAGTTGACAACTCAAAAAGGAAGAAACTGAAATTTTACTGGAAAAAGAAAGTTTGCATAGTAATACAAAGTAAATGCAACAAGCCTTCTGCTTTTTTTTTTTTTTTTTTTTTTGTATATTTAATTTCACAAACCCACCCAGGCATCCAGCCTTACAACAACACCCCACCTCCGTAATCAAACATCTGCCCACCCAACCGCCACCTTTTTTATTGTCTTTTATTATTTTATAATTTTTTTGATAATATACACAAAAGTGTACACAGCATTTTTTTTTTTTTAATAATGTAGTGACAGAGACATGGTTAAGGATATAAAATAGAAAACACAAAGTTTTTAGGAAAACCCATTTTAGCAGTGGCTGTGATTAGTTTATTAATATTCTTGTTTTTATACTTCGCAGAGCATAAATTATTAATTCGAAATAAATGGTTAATGATGATGTCTCTAAATACCGAAAGATGCAGACATGAATTAAAATCTGTAAATAAGTTTACTTTAAAACTAAAATCTTGCCGTTTGTCATAGATATCTGTGTAAATTTTATTACCATCAATGATGATTTTGAGATCTAAAAAGTTAATTGATTGATTAGTTAGAGTATAATTCTCATTATGAACATTTATATGAATTTTTTTTTTCCTATTCTGTCTTATCAAAAATTATGAAAATAATTTACAGTGAGTAAAATGTACTTCATGCCCTAAAAAATGTAAAATAATAATAATAATAATAATAATAATAATAATAAAATATCAGCATTTTATCAGAAAAAGGTCCTAGAGATAAGTTTAAGGAAAGTTGTTAATGAATGAGTCGCAAATTAAAATGTATGTGTGAAGTTTATTTATTTACTTTATTATTGCTTTTATTTGTAATTTGGGCATATCCAGCAAAATACGATCTATCAGAAGGGTTTCTACCATATAAAAATTTATGTCAAAGCACTGAAAAGCGACTTTGCTTAACGGACCTCTTCACTTACCGTCGCCGGAAGCCCGATCCAATGTTATTCAATGGGGAAATTTTCTTTACAAATAACTTATTAACTAATACATATTTTTAAATTCTGTTTTCCCATTCAGAAAATTCCCAACTGTTAAATTAACGGTCCTTTTTTAAAAATGTATTTTTTTAATTTTTAATATTTTATTTTGAAATTACAAAATGAAAAAAAAAAATCACATATTGAAAATTCGTATTTTGCAGCTTCAAAATAAAATATAAAAATTTTAAAAAATAATTTTTTGAAAAAGGTCCGTCCATTTAACTGCTGGGAATTTTCAGAATGTGAAAACAGAATTTAAAAATATGTATTAGTTAATAAGTTATTTGTAAAGAAAAATTTCCCATAGAATAGCATTAGCTTAGGCTTCCGACGACGGTGAGTGAAGAGGGCTGTTAAGTCAGCTTTTTTGTTTTGTTATATCACAAAGATAAGTTTAAATATAATGCTGAAATTTTATACATCAGGTTATTAGCGTATATTATACCTTTAATCACTGACATTTTTTTTACTTTCTTCGAAATTCAATAGCCCATTGTGTGCTTTTTCACAAATGGCCCTCAACTTGGCGACCCCCCGGCCAATATCACTGCTCTGCACGAAAATTTCCCCCAATACTATTCATACAAAGTCTTCAAAATGATGTCCTGAATTCGAATATGACGTCCATTTTGTCCCATCACCCACCGTTTTTTGGGGACGCCACCGTATTTTTATCACTGTTCGGCAATTTTATGACTATAATTTTAATCTGGAAAGGAGTAAAGGATTATTTTAACTGTTAAATTTCTTCTGAGGGTCTACAGAGATGAAAAATTCTAAAACATGAACATTTGTAGCAAGGAGGAAATTTAGGGGGGGGGGGGATTCGCCACTAAAATTAGAAATTACATTTGTTATATTTTCATTAATCTATTATTACTATTTATTATTATACGTTATTATTATTTTTGTTTTTAGCGGTTAAAATAATTCTTTTCTGCCCTTTAAATAAAATTCATGTCTGTAAAACTGCCCAATAGTGATAAACATTGCAGGAGGGTATGGCGTCCCACAAAAACGGTGGGTGATTGGGCAAAATGAGGTAATATTCGGATTCAGGAGGTCATTTTACATAAGAATCAGCAAAAATAGTATCAGGGCTCAATTTTTTATTTTTTTATTTTTTCATTTATTTTATTTATTTATTTATTTATTTATTTATTTTAGCGCAGTGTATTTAGTCGCAAGTGCCGATACACCTAATAGAAAAACTATTGATTTAATAAAAATTTGCGGTTTCGGGTTTTCTATAAATCAGCAAAGCTAGAACACGATTTGACCATTTTTAGATAATGTCTGTCAGTTTCTGTTTGTATATGAGTGTGAAAAAATTGTGTGGCAACTGTATCTTAGAAACTACCGCACAGATTTTTATACAAATTACGGCATCCTCACATAAATTAATGCCTATAATTTTTTGGCGAACCAATATTTGGCGGTGCTATCTAGCTTTAGTCTAAATTTTTAATGTGTGGTGTAGAACAAAATTTCCTATAAATGAGTTCAATCCGAATTTTTTTTTTTTTTTTTTTTTTAACGAACGATTATGAAATTAAAAAGAATTATTTATAATAGAAATAGTCACGTAGGAAAAATATTACTTACAAACTTTGAATAAACACCATAAAAGGCAATAAAGTCGCAACAATTGTTCCGGGTCGAAAAAACACACGACCCTTCATCAGGCGAATAAAGTAAGCACGAGTGCTGCAGTCAAAGCGGCAACGCACCCCGTTTCAGTCTTCCAGACATCAAAATAACTTAAATAGGTGCGTTGCCGCTTTGACTGCAGCACTCGTGCTTACTTTATTCGCCTGATGAAGGGTCGTGTGTTTTTTTGATCCGAAACAATTGTTGCGAGTTTATTGTATTTTATGGTGTTTATTCAAAGTTTGTAAGTAATATTTTTTACAACGCCAGTTTTGTGGTGCTTTTTTATTAAATACGTAGTAAAAATGTTTGTATTTGTACGAGCATCGCTTTTCCCTGTGGGGAAGTATCTTTCACCTCTCCGAGGGAGGCAAAATTTCAATATGGGTATCTTTCAAAAGAACTCGACCGAATGGTTTAACCATCGATCTGTGGTAATTTAAAATAAAGTTATGGATTTAAAAAAAAAAAAAAAAAAAAAAAGAAAGAAAGAAAGAAAGAAAGAAAGAAATAAAAAGAAAAACAGCATTTTTTAAGATGTTATTTTGTAGAGAATAAAATTAACTTTCTTTAATTAGCTTTATACTTCTCTGCGATGAAAATTGTCTGCATTTATCTTACAAGGTAAATTTTAATAAATTATCTGTACTCAGTGAATTCATATAGAAAAATACAGAGAAAAGTTTTGGGATGGCCAAAACATACTAGTTTTATGTAGGAGCCATGTAAGAAAAATTAAATTTTTGTTATTATTGAATTTAAATTATCTGTCATAAATTTTTGAAAATTCTTTTTATATTCAGTTATTTTGAAATTGAAATGCGAATGAAAAAGCATCAGTGAGTGTATTTTATATATCTGTCTGATCTTGAAGTTAAAAATATTACGCTTGCATTATAAATATAAATAAAGATAAAAATTAATGATCAAATAAGAAAATCTATGTATATTTTAACTAATTGCGAAACGTCACTTAAAATTTAATATCATTATTTTTAAGACTCATATTTCAAATTCTCATAGCCACAAAGTAGCGGCGTCACAAACTTTCAAGCCGTTAAGGGTTTTTTTGTACTGATATATATATATATATAAAATAAAATAAAATAAAATAAATAAAACTTTGATCTTAAATTAAATTAGATGTTATTTATGTATGAAATTTGCATTTTTCCATTGAAAGAACGCTAGCTCCCAAATTATAAAATGCCAACTCCTTGAGTTTACTTAAATATTATTATTATTATTATTATTATTTTTTTTTTTTTTTTTAAATAAAATTTCAAAATTTCAACCACATTTAAGAGATTTTTGGATTCCGAACTCATAATCTCTACTTATATAGCCAATTTTTTAATTTTTTGTCAAAATCGGTTTAACTTTCGCGATTTTTTTTTTTTTTTTTTTTTTAATTTTTTGTATTCTAAATCTATATTCTACATATTCTAATCCAAAAATCACATAAATTATCCTCTAAGCTGAAAGTTGGAAGATTGCTAGATTGCATATTTTAAAATATCAATGTAAGGCGGCTGAGGGAGGGGGCACTGTTTAATTAAATTAAAGAAAAATATCTGTCAAAACAGATTTTCACCAAACATTGCTAGAAACCACCAAGATTTATACAGTATTTTAATAACAATAATAATAATTATTATTGCTGTTATTATTATTAACACGTTGAAATCGGTGCACTCATTTAGGAGCTACAATGTCATAGGCAAACACATACAAAGATACACAAACAGAGAGGAGAGAAAGAAAGGCTTCACATTATTACACCTCTCATATTTTGTTGGAAGTTAACAAAGAACGGAAAAGTCTAACGGAAAAGTGTCCACCTTACATTTTGTTTATAATTAAGAAATAAATCAATTAAATATAGTAAATTTATTTTTCTCTTAAGTATTTCTTGTAAATTTCAGCTTGAGTTTTGTTCGTAATTAAAAATAAGGTATTTGTACACTTTTTTAAATCTGAATTTGTTCTTATTTATATTATTAAATGACTTATCATCATTGCTTGTGACATCTTACAGACACACACAGGTAGACAAAATTTTCAAATAATACCCCCCCCCCCCCCTTTATTTCTCTTTACTTTCTTCTGTAATCAATAGAAAAAAATATTGGTTTCGTAAAAATTTTCGATGTCGGGTTTTCCATGGATTTACATGTTTTGAAAGGTCTAGAACAAGGTTTGACCATTGTTAGAAAATGTCTCTCTGTCTGTCTGTGTGTGTGTGGCAAAATTTTGTAGCAACTATATCTCAGGTACTACTGCACAGAATTCCATACAAATTGATATATAGTTGCACCTTGACACAAATAAATGACTATCAACGTTTGATGAAAATTGTCTAACAGGTGGTGTTGCCATCACGCTTTTTCTAAACTTTTAACAGGCCGGTATAGGACAAAATTTCATGTGCATAAAAAAACTACTTTTTAAGCATCATTATAAAATTGAAAATAATTATTTATAACAGTGACAGTCAATTGGGATTTTTTTTTTTTTTTTTTTTTTTTTTTTTTTACATATTGGGACATTGCTACCCCCTGAGGGGTAAGTTTTCACTTTGAGTATCTTTCAAAAGAGCTTGTCAATATCTTTAAAACGAATGGTTCAGCGATCGATCTGTGATAACTTAAAATAAAGTTGTTGTTTTTTTTTACAAAAGAAGGGGGGAAAAAACACATTTTTTTAAGCTATCATACGAAGAATAAAACTGACTTTTTTTCTGGATATTTAGTGTTATACTTCTCTAGAATAAAAAAAAATTCTCTATTCATCTAATTCATCTGTATTCTCTAAAACATCTGTGTTAATCATGGATGATAATTTTAATAAATAATAATTTTAATAAATAATAATTTTAATAAATTATTTGTACTGAGTGAATTTGTATAGGAAAATATACAAGAAAGTCATGTGGTAGCCACAATATGCTAATTTAGTCAGGAATTAAAAAAAGAAAATTCAAGCATAAATTTGATGTTAAAAGTTTAAGTTGAGTTGTGCTTGAAGTATGGAAAACTATGTAGATGTATAATATACTTATAATATACTTGCATACTATCAATCCTAATAAAACAAAATCAATAAAATTTCGTTAAAAATGAATATTTTAAAACACGATTTCAGGCAAAATTATCTGTCATTTTATGCAATCAAACATCTTCCTCTGTTATCAAATTTAAATTTAAAAAATAAAAATGTTGAATTATGTGTTAATATGAAAAGTTTGTGTATTATAATGATTACAAAAGCTAATTACAAAAATTTTTTTAGATAATTTAAAAAATATTTTATCTCGTACTTTGTGTCATGTTCACATATGACTTTCAAATCGAATTATTTGTGTATATATATATATATAGATAGATATATATTAACTTGATGCGAGAGGAAAAATAGAGAAAACATTTTTAATTGGTCTAAATATTCAAAAAGCGTTATAAATAAATAAATAAAATGTATAACTGATATTTTTACCTTGAAATATTAAGTTGTTCCCTTAGCAACAGTTACTACATTCATTTCGTAAAATACCTTTTGAAGATTTTATCTAAATTTTATTAATATTTTTCTACACTTGCTGCCAAAAGGAAAAACATCCTGATATAAATCCAGGTGAAGCGCAACAAACGATAATGAAGCGAAATATCAGATTGGAAGTAATAAACTTGTCGTATTTATTATCATGATTATTATTATTATTTATTTATTTGTTTAAAGCTGATTTGCATAATTTGAAATTTAATTAATAATAGAAAGGTCTTCTAATTCAATGTAGAAAATAATATTTAAATATAAAATTGCAATATGTATTTTAATGCTGAAATCATGATAACTGACTCGACACATGTGAGAGACAAAACTTTTTAAGCCAAAGCTCAAAATGACCCATTTATAAATAACGTTAGCAACAGACGAAAATATCTAAACATAGATCTTTTTATGAGAGTTTATTAAAAACTTTTAAACATAAGCTAAATAAAACTAGTATGTTGTGGCCACCACATGACTTTCTTCAATATTTTCCTATACAAATTCACCCAGTAAAAATAATTTATTAAAATTATTATTTAAAAAAAGTTATCTTCCATGATAATGCAGACGATTTCCATATTAGAGAAGTAGTATAACACTAAATAAAAAAAAAATAAAAAATCCATTTTATTCTCAATATTAAAAAAAATAAGTAAATAAATAAATAAATACGTTTTTTTTTCGTTAAAAGTATAAAAAAAAAATCGATAACTTTGTTTTAAATTATCACAGATCTATAGTTCAACTATTCGTTTTAAAGGTATTGACGAGGACGAGTCCTTTCGAAAGATACCCATCTTGAAAATTTACTCCCCTCAGGGGGGAGGGGGGGGGGAAAGCGATGTCCCCACATGCACAATTTTTTTTTCCTAGTTAACTATTACTATTATCAATAATTCATATTAATTTTACAATCACAAGTTAAAAATAACTCTCATTATGTACATTTATATGAAATTTTGTCCTATACTGCCATGTTAAAATTTAGAAAAAATGCGATTACAGCGCCACCTGTTGAGCGATTGATTCCCAAATCTAATCGTCACCAGTTTATATCAGGGTCCAACTAAATACCAAGTTTGGTTAAATTTCGTTCATTGGTTCGTGAGATGCAGCGTCCACAAAATTCGTGATACACACACACACACAGACAGACATTTTCTAAAATTTATCAAATCGTGTTGAGGCTATCCCAAAACGTGCAAATCCATCGAAAACCGGAGTTCGAAAATTTTCGCGAATCCTATACATTCTCTATATTACATATAGGAGAAAGTAAAAAGAACTTGTCAAAAATATTTTTTTGAAAGAAATATATCTTATACACAGACTTAATTTTATGATGATATCTTTATATATATTTGTAAAGAAAAGAAATGTAACGTATAAAGTATTCATACTATTTTAGGCTTAATTCAACTTTCTTTTTTCCCAAATTCTGTTTTTAAAAGGTTGGAACTGAAAAATTCTGGATTGACTCCACTCGTCTTTCCAACCGTTGAGTAATTAACGGTTGTTAAATAAATTAAAATAAAAGAAATCATTAAATAAAGAAAAAAGGAAATTGCAACATAGGGTGTTTAAGTAGCCCTCCCCTTCCCAAATAGTATGTTGTTTAACTTAACGCTGTTGCACTTCAAATAATTTTAGCTCGTAGGTCATAACGATAAAGAATTTTTCGTTGTGTTCCTGTAAAAATCAGTAAGTGCAAGATTCACCAAAAACTATACAGTTCGGGAGACGGTGACCTATAGTATGTATATAAATTTAAAGCTCAATCCTTTAGATGATATCGCAAATTAAATAATATAAGCCAATAAGCTGTATTAAGGTAAAGAAATTTTGATTGCGTCCCTGCAAAAAAAAAAAAAAAAAAAAAAAAAAATCTGTAAGTGTTAGACTAACCAAAATCTTTACATTTCGTACTACGGTTACCTATAACATATGTACTAACTTTCAGCTCGTTCGATGAAAGCGTTTAGACCTTATTACTTACATACATACATACACACACACACATACATACATCTCTGTAAACATAACAAAGCTGAACTCAGAGGACCTCAAAACCTTTAAATACACTAAAAATCTCAATTTTTTTTTTTTTTTTTTTTTTTTTACCATGGTTACAGTATTTTTCTTGAGTAAAAAATTAAAGCTGACTTTTAGCCTTGAGCATTTCTGCTGCAAGTAGTTAAAACATTTCCTTTTCAACACGCTTTTATTAGCTTCACCTGTATGTATGTTTGTATGTGCGTTTGTAACCGCTCTTGGAGCAAACAAAAAATCTATATTGTAAAAAAAAGGCTTTCCCTACGTGAACGCTGTGGCTGTGAGGTAAAGCTCTGCACTACGAACCTAAAGGTCTAGCGTTCGAGCCCAGTCAGGGGAGATTTTTTAAAAATGGTTTTTGTTTCATTCTAAATTATTTTAATTAAAGATTTAAATGTATGTAAATATTATGGTGTGTCACTTTTCTCTCACCCTGCATTTTAATACTAAGATAGATATTTTGTGCTTTTTAGTTCACATTTCTACAAAAGCGTGTTCTTTAATTTTTTTAAAACTATAATATTATTACTAGTTAAAGTGTAATTTTTTTCAGAGTGATGTTACTTTTTTTTTCGAATATTTCTTCCCACGAATAAATACAAGTCAATGAGCTTATGACACCTCTATGCCTCAAAAAGCGCCAGCATAATTTTTCAGAAATTTCCGCTGATAGATATTGTATTTTCTGTTTGAAAATCAAATCATGTAAACATTCATTAAATTCAATTATGACATTCATTTAAATATTCTCTGGGTAGATAAACTGGGATGAAAGAGTTCCGCCTTTTCTGCCACCAATTTTATTTCTGTACAGATTTTTTTTTTTTTTTTTTTAACACGCTTTTATTAGCTTCACCTGTATGTATGTTTGTATGTATAATGTATGTTTGTAACCGCTCTG
Organism: Salticus scenicus; assembly: GCA_963930645.1. Classification (NCBI taxonomy): domain Eukaryota; kingdom Metazoa; phylum Arthropoda; class Arachnida; order Araneae; family Salticidae; genus Salticus; species Salticus scenicus. The sequence goes on along the minus strand of OZ005652.1, from coordinate 281,289,834 downwards.
GGAGGAAACAAAAAATCTATATTGTAAAAAAAGACTTTCCCTACGAGAACGCTGTGGCTGTGAGGTAAAGCTCCGCGCTACAAACCTAAAAGTCTAGCGTTCGAGCCCAGTCAGGGGCGATTTTTTAAAAATGGTTTTTGTTTAATTCTAAATTATTATTATTATTTTTTTTTTTAAGATTTAAATGTATGTAAATATTATGGTGTGTCACTCACACGATTTTCTCTTACCCTGCATTTTAATACTTAGATAGATATTTTGTGCTTTTCAGTTCACATTTCTATAAAAGCGTGTTTTTTAATTTTTTAAAACTATAATATTATTATTTTATTTTTCATCAATATTATTTTTATTTTATTATTTATTTATTTATTTATTTACTAGCTGTTACCCGCGACTTCGTTCACGTAGAAATTTTGATGTGTATGTGTGGGAACTGACGGTTTGATCATAATATGTAATGTAATGAAACCTTATCATTGTGGTGCTGTGCAAAATAGAGTCTGATAAAGTATACTCAAAAAAATTTGTAACTCATTGAAAGATCTACGGGAAAAATATACAATTTATTTTTATTTTAATACCGATCTGTATACAACATTAAATGACTTATTATTTTCCGTCAACACATGCAAGTTCTGGGCACTTGAAACACGTGAACAACCAACATATAATTGACCGTGTGAGAAGCATGGAGTTCCTAAATGAATGCCTGCCACTTTTAAGGTTTGCCCCTGGGATTTGTTGATCGTCATTGTAAAAGCCAATTTCAATGGAAATTGCAATCTCTTGAAATGAAATGGCAAGTTCTTGGGAATAATAGGTATGCGGGGAATCAAAACGCTGTCTCCTTTAGCAGTTCCTGTAATAATGGTACATTTTATAATATTAATACCCAGCTCTGTGATACAACTCGTCTCTTGACTTCTAGCTACTTTCATAGCCCGAGCTTTATTATTTCTGTTGGAAAGATTAGATTTGCGTTTCCCGGGCATTTCGAAAAACTATCAAATAATAATAATAATAATAAAACCCTTAAAAGGGAACTAAAAACAAAGTACTACTATGAAATAATAACAAATCAAAAGAATTAAAACTACTAACAAATAAAAAGTAAATTATAATTCAAAAAAGTAAGAAAACGCACGTTAAATGACAAAGTGAAATAAAATGTTAAAAATGAGAATAGTAATTAACCAAAAATATTGAACGTGTGATGCTTTCTACTTATCTATATAATATTTCTTTAACGTGGTCCAATTACGATATACATGGGGATAAAAAATAATATTTATAAATGGACAATATTTACACACGTGGAATAAGCTCAATAATTTAATAAGAAAAACTGACGACATTTGTCTGTTAAGAGTATTTATTATACTTCATGCTTAGTTAATAGTAGTTGGTATATAGAAAAATAAATAAATTAATTAATGTGTAAACTTGATCATGGTACAGCCTTAATGCCCTTGGCGACTTTTGAATTTTTGTTGCCGTTTTAGACCAAAATAGAATTTATGCGATTATTGTTCCTATACGCAAGAGAAGTGTGACGTCACTGACCGTCCGTGGATGCAAGAAATTTGATTTCCTATGTTAATCGCCCATTGGATTTTTTGTAAAAAATTATTAAAAATCGAGGAAAATTATTTCCCGATTTTAATCCCCATATTTGGGTATATATATATATATATATATATATATATATATATGCAATTAGTTATCATGTGCATGTGTTAGATTGAGTTATTTTGCTGTCAAATTGACAACATTTTAATTTTAAATTTCAAAACTCTGTCGTTCTTGGCGCTTATTGTATTTGGTGATCAAACACGTAATACGAAAATATACAAGCCAGATGCATATTTTCGTAATATGCATAGTACGAAATATTATTTCATATTATTCATTACTATCTTAATATAAGTTGTTAAAATAACTATGATTTTTGAAAGGAATTAAAATATGTTTGCCAGATAATTTGGCGATATTTTTTTTTTTTTTTTTCTGCAAAGGATGACCGATATCAAATCTATTCCGCTGCAACATATTAGTATCTTTATCAGACACTTTATTTAGACATTTGAAAACAAATTTGACATCAAATTATGATAGAATATTTATCACTTTCCTTTTAATTAGTATATTAGTTGGATATTTATTGTGCAAATATCATCCTTTGAAATGAAATGTTTGTGTTTTCAATCGAATATGGAAGTTTGCCATTTTTTTTCTAGAGTTTTGAAATTAAAAATTCAAATTTTGTCAATTTTACAACAAAAATAACTTAATCTAACGCATAGCCATGATAACTAATACATATCTATACCTAAATATGGGGATTAAAATCGAGAAATAATTTTCCTCGATTTTTAATAATTTTTTACAAAAAATCCAATGGGCGTTTAACATAGGAAATATTTTTCTTGCATCCACGAACGGCCAGTGACGTCATCACTTCGCTTGCGTATTTCTTTCTATCTTTTCCTTGGCGAAAAATGTCCGATCTACTTCAGCATCAAAATTAAAAAAATTGTCCAGAATTATCAATAACAAAATACCTTTAATATAATGATGAATTAGCTTTTATGCCAAGCGTGTTCATCCGCAGTACTCAAAAAAAAAAAAAAAAAAAAAAAAATCTGAAGTTGAGGTATATAAAAAAATGCTATGAAATAAAATTCAGAAGAAATATCTTAGATTTGTAATATTACTATTTTATTTTAAAATTATAAAGTGTCATTTTCTCATCGACCAATTTAACATTTAGTAATTTTTTATTTTTCGCGTGAAAGCATATTTCATTTTATGTTGAAAAATAAATAAATAAAAATACCTCGTAAACTTTTTTGGCAACAATTAAAAATTTAAATGGCTTTTATTGAGTCAATTACCGGTTTATTATTTTCAAAATTACCGGTTTTTGTTTTTTTAAATCTAATCAAATTTTCGGTATAAATAGTAGCCTATGTTCTATTCCAGACTATTCTACATCTCTGTACCAAATTTCATCCAGAACCGTTTAGCCGTTGTGGCGTGATTGAGTAACAAACATCCATCCATCCAAACTTTCGCATTTATATATTAGTATAGATTATAAAGTGTCATTTTCTCATCGACCAATTTAACATTTAGTAATTTCTTATTTTTCGCGTGAAAACATATTTCATTTTATGCTGAAAACAATAAATAAATACATCTCGTAAACTTTTTTTGGCAACAATTAAAAATTTAAATGGCTTATATTAAGTCAATATAAGTCAATAAGTTTATTATTTTCATATTTTAATTAATTTTAAAGATTTTTTCAATTTTTTTTTTTTTCCTAAACCATCCCTGACCTATAAGGAAAAAAACAAAAAAAAGAATGATCGAAATCGGTCAAGCCGTTTACGATTTTATAAATAACATACAGACAAACATTCATTTTCATATATATAGATTGTAATTATTCCTTATTTACAAATCCCTATTTTACTTTAGTTATTCAAAAAACTATATTAAAATTTAGCTTTCTTTCGTTAAGAAAACGAATATTATAAAACGTTTTACAGCTTATCTGATAATCTTTTCCTCCATTATTAAAATAATTTATTCGAATCCCAATAAATCTTGAAATAACGGTAGTAAATATAATAAGAGAATAACGCAGGGAATAGCATGAAACGCAGTTTGAATAGTAGTATTATTCACAAGATTTATTCGTTCAGAAAAAAAAAAAGAGCAAAAATTCCAGATTTAAAGGTAAGGTGTGAAACAGCATATTTGTTTATATAATTTTAACAAACAAGCAAAAGAGTATTTTTTTTTTCTTTCTTTCTTTCTTTTCTGTCTGTGTGTTATTTAGTCGATTTGTAATAAGAGTGTATTTACCTTGCGGAAACTTACAGCAGGCAATAAACAGTTTTAATTATTTTGATGAAAACCAAGGAGAAAGAGAATTCATAATTAGTCTGAGAGGCTGCGTAATTTCTGCGGAAATTAGTTTTTACTGTACTGGTTATTCACTCTTCGCCCAAGGCAAGAATAATTCAAAGTAAAAAGCTTTAAATATTATAAAGAATATCAAACTTAAACGTTTCTGTGCTTAGAAATTCATGTAACAACTTATTAAATATATATGTATATCATGTGACAGCTTATTAAATATATATGTATAGTTTTCAGTTTCACTGATAACTCGTTTTTTGAGCGAGGAAAAAATAACAAAAGACAAACTGTTGTTTGAATATTTTAATACTAAATAGAGACTTTTTTTTTTCCAAACAGCAAAAAACGTCTAACATAAAAAAAAAAAATATGTAACTTTAAAACTAATAAAACCTCTCAAACAGATTTTACCTTCTTTCTTTCTGTCTTTTTATCTATCTTTTATTTCTTTTTATTATTATTTTTAATTCCACCACATCAAAATACAGCTTGATAAATACCCAAAATATAAAGTATAAATTTTATTTAAAGGGTAAAAAGAAATGATTAAAAAAAAAAAATAATAATAATAAGATAAACATTTACATATATATGTATCCAAACAATTAATCCTAAAAAATATACTGATATCAATACATAATAATGATGAATCAAAATAAATGTTGACATAATGAGGTTATCTTAAAAAATAACTTATCAAATTGATATTTTAATCGATAGTTTTTCTCGTTGAAGCTGTCATTTTTGCACAATGGTTGTCACAAATTTTAGCAAGAAACAATATTGAAGAGTATTTGTATTGTTATTAACTCCAAATATTTGAAGATAATAGATAATTATTTGATTTTGTTACACCCCTGTGGTTATTTTGATATACAATTTTGCAACATAGTAGAATTTAGAATAGCCGAAGATTAAATGCCATCGAAATTTTCAGTAACAAAAAAGATAATTTATAACTAAAATAGATAACCTGGGAAGTCTTTAATAAAGATATTAAAACAATTAATAAGTAATAACCATAATATAATGTTGCCAAAAAAAAAAAAAAAAAACTTACCGAAGCAGTATTCCTAGAAAATTGTTTTAATTTACTATAAGAAACAAGACCTTAAAAAAAGAGCGAACCTACAAGAAAATGTCAAAAGCAAACATTGAAAGCATGAATAACAAAAAAGTTCATTAAAAAAAATCTGGTGTGAAACAACCACACGACTTCTATTACCCACTATTACACATATTATATGCATTTTTGAGAGATAATGCGATCAGAAAACATAAAAGTGAACTAAAGAGAAAATCGTTAGAGCCGTTTGTGAGATACCAACTTTTACAAAAAATCAATTATTGACCGGAAAACAATAATTACATACAAAAGGATCTTTAAAAGTGAGTTAATATGGCGAGTTTAAAAAAAATCCGTACAGCTGTTTTTAAAGGAACGCCCTTGGTAGACCTGAAATTGAGCTATTTATACAGGACGCCTATCAATTTTCCTGAACTAACCAACTATATCATTCGCAAGGACATCTAACAGAGTGTTTATACAGCAAATTTGAAGAAAATCGTTAGAGCCGTTTTTGAGATACGGACTTACGGTCCCACTTCCGGTTTCCGAAGTCCCACTTCCGGTTAAACTCAATTATTGACAGAAAAACAATAATTACATACAAAAGCATATTTAAAAGGAGTTAAAATGGCGAGTTTGAAAAAAATCCGTACAACCGTTTTTAAAGAGGCCTGAAATTTAGCTATTTATACAGGACGCCTATCAATTTTCCTAAACTAACCAACTATATCATTCGAAAGGACATCTAATAGAGCGTTTATATAGCGAGTTTGAAGAAAATCGTTAGAGCCGTTTTTGAGATACGGACTTACGGTCCCACTTCCGGTTTCCGATATCCCACTTCCGGTTTTTCAATTTTCACCAAAATTTGGAAATTTCATCTGTACACCAGACATATTTCAATTCTAAAGTTTCGTAGCTCTATCTTTATTAGTTTCTGAGCTATAATAGCCAGAAGATTCTCCACATACATACATACATACATACATACACACACACACACACACATACATACACACTGACCAATTGCCAAAAACCCCTTTTTTGGACTCAGAGGACCTTAAAACGTGTAAATCAGGTGAAAACCCGATATCGAATATTCAGACCGAAAACAATACTTCCATTACCCTACGGTAGTAGGGTAATGGAAGTAATAATTTAAGACCAAAAATTTACAAATACGCTCAAACAGTAGAGATCTATCATCAGGAAAAAGTCATTCCTACAGTGAACTATATAAAATGCAAGATTTCGAATTCTAGTTGCTATTAAAGCAAAATAACTAGAGGTCCCTCCGATCTTGCATGTCATCAATATCGTCATACAATTAATTAAGAAGATATATCTAACCCTTTAACGTTCACTACCTAATTTATTTTAAAAATTACTAAACTAATTTTAAAAATGGCTTTTAGACACATAGCTGATCATAAATATTTAAAAAATAAAAAATTAGCATTGTTCAATTTCGAGAAATTTTTGGTTTGAAACATCTATAAGTTAACCTTGTTAAATTCAAATAATATTTAATTTAATACTAAATAAAATACTTTGTAAGTAAACATTATCGACTACAAAAACTCGTAAAAGTTGTTTCAGGTGTAAATAATAGTTCAGCTCTTCAACAAATGAAAAAAACTAGACATGAGTGCATCATCAAACCAGCAATTCGCACTCATGCCCACTAAGAAACTTCAAGTGACTTATGCATTTAGCTTCCTTTGAAGCATTATTTGTTAAATTTTGGAATAGTGCTGCTATCTACCGAACAGAAAAGGAACAAAAGTTTAAAACCTGATTAAAACAAGGGGAAAATATTAAAAAATTGTTAAATTATGTCAAATGTTTGGTTTCGCTGCGAAACCAATGAACATTAAAGGGCTAAAAGAGTTTTGTCAAATAAAACAAAATAGAATAAACATAATTTAACGTTTAGTATGAAATTCAGCATGGTTGCAAAAAACATTAAGTGTAAGAATACTTAAATATAATTGAGAACATTACTTTCATCTTGCGAGAAAATTACTTCCATCTTCCATTTAGTTGCTACTCTTAATCTACAATCCGCTTCCCAACCTATATATATGAGCAATGATCCACTTTGTCAGTCTGAAACGCAAGACCAGCCTATAACTATCACTAAAAACACCACCAAAGCTCCTGAAAATTTAACCAGCAAACTTGGTGAAATATTCTCGACTTTCAAAGACATTAAAGAAATTCTTCATATTACCAAGTTCATTTCATTCATAAAAAAAATCGCTTCTGAAATGAAAAAATACAGTAGGTTCATTTCAAGTGAAATCACCCAAGGCCGTTGCCCTCATGTCACAGATAATAATGAAATTTTTTTATTATAAAGTACATAATGAAAAAGCCTTAAAATATTTTTTTCAGAATTTTTTAGTCAAAACTATTAATAAGGGGTCATTTCGAAATTTAACTAAATTTAACAAAATGGTGTCAAGGAGCATGACGTTTTATGAGTTTCAAACCGCCATAACACTTTTATTTATGGACCAATTTTGTACATTTTGGTGTCATTAGACAGATAAAAGTATAAACTATGAAATAAAATTGGGCAAATGCTGAAAATATGCATGCAAGCATTTACAAAATTGTAATGAAAGCATTTTTTGAAGGAACTTTTTGCAAACTTCAAGAGTTTTTTGCAGTAAAACCCCACATCACACCATACTATTTTTTTTTTTTCACATAATATAAAATGACATACTTTTCAATATAAAAAAAAATCAAGAAGGTGTTTTTTGTATTTTGTGATTAAAAAATTAAAAAATTAAAAAACATAAATATTTCATTAAGTTCCGTTTAATGGCTAACTGATGCACAACAAATGATCTTTTAACCACAGAATATGTATTCTTAACATTTTAACAATTACTAATATTGTCCAGTGGTTCATACTCGAGCACTTTTTTGCAAGGTAAAGCAATGGACAATATCCGTCTTTTTGGGTTCGAAGCTAAATTATACCCAACTGTGATTTCCAATTTTCCATTCCCCTATAAATTTCCCTATAGGATAAAAATATTTAATTAGAATATGAACATTTTCCTATAAGGAAAGCGCAGGTGACGTTATGCGTGAAGAAACTTGTTTAAAATCGGGGCACTGCTCATCTTTTCAGGGCAAAACCTTTTTATTTCCACCAATACAGATTGTTCTTTTGCCACTCATGAGTGGCAAAGATTGATTGACGGAGCGTTTGTTTGTAAATATGCCCTTTCCTTATACAATATGAATATAAACATTATAATGTTGCATTTTTCCCTACAGTGGTCACATGTCAAGAGTCTTATGACGTAACACGGATAAAGTCCATTGCCTTTTCATAAACAGAATTAAATTGCAACACAGCAGAGCCACTTGTCGGCTGATATGCACACAAATTAAAACAGCACAGTATTAGATAATGTCCATATCATATATCATGTTTAGTGCATTTATATGCTATAGAAGTTGAGGAACAGCCTTGACTTGAATGGGGTGAATCACAACATAGTAGCACCACCTACTGGGTGACATATTCGAACAGCTAATTAGCACCAAATTAAATCAAGGTCTAGCCAATTATCAGTCGTACTTAAATCCCGCCTATCAGTTCATGAGATACTACAAAATTTCCTTAACACATCGTACACAAGCAGACAAATAGTCATTTTCTAACAATGAGAGAATCATGTTTAGGACATCTCAGAAGGTGTAAATTTATCGAAAACCGAAAGTCGAAAATATTTTTTGCATTCTGCAAATCTGGCTAATCATACCTTTTGAATGATATCACATTCAACCCTCTACTCGTATAATTAACACGTTGAGCGCCACACAAATTCTTAAAATCCATTAAAATCCCATAATGCATGATTCCTCCTGTAATAAATAAAAATTAAGCAAATTTTTAATAAATTTTCAATCATTAAATGTAATATTTTTAGTTTTATATCCTATTTTATATCCGCCACCGTTGGTTGACGCGACTTATATCATATTTGACACTGTCAGCAACCGATGGCTGACAGGGTGCTCAACGTTTAAATTTTTTATTGGTCCTGCTTTTACTTTCGGGGTAAAACTTTCACTGAAATATAACATATTCTGCACACTCCTAAAATTTCAAGGTGATTCCTTCAGTACTTAGAGATATATAACAAAATGTCTAGAATCTAGAATGGCTGACATGGTAATAAACGTGTTAATATTTTAAAAGTGTACAACAATTTTCATGTTTGCCTATTAAAGTACACATTATTATTTTAAAATAATTTCTGAATGGATAATATTATATCTGAGTTGAAAGTAATAAGTGACCAGTGCTTGCACTTGAGATAGGCACATTCATTAAAATAGTTTCATATGGAACCCATCAAATATCAGATTGATTAGGCCATGAATAAGCTGAGGAAGTTCTACTTGTGTTCATAAATTTCATCTTTGCATCTCGATGTTCTTCAATAATCTTCAGTATTGCTCCAAGCCACCAGTTATTGTTATAGATAGCTACAACAATTTTTTCTCCTTTTATATTGATAAATTCTTTGATTTGAAGTCCAAGAGAAACTTGAAAAAATATGTTAGATGATGAAACTTGCTTTACAGCAGCCTTCTTTCATCCAGTGGTTGGAAAAAATGATTTACTCTTTTCCCAGGAAGTTTTGAACAATTTTCATATCGTTTATCTAACATCTTTGTGAACTTCCTCAGTTGTAATATAAAATGTGTATATTACTGGAACATAAATTTTGGCAAATATAAACATTTCTTTTGGACTTAATATGTGATTTTAACATAGACATTGCAAGTTTGCTCTTGTGGCTAAACATTGTATAGTACCACCAATTCCAATGCATGCATTTTTACTATAACGTACAGCAATATTCGCTTTTATATTTTCAGCTCAGATATAATATTATCCATTCGTAAATTATTTAAAAATAATAACAATCATTAAAATATTAAGAATGCATATTGTATGGTTCATTTGTTGTATATCAGTTAGCCATTAAACAGAATTTAATGCAATATTTATGTCTTTTAATTTTATAATTTTTTAATCACAAAATACAACTATTATGTTGTGGCCACCACAAGACTTTCTTCTATATTTTCCTATATACACTGTTAAAAAAATGCAGAAAAAATACAGAAATTCTCTGTAATTTCAGAAAAAAAGGCGCAAATTACGGAAAAATTACGTAGACAAAACGTGTTTTACGACTTTTTTTCTGAAATTACAGAGAATTTCTGTATTTTTTCTGCATTTTTTTAACAGTGTACATATTCAATCAGTAACAATATTAAAAAAAAAAAAAAAAAAAAATCGATTTTTTTTTTTTCTAAGTTTTTTTTTTTTTTTTTTTTTTTTTTTTTGTTAAAAGTAAAAAAAATCGATAACTTTGTTTTAAATTATCACAGATTTATAGTTCAACCATTCGTTTTAAAGGTATTGACGAGATCTTTCGAAAGATACCCATCTTGAAAATTTACCCCCCCCCCGAGGGGGTACTCTCCCTCCAGGGGGGGAAGCGATGCCCCCACATGCACAAAATTTTTTTCCTAGTTAACTACTACTATTATCAATAACTCATATTAATTTTACAATCACAAGTTTAAAATAACGCTCACTAAGTACATTTATGCGAAATTTTGTCCTATACTGCCATGTTAAAAGTTTACATAAAATGCGATCACAGCGCCATCTGCTGGGCGATTGATGCCAAAATCTAATCAGCACCATTCCATGTCAGGGTCCAACTATATACCAAGTTTGGTTCAATTTCATTCATTGGTTCGTGAGATACGGGGAAAAATACAAAATTTTGCGATCACAGCGCCACCTGCTGGGCGATTGATCCCCAAATCTAATCAGCACCATGCCCCGTCAGGTTCCAACTATATACCAAGTTTGGTTGAATTTCATTCATTGGTTCGTGAAATACGGTGAAAAATACGAAATTTTGTCCTATACTGCCACGTTAAAAGTTAACATAAAATGCGATCACAGCGCCACCTGCCGGGCGATTGATCCCCAAATCTAATCAGCACAATACCCCGCCAGGGTCCAAGTATATACCAAGTTTGGTTGAATTTCATTCATTGGTTCGTGAGATATGGTGAAAACAAGAAACCACAGACAGACAGACACACAGACATTTTCTAAAAACTATCAATTCGTGTTCAGGACATCCCAAAACGTGTAGATCCGTCAAAAAACGGAGGTCGAAAATTTTCGCGAATCCAATACTTTCTTTTTTTCATATAGAAGAAAGTAATAATAATAGCGTGTTTTGTTAAATCTCGCCAAACGCCAAATCGCTGTCGCCGAACTTCCTCTAAGTTGCCAGCCTATGTTGCAAGCCAAAGTGCAAAGTCAATGGCATATGGCAATTGGCAATGAGTGTTTAACATCACATCACCCGACACGTTGAAAAAAGACAGCTACAGAACACAGATAAGTTTTTCATTTTACATTATATATATACATCAAAATTTAACAATTATATTAAGCCCTGTGGCAGAAATTTATTATGCTTTCTGCGACAAGCTTCATCAACACCAAAATCTTTCTGCAAGAATAGTTTGTGAAGTTAACATTTACGAATTCAAAATAAATTATTTTTAAATAGTAAATAATATTCAGTATAACGAATGTATTTAAATTTTAACTAGGCACAAATGCATATATCTGCACCATTGCAAGAAAATACTCTCTCTCTCTCTCTTTTTTTTTTTTTTTTTTTTTTTTTTTTTTTTAATAAGAAAGGTCAAAATAAATCTATTGATCTTAATTGCTTCAGATTTTTTGTTCACATTAATATACAATATTGTTGATAAAATATTCAATGAATTCAAACCACCAAATGCAGTAACACATAAAAAATAATCTGCAAAATTTTTTCAAGGCATTTAAATCATGAAATGTCTAAATTAAACAAATGTTACAAATACTTTCATTTTTTTTCATAACTTTTTTCATTACTTTTCTCATTACTTTTTTGATTTCATTACTTTTTTCATTACTTTTTTTTAATATTAAATATGTATATTTAAATGCACAAATGCACTTATTTCATAAGGTGCAAACCAAACAACATAAAATATAATACAGAACTCAAAATTAAAATACAACTAATTAAAAGTAAAAATTAATATAGAATACTGAATATCATAATGAAATATAAATAATTTACAACGTTTATAGTTTTTGAGATTATTAGAAAGATGCAAGATAACATTCTAATACACAAGATTCATTTTATATATTATATACAAATAGCATAAAGATGTGTATTTGAAATCTAAAAAATGTGATTTGACATTAACGAATTCAGAATGTATAATTATACCATCATTTAAATTGATAATGTAACGGAATACAAGATCTAAGTAACACAATTATAGACAAAGCATAGTCGAAATATTTTCATAAAGAATGGGGCAAGTGAAATATTTAATTTTCAAGGAAATGAGAAATGTAACATATTTCATGGATAAAATCTATAATAGAAAATAATGATTACAGATGAATGAAATAAATAGAAATCAATTAAAAGTAATATTTGATATTGATATCTATACGAATAAGTAAATAAAAATAAATAAATAAAAGCATTTGCTGTTTAATTAGTATTTATTCAAAACACTACTATTAGATAAAATTCCTTTTGCTTAATGTATACATATATAATCAACAAAACTTTTGGTTTGATTTTTATTCAAAATAATTATTTAATTTGCAATATTTCAACTTAAAAAAAAAATAAATAAATAAAAATAAATTGAAAATTCAAATGCTTAAAAAATGAAATGAACAAACTGTAGAAACTAATAATAAGAGTATTTTTGTAAAATAAATTAATAATTTTTTTAACGACTTCATATGCTTAAACAACAAAATTTAAAGCTAAGAATTTTAATCGCAATTAAAATAATTAATGATTGGTAAAGAAAAAAATTAGAAAAGTTACCAGTTTTATAACTTAAAATACCCATTAGTATTTATTGCTAAGATCTTTTACTGCATATAAAATGCTAAAAACCAATAAAGTATTTTTAAGATTAATTTCTTAATTTTCTATTTTTTGAAGCAAGGTTTGAAGCTTCATTTTTTATTTTGCGTATAACTACAGACGTTACAAATTTCCCCATAGTCTTATTTCTGTATATATTTGTGAAATGTATTGCATAGTTTGAACCAAACATTAAAATTAATGCAGCTTTAAAAAATGTACGTGTATTTACTACCACGCACGTATGCACGCTTCGCATACATTAAAGAAAAAAAATCACTAGATGCAACTAATTTGTCCTGCGTAAATCAGAAAATGTATGAAAATTGGTACAGCAGCAATCACGCACTTATTAAAATAAATAAATAAATCACTGAATGCAGCTTTTTTGTTATGCATGAATCTGAAAATACATGAAATATGAAATTCGAAAAATGGTCGCAAAGCCACATTCTTTCGAAAAAACATCTTTTTTGCAATACAATAAATACACACGACAAGTTTGGAGACACGAAAATGAAGTTCCGATGTGAAGAGGTTACCAGTGAAAAGTGTCGATACATCGAATTATATAACCGCATCACGAATCGTTAATGCATGCCGTATCAAAGCTAACCCAAGTGAGTTACATCCGCTTTATCTCCTCTCCTTATTCAGGATTGAGGCGATCGTATGTGCAGAAACGAAAATTTGTTTTGCAGAACAGTTTATAAACCATTCTTTGAGTTTCTCTCTCTCTCTCTCTCTTTTTTTTTTTTTTTTTTTTTTTTTTTTTTTACTTTCCGAACACTACAGTGAGGAAAGTATTGTAATCATGTCAAAAATCCGAATTTGAGATTTTGATGTTTCTATGCGTTTCTATACACCAGGAAAAATTCTTTATTATTATGGCCTATGGGGCCAAATTTTTAAAAGTGCGATAGCGTCTAAACGCTTTATTAATCCGAGCAAAAAATTTGTACACATGTTATAGGTCACAGTTGCACGAGCTGTATAGATTTTGGTGAATTTAGCACTTACAGTTTTTTTACAGGGATACAAAGAAAAATTCTTTATCATTATGGCCTATGGGACAAATTTTTTAAAAGTGCGATATCATCTAAACGCCTTATCCAATTGAGCTGAAAATTTATATGAATATTACAAATCACTGTTGCACTAACTATAAGCAGTTTGGTGACTCTATCATTTATAGGTTTTTACAGGGACGCAACGAAAAATTCTTTATCATTATGATCTATGGGCTCAAAGTTCAGTAGCGTTAAATAAAACATCGGGTTATATATGGAGAAAAATACTGAACATTCTATTATGGTTTTCTACCTTTTCTTCGTTTAACAACTCCTCTTTCTTTACTTTATCTACAAAACTGTTAATTACTCAATGTTCGGAAAGTCAAGTGGAGTCACTCCATATTTTTTTTTTTTCAAACACAATGGCAAAATTTATTTGACTTAAGTAAAATCTTTCTGCAAGAACATTTCTGTTTCTGCGACATTGTCGCCGTGTCGCCGTGTTTCTGCCACGGGGATATTAAGTATGTAAAAAATTCTCGAAAACTGTTTAAATTTAAAGCCAAATTAACTTAATATATGTATATTTTTTTTTTTTTTTTTTTTTTTTTTGCGAAATTTTAAAATGTTCCATTTTAGGTTTTTTTTTTTTTTTCGTTAATTTTATATTATTATAATTTAACGATAAATATATTTGAGTATTAATTTGTAGTAGAGTGATAAGTTTACTTCTTAAAAATATTTTTGTGTTTGAGTGCTGAAATTTAATTTTTAGCATTTAAGCATAAAAATATTTTTAAAACATTAACTTATTAATGAATCCACAAAAAAAAAAAAAAAATCAGATATGTTTAGATGTTATTATTACATTATAGTAATGTAAAATCAAGGGTAATATTAAAAATTAGTTGGCAGGAAGTTCTTAAAAAAAAGAGTACGTTTCTGGAATTTTATATTTTATATTGTTTTATTTCAGCGCATATAGATGGAAAATTTATAGTTTCGTAAATCAATAATTTAAATAAAATTTTCATACATATATGCATTAAAATATAATATTGTTAAGTATATTAAAATCTCTCGAAATCTATTTAAATTTACAATAGCAAATAATTTTTTTAATTTTAGTCTTTTGAAAATATTTTAGATGTACCTCTTGACAAATGTTTGTTTTAGTTTTCCATCTGTTGTGCATTATAATAATTTCGAAATAGAATCTACACACGTTTAGGTATTAATATGTAAATTTATTCATAAGTCAATGTTTTAAAAATATTTTATATTTAAATGCTGAAACTTGTGAATCAATTTCAGCATTCAAAAAAAAAAAAAAAAAAAAAAAAAAAATTTAATTTTATCTATGAATGATTAATTAATAGTCAGAAATGTCTAAATTCTATAACTAAACGTTAATAATGCACAATCGATGGAAAAATAAAATAAAACTTTGTTAAGAGGAATCTTAAAATGTTAACAGTGTCTTTACATGTTAACAGTGTGTTTTAACAATGTCTTTGTTAAAATCTACATTTAAAGTATTAAAAAATCTTTGAAATTAAAAAAATTATTGTTATTGTCAATTTAAATAGATTTCGAGAAATTGCTTTGTATATAATAATATTGTATTTTAATACATTTATGTAAAATTGCATAATACTATGACAGTAATTTACAAAAACAAACAAACACATACGCACACACAAAAAAAAAAAAAAAAAAAAAAAAAAGAAGAAAAAAGAAAGAAAGAAAGTCAAGAAAAAGAGAAAAATAAATAAATAAAGTACACACATCACACAATTTTAAGGGAACATACGACCCTTAGAACTTCAAAAAACATCGATTTAATTATAGTCTTTTTTTAAGTAAATCATTGTTAACTAAGCTTTATTGGGCATGTCTAATTGTTACCTATAAGATTATTATGTATTTTAGAATATAATTTAAATTCTGTGGTGAATTATTTAATAATTTATGTGTTAATAATAAATGAGTTTTTTTTCACCTTGCACGCAGGATATCTCTGAAACTATTTAATATTTTTTCTTGAAATTTTCACAGATTATGTAACATATCAGATCCTTCAAACTAAAACCTAAATTTGTTCCAGTTTAGGTAAAAAAAAAAAAAAAAAAAAAAAAAAAAAAGTTCAAAGATAATTTATTTTTTAATAAAATCTGAAGTATCACCTGTATAAAAAAATATGGGGGGGGGGGGATACAAATTTAGATTCAGTTTGAAGGATCTGATATTTTACATAATCTGTGAAAATTTCAAGAAAAAATGTTAAATAGTTTCAGAGATATCTTGCGCGTAAGGTGGAAAAAAACACATTTATTATCAACACATAAATTATTAAATAATTTACCACAGAATTTAAATTATATTCCAAAATACATAATAAATTTATAGGTAACAATTAGACATGTTCAATGAAGCTTAGTTAACAATGATTTACTTTAAAAAAGACTATAATTAAATCGATGTTCTAAGGGTCGTATGTCCCCTTAAAACGTACAAAGAACGGTCGAAGAACGATTCAAAGAACGTTTTAAAACGTTCAAAGAACGATTTTAAAACGTTCAAACAACGTTCAGGACGTTGCAAAAACGTATATGAAGAACGTTCTGAGAACGTGTCTGTAGAAACAATGGTGATGTTTACACGTGTGCAGAACTTGTTTTGTACCGTACTATTCGACGTCATCAAGATGGACAAATAGACGTCTATGAAACGTTCAAGCTGAACGTTCATAGAACGTGCTAGTTGAAACGGTCAGAGAACGTTTCCGTGCTGCTTGGGATGGTTTGAGTATCCGCACGTAAAACAGAATGCCCGGGTTCAATTCCCAGCTCTGGTATTTAAAAAAAAAAAAAAAAAAAAAAATCAGCCTTTTACTCCAAAATTTTCTGAAATGAACTTTCAGGGTTGATGAATAAATTATTAAATTGAAATTTCGTGGTCTATTGGAGTTGTGCCATGATTAATAATGTCACTTGATATAGCTGTGTTTACAGAATCGGTGACTTCGCCAACGAATGTTATGTGAGAAATGCCTAGCTGGTAATTAGCCAAATTAGCTCAATGGTTTGAGCATCCACACGTAAAGCGGAAGGCCCTGGTTCGATTCCCGGTTCTGGTATTTTTGACATAGTTGGTATAAAAAATCAGCCTCCTACGCGAAAATTTTCTGAAATGAACTTTCAGTGTTGATGAATAAATTAAAATTTCGTGGTCTACTGGACTTGTGCCATGATTAATAATGTCACTTGATATAACTGTGTTTACAGACTCGGTGACTTTGCCAACGAATGTTATGTGACAAATGCCTAGGTGGTAATGAGCCAGGATAGTTCAATGGTTTGAGCATCCGCACGTAAAGCGGAAGACCAGGTTCGATTCCTGGCTCTGGTATAAAAAATAAACAAAACCAGCCTTCCGCTCCAAAATTTTCTGAAACGGACTTTCAGTGTTAATGAATAAATTTCTAAATTAAATTAAAATTTCGTGGTCTATTGGAGTTGTGCCATGATTAATAATGTCACTTGATATAGCTGTGTTTACAGACTCGGTGACTTTGCCAACGAATGTTATGTGAGAAATGCCTAGCTGGTAATCAGCCAGGGTAACTCAATGGTCTGAGCATCCGCACGTAAAGCGGAAGGCCCGTGTTCGATTCCCGGCTCTAGTATTTTTCACATAGTGTGTATAAAAAATCAGCCTTCCACTACAAAATTTTCTGAAATGAACTTTCAGGGTTCATGAATAAATTTCTAAATTATATCATTTGGATGGTTACAGTACGTCATCGGAATTCGTTTATCTGGTCCCGTAAATAAATTATTTAATCTATACATACTTTTTTTTTTAAGAGTAAACATGCTGTTAAGCATCGTTACAATGTATGTTAATTCCATTATGTTGAATGTAGCATAAACGCATTAAAGTGCGCTCAAATACAAATTTGTCCATAGGCTCTAATGTCACGAAATTCTTTTGTGTGTCTCTGTAAAAAAAAAAAAAAAAAAAAAAAAAAAAAAAAATGTATACACCGGTGAAAACTATTCAGCTTGTTCTACGTTTTTCATGAATAATTGTTCAAATTTTGACAGAATTTAGATGATTACATGACATTGTCAGAACACTTTTGTAAGGTCCTGTACATTAATTAAGAGGCCTAAGAGCATACATTATCTGCAGAAAACATAAATTTAAGCACTTCACTAATGTACGGTAATTTTATTTTGTTCATTGCAAAGTAAGGATGTTAAAATGCGTTTAAATGAAATTCACCCCATATGCCTTAATGATAAGAATTTTGGCGTGTCCCTTTTCACAATTCATAAACAATATAGACATAAAACAAAATTATACAGCTATTTATATACAGAGCCTAAACGTGTGTGACAATTTGCAAGTCAATCGGAGGATTTGTTTCGGCCGCTATTGCGGTACATACAAATTCTGCCCATAGGCCGTAATGATAAGAAAAATTTTGGTGTATGGGAAAATTTGGAAGCACATAAAGTATAAATGGAATACACACCCAAAACTATACAGCTAATTACGTGTGGCTCATAACCATGTGTACCAAATTGCAAGTCAATAGCGTGATTTTTGCGGCCGCTATAATGGTACATACAAATTCTTCTCATATGGCCGTAATGATAAGAAAAACTTTGGCGTGTCCCTGTACACGAACTACAAATGGAATACACACCCAAAACTATACAGCTAATTCCTTGGGGCTCGTGAACACGTGTGCCAAATTTCAAGTCAATAGCTGGATTTTTCAAGACTATTTGCGGGAGCTGTCGTGAGACAAACAGACACGCAGACCCAAAGATGCGGAACCCAAAATCGTTTTGAGTCTCCACAGGGTGGCCTACACTGACGTTTATGCAATTTATAAACCTCGAAAATTTTAACAATTATCGTTTGCTACAAATTTGTTATTTTTTAAATAATTCATTTGTAAAACACTAGCCTAAAATGCAATGCTCTTAAAAAAGAAAAAATATTGTTTTAAGAAAAGAACTACTTGTTAGTTCCCCATCATACTATAGGTATGGGGAACTTAGGAAATCGTGAAAATTTTCGACCTCGGTTTTTTGACTTTTTTACACGTTTTCAGGCGTGAGGAATCCGAAAATGACAAAATTTGTATGGTGTATGTCTGTAGGGTGTCTGTTAGTGTGTTAGTGTGTTAGTCCGTTAGTCCGTTAGTCCGTTAGTTTGTTAGTCTGTGTACACGATATCTCAAGAACAAATTGTCGCAGAGAGGTCAGATCAGTTTTAAAATATTACTTTCGACACTGGCAAGAATCCTATTCATTTGCAACATTCGAATTTAAAAACTTCAGCAGTTATTCGAAATTTACGATTTTCTTAACATAGGAGAATAGGACAAAAATTCACTTAAACGTGCATTAAATGGAAACTTTTGACTGTAAAAATGTCAGACGTTTTAAAATATCAGTTTTGATGCCGGAATGAACATAAGTAACTATAAATATGCTACTTTGAAATTTTCGCAAGTTATTGGATATTTACGAATTTCTTAACATGGCAGTATAGGGCAAAATTTCACATAAACGTCAATTTTTAGAGATATTTTCATCGTAAAGATGTCAGACTACTTTTGAAATAATATTTAGGACACTGGCATGAGTATTAATCACTATGAATTTGCCAATATAAAAATTTCGTAAGCTATTGGAAATTTACGAATTTCTTAACATGGCAGAATAGAGGAAAATTTCACATAAACGTCAATCTTGAGGGATATCAAACCACTTTCGAAATATTAGTTAGGATACTGACATGAATACCATAGAGTATGATTTTTCCAATTTAAAAAGTTCGTAAGTTATTTGGAATTTACGATTTACTTAAAATGGCAGAATAAGGCAAAATCGAGCATAAACGTCCATTTTAAGGATCATAAATATATCAGACAATTTCATAATAACATTTATGATACTTGTATGAACATGATTGACTACAAATATTCTAATAGAAAAATTTCGTAAGTTATTCGAAATTTAAGATTTTATCAACATAGCAAAATGGGAAGATATTTCATAAAAATACGCATTTTTAGGAAGTTGCATTGGAAATAGTAGCATGAAAATAAACTACAAAATTGATCCCAATAAAATAAATTAATAGATTAGAATAAGATATCGAACTGAATGGTGGGTAGCCTGTGAGGATTTCGTTCTGTCACTGTGTCAAGCGTTTGGTCAAATTCATTTCTCTTAACATGTATATAATAAGTCCTGTACAAGAAATTTATGAGAACATACATATGATGGGGAACTGAGCAGAGTCCACCTATGCCAACTAGTTTTTGTTATGTAGACGAATAAAATAGTTATCCTTAATACGCAGAAGCATTCTAATATTATATTATAATTTGGATTGAGTATTACTATTTTTACTATTTATTCTGTCACTAGTAAATAAAAGCCCCGCACAATCACAGTAAAGCATAGCAGTTTTCTCTGTTAAAATGTATTTTTCCTATTGAATGACTTCTAAGAAATGACGTTATTTTCAAAGACGATAGTATTTCATTTGGGAGGGTTTTTTTTAAAGTGACATATCAGTCTGACATGTTACAAAAATTATTTTGTTTTCAATTAAATTAAGACACTACGTCATTTTTGCGTACGCACAGTAAAATTTTTAATTAGTATGCATAAAATTTTGACGAAAGCATAATTTTAGAACGTTTTTTTTTAATCATTTCACCTCTTTTTAATTTCGAATTTTTAAAAACGTCTTTTTAGGGAGAAGGTATACATCAGAAAAAAACCTATATATCAAATCTGAAGTTTATGGCTGCGTTATTATTACCATGTAATTATTAACTTCTATTCTTGTTTATTTGTTTGTTTGTCCAGTACAAATCTTGCAATCGAGTTTTAACTAACTTCCCAACTGGCTAGACATTTGAAACCTTCACAATAGCTCACAAATCGATGACAACACAATACTTTGAAGTCTGATTTTCGAATTTTCGAATAAGTTTCTTATAATTAATTATAATATGAAAATAATAACCTCCTAATACCTTAAAATAGCCATTAAAATATTAGCTATAATTTAATTGTTGCCAAAAAAAAAAAAAAAAAAAAAAAAAAAAAATTACAAGTTCATTTTCTTTCGACATTTAATTAAACGTGAGCGTTAAAAAATTGTAAAAAGTTAAATTATGCATCTCACAAAAATTCACGTCATTATCACTTTAAAGATTTCATACGCATTGATAAAGTGCTATTGTAGTTAGTTCTATAGCTATGACTCAACAGAAAATTTAAAAACATGGTTTATAAAAAGTTTTTTATCTTAAAATTATTACTATAGAAATCATATAAAAATATGACTCTAGAGAGGTTTTTTCCTCATCCCCTCACATTGTGCTCGTGCAATAAATGTCAAAGAGCCACAGTACTTTAACCCAGTCATAAGCAAAAACTCTGTCAAGTTTGGTTTAAATCGGTTCAATGGTTTGGAAGGAGGTGTAAGACCCACCCACACATACACAGTGATTTTTATTTATATTAAGATTAGTTAATGGGTATGTCTATAGATAAACGGACTGGTTGATAAATGTGTTAGCTAATGTATTAACAAATCATTGATTGATTGATTTAAAAGTTAAAAAAGTATTTAATATCAAGCCATTTGGTACGTAAATAAAATTAAGACAATTTTATTTAATTTTTATTTATTGTTTACTTATTTTTTGTCTCTCATGTTTTCTTTTTTTACAAATTAGAGGTTCCAGCAATACCGGTCATTCCTAAGGAGGCAACTATCCCTGGGTTGGATGGCGACCAACCAACACTCAAAGAATACTTAAGATCCATCGTTCGCATGCCGAAATCCCTCAGAATCTTGTGTTTGACTAATCTCTTCTGCTGGATGTCTCTGGTTTGCTATTCGCTCTATTTCACGGATTTTGTTGGCGAAGTTGTGTTTGGAGGAAATCCACAAGCTCCTGAAGGATCTTATCACTACGAATTGTACAAAGATGGTGTCAGTTTCGGATGTTGGGGAATGGCATTATATTCCCTTTCTTGTTCCATATATTCATGTTTCATTGAATCGTTAGTAATAAAATTTGGTAAGATAATTTTTACTCTATTTTTCTTATTTATTTATCAATAAAGTGAAACAACAGCGAAAAATCATGCGGTCCATACAGATTATACACGCTTTTCCAACTGTACTTATTCGTTGCAGCTTTCAACCTTCAATGTATTTGCCTCTTTTAAAAAAATTATTTTTAATTAGGAAAAAAGAAAACTCGCAAAGTTTAATTTTACATATTTTTTTTTTTCATTATTTTAAAAGAGAACCCATACAATCAAATGCTTTTCTATAATCCTCATTGCCTTTGTAATATATCGTTTATAAACAATAAACTTCCAGAGGTATATTTTGTTTTGGCTATGCAATACAAAGTCTCACTAAAGTATATTTATAGCTTTATTACTAAAAAAAATAAATAAATAAATAAATAAATAAAATAAATAAATAAATGAAGAATGCTTTTATGCAGCTCTGTATATCATCTAAATTTTGCACAAGCACCATATGATGTACTAAAAATATTCCTGACAACATTGAAAATTGACATTGAGCAATTTCCTCTTACATCTCATAATGAATCAGAAAAATTTTGTAAATGCCCTATAAGCCGATCAGTTAGTTACACATATCAAACCTTATTTAACAGGGGAAAAAAGTGGTTGTTTAAAAATATATTTTAATTTTGTTATGCTGTATATAGTATAAATATTATATATTAATTTACGTTTTAAAAATATCCCAATCATGGATAGTAATGCATCGCAAAACTTTTGTGAATCCCTGTACTTAAACCAATTACGTTATTTATACTATTTACAATAAAGAACATGCCATTGTGAACTGGAATAAGATAAATTGATTGCAAGGCATTATTTAAATTTTAATGTAAATTAAAACACGGACAGACAGACAGGAAGACAGACATATTAACTAATTGAAGTCATAATTATTCTTAAATATTGTCAGAAAATGCTAAAAAAATTAAGTCATAATCATTAATAATGCTGTTGGAAAATGCTAAAAAAATTAACACAAACAAAAATGCGATTGCAGCAATCCAACTGTAGCCAATAATGTATCTGAATATTTTATTATGGCCCTGTAGACCTTAATGCTAATTATTATAGCATTACATATGAAATTAAAATAAAGCATATTCGAACCATTTTCTATAGAATATACGTATATATATATATATATATATATATATATATTAGCGGACACGGCCACGCGTTGCTGTGGCTAAGTTATACGTTGAATTATATTGTAGTAAACCATTCAATACAGTCAAATTATTATTTACGAATAAAGACGAAAACATTGTAACAGATATGAAAATCCACAGGATTGAGATTTGAACCTTAGGTCAAAATTTGGAAGCGATTGATAAAAATTTTCGTAGAGTTGATATTAAGCACAAACAACATAAAATTTTGAATTTTATAATTTATTCATCTCATATATTCAAGTATAGTTTCTAATAAATGTGTAATTTACAAAGTTCTTAGTTGATAACATATAACAATTAATTTTATATATGAGGTAGGACGCGTAGATTGTTCATTATTTTTAATAATTATATTCATCATTTTGAATTATAAAAATTTTCAATTTTAATTTTATTCAGCGCTAATCAGTGCACAATACTCTTGGTTAACCTGTCTCTTGCTAACACAAACAGATTCGATGGTTTTCCCACACGTGAGCATGCAACATATAATTGCCCATGGGAAAAACATGGATTTTCCAAGTCTAAGCAGCAAATGGACATTGTTTGGCCTTGAGACTTATTTATGGTCATAAGCTGTTTTGGAATAAAATGCTAAAATGACTAATATGTGATTCATTTTTTTATTAAAATTCTATTAAAATAAAAGTATAAAAGAAGAAGACGATTTTAAAAGCAATTTTTATGAAGGAGTGAAATATGATACGTTTAATACTATATTTTAAAGATGGCAACAGCTGTAGTTATATAAAGGAAAACAATATGGCTAAGCCAGAAAAATAAGTAAATTTGATAAATATTTTAAAGCTTTAAAATAGAATATCTTATGAAATATTGGGCATTTAAAGTAAATAAAGTTATCATTTTAAAATATTAAAAGATTTTAGAAAATATTAATATATTTTAACGAAGTGATGAGAAGATTTTGAGTATGTTAAAATTTTAATAGTAAATTCAAGTTAATCAATATGGGACACATTGAGGATTAAGATAAGAAAATAGCGAGATTTTAAGATCATTTTTTATCAAGAAATATGAGTCAAAATTTAAAGTTAAATACATGTATGAATCCCAAATTTAACAAGGAATAGTAAATTGATAATTTATTAAAGAAAAGTAAAAGAACAATAAGAACAATAATTATTTAAAGTTTCGAACATCGATCATATAGGTTAGCTTTACGAAACAAATGAATAAGACTTAAAATCTTCCCATTTTAAATAAGTTTTAAAATATTGAAATAGTTACTTTTTGTTTAGAAAATTATATGTATAGATCACAAATTTCTTAAAGAAAAAGAAAATAATGGCAAATATTAGATAATATAAGAGAAAAGATACAAAATAAATAAATAAATTTCGAACATATTCATTTTAATAGTAGTTCAATGTTGATTAATGAACTGACATTAATTTTAAATATAACTTGTAATTAATAAGAAAAAATCTATCAAAAACATAATTAATTTAAAATCTACTAACGAAATGATACAGACAAAAATTTAAATTAAATGAAATAATTATAAGATAAAAAGAACTTTTTATGTACCATGCTTTTAAATTTTCTATTGAATCATGTATGTTATTGGTTATTTTGTTATACGCAAGCGAAGTGATGACGTCGTCCGTGGATGCAAGAAAAATATTTCCTATGTTAATCGTCCATTGAATTTTTTGTAAAAAATTATTAAAAATCGAGGAAAATTATTTCCCGATTTTAATCACCATATCTGGGTATAGATATGTATTAGTTATATCGCGTGCATGCGTTAGATTAAGTTGTTTTTGCTGTTAAATTTTAAATTTCAAAACTTTAGAAAAAAAAAATGGCAAACTTCCATATTCGATTGAAAACCTCAACATTTCATTTCAAAGGATGATATTTACACAATAAATATCCAACTAATATACTAATTAAAAGGCAAATGATAATTATTCTATCATAATTTGAAGTCAAATTTGTTTTCAAATGTCTAAATAAAGTGTCCGATACAAGATACTCATATGTTGCAGCGGAATAGATTTCATATCTGTCATCCTTGGCGGAAAAAAAAAATATCGCCAAATTATCTGGCGAACATATTTAATTCCTTTCAAAAATCATGGTTGTTTTAACATCTTATATTAAGAGAGTAATGAATAATATGAAACAACATTTCGTATTACGTTTTCGATAGCCAAATACAAAAAACGCCAAGGATGACAGAGTTTTGAAATTTGAAATTAAAAATTTCTCAATTTGACAGCAAAATAACTCAATCTAACACATGCATACGATAACTAATACATATCTATACCCAAATACTGGGATTAAAATCGGGAAATAATTTTTCTCGATTTTTAATAAATTTTTACAAAAAATCCAATCGGCGATTAACATAGTGAATCATTTTCTTGCATCCACGGACGGTCAGTGACGTCACACTTCCCTTGCGTATTATGTTATCAATGTGTACAAAATTTTTAAAGTGACAATGACGTCAATTTTTGTGCGATGCATTTTTTTTTTTTTTTTTTTTTTTTTTTTTACAATTTTTTATTGTTTACGTTTAAGTAAATGTATTTATTTTCCTACCGGAAAAAAAAATTAACTCGTCAATTTTTTTGGCAACAATTAAATTATAAAGGAAATAAAAAAATAATATCTCTTTATATATAAATGGTTAAGAGAGTTTTTTCCTGTAAGTCCGTGGTTGGATGCAAGTTGATTGGCTAAGAGAGATTTTCTTCTGTTTGTCTGTGTGCAGTTGCTACCAGCTTTTCACACTTTAGTTAATTTAAGAAATTGTCACCAACTTTTCATACTTTAGTTAATTTAAAAAAAAAAATAATAGTCCGATCGATAAGTTAATTAAACCGACGGATTCAGAAAAATGGTGCATTATTTGGTACCTTATTTGCAACGAAATTTTGATTAGATTTTTTAAAATTAATTAAAATGTGAAAATAATAACCTGGTAAAAGCTTTAAATGTAATAATAATTGTTGCTAAAAAGAAAAAAAAATACTTTTTTTGTTTTTTTCAAACATAAAATGAAACATGCTTTCACGCGAAAAATAAAAAATTATAAAATATTTTACTCATGCACATGAAAAAATGAAAATGGAGTAAAAACGTAATTTAGATAAAGTTGCACGAGAGTTCCAAAAATTAATGGAAATATAAATGAACGTTAAATAAATAAAATAATCGTCTGCTCAATCACGTGATACTGAAAAACCAAGAATCGAATTCAGTAAACATGGAAAGGAAAGGAAAACGAAAAGAAAAGAAAGAAACAACAACAACAACAATAATAATAATAATAATAATAATAATAACATAAACCAACGGGAAACTAAAGCGGGCTTTGAAGCAATTTCATGATTTCTTTAAATTTTATTTTTGTTTGTAAAGCGATATAGAAAAAGTTTCCTTTAAATATAGTGACCAGTGAAGCGAGAAAAGCCTTCGTTGATTCACTACCTTCATTGATTTCATGAATTATAAAATGGTTTCGTTAACAAACTTTGATCTATTGGCACGCAGGCAGCATCAGGCCCAGTTTTGTACATTTCGAGTTTGATTTTGAAATTTTTCCCGCATTCGGAATTCGGTTCGTTCTCGAAATGGGGCTTTGCTAGTATAAGCAATATTTAAGCACGCGGACTTAGTTCAGTGAACTAATAATAAAGAAAAAGAAAAAAAACTTTGGTTTTAAAAATAAAATATTAAACCTTTCAGAACAACATATATTAGCATCATGAACTATATTAGCACTTTATCAATGTGTAGAAAATTTTTAAAGTTATAATGACGTCAATTTTTGTGAGATGCCAAATTTAACTTTTTATATTTTTTTAATGCTCACGTTTGATCATTTTTTTTTTTTTTTTTTTTTTTTTTTTAATAAACTCGTATTTTTTATTTTATTTATTATTATTTTTTTTTTTCAACAATTAAATTATAGCTAATATTTAAATGACTTATTTAAAGCTATCTTTGTCATATAATAAACAAATAATTTGAAATAAAAAAATATTGTGACTGTAAATTGAGATAAAATCTATCCTATCTTTCAAGTTGGACCAAACTGCACACAGTGTACAAAATTTTCTTAAAATCGGTTCATTAGTTTAGGAGTTCATCGTGGACAAACATCGTGACATGAAATTTTTATATATAAAGATATATTTTTGTGCGTAGAAATAGTAAATGTCAATTTGATTATGATTTGTTCTATACAAAGATATTTAAACATGACTTATAAAAAATGACTATTATAGAATATCTTTTGGGTGACCCTGTACACAAACCATCGTGTTATTTATACCATTTTCAATAAGAAATGTGGCACATTAAATAGAAGTCTGTTATAGCATAATCCTCTCATATATTTCGATATGATCACTGTTTGAGTGTAATGTGAAAATGTAACAATGGACATAAATTCAGTGCGATTTAGAATAAAAACGTCTAGCCTACACTATGTGCTCTTTCTTTTATATAAAAATAAAAGAAAGAGCACATAACCTTATCTTTTAAAATAAAAATAATTCTTTGTTTTATGTTAAATTATCTTTTAACATAAAAATAATTCTTTGTTTTACCTTTGCTGTTTTAGTGCTTAAATAAAATTTTCAAACAATACAGTTTTTCTTTTTCTTTATAGGTGCCAAACGTGTATATATTGGCGGGCAACTTGTATATAGTGTAGGCATGATCATCATGGCCGCTGCTCGTCATCCAGCTGCAGTTATTCTTCTATCCCCTACAGCTGGAATTATGTATTCGACATTGTTCACCATGCCATACCTTTTAATTGCACATTACCACTGTATGCAAACGGTAAATATATAAACAACCCATAGTTATTATATATATATATATAATCCTTTTATAGTAAAAGAAAAGAATGAGAATGAAGAATATATACATATGTATGTATATATTCACTCTAAAAAAGAGTTACTGTCGCTGCTGTTTTTTATGTGTTTTTGTCACCCTATCGTCTCATGACCGTTAGGGTTTCAGCCTTGCGAGAGATACCGATGTACGCAGAATAATCCAAGGAACATGTATCTCTTGGTCCGAAATTTCTGTCACCTTAACCAACGAAGTTATCAATTAAAAACTTACGCGCTAGTAAAGGTACTATATTTGCTGTTTTGTAAGTAATTTCTCTTAATCGTAAAAAAATAAATAAATAAATAAACAAAAACAAAAAATAAGATTTAAATTAAATTTATTTTAACATAGTAATTAAAGTTTAATATGTATGTATTAAGACGGGATTACTTGCATTGAAAATAAGCAAATTAAATATTTTTAGGAAGAGTCGTGTTTTTATTTCGATCCGAAACAATTGTCGGGAGTTTTTGAAATTTATGGTGTTTGTTTACAAGATTTTTTATTTATTACCTGTATAGTCCGGCCATAAAACTGAAGTCCGTGCGATTTTCGAGGGGACCTTTTTCATATGTTTGTAAATCACTTTTGACATGTTAAGAATGAAATTTAGCATGGGTGCCATTTTTATAATATGGGCGTTTAACCGCCATTTTGCAAAATGGCAGCTAATATTAACGGTAGGGAAATATACAGAAATTTTGACATTTACTTGGACAACTTCCACATTTAAAGTGTTGCTGGACTGATAATTAACCATTCTATACACTTAACTATGTTAAAGCTTTTTATCGGAAAATTTGATAGTAATTACACATAAAAGTATAGTAATATAAATTTGGTTAAGCGTATTTCTATCACTTTATTAGTGTAATATGTTAGACTTTGCAGCATAGGTAATACTTATTAATGTAGGTAATATATTTTTTTAAGGTACAATATTTATTTTATGCCCTAACCATATATGAAAGTGCATAATCATCTTTATACATCTTATATCATAAAAATTTTAAGCACCGAACTCTTCATCTGTATTGGTATCTTCCACAGTTGAGTCATACACTGTGGGACGTGCTTTTTCTTCGCCTGTTTTCCCATCTGATTCCTCTTCAAGTATTTCTTTGGCCTGATGCAACTTTACTCCAACTGGGAGAGTTGTTATTGCGTGTGTGACAGGTTGAAGCGCATCTTAGTCTTGCTCTCACCCAAACCTGGTTGAAAGCAGACATTTTGCTAACCTCGCATTCTTGTATTCATATGTTTGTCAGTGTCTTCGACGACAATGTTGTCTAAAGGAATCTTCATCAGGAGGCAGCCTAACTGTATCACACTGATGCATCTGACGCCATTTTCGTGACTCACAGTGTCATAGATTATTCTAATGGTTAACAAGTTCAGTAGAACGAACTGTTCATCAGATAATTCCTCTTAAACTCCAAGATGTTACATTGTTTGCAAGAGTGTCTCATTATTTTGTTGAAGAAGACATTTCATAGCTGTGACCTTTCCCAAGCCAAAAAAAGCCTTCTATTGTATTGCAATCTGTAAATATATACTACACTCCAAATGCAGCGCTTTCTACCTTTTGTTCCGAGAATAATGATCAACACTGATGGAATTTTGTATCTGTTCCCGATTTTTTCCAGTACATGTACAAGTTTGACTCAGTCAGATGATTGATGTCTGAAGCAATAATCCATATATAAGTATCTTCAAAATCAAGAACAATTGATTGAAAATCAAATAGTTGAGCAGCTGCATGGAAAAACACTCTGATAACTGCTTCACATGATCGTGGTGCTTTAAATCGGGGATCATATTCACCAGATGTAAGATTATAGCATAGAAGATCTATGGTGTACTACATGGTTCTCTCATGATTATATCATATATTCAATGTGTTAATATGATTGCCCCTCGTTCAAAAGAAAACGTTGCAGCTCCATTTTTTTCACAAGTTTTGATAGAAATGAACTACATGCATTCCCAATAAACATTTGTGGATGAGCAAGAGGGTAATTTTTGGAACGAATCCGTATGATTGTTTGCGACGGTTTGGTTTATGTTATTCAGTACTTTAAATCAACGCTTTCTCATTGTAAATACCATTTATTAAGAGAAACGCTATTGTTTGAGGGATTCAGTATGTACTTGTAGAGACGAGAGGCATAACAGATCCAGATCATGTGCGGCTGTACTTTGTTCCATACCATTCTCATATCTATGACGTCGTAGTAAAGAGATGAAAGGTTTTAAAGTCATCAGCGTCATAATTTTTTATTTGACAGGAAAAAGCCATCGGTTATAGAAAAAAGACAGGCTAACTGTTGTTATTCTGTACTGCATGATCCCAGTAAAGTTACTGTAGAAGTTTCTGTACCCGTGTTGCCAGATTGCGAGACTTTTTTATTCAACAGCCATCAATAATCTTTAGATGTGGTATTTGATATACATAAAAGGTGAATTGAATCGAAGAATCGTCGATTATGTATACCAAATATCACTTCTAAAAAATTGTTGGTAAAAAGTCACGAAGTCTGGCAACACTGTTCTGTACTAGTTAAGAGATCTATAACTTCCTCCGTTCAGGCGTGGTCTGCCAATTTCCTTAATTGTTGCTTACACTTTTGCACAAAAGTCTTCGTCACGAATGTTTTTATTTTCCTTTTGCTAATAGGATCATGCAAAGATCGAGATTCTGAGACATCACGGTCTAATACTTCTTCTGCCATAGATGCCCCCTCATCATGAGCTGTGAGCACACTCTTGACTACTTTTTCAGTCACTGGATACCCAATGCAAGGCGAGCGAAGGTTTGGCTTACAGAACTTATTCCACAGAACTTCATCCCATTTCTTTAGAGCAAATTTCACTTCCTGAAATACCTTCACGTCTTATTTCATTCTTGAATTCTGAGTGTAAAACAGCTTCTTCAGAATTATAGATTTTTGCAGGTGCTCCTTTAAATACAAAACTGGAGATCTTTTTAGTATGTTATAGCAATATTAATATACGAAGCAGATTATCTAAGTATATTAATAGCAATATTTGAAGTGTTTGTGCCTCCAGCTATTCAGGGCATTTTCCATATACGCTCCCCATGCTTGGAGAAAAATACTATAGATGACTCGTTTCATCTAAATCGTAATTAAAATCCAATATCCTTCCCAAAGTGTGTTTCAAGCTTTTGTCCAAGTAATCTAAGGGTGTGCTTATCATCGCAAGTGACTCTGATTTCTTCTTTTGTTATCATCATATATCTCTGGATTTTCTTATATTCATACAACCAGTCCTTCTAAACGTATAAACTTCTTCAGGAATATCCAAGAACTCAATAATATATTCATACAATTTATTAAATACCTCAGTATGTTTTTCAGCTATCCAATTCAGTCACTGCCGTATTTTTTTTTTTTTTTTTTTTTACATCACTGGCAGCCTCATTGTATACTGGTTCCAGTAGTCTTTGTGATATTGAATGTCCAACGTAGTTGTTTTCAGGATCCCTCCGTCACTTTCACAGAGTGTAACTAGAGCTTGCAGTCTATTCTTTGCTTGTTCATCTTCAACGTAGTTAAAAGCCTTCGAAAATGTTTTCCAAGCATCCAAGGTTACTAATCTATGAAATTTCACAGGCGTTCCTCCCCTAAGCTTATTTCTAACTGTTTTTCCTTGCAACACATCATTACAAATAATGCAGAATGACTGGCTCTGACATGTACGGCTACAACGTACGAGTGTCTCATTTGTCTGTGAATTAGAATGTTCAATACATTTTTCATCCATAATTCCAAGAACAGACCTTTTATGCAAATCTTGCGCTCGTGCCAGATTCTGGCCAACAATTTCAAGCTTGCAAAGTTTGGTAACTTTCCTAGGAACAGTGTCTTCTTTTAATTTCTCATGGATGTTATCGTACTTCGCGCCCAAACCTTTCCCTTTTTGCGCCTTCATTGCTATGTTATTCCATGTTATTCTGATTTGGTTCTGTAAAGAGTTCTTTTTGTACGTATTTGATAGTTCACATCACACATTCATTTTTAGCGCAACATTTCTTATTGTTCGAATCTGGGGCAAAGCAACCAAAAAAGCTTATCTTTTTGCTGTTTTTGACTGACCAGGAGTTTTCATTTTCTATTAAAGAGTTAATTAATCATCTGGAAAAAACAAACACAATTGAGGTAATACTAATTAATAATAGCTTAATATTAAATTGCATAGAATTTGCTATATTATTGAAAATTTGTTTCGTTTTATTTTTTTCTTTTAATCGCACTAAATAAGACATATTTCCTGTTGTAAATATTTGTTTTCTACAGTTATAAAGACAAATGTATAATAAAGAAGCAGAATATTTTTTTTTTATCTTTCGAGGAACACCATACACGTAGAAATCGCCATCAAAAAATTGGAGATTTCGGTGTTTTTCTTTACCGTTAACAATGGTCGCCTTTTTCAAAACGCCCAAATTACAAAAATGGCACTCTCTCTATATTTCATCCTTAGCATGTCAAAAATGGATTTCAAACGTAAAAAAAAAAAAAAAAAAGTCCCCTCCAAAAAACACTCGGGCTCCGTTTTTTTTCACCGGACGATTAAACATCAGTTTTTAGATGCATTTTGCTATTGTTAATCAAAGTATTAATATTTTTTTTATGAACACAGAGCATTATAAATGCAAAAGCATGATGAAAATGCTTTAAAGATTAAATTGGAACTTTAAAAACAAATGTTTCAACTGGAAGTCTAGTTTAATTAAAATGTTTTAGTTTTAACTCCTTTCTGTACTAATGAAATTGGGAATTTAGGTATTCGTGAAAAATTTTGACATTTTGCCCGTTTTGAGATATAAGAAATGCGCAAATCACAAATTCAATGTGATATCTGTACGTCGGTTATACAGTTTACTAGTTAGTTCGTTAGTTTGTGTACACATTATCTCAAGAACGATCTATCGGTAAGTAGTCGGACCGACTTTAAAATATCACCTGTGATACTGGCAAAAAACCTATTTATGTTCAGCATTTTAGTGTAGAAACTTCGTAAGTAATTCCAAATTTACAATTTTTTTAACATGGAAGGATAGGACAAAATTTCTCATAAACGTGTATTATAAAGATTATTGTCATCATAAGGATACCAGATCAGTTTTAAAATATCTTAAGTGATATTTTAAAACCGATCCGACATCTGATGATGATGGCATGAGCGTCATTAATTATATAAACATTTTACTTTGAAAACTTCATAAGTTATTCGAAAATTAAGATTTTCTTAGCATGAGATAAATGAAGGCAAATTTTCGCATAAACATACATTGTGACATGAGGAATATTTTCATCGTAACGATATCAGACCATTATTAAAATATCATTTATGTTGCTGTTATGGACATCATGCTAATTCAGGTACTTAGTAAGTTATTCAAAATTTAAGATTTTTTTAACATGGAAAAATAAAGTAAAATTTCGCATAAACGTGCATTATGAGGACTGCTGAATTGGAAATAGTATGGAATTATGTAAAAATTAAAATACGAAATTATAGTCCTGATAAAATTAATTTTTATATTAAGATGAGTGTATCACACGCGAAGTGTGCTAAACAGCTTGATGTTTGTCGTAGTGCAACGATTTTTGAATCAGTTTTAACATAAAATTTCAGTTTTGAGAAAGAATGTTTCAGTCGTTCATGTGTTACAACGAATCTCGACGATCATATTCTAGACTTAATCAACGTTAAGAACGTAAACATTACTGTCCCTCAACTCATTGTAGAAACTTTTGTGGCCATTGGGAACAATATTTCAGCTAGCATTGTCCGAAGCCTTTTTTTACAATAATGGCTTATACAGTAGGAAAATCGATGTGTCTCATTAAATCATTTGCAAAGAGGGCTAGAACCATAGATAGTAATTTATATAAATCTGTCATCCCCAAGTTATCGAGCAAAGATTTTGAAGCCGAAAAGTTTTTTTGGCATCAGCAATTAGTCGGTATTAAAACTCGGCAATTGTAATAGAATAGAAATGCTGATGCATTTTCAAAATGTCGATGTATTACGTGGCTTTCAATTGTACTAATAAATATATGAAAGGAAATTGAATAAGTTTTTATAAGTAAGTTAAATTTGACAAATTTATAAAATATATATATAATTTTTATAATCAGTTGCTTTTTTAAGTAGTATAACACTAAATATATATATAAAATGAAGTCAATTTTATTTCCAATAATACATAAAAAAAAAAAAAAAAAAATGAAAAATGAAAAAATCGATAACTTTATTTTAAATTATCGCAGATCGAAGTTTCAACCATTCGTTTTAAAGATACTGGCGAGCTCTTTTGAAAGATACCCATCATGAAAACTTACTCCCCTCGAGAGGGGACTTCCCCCCTAGGGGGGGGAGGTAGGCGATGCTCCTACATACACATTTTTTTTTCCCAGTTGACTATCTCTATTACATACAATTATTTTAAATTTCATAATGATTATTAAAAAATAACTCTCTTTATGCACATTTATACAAAATTTTGTCCTATACCACCATGCTAAAAATTTAGAAGAAGCGGGATGGCAACGCAACCTGTGAGACAATTTTTACCAAAAGTTGATAAGCACTAATTTATGTCAGGATGTAACTACATACCAATTGGTATGATTTTATGTGCTGTAGTTCCTGAGATACAATTGCCACAAAATTTTGTCTCTCACATACACACACGCAGAGAGACAGACATTTTCTAAAAATGGTCAAATCGTGTTCTACAGCTCTCAAAACGTGTTAATCCATCAAAATCCCAAGGTCGAAAATTTTTACGAATCCAGTACTTGAATACAGAAGAAAGTAAAAAAGTTTAAGTTGAAAGAAAGGGATAATAAAGTTAAATATTTTTGATTATTATTATTATTATTATTATTATTATTATTATTATATATATATATATATAAAGAAAGAAAGAAAGAAAAAAAATGAGTAATATCTGCAGTTTTTCATTCACCTTTAGTACATAAATTATTCACAAATTTTATTTGCTAAATTATTCCTGTGTATTCACTTGGAGAAAGACGGTCATTAGATGTAAAAATGTCCGTCTTCCTCCGAGTGAAAAGGAATCACTTGTATCCCTTCGATGATCAATCTATGTCTTATTACTATATCTATGGCTAGAACATGTCAATTCTAGAAGGTATGAATGAGAATCCATACTTTTCACAGATGTACTGAAATAAATATTTATTGTACTTAAGTAAAAAATAAGTACCTTTGTATATGCATTGTCTTAGATACGCACGTCGTGCTGTCAAAGGGAAAATTCTAGAATGTTGGCAAAAAGTTTGGAAAGACTCTGCTACAGGAGATACACATACGAAGAATTCCCGAATGTAAGCACTCGTTGATTTTAGGGCAATTTCTTCATTAACCAGGCCCTTAAGAGCGGACAATACCTAATCTCGCCGGCAGCCTTCGCCCATGTTATTCTATGGGAAGATTTTTTTACATAATTACTCATTACCTAATGAATATTTTTCAATTCTGTTTTCACATTTAGAAAATTCATAAGCGTTAAATTAGTACTTGTTTTCCAAAAATTGATTTTTTAAAATTTTAGTATTTCATTTTGCGATTAGAAAACGAGAAAAATGCATTTTGTGAAAAATCGCATTTTTGAACTCAAAATTAAAATGTAAAAATTTAAAAAAAATGAATTTTTCAAAAATGAGTACTCATTTAACGGTTATGAATTTTTTGACTGCGAAAACAGAATTTAAAAATATTCATTAGGTAATGTGTAATTGTAGCAACAAATTTTCCCATAGAATAGCATGGGCGAAGGCTGCCGGCGAGATTAGGTATTGTCCCCTCTCCCAGACAGCACATCGTCTCCCCAGGATATCTTCAAGATGTCTTCTGGATGAAAAGACATCCCAGAAACGTCCTTAAGATGTACTGTGGAGAAGTTAAGCCTAACTGTGCTGTTAGGGTAAGGGGCATTAAAAATTACTAGTTTTTCATAAAAGAATGAAATTCTTATAAAGTTACTGCTACTGATTTTGCTACAGAAAATTTCATTCTTTACATTCAAAAATGGATTGCGGATTAAAAGTTTCGCAAATTAAAAGAAATTAACTGTATTTATAAACACAAATAGTAATATCTTTTATTTATAACAACTAAATTATAAATATAAATATAGGTTTTTTGACAGTTTCTATATGATTATTTAATCAAATTCTCTAAGTCAAAAACATGCCAACCCTAGATATGACTATACTTTAACTGTGTAAAAATTAGGTATGTTCAGTTTTTAGCTAAGAGAGAAGTTTAGTGGGTAAAAGGGGGAACCCCGAAGAGAAAAATCTACCGCGGGACCCTATCTGAAGTTATAGTAGGGCTCTAATAATACAATTATTTTATTTAAATTAATGTATCAAAATAATACAGGATATCGTTTTGTGATGGCAACAGCATACAAATTCAATTTTTTGTTTTTTATTTAACTATTTCATTATGTAAACATATAAAATTAAAATTATGATAGTTTGTAAATGAAATTCCAATATCATGTATAATTCTTCTTTCAGTTCCGCGATGATTTGAGTGGTGGTGAAACAGGAATACGAGGTATCGGAACTGATGTTGCATCGGTCAGTAGCATGGTTTTCCTTTCTCAGTTCATCCTTTCTCTGACCATGGGAAGCATTGTTGAAGCTGTAGGATCGAATGTCGTAACAGTCTGTGCAGCTGCACTTCTCAGCGCCTGTGGGGCAGTTTGTGCAACTCGAGTCATGTACTTGGATATGTAAAAAAAAAAGTGCTGTATAGATCTCAGAAATCAATGTCTTCTCATTGTAAAAAATACCATTGTATAAGACTTGTTGTGATTTAAAATATTATGTTTAATTTAATTTGATAAATGTTAAGAGAATCTAGAATTACGTTTCCTTCTTTCTTTATAAAAAAAAAATAAAAAAATAAATAAAAATAAAAATAAAAATAAATTGTTATATCTCTAATAAAAAAAGTAAAAAAAAAAAAAAGAAGAAGAAGAAAACATCCTATGGTACCACATATATTACAAACAAACACTTTCTCACTGTACTTTCCCGCTATATCGTTTAACCTACAATGTATATTTTACCGCCACGAAGACGCATTTCAAATACATTTTGCTTTTTATTGTGGACTTTCAAAAATAGCCGTTTTAATTTTACTCTTAAAGAAAAATCATACAATGGATTAATTTTGCATGGCTTTGGTGTGTATTGTCAACAATCAATGAGGCTATAAAAATATATTTAGTTTTAAACTATGGTGGAAGGTATTAGTGTGAGTCGATAGGTGTTTTAAGACCGATCGTCAACACTAGGGACCTAGAACTAAATGGGAGAGATGTCTTCTGTGGGGTATTTCTAAGGGATCCTAACCCGTATTCACTTGATTTTCGCAAAAATCCACGAAAACCCCGGAAAAACCTAGTCAACGGACGCGACCTGGATTCGAAGCCAGAATCTGTCACCTACCAACTCTGAGAGCAGAACTTGACAAAAAAAAACTAGTATGTTGTGGCTACCACATGACTTTCTTCTATATTTTCCTATACAAATTCACTCAGTAAAAATAATTTATTCAAATTATTATTTAAAAAAATTATCTTCCATGATAATCCAGACGGTTTCCATATTAGAGAAATAGTATAACACTAAATATCCAAAAAAGTCAATTTTATTGGCAATATTATATTTTTAAAAAAAAATGATAACTTTATTTTAAACTATCGCAGATCGATGGTTCAACCATTCGTTTTAAAGGTATTGGCGAACTCTTTTGAAAGATACCCATCATGAAAATTTACTCCCCTCGAGGGGGGACTTAAACACATTTTTTTCCCAGTTGACTATCTTTATTAGAAAAATTTCTTGTAAATTTCATAATTATTACTAAAAAATAATTATCTTTATGCACATTTATACAAAATTTTGTCCTATATCACCATGTGAAAAATTTAGAAAAAGCGGGATGGCAACGCAACCTGTAAGACAATTTTTACCAAAAGTTGATAGGCACTAATTTATGTCAAGGTGCAACTACATACCAATTTGTATGACATTCTGTGCAGTGGTTCCAGAGTTACAGTTGCCACAAAATTTTGTCTCTCTCTCTCTCTCACACACACAGACAGACAGACAGACAGACATTTTCTAAAAATGGTCAAATCGTATTCTGCAGCTGTCAAAACGTGTAAGTCCATCAAAAACCCGAGGTCGAAAATTTTTACGAATCCAATACTTTCTTCTATTGAACATAGAAGAAAGTAAACTAGTATGTTGTGGCCACCACAAGACTTTCTTCTATATTTTCCTATACATATTCAATCAGTAACAATATATATATATATATATATATAAAATAACGATTTTTTTTTTTTTTTTTTGTTAAAAGTAAAAAAAATCGATAACTTTGTTTTAAATTATCACAGATTTATAGTTCAACCATTCGTTTTAAAGGTATTGACGAGATCTTTCGAATGATACCCATCTTCAAAATTTACCCCCCCCCCCGGGGGGGTGAAGCGATGCCCCCCCCATGCACAAAATTTTTTTCCTAGTTACGTACTAGTATTATCAATAATTCATATTAATTTTACAATCACAAGTGTAAAATAACTCTTATTATGCACATTTATACGAATTTTTGTCCTATACTGCCATGTTAAATATTTAGATAAAATGCTATCACAGCGCCACCTGTTGAGCTATTGATCCCCAAATATAATCAGCACCAGTTTATGTCGGGGACCAACTAAATACCAAGTTTGGTAAAATTTCGTTTAAAAAAAAAAAAAAAATCCGATTTTTTTTTTTTTTTTACTTTCTTCTATATGTAATATAGAGAAAGTATTGGATTCGCGAAAATTTTCGAAGTCCACTTTTTGATGGATTTACATGTTTTGGGATATGGAGAACACGAATTAATAGTTTTTAGAAAATGTCTGTCTGTCTGTCTGTCTGTCTATCTGTATCATTTTTTTGTGGACGCTGTATCTCACGAACCAATGAATGAAATTTAACCAAACTTGGTATTTAGTTGCACCCTGACATAAACTGGTGCTGATTAGATTTTGGGATCACTCGCTCAATAGGTGGCGTTGTGATCGCATTTTATGCAAATTTTTAACATGGCAGCATAGGACAAAATTCCGTATAAATGGGCAAAAAGAGAGTTATTTTACACTTGTGATTGTAAAATTAATATGAATTATTGATAATAGTAGTAGTTAGCTAGGAAAAAAATTTTGTGCATGGGGGGGTATCGGTTCCCCCCCTGGGGGGGGAAATCCCCCCCCCCCCCGGGGAAGTAAATTTTCAAGATGGGTATCTTTCGAAAGGTCTCGTTGATAATAGTAATAGTTAACTTGGAAAAAATTTTTGTGCATGTGGGGGCATCGGTTGCCCCCCCCCCCACCGGGGGGGGGGGAAGTTCCCACCCGGGGGGGCAAAATTTCAAGATGGGTATCCTTCGAAAGATCTCGTCAATACCTTTAAAACGAATGGTTGAACGATAAATCTGTGATAATTTAAACCAAAGTTATCGATTTTTTTTACTTTTAACAAAAAAAAACTTAGAAAAATATCGCAATTTTTTTTTTTTTAACGAAATTTAACCAAACTTGGTATTTAGTTGGTCCCCGACATAAACTGGTGCTGATTATGTTTGGGGATCAATAGCTCAACAGGTGGCGCTGTGATAGCATTTTATCTAAATTTTTAACATGGCAGCATAGGACAAAAATTCGTATAAATGTGCATAATTAGAGTTGTTTTAAACTTGTGATTGTAAAATTAATATGAATTATTGATAATAGTAGTATGTAACTAGGAAAAAAATTTTCTGCATGGGGGGGCATCGCTTCCACCCCCTAGGGGGGAAATACCCCCCCAGGGGGGATAAATTTTCACATTGGGTATCTTTCGAAAGATCAGGTTGATAATAGTAGTAGTTAACTAGGAAAAAATTTTTGTGCATGTGGGGGCATCGGTTCCCCCCCCCCCCACCGGGGGGGGAAGTTCCCACCCGGGGGGGCAAAGTTTCAAGATGGGTATCTTTCGAAAGATCTCGTCAATACCTTTAAAACGAATGGTTGAACGATAAATCTGTGATAATTTAAACCAAAGTTATCGATTTTTTTTACTTTTAACAAAAAAAAACTTAGAAAAATATCGCAATTTTTTTTTTTTTTTTTTTTTTTTTTTTTTTTTTTAACGAAATTTAACCAAACTTGGTATTTAGTTGGTCCCTGACATAAACTGGTGCTGATTATATTTGGGGATCAATAGCTCAACAGGTGGCGCTGTGATAGCATTTTATCTAAATTTTTAACATGGCAGTATAGGACAAAATTTCGTATAAATGAGCATAATGAGAGTTATTTTACACTAAATTTTGAAGATGGGTATCATTCGAAAGATCTCGTCAATACCTTTAAAACGAATGGTTGAACTATAAATCTGTGATAATTTAAAACAAAGTTATCGATTTCTTTTAAATATTGTTACTGATTGAATATGTATTACTTTAAAAAAAAAAAAAAAACTTAGAAAAAAAAATCGTATTTTTTTTTTTTTTTTTTTTTTTTTAATATTGTTACTGATTGAACATGTATAGGAAAATATAGAAGAAAGTCTTGTGGTGGCCACAACATACTAGTTTTTTAGGTAATTCGGATTAGTTAATGCATGCGCGCCGAGCTTATATTCAAAGAGAAGCCCCATGACGCCGTCTAGATTTTAAAATTTCTATCTATTCTTAAAAAATCTGGTGTGTCACTCACACGACTTTCTCTTACCCTGAAATTTAATATTATAAATACAGGTTTGAGATTAAGAGGTAAGATAACGAATACTGTTATGTAAACTCATGTTAAAACAATTGAAATTAGGCTTCGAAAGAGTTTTATATGATAATTCGTTCTATATGAAGGGGCTACCCCCGTTTCATTATTGCACCTACATTTATATGGAATTTAAATCTGTTATTAAAATTAAAAGTTCACTTAAAATCATTCAGACAATTCTCACACGCATGATTCCTTAGAACTTATCAGTCTTAATTAAACTTTCCAGCAACAAATTTACATTATTTTCAAAATACAACTTTTGGATCTCCTGTAGTTATTCGTTTTTAACACTTTCCAACAAGGTTGAAAAGTGTTTATGACTTCGGTTTGTCTGTCTGTCTGTCTGTCCGCGCTCTAACTCCCGTAAATATTTATGGAATTTCTTGAAACTGATATATGTTATTCAAGTTCACTATCGGATGTTTCCTATTAAAAATGGAGTTTATACCTCTACTGGTTTGTGTACAGGGACCCCCGAAAATATTTCAAAGCATTGCGTTCTATGAGAGGCATTTCTATAAACCATATTTTCATAACTTTACTGTACAAAAATCTTAATGATTTTGAATATGTTATACAAGTTCACTATCGGGTGTTCCCTGTTGAAAATGGAGTTTCTACCTCTACTGGTTTGTGTACAGGGACACCCGAAAATACTTCAAAGCCTTGTGTTCTATGAGAGGCATTTCTATAAACCATATTTTCATGCCCTTACTCTACACAAATCTTAATGAAATTGAAATATGTTATTCACGTTCACTATCGGATGTTTCCTGTATAAAATGAAGTAAATACCATCATTGTCTTGTGTTCAGGGATACACACAAGTATTTCAGAGCATTGTGTTCCATAAGAGGCATTTCTATAAACCATATTTTCATACACTTACTAGACAAAAATCTTAATGAAATTGAAATATG
Source organism: Salticus scenicus (assembly GCA_963930645.1). NCBI lineage: Eukaryota > Metazoa > Arthropoda > Arachnida > Araneae > Salticidae > Salticus > Salticus scenicus. The sequence goes on along the minus strand of OZ005652.1, from coordinate 281,247,756 downwards.
TTATACAAGTTCACTATCAGATGTTCCCTTTTGAAAATGGAGTTTATACCTTTACTGCTTTGTGTACAGGGACCCCCGAAAATATTTCAAAGCATTGTGTTCTATGAAAGGCATTTCTATAAACCATATTTTCATACCTTTACTGCTCAAAAATCTTAATGAAATTGAAATATGTTATAAAAGTTCTCTATTGGATGTTCTCTGTTGAAAATGGAGTAAATATCACCACTGATTTGTGTACAGGGACACACAAAAGTATTTCAAAGCATTGTGTTCTATAAGAGGCATTTCTATAAACCATATTTTCTTACCCTTACTGTACAACAATCTTAATGAAATTGAAATATGTTATGCAAGTTCACTATCGGATGTTCCCTGTTGAAAATGGAGTTTATACCTCTACTGGTTTGTGTACAGTGACCCCCGAAAAAATTTAAAGCATTGTGTTCTAAGAGAGGCATTTCTATAAACCATATTTTCATACCCTTACTGTACAAAAATCTAAATGAAATTTAAATATGCTATTCAAGTTCACTATCGGATGTTTCCTGTATAAAATGGAGTAAATACCACCACTGATTTCTGTACAGGGACACACAAAAGTATTCCAAATAATTGCGTTTAATGAGAGATATTTCTATAAACTAAATTTTAATAACTTAATTTTGCACGAAGATTTATGAAATTGAAATGTGTTATTTATAAGCGCAAAAGAAAATGCTTTGCATAGAATATAGCCTGATTAGCATTAGATTTACAGGGTGACACAAAAATATTCAGTTATATAACGAGCTATTAATAAATATTTGCTAAAATTGTACTTTCGTTTACATTAAGCGTTTTTAACACTTTCTAACATTTTTAACACTTCCCAACAAGGTTGAAAAGTGTTAATGACTTCGGTTTGTCTGTCTGTCTGTCTGTCTGTCCTCGCTCTAACTCCAGTAAATATTTATGGAATTTCTTGAAACTGATATATGTTATTCAAGTTCCCTATCGGATGTTCCCTATTGAAAATGGTGTTTATACCTTTACTGGTTTGTATACAGGGACACCCGAAAGCATTTCGAAGCATTGTGTTCTATGAGAGGTATTTCTATAAATCATATTTTCATAGCTTTACTGTACACATATCTTAATGAAATTGTAATATACTATTTCAGTTCACTATTGATGTTTCCTGTATAAAATGGATTAAATACCATCAGTGTTTTATATACAAGGACACTCAAAAGTATTCTAAAGCATTGCGTTCTATGAGAGATTTTTCTGTAAATCAAATTTTAATAACTTTACTTTCCACTAAGTTTTAGGAATTTGAAATATGTTATTTATATGCACAAAAGAATGTTTTACATAGCATAATGGTTAGCATTAGATTTACAGGGCCACTCGAAACATGAGCGTTTTAACACTTTCTTATAATTTTAGTGGGAATATGATTTCAATTGGTGCATCTGTCTGTCCGATTGTCTGCCTTTCTATCTGTTTATCCCCGGCTCCTATCATCAGTGAATATTTTGAGAATTTTTTTAAAATGATACACTCAAGTTCCCTATGGAATGTTCTCTATTGTCATTATGGGTCCTAAATGTCATTAATGGGTCCTGTACAACTAGTTTGTTTACAGGTACAATAACAATAAAAAAGCCAATGTATTATGCTTTAGGACAGAATTTTTTAAATGTTACATTTAAAAAACTTTGTACTATAAAAATCGTAAAAACATTGACATGTATTATTAATATTCTAAAATATTGTTTTGTATAGAATATGATATTAACTTTCAGATTTACAGGGCTACAGTAAAGTATTCAGAGAGATTAAAAGCTGTAATTATAATCTAATGGCTGTATTTTCTTTTGTGTTAGGACTTTTTAACACTTTTCAGAAAGCCTAAGAGTAATTTTAAAATCAATTAGTCTATCTGTATGTTTTTCACTCCTTCTGTCTGTTGTGCGTTAACGTAGGCAAAGTGTATTAAAAGTTATTCGATACAACAATTGCGTACAGTTGGAAAGTGTTACTAATCAATGCGTACTGCATGATTTTTCTTTCTTGTTAATTTACTCTAAGACACACAGACAAAGATCAAACGTTAAAAAACTTAACTTCGGTAATCATGAAGCTTCAAAACGTGTAAATATGCAAAAAACAAGTGACGAATATTTAACTTAAAAACATACATTATTTATTATATGTCTATGAAGAATTCGTTTCAATTCTTGAGCAACTTTCCTGGACTTGGTAATATATTATAGTAATGCACTTTAACTAACAATAAAAAAGAATGTTAGCGCTTAAATATTGGCAGTCCTGTATATCTTTTGAAGATTATGTACAAACCCCATGGTGCACCTAAACATAATCCTATAGTAATAATACACGGCACAACTTGAAATACACTTCCACCAATTTTCAACTATTGCCGCATTAGTCCTTTAGTGTAGCCCTGTAAACGAACAATGAATGATATCCTTACCATAATCTGCATGAGACATGCTTTTACGCTTATAAAAAATATATATTAATTTCATTTGGTTTAGTGCAGTCTATAGACGTTAAACTCTACTTACCTGCAATTTTCCCCATAGTAGTAATGTATATGAATTAGAGGTCTGCACGGGCCGGGCTTTCGGCCCGAGCCCGGCCCGGCCCTCAGGCAGGGTTCGGGCCGAATTTTTCAATTTGCTCTCGGGCCGAGCCGGGCTCGGGCTTAAAATTTCTTTGTAGGCTCGGGCCGGGCCTGGAGGAAATTTTATGCCCGAGCCCGGCCCGGCCCGAATTTTTTTCTAAATTCCTCGTTAATCAACGAAAAAGGAAAATGATAAAATACTTTTTCAGTCATTTATTTTACATAATTTTACAGTCTGGTATGTCACATAAAATTTTATTTTGTTAAAAGGTGTCTGTAACTACAATTTAATTGTCTATCAGCTTGACTGTTCGCGATCTGATTTTCCGCAAATATTTTAAACATGCCTCGAAATTAATATATTTAATTTAAAGTAATATTAGATGGTTTCTAATTCAAAATAATATGCATGTTACTACCAGTTTGCATACATGTAACAAACAAAGGAAATTAGATGCGTTACTGTATATAAGGCTTTGTTTTCTATGGTCTGTAGTGTTTAGGTGGTATGAAAGCTATAAAAATCCTTCCGCTGTAACTTTTCCTCTAAAGGCTTCTTTTTCTTTTCTCCGGGGCACTGGATGAAAGTAGCATCAATTTTAGCATGTGCAAAAGTATCTTTTCTATTGAATATGGTTGGATTAGCATTAAATTTTTGTTTACCGGATCACATGAAAGATTTGGATACATTACGGTATATAACAGTAAGTGGTTGAAAGTGTATTTTTAGTGCTATTAACCATTTTAAATATCTTCCTATATTGTTTGAGGAATGCTAATATTTTCGATTTGACTTTCTGTCTGTCTTTGTGCCTTCTGTACGTCTCTAATAATGAAATACCGTTTATATATAAAAATCTTGTAAACATTCAGCAGTTTTGTTAAAGAACATTCTATTGCTTAGTTATATAAAACCTCTGCAAAACACAAACTAAAAACTTTTTCGTAGAAAAGCATGTTCTCTTTTTTTTTTTTTTTTTTTTTTTTTTTTTTTGTAATTTTACATATTTTTGAATCGGGCCGGACCGGGTCGGGCCTGATTTTATCGCTTTTTGTCCGGGCCGGGAAAATTTCGGCCTGTGCAGTCCTTTAATATGAATTCTCTTGGGTGTCCCTGTACACGAATTTGCTTCAGTTCATTTGCTTGCTTCAGTTCAACGAAAAGCTTAGTGTAGCATCCCTATATGATACACATTTAGAATATCAAGTTTGGATTTTCTGTTATTATTTGTTCTTGGGATATGCTGAGCTGATAACACACACACACACACATTATGAGGTATTATGCTGAATGAAATTGGATGCGCATAGGCTAATAGATGGCGCTGTTATACTGGGAATTTCCTTGATAACGGGAAGGCTATATCTCAACTTGTACGGCACATAACTGTACGAAATTTGATGTGTGAGATAACCATTATGAAAACGCATTTTTACTTTCTTCTATATTCAATAGAAGAAAGTATTGGATCCGTAAAAATTTTCGACTTCCGGTTTTCGGTGGATTTACACGTTTTGAGAAGTCCAGAACACGATTTGACCCTTTTTAGAAAATGTCTGTCCGTCTGTCTGTATGTGTGTGTGTGACAAAAATTTTGTATCTCAGGAACTACTGCACAGAATTGCATATAATTTTATATGTAGATGCAAGTTGACCTAAATTAGTACTTATCAACTTTTGGTGTCAACCTCTCAACAGGTGGCGCTGCTATGAAGCGATTTCCACAATTTAAGGGAAGGCTATATCTCAGGAACTAAACTACTGCAAAAAACTGTATATAAAGTCATATATAGATGCAACTTGATATAAATTAGTGACTTTTGGTGTCAATTACTCAACAGTTGGCGCTGCTATGCAGCGATTTCCACAATTTAAGAAAAGGATATGTATATCAGGAACTACTACATAAAAATGCATATAACTTTTTATATAGATGCATCTTGACGTACATATTACTGCCTATCAATTTTTGGGGTCAACTGCTCAACAGGTGGCGCTGCTGTGCAACGATTTTCATAATTTAAGGAAAGGTTATCTCAAGAACTGCTGCGCAAAATTTCATAAAAATTTACGTGTAGATGCACCTTGACATAAGTTATTAGGAATCAACTTTTGGTACTAATTGCTCAACAAGTGGCGCTTCTCTACAGTGATTTTCCCAGTTTAAGGGAAAACTGTATATCAGGTTCTAATGCGTATAATCAAACAACACTTGACGTGTGAGAAAGTCATTAGGAGACATTATGCCAATTCAATTTAGATGTATTCTAATAGGTTGCGCTGCTATAGTGCAGTTTTTCCCCCGAAAACTGGAATGCTGTATTTAAACTTCTATGGTATTTAACTGTACGAAACTTGATACATGAGATACCCATTATGTAAACGCATTTTATTAAGATGTTAGTTAAACTGTGTTTCTTTGGATATTTAGTATTAGTTTTTCTAATATGAAAATCGTCTTAGGTAATTTTAATAAATAATTTATTTTGTAAATTATTTTAACTGAGTGAATTCATATAGAAAAATATAGAAGAAAGTCTTGTGGTGGCCACAACATACTAGTTTTAAATGTTATTTATAGACAATAAAACTGTCTTTCTTTGGATATTTAGAGTTAGTTTTCTCTAAGATGAAAATCATTTGCATTCATCATGTTAGATAATTTTAATAAATTGTTTTAATAAATTATTTGCCCTTAGTGAATTTGTATAGGAAAATATAGAAGAAAGTCTTGTGGTGGCCACAACATACTACTTAGCACAGACCTTATCTATGATTTTTAGGTCAGTTCCTGCTACACCCAAGGATAATTACTGCTGTGAGAACTTCGACAGTGTTTCCTATCTAAAGTTTAAAAATACGGATCTAATGCCATTTTTATGCTCATGATCACTTATTTGATGTTCAATTCTCCCAATGTTCAAAGATAATTACTAAACAGCTGGTGATTTCTCTCTTCGGTTTTCCTTGTAAATCACTAATGATTGTATCACACGAAAGATTTTCGCTCAACTTTTTACTAAACACAACATTATAGCCAAACACTCAGCTTGACCTTGTTCAAGGACAGCACATTTTTCGATGTCAACTCTTTCGACGGCCTTTCGAAAGAGTTGACTGTGTTCAACGTGCTCATCAAAACTGACCAATAGGAGAGAAGGACACGAATTTTTCCTGGAATACCCTTAGAGAAGGGAATACCTCACGCTATCAGTTCGGGGTAACCCTACGCATAGCTGATCGGTTTTCTCGTTCGTTTGGCTTCCCCATCTTTCAAGGATGCTGAGTGAACATGTTGAGTACCACGGATTAATAGAAGAGGATGCGAAAGAGGCTTCCAAATCTGGCTTTTTTTTATCTTACCACAACAGATGGCGCCACAGTCGAGAACCTCCCTTTCCAAAAGCTCCCGTAATGATTTTCAATGGCAAAAAACGGCATTTAATTTAATTTTTTTATGGAAAGTTTTAACTTTAACAAAATTAAGTAAACAGAAATAATGCTATATAAGGTCTTCCTAATAACATATATTTTTTTTATAAAGGTGGGACTTTTCATTACTTTGTAAGAGGTTATACAAAATACGAGATCGTATTGATTAAAATCAGAATAAAAGACATTTAAAATTTTTCAGTACTGTACAAATAATCTGTGATACAAAGTAAAAAATGTCATTAATAAGGAATATTAAAAATTAAGGAAAGAAAGAAAAAATAAATAAATAGACGAAAATTATTAATAAAGAAAGAAAGAAAAGAAAATTATTTATAAATAATTAAATAAAATCTGTTGTACTTTATCCATTTATTTTTCAAACTTTTAAATTTAATAAGAATTATTTTGATTTATTTATAATACAGAAAATTAACGAACATATTAATTTTTTTAAGGTAATATAATATATATGTATTTAAAAAAAAAAAAAAAAAAAAATTATGATAGTTTCTGTGACTTGAGGTATTTTAGAAATTGTATGGAGATATATTTGTATAAGAATTTGTATAAGAAAATATAGAAGAAAGTCATGTGGTGGCCAAAACAGACTAGTTTTTTTAAACGTAAATATAAGTAAAAATTTTATGATAATTTCTGTTATTTGAGGAATTTTAGAAATTGTGTGGAGATATATTTAAATTTATTTTCATTTCAACAAATTACAGGGAAATTCATCCTCACCTCTTTTTACTATATAGGATAATATGATTTTTTTAAACTATGTATTATTTTTATTTTAAAACTCATTCATCTTTAACGAATGTGCTATATGTAAATATCTGACTGAATTATCAATAGTTTTTTAATGTTAAAAATTTTTAAAACTATTTTAATTTACATATGTCTCGGTAAGTTAGTTATCTTTATTAAAAACGTTAATTATCTTTATTAAAAACCCCGTCATCGGCCGAGAGGTTCTCATTAAAATCTGGTAAACGGGAAGTGCTGTGTTCGTTGCCAGGTCGCGCTTGCTGACCTAGTCGTTTAGAGTTTTCGGTGTTTTTTTTCCCCCAAAACTCGAGTAAATATGGGCTTTGACTCCTAAGAATGACCAAAACGGCGGGCAGACTACCCAGCCCTAGGATCCTCGGGTAGTCAATCAGCCTTAACTTTTACATCACCACCCCCACCACCACCTTATTAAACAGTGGGCGAACAGTTTGGCGTTCAAAGCTGATAGACGGGAAGTGCCTGGTTCGATACCAGGTTGCGCTCGTCAACCTAGCTGCTCAGAGTTTTCCGTGATTTTCGCCGAAACACACGTAAATACAGACTGGCACCACCTTAGAAAGACCATCACAGAGGGCACACCACCAAGACCCAGGACCCTCGTGTAGTCAATTGGCCTTAACCTTCACACAGTAACACCACCATCTTATTAAGCAGTGGCCGAATGTTTCTGCGTCCAAAACTGGTAGATGTGAAGCGCCGAGCTTGATACCAGGTCGCGCTCGTCAATTTAGCTGCTTGGAATTTTCCGTGGTTTTTGCCCAAACTTGAATAAATACGGGCTAGTACACTCAAAAAGACACCCCTCATAGGGCACACCACCCAGGCCTAAGAACCTCGTCCAGTCTATTGGCCTTAACCTTCACACCACCACCACCACCACCTTATTAACAGTGGCCGAGCGGTTCTGCGCTCAGAGCTGGTAGACAGGGAAGTGCCGGGTTTGAATACAGGTTACGTTAGTCGACGAAACCATTCGTATTTTTCTATAGTTACTAGGGAAGACTTCTGTGGGGATCTTTTTAAGGTGTACTAATGCGTATTTACGCTACTTTCGGGGAAAACCATAGAAAACTTTGAACGGCTTGGCTAATGAGCGCAACCTGCAATGAACGCGGCACTTCCTGTTTTCCAGCTTTGAGAGCTGAACCTCTCAGCCACATAATCGATTAAGGAAATTCATACTTATGAAAGTTGGGAAGAGGGGAATGGCGATTTTATCAATTTTTAAGTCGCCATGTGGCGAGTGTTGAAAGTGGATTTCTTCAGGTCTAATTCAATCTACGTGATTTAATTGATTTAATTATCGTTTCAAATATTAAATATTTTGATTTATATTATAACTTTGTATCTGTGTATTAATTCTATTAAGATTTTTAAAATATATAGAGGAGTGGTGTACTGGTTAAGCTAGATTGCCTACACGAAGGAGCTAGGCGTGGGGAGAATATCCTCTGTCGAGATCTTTCTAAGAAACCAAGAACGCCTAGCCTATATCCATGTAAGATTTGGTGAAAACAATTAAAAATTCCAAACGATTGAAATGACTAATGCGACTTGGGTTCGAACCCGGCATTTCTCGTGTTCCAAAAGGTATGTATAATACCATTTTTTTTTTAATTGCGATTATAGTAACGAAAAAATCCTGATAATGTACGTTACTGAACGAAATTTTTAAAAATTATATATAGATATAATTAAATTTATTTTTGTAATAAATTACAGGAAAATACTTTTTGGTACGGCAGGACTATTTCTTTAAATCTGCGATTTTGCATTATCGCCGATTTTGTGTTCCACCACATATATATGCTAGGATATCTGCCAATATCCAATTTTACCACTTAATTTTCTAAACTATCTTAAAACTAGTATGTTGTGGCCACCACATGACTTTATTCTATATTTTCCTATACAAATTCACTCAGTAAAAATAATTTATTAAAATTATTATTTAAAAAAAATTATCTTCCATGATAATGCAGACGATTTCCATACTATAGAAGTAGTATAACACTAAATATCAAAAAAAAAAAATGTCAATTTTATTGTCAATATTACAATTAAAAAAAATTTTTTTTTTTTTGGTAAAAATGAAAAAAAATTATAACTTTATTTTCAATTATAGCAGATCGATGGTTCAACCATTCGTTTTGCAGGTATTGACGAGCTCTTTTGAAAGATACCCATCATGAAAATTTACTCCCCTCGAGGGGGGGGGGGAGGCTCCTACACATACAAAATTTTTTTCCCAGTTGACTATCTCTATTATAAATAATTCTTCAAATAATGATTAATAAATAAAATTGTGTAATAAATTTGATAATGATTACTAAAAAATAATTCTCTTTATGCACATTTATACAAAATTTTGGCCTATATCACCATGCTAAAAATTTAGGAAAAGCGGGATAGCAACGCAACCTGTAAGACAATTTTTACCAAAAGTTGATAGGCACTAATTTATGTCAAGGTGCAACTACATACCAATTTGTATGAAATTCTGTGCAGTAGTTCCTGAGATACAGTTGCCACAAAATTTTGTCACACACACACACACGCACAGACAGACATTTTCTAAAAATGGTCAAATGGTGTTCTACATCCCTCAAAACGTGTAAATCCATCAAAAACCCGAGGTCGAAAATTTTTACGAATCCAATACTTTCTTCTATTAAATATAGAAGAAAGTAATATTATGTCAAATCGGTAAAAATTTTGACATTTTATAAATAAATATAATTATCAATAACATTATTTAAATGTATTACATTATACAGTATATTACCATTATATAATATATAAATAAGTACTTAATACATTTTTTATCTAAAAAAGAAAAGAAAAAAAGAAAGAAAAATAATTTAAACGTACAAACATTTTTTTTTTTTTCTCTAGTACTTTGTGGTATTTGCTTACTTTTTTTTTAATAAATAAGTACTTAATACATTTTTTATCTAAAAAAGAAAAGAAAAATAATTTAAACGTACAAACATTTTTTTTTTTTCTCTAGTACTTTGTGGTATTTGCTTACTTTTTTTTTTTTTTAATCTGTCAACTGTTTAACCCTTTGCGGCGCAAGACAATTCGGATCATTTAAATTATACTGCCACCGGAATTCATGAACTAAATTAAACTAAAAGGAATTTTAAATTTTAAGGTTAAAAAAATCGGCCTTTTCTGCTATGTTTTAACGTAAAACTTTGCTAAAAAATTTCCGGGATGAATTTTTGTAGCTGGATCTTAAATTTTGCGTCCTCGCAGCAAGGACAGCGCGCGTTAAGGGGTTAATCATCACCCGTTATATGCTGAAAGAAAGTTATTATTATTTTTTTCTTTTTTTTTTGGGGGGGGGGGGGTGTAGAGGGGGGGGGGCTTAGAAGTTAATTGATTACACGAGGATTCTAGGCCTGAATAATGTGCCCTCCGTGAAAGTCTTTTTGACCCTATGTCAGGCGCATCCTTAGGACGAACAAAATCGGGCGCACCCAGCCTGAGAGGCCAGGTAAATACTTTATATTGTTAAAATACTTGTACTACAATCAATAAATTCGTACTTATGCATCAAATTTTCGTTTATTACTTTCTATTCACTCCTAATAAGGTCACCATATGGGTGATTTTGAATTAAAAATCATGTGTAGGATATTTAGAGAAGAAAAACCAGAACGGGCCTCTCAGGCAGGGTGCGCCCGACGGAGGGTTAAGGTCTCCAAGCCTGTGTATTTGTTCGAGTTTCAGAGAAAACCACGGAAAACATCGATCGGCCAAATTGACGAGCGCGATCTTGACGAACGCACTTTCGGTCTACTAGCTTCGAGATAGCAGAATCTCTCCACCACAGGTATGGCAAGAATTTAAAAGTAAAGGGGAAACGACGTAAAAAATTTTCTTTTGCAATTTTTTAAATGTAATCTCTGAAAATTTTATTTGATTAAAATAAAATTTAATTCACGATTTTTCCCCCCATTTTTTTTTTTTTTTCTTTCTTTCTTTTCCTTTTCTTTCTTTCTTTTTTTAAATGCATTACCAAGTGATCTGCACTTTTGAATAATAATAACTTATCATTGAGCTTAAAATCATTAGCAAATTCTATGAAGAAAATAAGTGAGAGAAAGATATAAATGATCTTAAAATAAATGTCGCAAGTTTTATTATTATTATTTCTTTCATTGTTATGGCTTTCAATGTTACAAGAAAAGACATAAATTAAAAAATCTTTTTAATCTATTTTAAGATAACATATTGTTGATGAAAGAAAGAAAATCTAAACAATTTTGAAAAATATTTATTGATTTATTATCCAGTTTCACACATTACGAAAAATTCCGATACTGTATGAGCATTTATTAATATAATATATATATAAGAGTTTGAAAAAAAATCCTTAAGTCAAATACAGCAAGAATTAAAATAATAATAATCCAAATACAGAAAGAATTAAAATGAAAGAAAGTTGCAGATGCTTAAAACCAACACAACAAGAAAAAAAAAAAAAAAAAAAAAAACTTTATTTTGAATTTTTATGGAAAAAGTATACACTATTTGGCAAAATATTAAAAAAGGGACTTGGAGTTTGATAAATAAACGAAAAGAAAAGATCGTAACATATAAGCAAGAAAGAAAAAAAAGTTGAAAGAGAAAACAATAAAATTGTGTCGATTAAAATATCTTTTAGTAATAATAACAGTTTATTTTGCAGCAAAAGCAGTCGGAAACATCGAGCTTTAATTTAGGTAGAGAGCGAAATGGCAACCCCTATGCGTGCCCAACATCATCGAGAAGTGTCACGTGATAATAACTTTGAGATTTCTCCTTTCTCCTGTGCGCGTGAACTACTACGGTATTGTGTTAGCCGAAAGCCGAATCATAGAGGTATTGCGCCCGCGTGGTTTGTGATCTTTCCTCGTTGTGCGTAAGCGCATAGCGTCAAGCCAAAGTGGGCGCCAAGCGTGAATTCTCGCCAAACTCACTTAGCTCCGTAGAGGTCTGCCGCTACAAAGAGACGCTAGAAATAATAATAATAAATACATAACTATTATAATATATTTGTCAAATAATATCTAATGATGTAAATAATCTTTGGTATTTACAACCTAAAAAAATGTTTTTTATGGGAAAAAAAACTATTGCCAAGAAAGCGATAAGTAGCGAAAAAAGTTAGCTCAACGAAATAACATGTTGGACACGTTTTCTTCCGTAGAAAAGAATAGGGATTCGCCCTCTACTAGTATATCTGCTCGATGGTCGGAAACCGAAAATTCCTGTCAAGGAAAACCGGGAGAAAGTAGACTACAGCGCCCTCAATATTTGCAAAAATATCGTCTTCCACTTTCAAAGGCTGGGCACCATTGGACTTTCCCCTCCTATTCTTTCTACTCCGTGTTGAGTACATATGCTCCCGTGTGGGATGCCACAGACCTGCGCGACACCAAGGGGGGAAGGGTGAGTTCTATTCAAATTCCTTTGATGTGTGATTTGGGTTGCTGTGAGCCTGGAAGAGACGATTTCTCCTCTAACAAACATCCTCCTGCGATACCGATAACTGGTATGGGGAACTTGTATCTCTTTTGTAGAATTCCTAAACGAGCAATAAAAAGTGACGTCTTTCATTGTAAACATGTCCAAAAGTTCAAAGGTCACTTTCCGACAATCAATAATTTACGACTTTCTTGCAATTCTTTGGTCGCTAGTGTCTGTGCAGTCCTTAAGAGAGTTACCAAAAAGGAATTACTTGTGATTTTTAGCTTTGTGAAATACTCTGTAACGATGCCATAAAATTAAATGTATTTTTATATGTTAATAACTTTCTTCTATATTCAATAGAAGAAAGTATTGGATTTGTGAGAATTTTCGATGGATTTACACGTTCTGAGAGGTTTAGAGCACGATTTGACCACTCTTGGAAAATGTCTGTCTGTGAGACAAAATTTTGCGGCAACAATAGAACTACTGCATTGAATTTCATAAAATTTGATATGTAGTCGCACCTTGACATAAATTAGCACCTAACAACTTTGGTGAATATCGTTCAACAGGTGGCGCTACCATCTCGCATTTTTCTAAATTTTTAACACGGCAGTAGAGGACAAAGTTTCGTATGAATGCACATAAAGGTAATTATTTTTTAATAATCATAAAACTAAAAAGAATTATTAATAATAGTGATAGTCAACTGGAAAAAATTTTTGTCTATGTTAGGAGCATCGTACGGGGAACAAATTTTCATTATGGATATCTTTCAAAAGTTCTCGTCAATACCTTTAAAACGAATGATTGTATCATCAATCTGCGATAATTTAAAATAGTTATCAATTTTTTTTTCAATTTTTACAAACAAAAAAAAAAAAAAAAAAAAAAAAAAACTTGGTGTATTACTCACACGGCTTTCTCTTACCCTGCATTTCAGTACTATAAAGATAGTCTTAAGATGAATAAAGTAAAATAATAATGTTCAATGTACCTTAGGAATAATCTAAAATAGGTTTCGGAACCCTTTTATTTGACATATAATTCTGTGTGAGCCACCCTCAACTACCTATTCAATTATACAGAACGCTTACAATTATTCGAAAAAAAAAAAAAAAAAAAGAAAGAAAAAAGAAAAATTCAAGGTTGTTTTTAGTTTGTCTTCAAACTTACCAATCTTGATCAAAATTTTAAGTGGCAACCTCATATGAACTTCAAAATACCAGATTTCAACTTCCTGCAGTTATTTGTTTTTAAATTATGCTCATAACAGATATACATACAGATCAACCTCTAAAAATTTGGACTTTCGTAATCAAAGCTCCTCAAAACATGATGGCGGTGATTGTAAAAAATGGCGAAACACGTACTCAATGAATTCAAAAGGGACCTCTTTTGGTGAAAAGAGTTTGGGACTAGGGGGAATAGGGGGGCTGCTAGGGAAGGCAACTTTAAAATTTCAAATGGGAAGATATGTCTTGTGATACATCCCTGGAAACGTCTTTTCAAAACAATGAATTTGATATAAATAGTTTCGCACTACGATGATTATTAAAGGAGATACATTAGTTTTTAGATTTTTGAAATGTGGATTTTAAGTATCACATTTAATAATCATTGCAGGACAAAACTATTTATATCAAATTCATTGTCTTGAAGAGACGTTTCCAGGGATATGTCACAAGACATACTTTGCTCCAAAAGGTTTGGGGGTATACATAAGTATTAAAGGGTATACATAAGTATAGCCCCCCCCATTTCAAAATTCTAAAAACTAATGTATCTCCTTCAATAATCATCGTAGGGCGAAACTATTTATATCAAATTCATTGTTTCGAAGAGACGTTTCCAGGGATGTATCACAAGATATACCTTCCCATTTGAATTTTTAAAGTTGCCCTCCCTAGCAGCCCCCCTAGTCCCAAACTTTTTTCACCAAAAGAGGTCCCTCTCGAATTCATTAAACACATGTTTCGCCATTTTTCTCAATTTCGACTCATTTTCGAGTTAGGTGGGCGGTGTGGGACTTTTGGAACATCTTGTATATATATATATATACAGTGGCGGCTCGTGCAAATTTTCACAGGTGGGGCCCGATCCATCGTATGATGTGTAATTTAACTTTAATACTACTCATTATTCAAACATGAAAACAAACATTATTAAAATGGGATGTAAAATGAAATTTCGGATTTTTTTTTTTTTTTTTTTTTTTTTTATGATGGCGAATTTTAACACTACGGAAAACATTGCATAAAATTATCTCAAAAATAGTTTTATAAATACAATTGAAAAATTCTGCTATGTTCTGATCAATGGAATATCAAAATTTAAATATCTGGAAGCTAGTAGACGGAAATTTCCAAGTTCGATACCAGATCGCTTTCGTCGACATATACATTTGGAGTTTACTATGGTTTTCTCCAAAACTCAAATAAAAAGGTATATGTAACACTTAGAAACACTTTCTACAGAGAGTACATCACTCAGGTCTAGGACCCTCTTTTAGTCAACTGGCTTTAACCCTAACACTACACAATATTAAAATTTAAATTCAAATGTCTCAGAGTGTAATATTATTTAGCTTACGCTAATTATATCCCTAAATCTTTTAATTATAGAATTCCAAGTGTTATATTCATGTTTCTTATCTATTTGAATTTAGAAAGTCATGATTAATGTAATGTGGGTATATATCTTAAAAAAAAAAAAAAAAATGTTTCTCACTTAATTTTAGATAATTTAAATTAACTTTCAATAAATAAAGAAATAAAACGTGCTACCATCTTAAAAAAAAAAAAAAAAAGAAAGAAAGAAAGAAAGAGAGAAAGAAAAAATAAAAATTAAAAAAATACGTGTGGCACTCGAGGACTGCCGCGGTAAAGCTATTGCATAGCATTTTTTATCAACTTATGCAATTATAATTATTTATTTATTTTATTTATGCAGTATTTTTTTTTTCTTTGATATTAATTCAAGTTCTTTCTTTGATATTAATTCAAGTTACACTTTTTGAGCGTGGTGACCGATAAGAAAACAAATTTTTTTCTTTTATTGAATAAATGAGAATATATCCGCAATGAGAATATATCAAAAATATCCGCAATCGAATTGTAGGTATCGAAAACCTCGATGTACCAAATTTGAATGATGTAACTCTATTTTTTGAGAAAAGGTATTTTAATAGGTTTTTAAAGGCCTGCAAGTCGAATGGGGATATTCAAGTTTTTTCTTTGATATAATTTCAAGTTACACTTTTTGAGCGTGGTGACCGATAAGAAAACAAATTTTAATAGAGAAAAGGTATTTAATAGGTTTTAAAGGCCTGCAAGTCGAATGGGGACATTCAAGTTTTTTCTTTGATATTAATGAATAAGATAACAATAATGATAAGAAAACAAATTTTAATAGAGAAAAGGTATTTTAATAGGTTTTAAAGGCCTGCAAGTCGAATGGGGATAATCAAGTTTTTTCTTTGATATTAATTCAAGTTACACTTTTTGAGCGTGGTGACCGAAATAAAACAAATTTTAATAGAGAAAACGTATTTTATAGGTTTTAAAGGCCTGCAAGTCGAATGGGGCCATTCAAGTTTTTTCTTTGATATTAATGAATAAGATAACAATAATGATAAGAAAGCAAATTTTAATACAGAAAAGGTATTTTAATAGGTTTTAAAGGCCTGCAAGTCGAATGGGGATATTCAATTTTTTTCTTTGATATTAATTCAAGTTACACTTTTTGAGCGTGGTGACCGATAAGAAAACAAATTTTAATAGAGAAAAGGTATTTAATAGGTTTTAAAAGTCTGCAAGTCGAATGGGGATATTCAAGTTTTTTCTTTGATATTAATTCAAGTTACACTTTTTGAGCGTGGTGACCGATATAAAACAAATTTTAATAGAGAAAAGGTATTTAATAGGTTTTAAAGGCCTGCAAATCGAATGGGGATATTCAAGGTTTTCCTTTGATATTCATGAATAAGATAACAATAATGATAAGATAACAATAATGATAAGAAAACAAATTTTAATAGAGAAAAGGTATTTTAATAGGTTTTTAAGGCCTGCAAGTCGAATGGGGATATTCAATTTTTTTCTTTGATATTAATTCAAGTTACACTTTTTGAGCGTGGTGACCGATAAGAAAACAAATTTTAATAGAGAAAAGGTATTTAATAGGTTTTAAAGGCCTGCAAGTCGAATGGGGTTATTCAAGTTTTTTCTTTGATATTAATTCAAGTTACACTTTTTGAGCGTGGTGACCGATAAGAAAACAAATTTTAATAGAGAAAAGGTATTTTAATAGGTTTTTAAGGCCTGCAAGTCGAATGGGGATATTAAAGTTTTTTCTTTGATATTAATTCAAGTTACACTTTTTGAGCGTGGTGACCGATAAGAAAACAAATTTTAATAGAGAAAACGTATTTAATAGGTTTTAAAGGTCTGCAAGTCGAATGGGGTTATTCAAGTTTTTTCTTTGATATTAATTCAAGTTACACTTTTTGAGCGTGGTGACCGATAAGAAAACGAATTTTAATAGAGAAAAGGTATTTAATAGGTTTTAAAGGCCTGCAAGTCGAATGGGGATATTCAAGTTTTTTCTTTGATATTAATTCAAGTTACACTTTCTGAGCGTGGTGACCGATAAGAAAACGAATTTTAATAGAGAAAAGGTATTTAATAGGTTTTAAAGGCCTGCAAGTCGAATGGGGACATTCAAGTTTTTTCTTTGATATTAATGAATAAGATAACAATAATGATAAGAAAACAAATTTTAATAGAGAAAAGGTATTTTAATAGGTTTTAAAGGCCTGCAAGTCGAATGGGGATAATCAAGTTTTTTCTTTGATATTAATTCAAGTTACACTTTTTGAGCGTGGTGACCGAAATAAAACAAATTTTAATAGAGAAAACGTATTTTATAGGTTTTAAAGGCCTGCAAGTCGAATGGGGCCATTCAAGTTTTTTCTTTGATATTAATGAATAAGATAACAATAATGATAAGAAAGCAAATTTTAATACAGAAAAGGTATTTTAATAGGTTTTAAAGGCCTGCAAGTCGAATGGGGATATTCAATTTTTTTCTTTGATATTAATTCAAGTTACACTTTTTGAGCGTGGTGACCGATAAGAAAACAAATTTTAATAGAGAAAAGGTATTTAATAGGTTTTAAAAGTCTGCAAGTCGAATGGGGATATTCAAGTTTTTTCTTTGATATTAATTCAAGTTACACTTTTTGAGCGTGGTGACCGATATAAAACAAATTTTAATAGAGAAAAGGTATTTAATAGGTTTTAAAGGCCTGCAAATCGAATGGGGATATTCAAGGTTTTTCTTTGATATTCATGAATAAGATAACAATAATGATAAGATAACAATAATGATAAGAAAACAAATTTTAATAGAGAAAAGGTATTTTAATAGGTTTTTAAGGCCTGCAAGTCGAATGGGGATATTCAATTTTTTTCTTTGATATTAATTCAAGTTACACTTTTTGAGCGTGGTGACCGATAAGAAAACAAATTTTAATAGAGAAAAGGTATTTAATAGGTTTTAAAGGCCTGCAAGTCGAATGGGGTTATTCAAGTTTTTTCTTTGATATTAATTCAAGTTACACTTTTTGAGCGTGGTGACCGATAAGAAAACAAATTTTAATAGAGAAAAGGTATTTTAATAGGTTTTTAAGGCCTGCAAGTCGAATGGGGATATTAAAGTTTTTTCTTTGATATTAATTCAAGTTACACTTTTTGAGCGTGGTGACCGATAAGAAAACAAATTTTAATAGAGAAAACGTATTTAATAGGTTTTAAAGGTCTGCAAGTCGAATGGGGTTATTCAAGTTTTTTCTTTGATATTAATTCAAGTTACACTTTTTGAGCGTGGTGACCGATAAGAAAACGAATTTTAATAGAGAAAAGGTATTTAATAGGTTTTAAAGGCCTGCAAGTCGAATGGGGATATTCAAGTTTTTTCTTTGATATTAATTCAAGTTACACGTTCTGAGCGTGGTGACCGATAAGAAAACGAATTTTAATAGAGAAAAGGTATTTAATAGGTTTTAAAGGCCTGCAAGTCGAATGGGGTTATTCAAGTTTTTTCTTTGATATTAATTCAAGTTACACTTTTTGAGCGTGGTGACCGATAAGAAAACAAATTTTAATAGAGAAAAGGTATTTAATAGGTTTTAAAGGCTTGCAAGTCGATTGGGGATATTCAAGTTTTTTCTTTGATATTAATGAATAAGATAACAATAATGATAAGAAAAGAAATTTTAATAGAGAAAAGGTATTTTAATAGGTTTTAAAGGCCTGTAAGTCGAATGGGGATATTCAAGTTTTTTCTTTGATATTAATTCAAGTTACACTTTTTGAGCGTGGTGACCGATAAGAAAACAAATTTTAATAGAGAAAAGGTATTTAATAGGTTTTAAAGGCCTGCAAGTCGAATGGGGATATTCAAGTTTTTTCTTTGATATTAATTCAAGTTACACTTTTTGAGCGTGGTGACCGATATAAAACAAATTTTAATAGAGAAAAGGTATTTAATAGGTTTTAAAGGCCTGCAAGTCGAATGGGGATATTCAAGGTTTTTCTTTGATATTAATGAATAAGATAACAATAATGATAAGAAAACAAATTTTAATAGAGAAAAGTTATTTAATAGGTTTTAAAGGCCTGCAAGTCGAATGGAGATATTCAAGTTTTTTTCTGATCTACTTTATACACAAATTTTACGCTTACAGCTATTCACTGTTGTACATAGATGATAGATACCTATACACCTATATACTTTCTCACAAAGAGCTACTTATGTATTCGTCCGATTTCGGAGCAGCTCGTCTCGATCTGTGCGAGCTTCGTACAGCCGAAGTCTACCGAACTGTGTTAGGTTTTTTTTTCGTTACGGAATTTTTCGATTCGGTCGCCGCGCTCAAAGCCCGCGATAAAAGCTATACAATAGCTTAAAATAAAGAAAATAAATAAAGAAAAAAGAAACATATTGCGGATATTTCTGTTAAATCGCATTTAAAAGAAAAATCCTTTAATAATAATAATAAATCACAATTTTATGCAGATATTTAGTCCATTTATCCATGTAAATCCATTAATTATTTATCTAAAAATTTTACAATTTATTTACATAAAAGTTTTAATACACTATTCTGAAAGAAAAAAAAATCGCATATTATTTTTATTTTTCCCCCCTCATTTAAATTCAAAACATTTTAGTTAAAGAGGTCTTAAATTCTTATACAAGCTTTTATCTCAAAGGCTAGTCTAGAAAATATTTTTGACTATTACCAGATTTTTTTTTTTAAATACTAAAATTTTAAACTGTCATATATAACTCTAAAAAATTCACCGAAAAATCAATGAGGGGAAAAACAAAGAAAAACGTAATGCAGAAGTCGCCAAATATTACCCATGGTTAACAGACAGTTTTTCCCCCTATAGTTTTGTACCAAATAGTCCAGGCAACGAAGGCCAAAGTTTGACGAATAGAGGAAAAAAATCGTGTAGTTTTGAAATTTTACATACTCATAGCCGAGAGGGTCCTGAACAACATACTAAAAGTCCCCGCCCGTGGGGGGTGAGCGGGGGGCAGGGGGGCATTTAAGGGGGGCACTTTTCAGTTTTTATTAAATATCTTGAAATCTATCGCATTTAGAGAAAAAATGTCAATTACAAAATTAATCTACGTAAAATTTCCTACAACAATGTATGTTACATTTTGTTTGTACGATCATTAGTTTAGAAGATATAGGGAGATGAAATAACACATTTTCTTGAAAAATTCTTTTTTGCAATAGTAAAATCAACTAAAGTGTGCAATTAAAAGGTTTCTTGTCAAATATTTTCTAATGTAAAAAACAGATATATACATAGGGAATATGCAAGGATAATACAGCATGTTTTGTAAGTTTTAAATAATTTTAAGGCTAGTAGGCGCAAGTGGCGGTTTGAGTAAAAATCTGGATAAGTCCAGTCAAAATAGGAAAAATAGAAAAAAAAAAATCGTGTAGTTTTGAAGTTTTGCACACTCATAGCCGAGAGGGTCCTGAACAGCATACTAAAAGTCCCCGCCCGTGGGGGGTGAGCGGGGAGCAGGGGGCATTTAAGGGGGGAAATTTTCAGTTTTTATTACATATCTTAAAAACTGTCGCATTTAGAGAAAAAATGTCAATTACAAAATTAATCTACGCAAAATTTCCTACAAAAATGTATATTACATTTTGTTTGTACGATCAAAAGTTTAGAAGATATAGGGGGATGATATAACACATTTTCTTGAAAAATACTTTTTTGCAATAGTAAAATTAACTAAAGTGTGTAATTAAAAGGGTTCTGCTCAGATATTTTCTAATATACAAAATAAATATATACATAGGGAATATGTAAGGATAATACAGCATGTTTTGTACGTTTTAAATAATTTTAAGGCTAGTAGGCGTAAGTGGTGGTTTGAGTAAAAATCTAGATAACGAAGACCCAAAATCGATCAACATTAAAAAATATCGTGTAGCTTTGAAATTGAGCACAATTATAAGGTTAAGTTTACTGAACAACATACTAAAAGTCCCCAATCCTATTCTGTGTTTTTTATTTAATTTTTTATGTTATTTGCAATAGTAATAAAAACTATATTTTGTAATTAAAAAGGTTCAGGTTAAATATTTTTTACTCATACAAATAAATATTTGTATATAAATATTTGTATGTGTGTGTGCGCGCAATGCACCAAGTTTAAAGAGTGTAAGATAAATGTAAATTTTTTATACTTTAAAATAAATAGAGAGTAATCTAAATATTTATACTAAAATATTGTTAATTTTTTTAATGCATGCTTGCTATAAGTAATTTTAAAGTATTTTAATGTATCATAACATTCACATTTTATGTATTTTATATCTACTTATCACTTACAGAGGATTTAAAGAAAATGCAACTTTTAGTATGTTGTTCAAGACACTTAACCTTATAACTGTGCTCAGTATCAAAGCTATAAGATTTTTTTTTAATGTTGATCGGTTTTGGGTCTTCGTTATCTGGATTTTTACCTAAACACTACTTGCGCCTACTAACCTTAAAATTATTTAAAACGTGCAAAACGTGATGTATTATCCTTACATATTCCCTATGCATATATTTGTTTTGTACATTAGAAAATATTTTATCAGAACCCCTTTAATTTCACAATTTAGTTGATTTTACTACTGAAAAAAAAAAAAAAAAAAAAGAATTTTTCAAGAAAATGTGTTATTTTGTTCCCCTATATCTTCTAAACTATTGATCATACAAACAAAATAGAATATACAATTTTTTTAGGAAATTTCACGTAAATTAATTTTGCAATTGAGATTTTTTCCCCCTAAATGCGATAGTTTTCAAGATACTTAATAAAAACTGAAATGTGCCCCCTTTAAATGCCCCCCCCCATGGTTAGGGACTTTTAGTATGTTATTCAGGGCACTTAACTTTATAACTGTGCACAATTTCTAAGCTACACGATTTTTTTTTTTTTTTTTTATGTTGATCAGATTTGGGTCTTCGTTATCTAGATTTTTACTCAAACCGCCACTTGCACCCGCTAGCCTTAAAATAATTTAAAACTTACAAAACGTGCTGTATTATCCTTGCATATTCCCTATGTATATATTTGTTTTTTACATTAGAAAATATTTGACAAGAACCCTTTTAATTGCACACTTTAGTTGATTTTACTACTGCAAAAAAGAATTTTTCAAGAAAATGTGTCATTTCATCTCCCTATATCTTCTAAACTAATGATCGTACAAACAAAATGTAATATACAGTTTTGTAGGAAATTTTGCGTAGATTAATTTTGTAATTGACATTTTTTCTCTAAATGCGACAGTTTTTAAGATATGTAATAAAAACTGAAAATTGCCCCCCCCTTAAATGCCCCCTGCCCCCCGCTCACCCCCCACGGGCGGGGACTTTTAGTATGCTGTTCAGGACCCTCTCGGCTATGAGTGTGCAAAACTTCAAAACTACACGATTTTTTTTTTCTATTTTTCCTATTTTGACTGGACTTATCCAGATTTTTACTCAAACCGCCACTTGCGCCTACTAGCCTTAAAATTATTTAAAACTTACAAAACGTGCTGTATTATCCTTGCATATTCCCTATGTATATATTTGTTTTTTACATTAGAAAATATTTGACAAGAAACCTTTTAATTGCACACTTTAGTTGATTTTACTATTGCAAAAAAGAATTTTTCAAGAAAATGTGTTATTTCATCTCCCTATATCTTCTAAACTAATGATCGTACAAACAAAATGTAGTATACATTTTTGTAGGAAATTTTACGTAGATTAATTTTGTAATTGACATTTTTTCTCTAAATGCGATAGTTTTTAAGATATTTAATAAAAACTAAAAATTGCCCCCCTTAAATGCCCCCCCTGCCCACCGCTCACCTCCCACGGGCGGGGACTTTTAGTATGTTGTTCAGGACCCCCTCGGCTATGAGTATTTCAAAACTACACGATTTTTTTCTTCTATTTTTCCTATTTTGACTGAACTAAAAGGGCCAGGACCCTGCTGGCCCAACGACGAGAAAATTACAGTGTGCTTAAACTGATAAAGCAATTAGTCGCCAAATATGTCAACCCGATCTTCTAGTAGAATAAACTGTACAAATAAATACGCCAATTTCGGGCCGGCTGAAAAGGGCCCTATTCTCTTAGATAAGGAAGGGGAGTCATCAGTGATCTGTGACAGCTGAAAAAATAAATTGACAAATAAATGATAATGAAAGAAGAGTAAGAAAAAATTAGATAGACGTAGTTATTTTGTATATATGTTTTTGAATAGTTATAAAAAACAAAATTATTATTATTATTATTATTATTATTACTATTTTAATCGAGAAAAAATTTAGGTGGGGCCGTGCCCGCTGGCCCTTAATGTAGAACCGCCACTGTATACAGATCAACCGCTAAATATTGGACTTTCGTAATCAGGGGACCTCAAAATGTGATATTATAAAAAAAAAAAAAAAAACAGAGTTCAGAATAGAACTTCAAAAAATACTTTGTTTACAGTATGGGTATGAAAAATTAATTTTTTTTTTCTTGTGCTGCAGAGTTCGTCGACATAGTAAAATGTAGCAAAGCACTTCCACCAATTGCATTCGATAGAAAAGAACGTTTAGTGTAATTTTGGGTAGCCCTCTATATTGTCTATAAACAATACGCACTATGAACAATATTGTGTACTTAAATTTAATCTTACTTCAAAAACTTCTTACACAAAATTCCAGCAATTTCGATGTATAGCGCCAATATATCCAAATACTTTGGGTAAACGAATAATGAGCGATTTCCATACCACAATCTACACAAAACATGTTTTTATACATACAGAAAATTTTGATCATTTCGTTTTGTTTAAGTCAGCCTATTGATGCTACACTGTACTTATCAGAAATTTTCCCATAGACATAATGTGTTTGAATTCTCTTGGATGTCCCTGTACACGAACCATTTGCGTGATCTCAATGAAAAGTTTAGTGCTGTATCCTTATATGATACACATTTAAAATACCATGTTTGGACTTTCTGCTATTATTTGTTCTTGAGGTATGCTGATAGCAGACAGACACACACACACAGACCAACTGCTAAAAACTTGTTTTCCTGTTTCAGGGCACCTCAAAACGTGTAAATTTAACAAAAAGTCAATTTCGAAAATTTGGTCCAAAAACAAAACTTTCATTGCCATATATATGGGTATGAAAAAGTAAAAATATGTTAATTCCATTTCGTTTAGGGCACACTATACATTTTACTGAAATGAAAAAAAAAAATTACTATATGAATTTATATGAATTTACTATATGAATATGAAATTTTACTATATGAAAATATCAAAGCGCCCTCTGGCGACAGAGATTTGCAACATATACTCTTCAATTCGAATTTAAATAACTTTTAAAATGATATATTAATTATGAAATTATGTTAACAAGAAGCTCAGATACAAAGGTAATATAAACATTTTTATAAAAAGATTTGTGTCTGACTTATCCATGTTTTTCTCCGAAACTTGCGTAATTCCGGGCTATATAAAGTTAAAAATCCTTAGTACGAAATGTGAGCGGAAATTAGAATTCGAAACTCTACAAAATATAAAAGAATAAAGGCGTTCTGGTTTTCCGTTGTTTTCTCCGAAATTCCTATTCCTTTTCTGTATTTTTGCCCCTTCGCCCCCCCCCCTTTCCTTCCCTCTTACACTCGAAAATATCCGCAATCGATTTATCTTGCCTTAAAACCCAATAATACCAATTTCAAACGCTGTAATCTTTCTTTTTTAATTTTGCCTCTTCCTCCCACCCCTCTCAAGTCCTTCCGAATAATTCTACACTTTCAAAAATATTCACAATCGAATTATCGGGCATTAAAACCAAATACTACGAAATTTCAACTGCATATCTTAATTTAAAATACTGCAAAATACAAAAGAAAACTTAATCTTTTCCCAATAAAAATGTAATTTTTTTGTTTATTCACATATTTTCATGAAAATTGAACAGTAGATTTATAAATGCTGTCCTGGCCGAATATTAGTTTAAGTGTAACGTGAATGAAAATTTGAAAAAGTTTGAAAGTTGCAATTTTCCCCCCACTATAAAGCACGTGATATCTTAATTGGTTGCAATCATTTCCTTTTTCATCGCAGACAGTCGTCTGGCAATTGAAATGATGTTGCCAACTACATTTCATATTTTAATTTTAAAAAATCTAATTGTCGTATCGATAAGCCGCTTGCACTCTTAGATTTGGAAAAGTCGCCCCCTTTCATTTGGTACCAAATTCGTAACGATCGGACTAATATTTCTAATTTATTTTCCACTTCTACTTTTAACTTCGTTAAAATATCTATTTTTATGCAATCGCGGTGAATTCTCAGTCATCGAGATCGCTTTTTGATTAGACATAGGTCAATATTTTAATTAATATCTCCACAACTAATTAAAATTTTTTAATTATTTTTTCACTATCCCCTCGGGAAGGCTTCTGAGCACCCGTATGTCAAATTTTGTACTTCTGCGTTCAGTAGGAGCTGAACGTATAGTTATAGATGCTTCTTTTATTATTATAGATTTACAAAATATTTGTATACTACAGTAAGTAACATTAATAAGAAAGCCACATTGTTCCTTCTTACAATGCGCCGGTCTAAAACCTGATAATTTTATTCTTTAATTGTTGTACATTGGAATGTTTATTTCATTATCTATATAATATTTCTCTAACGTGGACCAGTTTCAATTATTTTTTGTCAAACGATACAATACGCGAGGATAAAAAAAATATATATATATTTATTTATACATGAACAATATTTAAGCACGCGGACTAATAAGAAAAAATGACGACATTTGTCTGATGAGATTATTTTACGAAAAAAAATGTATTTTTAACAGTTGTTTCTTCAGAATCTTTGCAAGCGTCATTTTAAACCTAGCAATATTTTAAAGATATATGCAGAATATGAACTTTTGTGTCATAAATTGACTAAAAAACACAATCATAAAAAAAAAATATAATCAAAATAGGAATTATTTTATTTTATTTATTTATTTAAATATATATAAATATATATATACCAAAATTATTAAAAAATCATCGCCAACATGACGACAAAAATTTAAAAGGCGTCGTGGGAGTCCTATATTAAAATTGTGAAGTACGAAAAACTGTAAAGTTGTGAAGTATGTAACTGTGAAGTATGAAAATCGGGTCGTGAACCATGAACTTTATTTGGAAACCCTTCTTTAAACGATTTTGGTTTCACTAATGTACAATATTAATTTGGTTTTATTAATAATTTGGCTTCTGGTAAATTAAAATTTAAATTAGGTTGTGAAATTGGTATAACATTTATGAATAATAAGAGAAGACTTGGCGTTGGAATATTAAAACCTGCATAAACTACTACGTTAGAAACACCAAAGAAAATTATTTGAGATGCATACAGCGGTTTCGGTAGCCTTAAGCGTACCGTCTTCAGCGCAAAAAGAATTCTGAATCTGGAGAAGTGCTCGTATATATAGGAGAGAGACCGAATTTAGTTCAACCAATAGGATTACGGGAAAGGTGGGGAATGTGGCCAATAGGAAATTAGGAATGTTAGCTGTGTAAACAGTAGAAAAATTAAGAAAATGTGGACTGAATGTAAAATTTCCAACAATCAGACAAATAGGGAACAGCGAAATCACAATTTACAAGGTTTTTAAAATTTTTATAAACATGAAACGCTTCAAGGAAATCGAGTTCATGAATGGATTTAGGTCTGCAAATTATTTTAGCTGAATTAAGTTTAAAATTGTGATTTTCCTCCCAGCAATGTTTAGAAATAGCCGATTTATTTGTTTCTTGTTTGCGGACGTAATTCATATGTTCTTTTAGACGAAATTTAAGACTGCGTTTAGTTTGGCCAATATATGATAAACCACACTGACAGGAAATACTATAAATGCCCCAAGAATTAATTATGCATATCAATGGGATCTTTTAACTGAGAAAAGGTGAGTTTATTGGAAGGCGAAAATATTATTTTAAAATCATATTGTTTGAGAATTTTAGCTATGGTTTGACTGAATTTAGGAAAATAGGGTAAAACAATACTGGTATTAGAGGAGACTGATTTAGTAGACGAAATACGAGGGAGTTGTAATTTTTGGATGACTTTGTCTATAATGGAAGGGTCATAACCTCTGTCAATTGCAATGGCTTTCAGGTATTTAATTTCAGATTTTAATAAAATAGGATTTGGACAAATATTAAGGGCACGGTTTACAAAAGTATAGAAAGCAGCCATTTTTTGGTTAGGTGGGTGACATGAACGCGCATGGGGAGGAAGGGAGACTGCAAAATTTTTATGATAGACGGTGGTTGAAAATCCATTTACAGTGCGAGAGACGAGGGTATCAAGAAATGGAAGGGAGCCATTATTTTCTATTTCATATGTAAACTGGATATTACTGTCAATTGAATTTAAAGTTTCTAAGACATGGTCAATATTGTGACGAGATATGTCGATAAGCGTAAAGGTGTCGTCAACGTAACGGGTCCAAAAAGAAAAGATATTTTCTTAAAAAGCTTGCTTTCGAAATCGTGCAAGTAAATATCTGCGAGAATTGGGGAGAGAGGGGAACCCATGGCTAAACCTTCAGACTGACGATAGAATTTATTTTGGAAAGAAAAAGTGGTTTGTGATAAACAAATGCGGGTAAGAGAAATTAATTCTTGTATTTTAAAAGATGTGAAATGAAACTCTTTTAATCTATTTTCGAGACAGCAGAGGGCGCCACTTATTGGAACATTAATGAAAAGAGATTTTACATCAAAAGAAACCATAGTGAGATTAGTATGAGGGCAGTTTTGAATATTTTTTACAAATTTTATGGAATTCTTAACAGTATAACTATTAGCAGCAAGAAGGGGAGCAAAAATCGTGGTGAGAAATTTAGCTAAATTATAAGAAGCAGTACCGAGATTAGAGACTATGGGACGAAATGTGCAAAAAGAACCGTCTTCTTTTTGCACTGAAGACGGTACGCTTAAGGCTACCGAAACAGCTGTATGCATCGCAAATATTTTTCTTTTGGCGTTTCTGACGTAGTAGCTTATTCGGGTTTTACTATTTCAACGACAAGTCTCCTGTTATTATTACAGTAATTTTTGGGAGATAAGCCGCGGCTTATATGTGTTTAAAAGTTTAAAATCGGCAACTGCGGCCTATCTAACGGTGCGGCCTATCTGTTGGAGAAAAAATATGGAAATTTTTTTCCTTGCAAAAATATTTTTAGAAGCGATCTTTAACAAACAAAAGTATCTTTCAAAATCAGAAAGAACAACTTATGCTATTTTATTTGTTTATTTATTATTATTATTATTTTCTGTTCTTTTAGTTTCAACCAGAACTCTTGATATTATTGCACAAAATCAAGGAAACAAGTTCAGCGATCGATTTTCATGGCTGTTTTGATAGAGTCCGTAACATTAATTCATCAGCTAATATTTTATTTTGTTAAAATAATTTTTTTAAATACACATCCAGAAAGCAAAAATTTTTAATCTTATTAATTTCAAAAGAACAGAATGTGTAAAACCAAACGATTTTCTATTAAAACTATATCAAGTGATTTCTATTAAAACTTTTCTTATCCAATTAATCTTTAAACTTATTTGAACAATTCGTTTTGTGAAATTTTCTAGTTTATATTTTTAACTTTTTACATATAATTTTTTTAGAAGAGGTAAAAAACAACAAGCATCTCAAATAATTCTGAAAATAATTCATAATGATGAATTAAAATATTAAAAATGGGGAGGGGATCTGCTGAAAATGTAGTTGGGATGTTATATAAAGCTTATTTTTGCCAAGTTTATCTAATATTTTAACTTAATTCATCTAATTAAAAATAGTTGAAAATAATAAGAAAAAAACGTTGTTGTGGAAAATAAATGCAATCGAAAATGTCTGTTTTTTTTCAACTTTGTACTGTATAAGATTTTATCATTTCATTATTAACGCATTAATATTAATAAAGGAAAATAAAATTAAATGCTCAAAAAAAAAAAATACATCGATATTTACGATATCGATGTATGTGCAAAGAATTGTTTTTGTAGTAGATTAATCATGGTACAGGCCGCGGCTTATTCGGCAGTTCGGCTTATTTGATGAAAGTTAAATTAATTTTGCCGATTTTTCGTTGTTGCGGCGTATCTCCCGAATATTACAGTACATGATATTGTCGGAACATTTTTGTAAGGTCCTGTATATTAATTAAGAACCCTAAGCGCACATATTTTCTGCAGAAAACAGGAATTTAAGCATCTCAGTAATGTAAGTTAAATTCTATATACTGAATGCAGTATGCCCATGTTAAAATGCATTTAAATGATATTCTGCCTATTAGCCATAATGATAAGAAAAATTTTCTTGTGCCCTGTACAAGAACAATATACAACATGTACACCAAAAAATTATACAGCTATTTTTGTATAGCACTCGAACATATGTATAGTTTGCAAGTCATCTGGAGACTTTTTGCGGTTGCTATTGCAATACATACAGATTCTGTCGATAGGCCATAATGATAAGAAAAACTTTGGCGTGTCACTGTACACAATCCATAAACAATATAGGCATAAAAAAATACACTACTATTTCTGTACAGAGCCTGGATATGTATACCAATTTATAAGTAAATCATAGGATTTTGCAGCCGCTATTGTGGTGCATACAAATTCTGTCCGTAGGCAGTAATGATAAGAAAAACTTTGGTATGTCCCTGTACACAAACTACAAATGAAATACACACCCAAAACTATACAGCTAATTCCGTGTGGCTTATAAACATGTGTACTAAATTGCAAGTCAACAGCGCGATTTTTGCGGTCATTATCGCGAGACAAACAGACAGACACACAAACAGATGGAACCATGGAATCCAAAATCTTTTTGACTCTCCACATGGAAGCCTCCACTGATGTTTCGGCAATTAAGCATTGGATATTATTTTATTTATTTTTTCGAAGGGGAGGGGAGAATTATTTGTTGGAATCTGTCACAAACTTACAAATGAATTATTTTTTTTTTAATTGTCAATCTGGAATATAACCAGATACAATCTACAGTCTGATAGGGAATATAAAAACAAATGTACACTACCTTTCCATAAATGACCGGACACTGTTGATTTCAGACGTTTTTTTGAAATATCTCAGAAAGTACTAGACAAAACATCTTGAAATTTCAGATGTGTAAAGAACATGTTATACATCGTCTATTTTAGTGAACGTTTTGCCCCGAAAGTAAAAGAGAGATCAGTAAAAAATTAAAGAAAAATTAAAGTGTTTGGCATCACCCTGTAAAAAGTAATGTTTTAAATGTGATTTGGCTGTAGCATGTGATTATGGGGCTCCTTTTTATTATCTGTACAATTTTTTATGTCTCTACTGCATGTAATCAGGGAGATATAGAGGTTTCTTTAAAATTTTTCCACTTTTTTAGCTATAACACGCAATGGTATTAAAACCAGTGCAAAGCTATTTTCAGGAAACTTGACATACAATATCAGACACAGCATACTGCAATCAGAATGAAAAAATATTCAATATCTAATGAAATACGAGCATTTTTACTAAATAATTTTTAACTCTGCATGCGTAAGATTTAGCGAAATTTTATTTGCATAAATTAATAGCCAAATGTATTGAGCTACTTACATAAAAACCCCAAACAAGTATCGTGTAAACTCAAAAAATTGTATGCGATAGAATGATCTGGTATTCAGTTTCTCTCGAAAAAAAGTTAAACTATAAGGGATTTTACTCACATTTTTATTTTGATTCAATGAATAGTAAAAGTTTCCGATGATTGTAAATAAATATTGAGAAACCCCTCTTATCATTTTCTTAAAATTTTTTGAACAGCTGAAATCCAGTTCATTCTGTCGCATATAACTTTTTGAGTTTACACGATACTTGTTTGGGGTTTTTATATAAGTAGTTCAATACATTTGACTATTAAAATATGCAAATGAAATTTCGCTAAATATTACGCATGCACAGTTAAAAATTATTTAATAAAAATACTCCTATTTTATTAGATATTTAATATTTTTTTATTCTGATTACAGTATATGGTGTCTAATACTGTATGCCTAGTTTTTTTAAAATGGCTTTGCACTGGGTTGCCTTGCGTGTTATAGCTAAAAAAGTAGCAATTGTTTTTGTAATTTTTTAAAGAAACTGCTATATCTTTAAAATTACATGTGATAGAGACATGAAAATTTATACTGATAATAAGAAAGAGCCCCATAATCCCAGGCTATAGCCAGATTGTATTTCAAGCATTACTTGTTACAGGGTGAAGCCAAACACTTTCCTTTCTCTTTAATTTTTTACCGGCCCCTCCCTTTTACTTTCAGGGCAAAACTTTAACTGAAGTATATGAGGTATAACATGTTCTTTACACTCCTGAAGTTTTAAGATGGTTTGTCTGGTACTTTCTGAGATATTTCAAAAAACGTCTGAAATTGAAAGTGTCTGCTCATTTATGGAATGGTAGTGTATTAAAAGAAAAATCTTTAATCAATATTTACTTTTTGATAGCTTGCATCTAGCAAAATTTACCGCATATTCAAATCTTAGTTTAAGCATTAATGCTCGTAATAGTTGTTCAAAATCCACTTTAAGATGCAAGTCTCAGTCTAATAATGTGCAAAGAAAAAAAAAATGTTTGAATTATCAAGTCTAAAGCAAGTATGACAAGTGTGAACTTCAGTTATTGCTCTAGACTTGCATTAAAATTACAGGCTTGACGTATGAAACTCAGTGAAAGTTTCTTGATTTGATTAAGATAGCATAATGCAAGCTCTGTGGTATATGGAAATTGTTTGTCACAGTGTAAACATTGCTTTTTTTTTTCCAAAGTTAAAATATCCAGTTTTGTACAAAGTAATGAGCATTTGCAAGGAATTTTATTGCTTATTTTATTAAAAAAAAAATCTGCAACTGAAGCACATAGAATTTTTGTTGAGACCTATGGTGAGCACCTTATGCCATCAAAACAAGCTAGTGCAATATGAATATTCAGAACCATGCACATTCATGAGTTGCTTAAGAATGTTTGTTCTATGAACATGAAAATTGAACTATTGAATAATGTACCTCCTTAGAGATATCCAAGACACATACCTGCCAACATTGAAGAATCAAAATAACGGAGATTTTATAATTGCATTTTCAGACATAGAAAACATTGATGTGTTTTCGACATATGACATTATTTTAATAGTTTAATCCATGGCTTAAATTATCGAAACATTATGTGGGTAACTTAAATTTAATTATTAAATAAAAATTAAGTAATTATCAATTAAAAATAGTAATATATATATAGAGATTCATGAGAATTTTTTTCAGCAAAAGCAAAATTTTGCTTGAAAAAATGAAGGTTTGTTGAAGTTTTGAATAAATTATAGGTATAATTTTTAAAATCTTCAGAATAATGGAGAAATGTTTGAGAATAACGGAGAGTGAAAGACAGTCCCAAAACAACGGAGTCTCCGTTGAAATAATGGAGAGTTGGCAGGTATGAAGACACACCTCTTCACTGGTTCTGGTAATGTTTCTGTTTGCAAAAAACGATACAGTAACAAACAATTGCAATGCTACATCAAACACTGTTATTTTCCCCCAGATATACAGTACCATTTAAAGCAGATGTTTCAAAGTTTTACTTTATAGAATACCTGTTCAGATGTCAAATTACCCATACTATTTTCCCCCCTGACGACAAAACTGGCTCTTTGCCAAAAGCAGTGGAGATCTCTCTGATTTTTACTTTTAGTTTAGTTTCTTGTTTGTCTTGAATCATGAATTTCTTTTCTTTTACCTGAACGTAAAATAATATGTAAAAAATATGTCTTGGTTCCGTTATGGAGAAACAAAAGGATTTTAATCCATGATAATTTGAAAGTTTTAATATATATTGTGAATTAATATATAAATATTATCTGCAAATAGAGGTTATTTTAATGATTATAAATAAACTGATAGTTCTCCCATCCCTTGTGCTTTTATTTGTGTGCATAAAATAATGAATTCTTGGAATCGGAATTGAGAACATAGAAATGTTTATTTTTTTTCATGGTGATAAAAAACCCGGGATGACATGAAATTTCTTTAGATATGATTTATGGATTTAAAATGGTATTTGAAAAGTTTAAGTGCTTTTTTGGAACTGAATTTTGGAACAATTCGACTGGACTTTTAGAGGCAGCCATCCCATTATTTGGATGGCTGCCTGGATATTTACCCAGATGAGCAAATTTTTATTATTATTATTGTATATCATTGATAATATTTTGATTTGATTATTTGTTCGCCATGCACTTAGAAAAATTGAAATCGAAACATTCTATGGAACGACCTAGCTTGACAAAAGCAATAAATAAATTAGAAAATTTATTGTTAGAAAATGTAGAAAATACAAAAATTGATGAAATTGCAGAAATTAAAGAAATAATTGGGGGAAAAGAAATCTCATTAAAAAGTTTAAATTGTCAAATTGAGAATTTAATAACGGATATGAAAGAATTTGAAAAGGACATAGCATCAAGTGATAAATATTCCGAACAAACAATTTCTGAAAAATGTAAGATTAAATTACGTTTAAAAAGGTGTAATAAAGATATAATTAATGAAAATAATTCAAATTTTTCTGCCAGTGAAACCCAAACAAACTCTAGTTCGGCAATTCGATTGCTTAAAATAGCTCTCCCAAAATTTAATGAGCAAATCGAAAAATGTTTTGAATTTTTTGAAAGTTCTATACATTTGAATGAGGGTCTTTCAAAAATTGAAAAGTTTACTTACCTGAAAACTCTTTTAACTGACAAAGTGTACAATGTTATTGCAGGGTTTTCACTTACAGAACAAAATTATGATACTTGTATAGAAATTTTGAAAAATCGTTTTGGTCAAAAGGATATTATTATAAATGCATATATTAGCAAAATATTAAGTTTAAAGTCTGTAAGAAATTCTTCAAATTTAAGTGCATTAAGGCATTTATATGATACTTGCGAAGTAAATATTAGAAATTTAGCTAATTTAGGTGTGGTGTTACAAAAGGTTCATATAGACATTTGCCAAATCCAATTTTTTTAAAATTATTGCCAAACAATTTAGTTATTCAGTACTATAGACAAAGTGATAATAAAAATGATGATTCTGATGTGTCAGATTTAATTGATTTTCTTAAATCTGAAATTGAGTCAAGAGAAAAAATTTTTTATATGATTAATTCTAAAAATGCTTCGGTAATTGTAAATAAAAATAAATTTGAAATCAATGACAGGAAATTTCAAAATAAAACGAGTTCTTTGAATGCAAATATAAAGTATATGTGTATATTTTGTAAAAATTATGATCATCCTTCTCTTGAATGTTGTAATATGAATGATGCTGAAAAAAGATTAAAGTTAAAAAAAGATGGCAGATGTTATAAATGTTTCCTAAAATCTCATCTGTCATCACAGTGCCGAGTTAAATTGCAGCCTTGCGAGAAATGTAAGGCTACTGATCACAACAAGCTGTTTTGTTTCCAAAGGCAAGCGAAACCAGAAGTTTCGGATAATGCAAGTTTCAAATTCCCACTGTAATTTTAAAAATACTAATCAGGCAGTGTTATTACAAACATGTTGCGTAATCACACAATCTAACTATAGATTATTATTGGATTCCGGAAGTGAAAAAAGTTTCATTACTAAAGATTTAGCACGTGAATTAAAATTGCCCTTTTTGAAAAAAGAACATTTAACTATTTTTGCTTTTGGAATTAATATCGGAAAAGAGGAGGAATTTGATGTTTATGAGATAAAATTGTGCAGCAAAATAAACCCTCGACGCTTCATAAATGTTCAAGTACTGGCTACAGATTTAATTATGGCGACATCATTGAAAAGCCCAAAGGGCGAGCCAAAAATTGCAAAATATATTGAAAATAAAAATTGGAGACTAGCCAACAATTCGCTAAATGAATCGAAAATTAATATTTCGCTAGGACCAAATTATTTTTGGAAAATACAGAGGGGTATCATTGAAGAAATTAATGATAATTTATATGTTGCTAATACCATTTTCAGCTATACTGTAGTGAGAAAATTAAATAATAATAGTACAGAGGTAATTAACTCGCATTTTGCATCGGTTAATAAATTTGATAATTTTTATTAGCAGCATTTTTGGGATTTAGAATCCCTTGGAATATGTGATAATAAGGATGATTCTCTGTCACAGAGAGATACAGAAATTATTAATTCTTTTAATGAAAATTTAAATTTTGTTAAGGGAAGATATAAAATTCAATTTTTGTGGAAGGAAAATAAAAGTGAATTGAAATCTAATTTTGAGATAGCTAAAAACAGACTTTGGGATTTGAAAACAAAATTGTGTAAAAATGAATGGCTAAAGAAAGAATGTGAAAAAAAATTTTGAGGAACAAAAGAAAATGGGGATAATAGAAGAATGTCAATTAGATAAAAATGAAACTGGTGTATATTATATGCCCCACAGGCCAGCAGTGAGGACAGATAAGTCCACCATCAAAGTCAGTATTGTTTTTGATGCTTCTTCTAAAGAGAAGGAAGCGAAGTCTTTAAATGAATGTTTATATTCAGGCCCCAATTTAAATCCCAATATTTCAGATATTATTTTGAGATTCTGCATTCATAAAATTGCTTTTGTTTGTGATATAGAAAAGGCTTTTCTGCAAATACAGGTTGCAGAAAATGATAGAAACTTTTTGCGTTTTTTATGGTTTGATGATATAAATAGTAAAAATCCTTTATTAATGGTTTTCCGCATGACTCGTGTAACTTTTGGTGCAACAACATCACCCTTTTTACTCTCGGCCATGATTAAACATCATATAAAAGGGTATAAGGATTTGTTTGAGAAGGTTGTTAATATGCTTGATTCTTCGTTATATGTTGATGATCTTTTTTTTTTGGTGCTGATTCTGTTAATGAGGATTTTATTTTATCATCTGGTGCTGTCTTAAATACTTAAGGATGCCAATATGACATTAAGAAAATTTAAGAGTAATTTTAGCGAATTAAGTCAGTTGTGGGAAAAACATGGAATAAATATTGATGAAGAAATAAAGAAAATCTTTTTAAGGTATTGGGAATAATGTGGTCAACTAATGATGATATTTTAAAATTAGACTTACAATCTCTGTCAGAGGAGTTTGATAATGAAATTATTACAAAGAGAATTGTTTTACAAACTGTAGCAAAGGCGTATGATCTGCAGGGTTTATTTCTCCTTTTATAATAAGAAACAAATTTCTAATGCAAGAATTATGGGAGCAGGGTATTGATTGGGATACCTGCCGCTTTAACACAAAAATTTAAGAAATGGCATAGTGAAATAAAGGATTTAGAAAATTTTGAAGTGTTTAGAAGGTATTTAACGAATTTTGGAAAATTAAATCCTGAAACTACTCAAATTTTTGTTTTCTGTGATGCTAGTTTATAGGGATATGGAGCAGTGGCTTATTTTCGTCATTTTTGCTCCTGTGAAACTTCATTTATTATGTTAAAGACAAGAGTAGCTCCTCTCAAAAAACTTACTTTGCCTCGCCTTGAATTAATGGAGCCTTAACAGCTGCTCGATTGGCTAATTATCTAGGTCAGCTATTTTCAATTCCCGACAAGAACATACTATGTTTCTGTGATTCTCAAATTACCCTTTATTGGGCCAAAGGAAAAGCTAGTAACTGAAAGCCCTTTGTGGAGAACCGAGTGTGTGAAATTCAACGATTAGTAGCTCCGTCTCAATGGAGATTTTGTCAAGGGGTTAAGAATCCCGCTGATGTGCTATCTCGTGGTTGCACAGCATCTGAGCTGTTGAAAAATGAAGAATGGCTGAAGGAACCAACTTGGAATAAAGAAGAGTACTTACCGACATCACTACCTGAAAATAAGATAAAAATACCTGAAGAAGAGATTTTGCGAGAACAACAAAAAACTCTTGTTTGCTCCTTAACTCAGAGTGATAATGAATTTGAATTGTTGTATAAGTTTTCATCTGGGTCTAAATTAAGACGTGTTACAGCTTGGTGTCTTAGATTCATAAAAAAATATTAAATGTCGATCTGAGTGAAATACTGATTTTTTAACTGTACAAGAACTCGATGAGGCAATTAACATTACTGTGAAGTTAGTTCAAAAACATGAATTTAAAGGAGGAATAAAGACTTTAAAATCTGGAAAAAACTTGAATGCTAGTAACAAACTTCTTTCATTAAATCCTTTTATCTAGACAAAGATAGAATTCTTCGTGTTGGTGGGAGGTTAAGACATGCAAACGTACCTGACAGTCAAAAATACCAAATGATACTTCCCAAAAAGCATTACATTACTGATTTGATTATAAAGTACTTTCATGAAAAGCATTTTCACAGTGGAACTCAGTTAACAATTTCAGTTCTGTGACAAAAATATTTGATAATTAATGCAAGAGACGCTGTGAACAGAAATCTGCGGAACTGCATGAATGTTTTAGAACAATATCAAACTTAGCCTCTCAGTTGATGGGTGATCTTCCAGCTGCTCGTATAGTGCCACCACGAGTGTTTTCAAAAGTTGGTGTTGATCTAGCAGGACCCTTTTTGATCAAACCTCGTAAAGGTCAAGGTGTTAAAGCTTATAAGAGTTATATTTGTTTATACATTTCTTTCATCACAAAGGTAATTCATTTGGAAATACTTAGTGATCTCACATCTGAAACATTCCTCGCATCATTAAACAGGTTTGTTGTGCAACGAGGAAAGCCTGAAGAAATGTTTCAGATAGAGGTACGAACTTTGTTAGTGCCGATAACGAAATGAGAAAAATGATGTTCTTGAACTCTTCTGAAGAAAAAATCCACATATATTTGTCCGAAGAAACAATCAAATGGAATTTCAATCCACCATCGGCCCCACATTTTGGAGGCCTTTGGGAGGCTGGAATAAAACAGATGAAAAGTCATTTAAAAAGAACTATTGGTGAACAAATACTAACTTATGAACAGTTCCTTACATTAATTACTCAGATAGAGTCATGTTTGAATTCAAGGCCTCTTGTTGCTCTCTCAAATGATCCAAGTGATTTGAGTGCTCTAACTCCAGGACATTTCATTGTCGGCACAGCATTGACAGCAATACCTGAACCTGATTATTTTTCAATTAACTTGACCACGTTGGAACGTTGGAAACGTCTGCAAAATTTTTTTCAGATTTTCTGGAAGAGATGGTCCTCGGATTACCTATCAGACTTACAAAGACAATCAAAATGGTTAATGAACGAACCAAATTTCAAGGAAAATGATTTGGTTTTGATAAAAGACGATAATCAGCCCTCCTTGAAATGGAAACTTGGCAGAATAGTAAAATTATTGAACTGTGGACTATTCACGGGGGACTAAAACGTCCAATCACAAAACTGTCTCCTTTGCCATTTAATTAGACTGAAAACTATTGATTTATTGATTTTTTTGTCCCTGTATTTTATCCACTTATTTTTTATTTTATTAATCTAATTACAATATTTTCATTATGTATATTAATCTCTTCTCTTTTTTATCTATTTGCAGATTTTTGAAGATTGAGCCTGAAAACCCTGTAGTAACTTTAATTTAATTTATGTATGTTAAACTAATGTTATAATTATTTTTTTTTAGAATATTTTTATGAACCTATGTTCATGGGGGCGGAGCATGTTCGGATGTCGAATTACCTATGCTATTTTTCCCTTTTGACGACAAAAGTTGGCTCTTTGCCAAGAGCAGTGGTGATCTCTCTGATTTTTTCTTTTAGTTTAGTTTCTTGTTTGTCTTGAATCATGAAGTGCTTTTCTTTTACCTGAATGTAAAATAATATGTAAAAATTGTGTGTTGGCTCTGTTATGGAGAAACAAAAGAATTTTAATCCACGATAACTTGAAAGTTTTAACTATATATTGTGAATTAATATATAAATATTATCTGCAAATACAGGTTATTTTAATGATTATAAATGAACTGATAGCTCTCCCATCCCGTGTGCTTTTATTTGTGTGCATAAAATAATGAATTCTTGGAATCGAAATTGAGAACATAGAAATGTTTATTTTTTTCAATACCACTGCGGCTTTCATAGTCCCACTTTCATTTTAACAAACTTTACATGTACAGTTGGTAACAAAAGTGTCCGAACACTAGCGAAAATTCCTATGTAAAAAAAGTACACTTCATACGGTTTTGTTAAATAAATCCTTATCAAATCATGTTCACACTGAGTAAGACCAGGATTTGACAAGGATTTATTTAACAAAACCGTATAAAGGGAACTTTTTTTACATAGGAATTTTTGCTAGTGTTTGGACACTTTTGTTACCAACTGTATATCACTTAAATACTTACCTTTTTTATCATTACTAAAAAAGTCTTTGTTAAAAAACCATATAGCTCATGGAAACTTAAAAACTGCAGTAGATACCCCCCCCCCCCCCCAAAAATGCAAGTGCCAACAAAGATAATCAGATTTACATGTATACAAATTTCTCTTGTTTATCCTATTGAAATCTTTCACAAGGACTTTTTGTAATCTGAATTTAAATAAAATACACCAAAAGATTATCTAAATGATTTTATTAATTTTTTACAAAGTATGCTATATACAAAAAGACAGCTTAAAAGTACATTTACAGTTTTATAAGCCAATGAGAGCCTTTATATCACATAGAATGGGGGGGAAAAAAGGGGGGAATAAAATATCATACTTTAATTAAACTTAATAAGATTGATAATAATAAAATAATTATTTTTTAAATTAAATAATAAATGTAAAAAAAAAAAAAATACAATGATAATTTTAAACATGTTTCTAATTAAAAAAAAAAAAAAAAAAAAATGTTTAAGTAAATAATGTAGTGATAATATTTTCATCAAACATAACAATGATTAAGACAGCTGAGAATTGTGCCTACTTAAGAATTTTTTTTACATATCTTGAAATATACTTATAAATTTTCAACAACACAGAGTTAATAAATAAATAATATCTCTGACAATATGAAACATGGTACTATGAAATCTGAACAAATAAAAAAGGTCTATACTGGAGATCTGTCTATTTATATTATTTTTACTTTTATTTATTTACACTTTTAGGGAGAGGGGGGGGGGATCAGCAAAAGGTTTTGTACAATTTTAAAGTATAATGTATCTGCTAAAATACAAATATATTTAAACAATTGATTACTTTTTCAATTATGAGCAATTTCATTTAACTTTGTTAGTTTATTTTATCTATCACATTAAATGGCATGCACTTAATTAAAGGCATAAGCAAGTTTGTGTCAGATAAAAATCTAAACAAAAATGAGAAGTAAATAAAAGATAAATAAATAAAACTATACAATTATTTTTGAACCATGTAATTAACCATAATTAGATTTTATATCTTATAAACAAAATGCTGAAAAATATAGTCTGTCACCTATAAATATATTGTTATAAAGATCTTGATTACTAATTCTTGTAATTTTATAAACTACTAGCAGGTCTACCCAGCGCTTTTCGGGTTGAAGTAGTGCTTATTGTTTTTGTAAAAACAATAAAATTGTTTAATTAAAGTAAAAACAAAATAAAGAAAGTATGGGATAAAATAAAATAAAATTAAAATTCGTCCAGCTCTACGATATTGTGACTGAACATTTTAAATTAATGGATTTCAAACCCAACCTAGGAGGTCAATAAAACAGGTTGAACTTCTGTGTAAACAATAAGCCTTTACATAAGAAAGACTCATTTTTGGTGGCGTTAATTTTTTTAAATTTGCCTACAGATACTAAACACAAGAATAAACAGAACTTATTTTTTTTATGACCGTTGAGTTTTCTTATCAAAATTATTCAAGCAATAAAATCGAGAGAAACACTTAATAGAATAAAGAGAAAGCAGTAAAATGAATCACTACATGTACCATCTTAATAAAATTCTAATTATAACAATTTGAAGTTATTAAATGAGTAAAATTACAAATAAATAATTGATGTAAATATTTAAAAAAGATGTTTGTACATTTTATTTATTTATTTATTTTATTTTTTTTTTTCACATGTAATAAATATATTTTCTTTTATGTATGAAAAAAAAAAAAATGTGTAATTTATTTATTTTTGGCATAATTTTTTCTTTCTTTCTTTCTTTTTTTAAAATAATTTTTAGGGGTGAAACTACCTAACAAAGCAAAAACCTTGAAAACTACTTCTTACATGCAGCCAAGGAAGACTTATTAGTAATATATCATGTGCTATTATAAAAAATATTTATTTAGGCCCATAATAAGTGATATTTGCGGAGTTCTCAATACATCATAAGGCAAATTAAACATTCAAAATGCAAATTTTTCATAGAAACAAAATAAGTTAACATGAAATTCAAAGACAGCAAAATTTTCAAAAACCCTTAGTTTAGGGATAGTTTCTGATCCTGAAAAGTTTCAGCCCTGAAAGTTAAAATGGGATTTTCATTTAATACCTTTTAAATTAATTATTAGATTGAACTCAAAAATATTGCGTTAGCTAAATTTTGTCCTGATTTCTAAGTGTACCAATTTTTGTAGCAATCGGTTGAATGGTGTAGCTTTGTGTAGCAAACAAAAAATTAGGACAGATACAATGAGACACTTTCAACTTTATACCTATAGATGACAAAAATAATGTACCAAAGATAATATCATATAATGCTTTTAAAATATAATTTAATATGAATAACATGGTATAAAAAATGACATACATACAAAGTTATTAGCTTCCATTCAATTATAGGCCTAAATTCTTTTATGCCAGTTACACAATCGTGCACATTTTTAAATTTCTCTACAGAGTCAAAACTGCTTCTGAACATGAATGGTGCTGCTTGTGTATACTTTTCTTTCAACAAACAGACTGACTAATGTTTTTACTCAGTCATATTTACATACTGCTTATTTATTTGTTTATTTTTATAAAGTACAAAAGGTGAATATGATAATCATGCATTTACTAAATTCAATATTGATAATTTTCCTACATTTCCTAATATGAACAAAATACATTCAATTAACTGTTTACTTTAAAGTTATAGAAATTTCTTTTCCCTGCAAAATTTTTGAATAGATAAAGTTTATTACGATGCTTTCACAAAATAATGCAGCTCTGAAAATACCACTCTGACAGGAATTTCTTTTTCAAGAGTGTTTCAAAGGAGTTAACATTTCATTAATAACTTTTGCATTTTTTGATTTTTAAGACTGGTAAATATATATATTTGCATGTATGTAGATTAAAAGAAAAAAAAAAAAAAACATTCATAAATTTAAGTTAAATGATCAACAGTAGACACTACAATCAACTATCAATGTCACAATTTCAGTACATATTTGATGTTATTTATGAAAATTTACATTTGATAGAATATACAAAGTTTACAACAAGTATTATCTACTGATGGATGGTGCAAAATTTTGGCAAACAATCAATAAATATCAATACACAGAGAATGATTTAATAGTAGTAGAAAATAAAACAGAGGGAATTAATTTAATTTTTCCATTTCCCCTCCTTTTTTCAGAATGGTGAAAAGCTTTGAATGTTTATGCGTTCCAAAAGTCTGATTGGGTGACTAGATCCTTATCACTTAACAGCTGCCACTAAACTGGATGTTTACCTTTGCACACAAATACATTGACAAATAACAGTCGATGCTAATTTAATTCCACGTAAAATGGCAAATTAATATGTTTAAAAATATTGAAAAATCGATATGGTACTTTAAGCTATATCTTACACATTTTTAATTAATATTAAATACTGATCATTTAAAAAAATTATATTTATTAAAGTCACAAAAACAACTGCAGGTATACTAATATACACTATGCAATATCTTTATGCAGTGGAATTTCAATATATATATATATATATATATATATATTTTTTTTTTTTTCCCAAGTCATATGATACTTTTAGAATCATTTTAAATAACTGTGTGGACCAGACTTACAAAATTTTCAAATCAATATCAATGAAACTGATAACAATAGCACGTTTAGTAATTTTGAAGATAAAACTTGAAAAGCAAATCAAAAATTAGCTATTTTACTACATAAACTACTATCAGCAATTATGTACATAAAAATTTCAAATTTTATCTAAAGAGCAAATCTAAAACAATAAATCTCAAATTTTATAAATATATAAATAAAGTTTAACCAAACCTGCTAAAAAACAATGTTAATTTTTCAACATAAATATTCATGTACACATTTTTTTTTTTTTTTAACTGCAACTTTATTATTTAACAAATTTGAGGCTGAGTGTTGAATAACTTTATTTGGAGCAAAAAATGTTTTAAATCATAAATCGTACCTGCAACCTCTATGGTAAGACTCTCTACTTATCATCTGCAGCAGCCAAAGTCAGTGTTATTCTATGGAGAATTTTGCCCTGTTAGAATTCATTAACTAATACATATTTTTAAATTACATTATAAAAATTCATCATTGAATAACATTGGCTTTGGCTTTCGGAGACGATAAGCAGAGTCTCCCCCTCCCCCTTAAAAAGTTCTGTCGCTCTCCTACTTAGCTATTCCACACAATTTCCGACAAACATTTTACTTAAAATCAAGTGTCTCCAGGATAGCTTACAAAGAAACTTTTTCAAGTGCTAATTGCAGATTTTTTAAAAAATGTTACTGATATACTAGTTTTATCAAGAGTAGTATTTTTCAGAAATAGTTTCAGAGTTGTAGTAGAAAAGCTAAAAAAATTATATAAAAAATGATTTCATGTTTGCTCAAATACATGCTATACTGGGAATCCTATGATTGTGATTTTCATCTTTGGTTGCTGAGGATTTACTTATTTCAAGGTTAATTTCAACTGATCAATTATTCTAATATAATATCATTTCATTTATATTGCCTGCAAACTAACATAAATGTATATGCTGAGTAATTTTATTATAATAGAAATCTGAAATTTAATTTTTTATACACTAATCTATTATGAAATATTGAAATCACAGAAAAGATTAAGAATGACATTTTAACAATTTTAACGAAGCTGCTCAATGTATTTAAGTTTCTTGGTGTTAATGAAAGAGGGTTAATGTAATCTGGATGATTTTTTTTTTGTGTGTGTGTTGG
The DNA here is from genome assembly GCA_963930645.1 of Salticus scenicus. Taxonomy (NCBI): domain Eukaryota; kingdom Metazoa; phylum Arthropoda; class Arachnida; order Araneae; family Salticidae; genus Salticus; species Salticus scenicus. The sequence continues at coordinate 281,203,649 of OZ005652.1, read as the reverse complement.
AAATGGGAAATTTAACAATTTTTTCATGGCTTTTTTTATTAAAACTCAGCAGTGAAAAATTTGCCAATCAATTAAGTAACATGTAAACTAATTTCTGTAATTTTTTCAAACCACCAGGAAATTAGCACTAGGAAAAGTTCCCTTGTCAGTGACAGAGCATTGACACAATAAGCCAAAGGGGTCCCAAGGTTTGATTCTTGGCCCAGGAGATTTTTCAATCTAAATAAAATTATTTAATGTTCAATTATAAATTTATTAATTCATGTACTACACTTTAATGTAACAAAATTCATCACTACTATTGTTTTTATTACCAAATAATATTTTCATCATGTGACAAGCATTTAAAAATTGTATAATAGGCAATATTATATCAAGAAAAAAAAAAAAAAAAAAAAAAAAACCCATTAAATGCTTTACAAAAGTAACATTAAACTGTTTACAAACACAGCAAATTTTATTTCCTCAAGCAAGATAACAAACACTTTGTGGAAACTTACAACATCCACATTGACTACGTTTGAGCATTGATAGTGAAAATGATTTTTTTAAAAACTAGAATAGTAATTAAAAAAAAAAAAAAAAAAGTTTTATCAAGCAATGTCCTTACAACATTTGTTTATAAGAGCAATCAGAGAGTGAAGAAAGTTAACGTTAATACTGATTTTGTGTAAATATTATTTTACATCCTTTATTTTGCACTGCATATTTTAGAACTTAGAGTGTTTGTATGAAAGAAGAGTTTAATTTTAAGCATCAAATTATAGTTAAACATATATATATATATCATCAGTTGGATACATTGCATTATATGATTACAATCATGGACTGGCACACATTACTTAAAATATGCAAGAAAATATAAAAAGAAGAGCTTTTATAAAAAAATATACTTTCAATATAAATTCTTCAAAAAACATAACATAATTTTTAGATGGAAAGTCCAAGTTAAATTAAACATATATGGAAAAAAAAAAGACCAAGACAGGAGTTTAACTCGGATCCTTGGCATAATGCCCCAATGGAAACCATGCATTTACCAACCACCAGGCAGATTCTAGGTTTAAAATCCTGATCTTATCACTTTTTTTGTATGGGCAAATTTAATTTGGCCTTTCAAGCTAAAACATATTATTTACATTTGATTAAATTATAAATCCTCATTGCTCTTTACAATACTTAAGCATTTTAAATTATAATTAAAACTGAAAAACAATGTGAACTAAAAATCTAACAAAATTTTCGATATTAATCTGTTGATTTTGAATTATTTTTTCTATTGAGGAAGAAAATATAAAAGGTATTGTACATTGCAGAAATAGGTATCTTCTGCAAAATAATGATAGAAAGAGATTTATTTTAAAAATAGAAATAAATAAATAAATAAAATAAGAATAGCACTACAATTGTCTCCATGTAAAACAAATAAGTAAAAAATTACTTAAAAAAAAAAAAAAAAAAAAAAAAAAAAAACTACTTTTAGGAATTATGAGAACTTTTTTTGAACTTCACCTTGCAAATTAATATTACACTGGCATTTTAATCTTACTTTGCCTATTACTGGATATAAATTAAAAGTACCAACTTTGATGAAATTTTATTTAATTATTTACTTTTATAAAACACTTTATTTATTTTAAAAGTGTAACCATTTCCTGGTTGACAAACACAAAACAAATAATAATCATTTTTAAAAATGTGCCAAACATTACACATTTATTCATTTCACTAATTAATCTTTCATTTAAAGTGTGCTAGAGACACTTTAGTACATATACAAGTTTGTTAAACACATTCACTGATCACATACATTATTATTAAATTATTACAGGAGAAGAAAAAAAATACCACTTTTCAAATTTGCAGTAAAATATATTGCTTCCACAAATTTTGAGGTTTTGCAATTAAAAAAAGTTTTTAATACTAACACAAACTTTACATATATACAAAAGTGAAAAGTATGTACACAGATTAGTAAAAAATTCTATATAATAGTTCAAGAATGTCAATACAAATATATACAAGGAATCCTTTTTATTTTTTGTAAAATTTTATGTATTTGGGAATTGGACTGCACAAACTGCAATTATGCAATTACTAAATTGACAAGGGGAAAGGGAGAATTAAAAAAAGAAAAGAAGAAAAAATATCTACAGACATTTTTAAAAAATATTTCTTTATTATTTACTGACATCTATATTAATTTTACAATAATTTTTGTTATGCCCCCCCCCCCCCCAATAATCAATTTATACTCATTCATCTACCTATTGCCCTAAGTTCAAAATTTTCTTTCTCATTCAAGTTCTGCTTTTTATTTACTTAATGTTTAATTCACTCAGCATCTTTGAAAACGACAAAATTCTAATGTTTTTCACTATATAACCTTTAAAATGCATTAAAAACAAAGATTATTTCAGTTTAAAGAAAAAAAAAAAAAAAAAACATACATATAGATAGATAGATACCTAGTGCCTATTATATGTGACTTTTTAAAAAACAAGTTAAAAATCTATAATTATGAACTTTTAAATCATAAATGGATTAGGGAAAAATATGTATCAGTTTCTCAGAGGGTTTTAATGATAGGTAATAATTAACAAACTCAAAAACTTCGTAAAATAAAATCTTTAGAAAAAAAAGGGGAGGGTTTTTTTTAAAATCAACAATTTTATAAAATAATATAGTCTTGGCTACACTTGAAATTTTCATTGTTTTTCATCACTATATATTATTATTAAAAAGTCTCAGACCAAAAGCCAAAAATCAAATATTTTATTATTGAAAAAACTTTGCAAATTTGTGCTGTATGTCTGCCAACATAACACAAATAAAGACTGTGGTATGAAAAAAAGAAACTACTATCGTCACATACATTAATCTTATTGTTTTGAAGTTTTAAAAGCTGTCTTAAATTAGGAAAGAATGCAACATTACACTGAAATTCAATTCTTTTTTATGCCTTGAATACTACAATTACTTATTTATTTTATTTTATTTTTTTTCATTAACTTTAAATGAAGCAATACTTTTTTTTCTTTTTTTGTACAAATAGACCATAGAGATATTATTACTTAAATAAGATTGGTTTAGTTATTATTATTGAAAATACTGAGTGTTTGTAACTAAAGTTATCCTGTTTAGACCTATTTGGATCCCACTCTAGCAAACTTATTTCATAGAGATTGGATTAAGAGTTACTTTTGAGCAATAGGTTCTTTTGTTCCACCAGAGCCTCCTTAAGTAGATGCCTAGCGAGTCGCTCGGAAACTTGGCAACAGTACGAGAAGAACATAGCCAGTAGATAGCGCTTGATACCGTGTCATAAAGTTCTGTTTATTTCCCGCGATTCAATTGAGTTTCAATTGAGTTCTTCATGGTTTATGTTTCATTAATTTAACAAATGTGAGAGGTTTATTTTTTTTTTATAATATGGTGTATTGCGTCGTTCCATTTTGTAAATCGGAGAGTCGCCGTGAAAATATTAGTTTTCACGGTTTCATATTTCAAGACAAGGTATGTAAACTGCATAAGTAATTAATGCAAAATTACCAGCCCTCCGGATTTTTGAATATCAATAATATTTTTCACAAAAAAAATTATTTTTATTTATTATCGTAAATTCTGTGATTAAGACGAAGATAAATTTAAAAGAAATTATGATATAAAAATTCCGAGGGTTGACACCTCTGTTAGTAAGTTAGATTTAACAAATAAAATAGTTATGCTTATTACAAAATGAAATGAAATTTTTATTTACTGATGTAGGAATACAGAAAAATCACTTGTTATTAGTTACTTTGAAGTAACTCTATTGTAGTATTTTATAGTTTTATTCATAAATTACATTAGTATCTTATGAATAAAACTATAAAATACTCCAATATAGGAGCAAGATTGATTTATATTTTTTTTAATACCACTGTTTTTTAAAGACTTGTGTAAATGCGTATAAAAATTTGATTATTTCAGTTAAATCAAAACAAAAGTGTTGGGAATCTTGAAAAGAAAAAATAGAAATTTTTTATTTCTACTTTTGTTCTTTTTAAAAATATTAAGTTTTAAGATTCATAACATTACTTTTATTAACCTTTTACCACACAATTGGAATATGGAATTAAAAATTCATGTAAAAATTAAATATCATGATTACTGATTTGAAAAATTATCAGATATAACAGAAAGATGACTTGATTTTTTGAAATAGAAATTCTCCACATCCATACACTCACATATACACACACACACATATACTGGCTAATTGCCAAAAACTACTTTTTTTGGACTCACGAGACCTTAAAAATATAAATCAGGGGAAAACTCGATATCGAATTTTTGGACCGAACACAATACTTTCATTACCTACGGTAGTAGGGTAATGGAAGTAAAAATATTTCAAGGATGTTATTAATTTGTCCTTAAATTTGCCAATCTTTATCAAATTTTTCAAATTGAAACCTAATACGACTTTTAAAATACAATTGTGAATTTCCTGCATTTGTTTGTTTTTAAGTTATTCTGATAATAAATATGCATATAAATCAATCACTAAAAACTATAAAATTTTTTTTTTTTTTTTTTTTTTTTTGTATTCAGAGAACCCCAAAACGTGACTTTATTCAAAAACCTGAGTTGAAAATAGAACTTCAAAAAAATACTTTGTTTACATTATAGGTTCGAAAAATTAATTTTCCTTCTTCAACAGTATTCGTCGACATAAAAAAGTGTAGCAAAGCACTTCCGTCAATTACATTCTACAGAAAAGAACGTTTACCTTAATTTTGGATAGCCCTGTATGTTTTCAATAAACTATGTGCACATCAGATTGTGCATTTAAATTTAGTCTTATATGAAAAACACTTAACACAAAATGAAATACACTTTCAGCATTTTCCAAGTATATCCGAGATAGACAAACCGACGCGCACAGACCAACCGCTAAAAACATTTTTCGTTTCAGGAGACCTCAAAACATGTAAACATAACACAACTTTATTTCGAAAATATCTATCAGTTTCGAAAGCATACCCTCTCGGAACTGGTGGAGCTAATAAAATCTTGAAAAAAAAAAAACTTTTCGTGCGAGAGAAAACTTATACTCAAGAAATCCTTAATTTTAAAAATTTAAATCTTAATGGTTATTTATTTATTTTTTGTGACGGACTAGACAACAGATTGTTTTCTTCTCCAATTTTTATTACTGAATGTTAACTTATCTCGTTTAATGTGCTGGTCTATTTTTCTTATAAATAATATAAAATTCTCGATTTAAGAAAAATAATTCACACCTAATAAGGTAAAAATGTAACGTAAAGGACATAAGAAAAAAAGACATGATTTTAATAATTTATCATTATAAATTATTCATTCTAAACTGAACTCATTTAAAGTTCAGAGATTTTAATTTATATAAACGAAACTTTCATCTGATATCTAAATTAAAAAAAAATTTGAAATTTTTATTGAATAAATATATAAAAAATAATTTAATCGTGTGATAGACATGCAGAGATGCCAACCTTGTAGGACAGTTTTCAGTAGTAGACGAGAAATTTTTCAGTAGTTTTGAGTACTTGTCAGTAGTCTGGTAGGTTGGTCTTATATACGGAAATTCAAATTCATATTTTAAAATATTTTATAAGTTATACACTCAAAAATGATTTATACATGAAACCCTAATAAGTTAGTTTGTTATACACCTTTAAAATAATAAATAAGAGTCTGACAATTTGTTTTAATAAATGATGAAATTAATTATGAATTATCTAAGCAATGAATTTTATGCTGCACAACCTAACAATTTGTTATTAACTTCTGCATAAAGGATCAGAATAGCAAAATTGCTAGAATTACTCATAAGTCATAATTCATTGATATGCTCTAAAAACAAATTTGGATAATATCTTATACATGTAATATCTATGTTTATATACATAAAATGAGAAATATTGTAATATATTAAGTAATAAGACAAACTATTAAGTATAAGTTTCTGCAAGGTAAATTGATTAAAGAATATTAAAAATATAAATTTTTAACTTACCTTTAGTACTGCTGAAAATTAAATAGTTAACAGTTTTAATTTAAGTAAATGTACACATTTAAAAATAAAGGGAATTTTCCTTAAGTTGAAACATCAATTTTTAATTTGTAATACTTTAAATTTCACATTTTTGAATACAAGACAAAAGATTAGAAGCTACTCATTCATCTATATTCTTTTTAGAATAAACAGCTGTACTATTCTTAGCACCTGACAGTTCTTTTTTCGAAAATTGTTTTTTGAAGCATTCTTCATTTGATGAAAATATATTGACCTTTTCAATTAATAGTGCTTCTAATGTCTCTCTGCTTAAATTAGGCCTGAAGTCAGTCTGATTCTTTCTTACCAAACTGAAAATTCTTTCGCACGACGCGTTTGAATGAGGTACTGTCAAAATACAGTGCATAATTTTTGGAAGTAATTTATATTTAATAGCTCCATTATAATCCTCCAGCTTAGAAATTTCATACCAAACTTTATCCATACGTTCTGACATTTTAATTGTATCAAATGTTTCAGCTTGGTAATGAACAAATTCCATTTCGAGATCTTCAAGTTCATTTTCTGCAATCAAAAACGGAAACTGCTTAATCACTAATAAGATTGATGAGAATGATACCTTATCTCTTATTGTAACATCTGCAACCTCTGCATGTTTCAGAAAATCATCTTCACAAAGCAACTTTTCTTGAATATAAGTGCATGCTTTCATAAAAAAGTTTCTTACCTGTTCATAAAAATCCATGACATCTTTATCATTTATGTTGGTATCTTTTAAAAACATTTTTGTTTTTACACCAATCACCAAATTTTCACTATCTTTTTGATATTCTTTTTTCAGAAACTTCTTACTTGAATAATTAATTTTAGTTTCCTGACTGCATATTAGCGTTGGTTTTACAAACCTTACTAATAGATCCATATATAATTTCTGAAGGCTTCTTTGCACTTTATGTATAAAGGGTGCTTCTTGTTGAAATAATATATTTAAATTTACAAATAAAGGCAGGATACTCTGAAGAAACAACAAAATAAGTTTAACTTTTGGATTTCTAAATAATGACTGAATTTTCAAGAAACGAGTGTTATCACTTGATGAGTTATTCTCATCATTAAAAAATGCTTCTAGGGGTTCCCACTGCTCTAAGACACGTTCTATGGTTGACAATAAAGATAACCATCTAGTTGCACAGTATTTAAGAATTTTGTGTGGTTTTTCTTGTGCACATATCTCTTGTTGCTTTTTGAAACTATTTTGCCGCTTTGAACTTTTATCCAAAAAATAAAAGATATCAATAAGAAACAGTTCGATGTCGATAGGAAAGGCTGATGTTGATTTTTTTTGCTGCAATGTGCAGTAAGTGGCATGGACAACCTCTTATAATAATGTTGGCATTTTTGTTCAGTAAAAAAGAAGACACACCTTTTTTTTTACCTATCATATTAGGTGCATTATCAGTGGAGAAGCTTGTACATTTTTCCCAGGTAAGATTCTTCTTTTTTATTTCTTGATCCAAAATTTTAAAAATACCTTCACCGGTATTATCGCAACATTCAAGTAAAGATAATAAACAAATTTTAATTTCCCCCGATTCTTTGTCGTAATATGAAATTAAGAATGGATAGAGTTTTTTATCTCCGGAATCATTACTTCCATCTGTACCTAAGGAAAAACACGTATCCTTACATTTTGATATAAGATCTGAAACTGTATTTTCTGCCATATTTTTAATCAAACATGAACATTTAGTCCTTGCACAGCTGAATTGTTTAGCTATTCGTGAATCGGGAAACATCTTTACAAATAAGTGTTTCGAATGATCAGCTGCTGCAATTGGAATGTTGTGCTCAATAATAAATCGAGTGAATAGTAATTCCGCATTAATGACGTTGAAATCATCATTATTCTTGAAGAAGCTTGAGACCTCTCTTGTGTTCCGTACAGCTTTGGCATTTTCTATATGCGATTTAGCAAGCATGTGTCGCCGACAGTCATCGCGACCGCCATGTGCGATATTAAAATCTTTGTAGCAATATGAACAGAATGCCATATTCTCAGATTTCTTAGAAGCCCGTAAACATGGGAATTCGGATGCATATGACTCTCTAAATCCCTGACAGCTCTTTTTCTTAACAGACGATATCCCATTTTCAGGTTCGGGAGACAACGATCGTTTTTCTGAACTCATTCTAATATAATTGGTATAACACTATAAAAGTAACATTTCTTGATCTTTCAATTTAATAGACGATTCACAAGAAAAATAAACACGTAAATGTTTTCCGATATACAACTGAACAAATTAATATGAAACTGAAGTAAAGGAAATGTAACATCCAAACAACAACCGGGTATTTCCCGCGATCGCGTAGCGTCGCATGCACGCCGGCGCCGCACGTGCAGTTGATAGGGTTACTGCAATTTTTCTCCTGTACCTGTACTCTTCTTCAATCCGCCAAAGTTCAAACGCACTTCGTTCTTTCTTTTCCCCGTTCTTCCCGTAACGATCCAAAAAGAGCATTCGTACTTCGTACGGAGCCCTATCACGCTTGCGCTTCTCTAAGGGAGGCTGTTTTCGTTTGCGTCACTGCATGACGTAGTGATCGCTTTCTGCTTGGCGAGTTTGATAGGTAAAGAAACCTCAGTTTTATCAGTTAAGCGCTCTTTTGGCGTAATAAAGAAATTGAATTAAGAAGAAATTTTAAAAATCGTAGTAATACAGGTTTTTTCCGTAGTCCGTAATTATTCAAATATTTTTTTTATTTTCCGTAGAAACTACGGGTAAACTGTAGAAAATGGCATCTCTGGACATGCCATGTTTTTGCTTATTTAATTTTAAATTTCGTTTCTTAATTAATAATATATTTAAAAAAAAAAAGGTGTTATTTATTTGATACGTTGTAATTCAATTAGTTGAAAAGCTAAAATAGGTCTTGTCCACTTTCGAAGAAAATTAAACCCTATACTTTTTTTAAATATAAATATTTGAATTTTTTTTTTTTTTTGAAAATATTTACGATAAAGCACTTTCACATCATTTTTTCAAATTAAAAGAAAAAAAATACAATTTTGGACTTTAAACTGAAATTAATAGCTAGATTTTATATGAAAAATATAACTTATCTATGAAACAGAAGAAAGTTGTTGCTCTGCGTAGGTGCTGTCACCTAGTGTTAGTTTTGTTTTTTAAATGTTGCCTAATTTAACATTGGGATTCGAAGCGCGTGGAAGGCATCTACTTAAGGAGGCTCTGGTTCCACACTATATATGGTAACATTGTCTAATAACCATTATTATTCTTTAGTTGATATGCAATTAATGATTGTTCTAATTACAGAATATACATTATACACATATGTCCTACATATTGGATATAGTTTGTTTTTGAGCCCTAATACTTTCGAACAGTAATCTTCATTTTAACCAATAGTAAAATTTCTATGATTTATAAAGACAAAAAAATAGTAGTAGTCAATGCTTAAAAAAGTGTACAGAGATGATCATCCCAAGTGAGTATGCATAACATTTTGTTCAACCGAAAACATTCTATTTAAATGCAAAAACAGAAAATTTAAAAGTTTTTCTTCTAAAAGGCATGGTGAAGAATGATTTTATGACAATGACAATGACAATTTTAAAACATTCCAAACTTGCATAGTGTTTTTTCTACATCGCAAGAAAAGTGCCATTTATTGGTGAAAAATCGAATTATTAATTTATTTTATAGCGGATCTCCTTTTCCATGATCCATATAATAGATATACAAAGTTTTAAAGAAATATGTTAACTAGAATAGGATATATGTAGGTCTAACATGATAACTTTATTTATAACCAAGTAAAATAAAAATGTTTGTAAGTAAACACCATAAATTGCAAAAATTAATCATTCATTCATTTTTTTTAAAAGTATGAAAGGACTATTTCTTTCAATCAGTGATTTTGCACTGTCACCATTTGTAGTGTTTCACCTTAAATGTTATGTTTCTATTTATGCCCCCCCCCCCCGAAAAAATAAAAAATAAAATAAAATAAAAATAATAATAATAATAACAATGAGAGTGCAAAATTCTCTTTTTTTATTTTTTTTTTCATTAAAATAAAATTTAGAAAATTCATGTTGAAGAAATGGAACAGCTTCAGTATAGAACAATATATTATTATTATTTATATATGTTTAAAAAAATTACAAGAAAAGTTAACTTGCTTGTATCTATCATGATTTTAGAAGGATATCCCGTCATTAGTTTACGAAATTTATTTGAAAATATTGATAATTAACGTTTTAAAAATTACTGAAAATGAAGTTAAAGTTTCTAAAATAATGTTGGCAATTTCTAATAAATTAAAATAAATGGAAATTTCTGAAAGTAAACAAACTTTGTCACATAAATTTGACTATTAAAAATTTATTAAAATTATAAAAACTACATATCAAAAGATTCTGTTACTTATGAGCCAAAAATAAATAAGTAAATATCTTTCTTTTTGTGTCTAAGGAAAAAAAAAAAGAGATTGCAAAAATTTTTTTTTAAATAATTAAAATAAAACTGAGAAAAATCGTTTTAAAGAAATGGAATGGCTTCAGTATAGAACACCTTGGTGAAATTTCAAATTTCACCGGGAAGTAGCTCAGGCAATTCTCGCCAAGACTTATGCAATAGTGATAGCTAATTTAATTCATCATCAAAATGATAACAAAATTTTAAAAGCTGCCCAGAGTCCTGTTGTACTAAATTAGATTCTGTTTCTTGCAAAATTTTATAACTAAGAAAATAAAAACAGGCTTAGGGTTTTTTCTTTTTTGTGCACTTTGCTGACACCATCATTAATACTATCACTACTAACTTAGATGATAATAAATTAACAAACTTAAAGACATTTTACATGAGATTTTTTACTACTATCGAATTATCACATGAAAAACATGTTTTAAAAATCTTTTCAATAATGAAGATTTTTATATGAATTTAAAACAAAATAAAAATAGGAGGAATTTGATTTTGAATTTCCATTAAATATAGTCTTTCTCGAGAAACTCATTTCTTAATTTTTTTCTCTACAGCCATTTTAATTTTATTTTGTTTTTAAAACTTTTTTTTACCAAATTTTCCGTTAGGAGTATTGAATCATAACTTTTAAGTTAAAACTAATCAAATGAATATAAATTTTTTATAAGTTTATTAGTTTGTATATTGAATTAGTAGCTTTAGACTATAAATAGCTTTTTTACAAGGGTTCCCCATTTGTAAAAAAGTATTTCTTTTTAACTGATTGTTTTATATAAATTTCACTTGATCATCAAAACTGGATTTATTATAAAATATTAACATTTAAAAAAAGACCTGGTTTAATTATAAAATCTTAAATTACTATCATTATGGTTTTTGTAGCGTACTTTCAATGTGTTGACACTGTCATCTTCAGCACACGCATTGGCCTCTTGTTTACATTCGTCTTAGTTTTTATCTTCTCTGATTTCATTTCTTCACTTCAGTTCACTGATGACTGGTTACCAGTTCTGACAACTTATACTATACTAATGGTTGTTAATTGCTATGGAGCAGGTTAGTATTCCAATGGATTCACGTTTGAGAGCATAAGAGTGGCAATTATAATTAGCAATTTTATTGGCAGTTACAGAATTAATATCAATTGTGTTATTAATGCTAGCTCTAGAAAAGGCGGTAGAAGGTTTATTAAATTTTAGGTCAGCGACGTGTTCTTTTTCTCGATCCTTTATTTTTCTTTTTGTCATACCTATACATGCAACCTTTTTATTATCTAAAAAATTGAAGTTAATTTTATAAATTCCAGCATTTTCATTAAAGTTTATTGGATATTTTTCATTGTGGATACGTTGAAAAATATTGGGTTTTATAGGGATGTTTATACCATATTTTTTACTTTCATTTTTTTTATTTTTATAGCACCACCTTTACAGTAGGGGATGGAAGGGGTAAAAGTAGGTTTTTTATTTTGAGCATTATTGACAGAATTAAGGGATTTTAGACTCTTTTTATTAAGTTTATTGATCAGAGTTTTGCTGTAACCAGCTTTTTGACCAATATTTTTAATATAATTAAGTTCATTTTTTTAATAAAAAGATATTGGTACAGATAAGGATGGCACGATTAAAAAAAGAATGTAAAGCAGCCAATATATAAGAATAAGGGGTTTTACATACTATCATCTACAAGGAACCAACTAATAATAACGAAATAATTTATTAACAATAAATGAAAACAATGCCAATACTAAAGATGATCATGTCAATGCATTGAAAGTGTTCTACAAAAAGCCGTAATGGTTTTAAGATTTTATAAGTGCATTTATTATTTGGTTATTATTATTTAGACTTAGTTTTTTAAAATCTGAAATAAAATCTAACAATACATTACAATGTATTTTTTTCAAAATTTCCCAATAGTATGGCACATGAATTAATTGCCAAATGAATTTGTGTATTAACTAATATATGATTACTCTTATTACTTATTAATTAAAATTTTGTTTCATGATTTGTATCATGACATAAAAATTAGTAAACCATAACAGTTTACATTGTGATTTTAGTTTACTAAATTTTCCTATGATAATTTCATAAATAGGTTTTGTCAATTGGAGATAAATATTTGAATATTTATCTAGTATTTTACTAACACAGATGATAAATTTTGAGATTTGTCTCAAAACATGTATTTCAGTTTAATTATATCAATACAGCAGAGTAGTTTGCAGTTTATATATATATATTTATTTATTTTTCTCTTTCACATGCTTAAACTATTATTAATTTAATAATGGAAATATGAATATTTCAATTAGAAAATTTAAAAGCATCAAAGCATAGACGACAGCAACATACAAAACATTTCAAATTCATTTACTTGTAAATGCTAAGTTTTTATTTTTAAGCAAAAAATATTTAAGAACTGGTCTGAAACAATGTTGGGGGTGGGGGTGGGGGGGAGATGAAGAAGAAGAGGGTTCCATAGAACAGTATTTGCTACCTGACTTAAGTTGATTTATTATTATTATTATTATTATTAATCTTAAAACTAAAAAAAAAAAAAAAAAACTCCCCCCCCCCTCTCCAATATTTTTTTCCAAATTTATTTAGTAATAAGAAGATTTCAGACCCAACAATCAGAGAGTTGAACTACTTGACATATAGTAGTCCTTAAAAATTAAATTAATTTCATGCTAAAATAAGGCACATATTAGTAATTTTAGAGAACAATAAATCTTTTTGAGAAATGAAGAAAATAAATACATATTGAAAGAATGACACACATACCCCTATAAATAACAATTTTAAAAGTAATTTACTATGTACAATACATACAGATGGAAAAAAATATATATAACATCAAATAATAATAATAATAAAAGGACAAAAGTGTCACCATAATAAATTAACAATAAAAGTTGTCTGAAATAAAAATTTTCTTCCCTTTTTTGCCAATAAATCTAGTCATGCTTTCATAAAATTAAGACAGAATTGCTAGATTTTAAACAACATGTTGTTTTCCCACACTTGATTAAATGGTATGCTGGAAAAAAAAAAATAAATAAATAAATAAATAAATAAATAAATAAATAATAATAATAAATTAAATTTGAAAATTTTTACAAAATATACAATTGACAATTGTTATGAAACTAACACAGTAATAAATGAAAAAATTCTATTCTAGATAGTGAAATAAATAATACATATATATGCTTTTAAAAGGAGCAGTTAGTTATGTGCATCTATAATTAGTTTTTAAAACTGTTTTACAAAAAAATCTAAACATTATGAAAATTTTAAGAATAATTAACGAGATTTAAAAAGAATTTAATGGATTATGTAAGACTTACTATCAAATATCTTTTGACCCAAAACGGTTTCTGCCCCTTGATAAAAAATTTAATTCATATCTTTAGTATATAAATTTAAATTCATTTATATGGGGACCCATTTATTGAAAAAATGACTCAGAATTTTGGAACTTATGTGTCCTAGGGACCCAGGATTCTGAAAGACTAGCAGCATCACTATTTTTATTTAAATTCGTTAAGAAATAAGTTGCAGTAACTGCTGAAGTTGTTTTACGGCCAGCATCCTTTTTGAGCTAATGTTGTGCAAAATAACTTATAATTGTTTTCATCCTATGTTGTTACAATAGTTTAAAGTAACTGTCTCCTTGTATCAGCTCTCCCTCATGGCAATTATTTTAAAGTTTAAAAGTTCTTAATGATCGTTTTTCGTAACCATCGCTGGCAACCATATTTTTCTTAAAGTTTGTTATGTTTTTCAATAGTTTTGTTACGTTTCATACTGTTAAATAAACACTGTTATTGCCAGGGCCGGTGCCAGGGGTGAGTACTATTATACACTTTAACCTTTAATGTTCAGTACTTAATTTATTTTAAAAATTACTAAACTCATTTTAAAAATGGCTTTTAGACACACAGCTGATCATAAATATTTAAAAAATAAAAAGTTAGCATTGTTCCTTTTCGAGAAATTTTTGGTTTGAAACATCTGTAAATTAATCTTATTAAATTCAAATAATATTTAATTAATAAAAAAAAAAAAACCACTTTGTAAGTAAACATTATCGATTACAAAAACACATAAAAGTTCAGGTGAAAATAATAGTCCAGCTCTTCATTAAATGAAAAAAACTAGATATGAGTGCATCATCAAACCAGCAATTCATACTCGCACACTCTTAACTTCAAGTGACTTATGCATTTAGCTTCCTTTGAAGCATTATTTGTTGAACTTTGGAATAGTGCTGCTACCTGCCGAACAGAAAAGGAACAAAAGTTAAAAACCTGATTAAAACAAGGGGGAAATGTTAAAAAAACTGCTGCATAAAAATAGTTAAATTATGTCAAATGTTTGGTTTTGCTGCGAAACCAATGAACGTTAAAGGGTTAAATTTAACTCTTTGTAATCTTTTGTCCACTGCTAAGCCTCGAAATGACGAATATTCGTGGTCAAGGTTACAATAACGGCGCTAATATAAAAGGGTCTCATTCAGGTGTGCAAAAAGAATTTTAGAGAAAAACTCTAAAACTTTTTATGTACCTTGTTCATGTCATTCACTGAATTTGATTATTAACGATGCTGCCAAAAAATCCGGTGAATTATGCAACTTTTTTTACTTATTCAAGAGTACTTTGTTTTCTTTTCGACATCTACTCCCAGATGGTCAGTGTTAAAAAAACACATAACTTCTTTAACTTTAAAAAGTGTTAGTACGACTCGATGGGAAAGCCGGATTGAGACTGTAAAACCGCTTAGGAATGATTTGCTCAAAATATATGACGCATTAGACAAAATTTCTCTAGATATGTCAAAAGATAGTGAGACAGTCTGTAAGAGTAAATCACTGGTTAATAAAATAGCAAAATTTAAATTCATTTGTAGTGTTGCACTTTGGAATGAAATTTTGACCAAAATAAATATTGCTTCAAAACATTTAGAAAGTCCAAAAATGGTCATACCGGAATCTATTAAGGTTTTAGAATCATTAAAATAATTTTTAAAAGACTTTCGTGACAATGGCTTCCAACAGATTATGACTTCTGCAAAACAAATTGCAGATGAAATGGAAATGAGTAATGATTTTGAGCCATCGTGTTCGGTAAGAATTAGACGCAAAAGTAAACTATTCGCTTATGAAGGAACCGACACTCCTATCGATGACCCATAAAAAAAATTTGAAATTAAGGTGTTTAATTATCTTGTCGGTATATGCCAAAATTCAGTTACCGAGAGGTTTAAACAATTAAACGACCATAGCAATGTTTTTCAATTTTTGTATTATAATTTACATTGTGGCCAAGAAAGAAAATCGCCAATTGGCAGTCCTTACATAGAATTACACCCGTCCTTCAAATTAGCATTTAGATTTTATAGTATCAAACATTCAGTACGAGGAAGTCTGTGTGAAAAATATTGTTCAATAAAACACACAGTAGTATCAATATATTACAAAAAAAAAAAAAAAAAAAAAAAAAAAAAGATTTTTTTTTTTTTTTTTTTTGCTAAATCATCCTTCTTCCATTATTTTATTCATTCCTCCAAACCAAGAATAAATATTTATTTTATTAATTAAATAAATTTTTTGAACAATTCCTCAAAAACAAGGATAAAAACTTTTTTCTTTAATTTATTGTTTAGCAATGGCATCAGTTTCGAGCGTTACTTTCGTGAAACTTTGGCTTTTATTACTAAAAGGTTATCAAAAATGTTTTTATTTATGTCTACTACAAGATTTTAAAAAGCTCTATAACTTGCTTTTTTATAATAGTGTGTGGATAATTATATATAATTATCACTAATATTAATATTATCATTAATATTACATATTATTTATAAATTATGCCTTTTAAAATCTTTGGTTTTTTAACAGGTTTAAGCAGAGGTTAATCCAGAACAAATTTAGTGCCGCATTGAGGCACTTTCACAAAGTCAATTTTTAGCAGTGAGGTACCTTCACAAATTCAACTTTCAGAAAAGAGGTACCTTCACAAAGTCAATTCTCAGCAATGTAGCTGCACACTAAAAAATTTTATAAGTTTCACTGCATCAAACACATAAAAATACCCTCATTTCGAATATTTACTGGAGACAATGATAAATATATAAGTAAACACCTTTTTATCTTGCATATAAGAAACAACTTAACTCGCCCATATATATATATATATATATATATATATATAATAAAGATGATCTATTAAGCATAGTAGAAGCCAAGCAACAGATACAAGATCACTGAAACACCAATGACCAATAAGATAAAAAAAAAATCATCAGTGGATGAAATACACTAATGTAAAGAAACCAGATCTATTAATTAACAGCCTGCAAAACAAACGAATCAATAAAGTAAAACAACAATTCTTAACTTAAAACCATAAACCTATCAAAATCAATGAAAAAACAACCCAAGAAACACAAGATAGGAAGAAGGAGGCAGGCGGCAAGACTTGTGACTTGCCTGTGGGGTTACACTAGTTTTACGCCGGCAACACTCCCTCAGCCTGGCACAACCAGAACAGGAACCATATGGATTTAAAAATGCAAAATTTCAAAGCAGATGAACAACAATGAAACCACGAAGCCACAATGAAATTCACCGATTGATCACATTGTGTTTAACAGTATAATTAGAGCATTAAATATAGTTGACAACTCAAAAAGGAAAAATCTGAAATTTTATTGGAAAATGAAAGTTTGCATAGTAATACAAAGCAAATGCAACAAGCCTTCTACTTTTTTTTTTTTTTTTAAATTTAATTTCACAAACCCACCCAACCATCCAGCCTTACAATACCACCCCACCTCCGTAATCAAACATCTGCCCACCCAACCGCCACCTTTTTTGTTGTCTTTTATTATTTTATAATTTTTTTTGTTGATATACACAAGAGTGTACACAGCTTCTTTTTTTTTTTTGGTACTGACAGAGACATGGTTAAAGATATAAAATAGAAAATACAAAGTTTTTAGGAAAACCCATTTTAGCAGTGGCTGTAATCAGATATTCTTATTTTTAAACTTTGCAGAGCATAAATTATTAATTCGAAATAAATGGTTAATGATGATGTTTCTAAATACCGAAAGATGCAGACATGAATTAAAATGTGTAAATAAGTTTACATTAAAAATAAAGTCTTGTCGTTTGTCATAGATATCTGTGTAAAGTTTATTACCATCGATGATTATTTTGAGATCTAAAAAGTTAATTGATTGATTAGTCAGAGTATTTTGAGTTAGCTTTAAATTAGGTGGATAATTGAAGGAAAAGCCATTTTGTGAGTTCTTGTTGAGATAAAATACAATAATATCATCGATGTAACGATAAAATCGAACATCATCATTGCAAATTTGCTTTTCATAATAATAAAGATAGAGATCTGCCAAAATACTAGAGCTACAACCTCCTTGTGGGATGCCTAATTGTTGCAAATAGATATCGTTGTTGTGGAAGATATAATTATTATGGATAACAAAGTTAAGAAGTGTTTTAAATTTTTCTGCTTTAAAATTGTAAGGAAGATTAATTTGAGCTTTATATTCTTGAAAAAGACTGTAAATGATATTACTAAGATCTGATAACTCAATATTATTGAAAAGATCTTGAAAGTCAAAAGTCATAATATTGTCTATTGAATCGAGCGATTTGATGTATTGAATTAATTGAAGGCTATTTTTAAGACAGTGTAAATTATCAACTTTGCAAGTACACTTGTAAATTTGTTTTAGAATATCCAGTAGAGCTTTATTAGCATTGTTGTTATAAGTGTTACACGCAACAGTGACAGTGCGAAATTTAATTGGAGATTTGTGAAACTTAGGTATGAGAACTATATATATATATATATATATATATATTACAACTGTTTCATTTTATTTTTTAAATGTATTTTACAATTTAAAAAACTGCTTTGCATATTTCGGTTAATTGTTCTGAAGTATCATTAATTTTCACAAACTTACTTGATGTTTTCACAAATTATTTTATAAATTCACAAATGAGGTACCATTTTTAAAAAGCTGGATTAACCCCTGGTTTAAGTTATTCATTTATTTATTTATATTTATTTTTACATTTATATTATCGATGCAATAAATAACTTTCACCAAAGGTTAAGTCATTGAGATTTTCATTTTAAAATTAAATAATCTAGTTTGTCACTTACACAACTTTCGTTATCCTTCATTTCAATGCTATAAAGATAAATTGCAGGTAAAGCCGTTCCATCAATTACATTTAATGAAAAAGAACGTGTAGGTATTTTGAGTAATCCTGCATATTTTCTATGAAGTATATGCACATCATATTGTTTACTTAAAATTAGTCCTATATGAAAAACACATCCAGCAATTTCAAAGTATAGACCTAAAATATCCTGTATATTTTAATATTCTTAATATATACTTGGGTAGCCCTGCAAACGAATGTTTAATGATTTCCATACCACAATCTACGCAAAACATTATATATACATATAAGTTCATTTCATTTTCTGTAGGGCAGGCTATGTTACCTTGGACTTACCAGAAGTTTCCCCCATACTCCATATTGATGTAATATATTTAAATTCTCTTGGGTGGCCTTGTACACTAACCATTTGGTTGATCACAACAAAAAGTTCAGTGTAGCATCATTACATGACACAGATTTAGAATACCGAATGCAGACTTCCTGCTACTATTTTTTCTTGAGATATGCTGATAAGACACACAGAAAAGCAGACAGACACAGACACACACAGATCAACCACTAAAAACATGATTTTCTGATTCTGGACACCTCAAAACGTGTAAATATAACAAAAACTCAATTTCGAAAATTTCACCCCAAAACAAAACTTTCTCTAGCGTATATATTTGTAAGAGAAAGTAATTATAGTTAGTATGTTGATTTTCTTATGCTAATAAACATTTGAGTAGTGATGACGTCATATGGGCGGCAGATTAATGTTTGCCTCAGGCGACAAAATATCTAGTGCCGGCCCTGGTTATTGTTATTAAAACTCTGTTTTATTTAAAAAGCTGCACACTAGAATTTACATCAAGATGAGATAAATGAAGCTTCTGTTGTGTCATATCTCTGCTAAATTTTTATAAAAATGTTAGACAATAAGTTAAGTCTACATTATGTTGTTAGTGATATGTTTTGTTTATGTTTATATTATCTTGAGCCAATTTTATTGTTGCTCTCTTTTCGTATACTTTTAAGTAATTGTTACATTTAATATACTGTAAAATTCCGATTATAACCCCCCTTTCTTTTAGAGATAAAAATCATTAAAATCAGAAGGTACAATATTATTGGAAACTTCTAAAAATCTGAAATTTTAGGAAAAACTTCAGATTATAATAGCCAAGAGAACAGAAGGATTTTGGAAAATGAAAACATCGGAAAATCACAGAGCAAGGTATATTTGAGTGGGGGGTTACTAGCGGAATTTTACGGTAATGTGAAAAAAAATGACATTATTACTTGCATATCAAGGATAAGACATTCAAAAGTGAAGTATTTTTCTCACATAAGATGGGCTAAAGTTTCTCTCGACATCATTATCATGGGTATTATTAATATTTTGATCGAATTCTGTTATTACTCTTTTTTCCTATATTTTTAAGTAGAATTATTACGGTTAATATAATGTCAGAAGAAATGACTAATTGTTTGCACATCAACTATGAGATACATTAAAAATTGACGTGTTTTTTTTAAATAAGCTGGGATAAAGTGAGATTGTGGGCTGATCAATGGAAAGTTTTAAGTATTTGTGAAAGAAAAATTATCTATTGATTTGATTCGTCTTCCAATTAATGAACTGTCTGCTTTCGACGATAGCATAAGTTACCACAGAAAGTGTTATGGTTAATTTTATTCTGAAATGTATCTAAATTATTGCCGAAATGTGAAGTGGAGGCCTCCATGTCGAGACTCAAAAAGATTTTAGCTTCTGTTTGTGTGTATGTCTGTTCCGTGATATCGGCTGCAAAAATCACACATTGACTTACAATTTGAAGCACATGTTCATGAACCACACAGGCTTAGCTGTATAGTTTTGCGTGTGTATTCCATTTGTAGTTCGTGTACAGGTATACAACAAATTTTTTCTTATTACGGCCTATGGACAGAATTCATATGTATCACAATAGCGACCACAAAAATACTTCGATTCACTTGCAAATTGGTATACACATTCAGGCTCTGTATAGAAATAGTTGTATAATTTTTTATGTCTAGATTATTTATGAATCATGTACAGGAACACATCAAAGTTTTTTTTATCATTACAGCCTATGTGGGGTTAATTTCGATTAAACAAATTTAACGTTGTTACTCTGCATTCAACAAAATGAAATAAGTGTAGATTATTGAGAAACTTAAACTTACGTTACCTACAAATTGTCAAAAATTAGCATTTTTAGTCTGATTTTTCGAAAATATTAGAAAAACGGCAGAAATACACATTAAAAGGTAAAAACGGGAGATAGGACTAAAAAACGGGAGAGTTGGCAGGTATGTTAGAGCCTATGTGCAAATTTTTATCTAAGAGCACCATGTTTATATTGGATTCAACAAAATAGAATTAACATATATTATAAAGATTAAAAAAAGGTATGAATAAGCTAAATTTATTTACAGACCACACAAAAGAATTCCAATGACATTGTGTAATCATTCAAATTATGTCAAAGTAGGTTGAAATATAAGTGAGTTATAATTGATTAAATGTATCACTTTTATTGGTATATATAACTGTGGCTCATTTTCAGGGACACACAAAAGAATTTTTTACCATTACGGTCTATAGACGGTAATATATCTACAGTTTATTACAGTATGTATTAAAAATGTATTTTAACATGGTTACACCCCATTAAATATAATGAAATGTTATTAGAATGTTTAAAAGCATGTTTTTCTGTGGAAACTTAAGGGCATAGAATTGATAATTAGTTTACAGGGCTACATAAATTAATTCTAATATGTTATGTAATCTTTTTGCATTAAATTTGGTACAAGTATTTATGATCTACAAGGAATCAATAAAAGGCTGTTACTAGGAAAATGTGTAAATATACATATATAGAGAGATAGATATAGACAGAGGATACATAGGGGAGTTGAGGGGAGCGGTAGCCCCCGCCAGAAATGTATCTGTTTATGTAGCGAATCAGTTATATAGGATATATATATATGAAGAGACAGAGAAAGAAACTTGTTAGGATTCATCCGAAGAGACAGAAAGCGAAACACTTGTACCGGATTAGGAAGCAAACCAATGTTACTGATGTTATTTCCAGAATTAAGTTAAAATGGAAATTGACTGGGTACTTTTCCGGAAGAAATTATGATAGATGGACCTCCAGTCCTATTTTGGGTACTGAGATATAACAAAAGACCGAAAGAGAGACCAATGTGTCACTGGACAGATAAAATTGTGAAGTTTGGAAGAGCAAAATAGAGAAGAATTGCAGAAAACAGGGCAGGTTGGAATCACCTAAAAGAGGTCTTCATCCTGCAGTGAACTGATAAACGTTAAAATTCATAATGATGATAATGATATATATAATATGGAATAAATAAAAATGATCAAAGATCTGTTGAATAATGAATGATGAAACTAGGGCGTTGAGGCTCCTGATCTGCAGATCCACTATCCATTATTATTTTACTTCTTTTTAGCACTTTTTCTCAAGTATATAATTTTAGTATCTGTGTGCAAGATATTTTAAAATTTATTCAACGAATCAAATATTACCAGAAATACACTGGTTTTCATAATTATAAGGACACCCATTTTTCTATATTAACTAAACATTGTACACTATTATTTAAACAAATATATTTTTTATTAATTTGAATTTCATTAATAGACTATATTTAAAAAGTTTTATCGTTTTTCTATCTTAAAAAAACTTTAAATACGGTCAAAAAGATGATTTTTCAGGTGTTCACAATTATAAGAACAACTCGAATCTTAGCAATTTTTTTTCAGTTATTCTTTAAATTAATATTTTATGGGGTCTCTTTTTAGGGTGAAACAATCACACATTCTCTCTGGTATATATAAACGCATTTTGTTTTAATATCCAGTTTCAATACCATTTCATACAGCATAGATGATGTTTTGAATACATTTAAACTATTTAAAATTGCTTTCCACTTGCATGCACTTTTCTAATATGGTAAGTTAAGGTTTTTTCAACTTTTAGGCCACGGGAAATGCAATAATACAGAAGTTTCTTTCTTCAAACTATTCCCTATTGCTCTAGAAGTAGAGCAAAAATGTAAGTCTTGTTGAAAAAAAATATTATCACCCCCCAAAATCTAACAAAAATCTCATAATTCCACGTTTAAAATTTGCAGATATTCTCTTGATGTTCAGAATATTAGAAAAAATTACTAAATTCATTCTGCCTTCAGTATAAACAGCTCCCCAGAGCACCCTAGATCCACCTTTAAAATATCCAATTCATAACTGCCTTAAAAAAATCTGCTCTGTCTTTCGCTATCTTCAGATCGTGCCAGTAACTGTTAAAACCATTTGATTAATCAAGAATAAAATGTTTTTCATCTGAAAATGCAAAATTTTACCATTTAATATTGTCTTTATTCAACTTTAAAACAAAAGTTCTTTCCCCCATTA
The DNA here is from genome assembly GCA_963930645.1 of Salticus scenicus. NCBI lineage: Eukaryota > Metazoa > Arthropoda > Arachnida > Araneae > Salticidae > Salticus > Salticus scenicus. The sequence goes on along the minus strand of OZ005652.1, from coordinate 281,180,419 downwards.
AATGCTTATTGATTATTATAGGTTTTTTATTCATTTTAACATATTATTAAATATTTTAAATATGCATAAATGTGGACCCCAACCTTTCATTAAAAATTAAGAGCAAATTCAGCAGCAGTCATTACAAGCAGAACAGTAAGAGAAATTATGAGTCTTCGATCTCTGTAAAACAACTCTGATTTTGCATCAGATCTCTCTCCTATCAAACCAGCAGTTCAACGTTTGATCACATTTCCTTCAGCAGATTTAGATCTTCGAATTTCATTAGAAATTCGGCGGATTGAAATTATACTTCTACTGAAAAAACACATTTATCATACTTCACTACATGAACATTCTTTTTTTCGAGGAATTATCAGTAATGTCCGTCCAAGAAAAATTGAAGGCTTATATAGGTATTAATCTAGCCCAGTAGTTAACAAATTCGCATGTCAACTGCAATTTATACGCTAATAAGTAAAATAAAACGAAAAAATCTTGATTGTCCCTATAATTATGAACATCTAAAAACGTGGAGAAAAAAATATTTTGCATTATTTTTTATTAATTTTGTTTCATATTAAAAAAAAATATAGCAGATTTGATTTTTAGAATACTAGATGAATTAAGTGCACTTAGTATAATCTTGTTCACAATTATTTTTACATTGGTTATTTCAAAACATAAAGTGTCCTTATAAATATGAGAAGGAGTGTATACTGCACACAGCTATAAACAAGTATCGTAAATGAAAACTCAATTCCTTCAAACTGGAATCAATTTTCCAAGTTTATGTGCAAAGTTTATTTCAAGAACATTTGATATTTTCATTATCTATCTTATAGAGAATATATTAGATATATATTTAGATTGCCCCCAAAAAGTTGAAATGAACATTGTTTTTAAATGATATTTATAGCATATGGCTCATGGTCTACTTATTTTAGTTAAAATTTTTACAAACTGAACAATAGTTTTAGAAACTGAACTATGAATATGTATAAACATTCACAGTTCAAATAATTAAACAAATATTAAAAGTTTCACATACCTAATTTATTTCCTTCCCTTGTGCCATAACCACACGAGCAGTATCCCTTTTGTGGTAAAATGATATTTCGATTATAAACAGGGTCATCACTGATCTTTCTGCCAAACAGTATATATGAGCGATGACTTGCAAATGCTTTCTGGCAATGTGTTGTATACACATAACGTTTGCAATCACCACAAGAATACTGCTTTCTAAATAAGTATATTAAATTTATTTTAGAACAGAAAAATAAAAAACATTCTCAAAAACATCAGTTAAAAGAATGTTAATCACATATCAATGCTTTAAGTAAAAACAATAAAATTAAGAAAATATGCTCCAAAAAGCATACAAAGACATAGAATTTATTCTGGCAACAAAATTTTTATGATCCAAAAAGACCACCTTCATTACAATTAAGTTTGTTTTAAAAATGTAAAATGACAGACATATAGAACTGTACAAATTTTATACATAACTTTAATGCATATATCAATGCTTTAAGGGGAAAAAAAAAAAAAAAAAAAAAAAAAAACACTAAGATATTCAGAAAAAATGCATACATTAATAATAATTCTAGCAAAGACACAGATTTTCAATTTCAGTAATTATTTTAAATACATAAATTATACAGGCATGAAAGTGTAAATTGGCCAAAAGAGCTGAATTTGTGTGCAATATAAAATTAAAGCAACAAAACATGTGCATGCAACATGCGTAAGTGGCCTATGTTTTATCTTTATTTTTTTAAAGAGAAAACTGAAAGCAAATGAAAGAAATATGAAATAAAAATTAAAAAAATATAAGAATCTTAATCATTCTTTTATAGAAAACATTTTGTTAATTTTTGACAAAATAATGACATAGCTCAAAAATAAACTTAGAAAAAATACATAAATTTACAATTTTTAAAGGTGTGGTTTTACTTCAAAATGTACTAAAATCTTCAATTCAGTGAAAAAAAAAAAAAAAAAAAAAAAAAATGTAATTCAGCTATTAGTTACATTTAACTGCAATTTTTTTTTTTTTAAACAGTTGTAAAATCTAATTATAATGCCGTAATTTGGCATTCTGTTGCAATAATACCACATTAAATTGACAATCTGACTCAAAAAAAAAAAAGAATTATGTTGATTCTTAGCAAAGTAACTCATTGTTGTACATCACTGCATCGCCAGTAGTAAGAAATATTAAAATAGTTAAGTGACATTGACTACTGAACTGCCAACTTTTCAGCTTTAAAAATAGGAAGAAAAGTGGCCCGAAATAGAAAAATCAAAAAATTAAATTTTCAAACTCTTTTAAGATAAATTTTTTATTCTAATACAAAATATCTGATATTTTATAGCACATTTAAAGTTTAATAAAACGATAATAATAATAAAGTCCTTTCTCTCGTAGATTTGTCTTTGTGACATAAGATCAACAAAAGCCAACTTTTTTTAATTAATCAACTTGGTGACACATTATTTTTGATTTTGAAAAAAAAAAAAAAAAAAATCACACTAATGTATTAGAAATCTACACTGTACATTTCCTATCTTGCATTTTCAGCTACTGAAATTTTATATCTTGCAAAAGACCTAACATATCTTTTGTTTGGTGATATAGTATGTATTTTAAACTAATTCAGGAAATACAAACAGATTCAGCAATTTCAGAAATAAAGTCTAGAAATAATTACATATGTGAGAAATACTGAGCACTCGAAGCACTTATTGGTTCTAGAACTGATCGTTGACCCCTGGACATGGGGAAGGGAGAAGGATCAAAGTATATGAGTAAGAAATATTAAACAATTTTACTCCTTTATAGGTTATAGAATTTAATAAAGCAAATAAAGCAATAAAAAACCTTTACATACTTCATATGGTAGGGAGAAACGCGTTTTCATCGGGGTACCCCCGACTTGCTCACCGGCACTTGCGGTGTCAAAAGTTCTGCAGCTGTTCCTTCTACTTCCTGCTCTTTTAAGCATGTTTCGCCACTGGCTATCAAGCCCTGCTACATTGTTGCCATTGCAAGAATTATTGGAATAAATAATTTCTACGGCTTGGCGGTATGCAACATAATTATTGTTGTTGTAGTTAGCAATTTTCGTAACGCTTTCAAATTGGATATTTATATTGGCTTTCATTAATATGGTGATTTTGCTTGTGGCTGTGTTCTTTGATTCTAGTTTTTATTTTTATTTTTGATTTACCAATGTAACATTTACTATTGACTATCAGTATAGGGGATTTTATATATACCAGCAGTTTCTAACGAATGGATGGAATCTTTGTCAAATGACAAAGATTCCATCCATTCGTTAGAAACTGCTGGTATATATAAAATCCCCTATACTGATAGTCAAGGCAATAGTAAATGTTACAGTGGTAAAATAAAAATAAAAAGTAGAATCAAAGAACACAGCCACGACATAGCCACAAGCAAAATCACCATCGCATTAACATAAGTCAATCAGGAAGACAATATAAATATCCACTTTGAAAATGTTACGAAAATTGCGAACTACAACAACCATATTTATGCTGCATACCGCAATGCGAAGCCATAGAAATTATTTATTCCAGTAATTCTTGCAATGCCAACAATGCGGCAGGGCTTGATAGCCAGTGGCGAAACATCTTAAAAGAGCAGAAAGTAGAAGAAACAGCTGCATATACCTGCCAACATTGAAGAATCAAAATAACGGAGATTTTCTAAGTGGCATTTTCAGGCACAGAAAACATTTATGTGTTTTCGACATATGACAGTATTTTAACAGTTTAATCCATGGTTTAAATTATCAAAAAGTTATGTGGGTAACTTAAAGCAAAATTTTGCTTTAAAAAATTAAGGTTTGTTGAAGTTTTGAATAAATTATACGTATAATTTTTAAAATTTTCAGAATAATGGAGAAATGTTTGAGAATAACGTAGAGTGGAAGACAGTCCCAAAACAACGGAGTCTCCGTTGAAATAATGGAGAGTTGACAGGTATGGCTGCAGAACTTTTGACACCCCAAGTGCCGGTGAGCAAGTCAGGGTACCCCGATGAAAATACGTTTCGGCCTACTATGAAATATGTAAAGGTTTTTTATTGTTTTTAATTAATTAAGTTTTCATGTGGAATAATGAGTTTAATAGATTGACACTGATGTTGTAATGATGGAGGAAGATTGGGAAACAAAAGATTTTTGCAGAATATTTGATCGCAGATTGCTAATTAGAGATAAGGAGAGGGAAGGGAATTAAAAAGTTATTATATGAGCAAGAAATATTGAACAAATCTGTTTCTTTAAAGGTTCTAGAATCTCATAAAGCAATTTAAAATGATTATTGATATTTATGTTGTGGATGAAGAAAGATTGAGAATTGGAAGGCTTCTGCGGAGCCTTCTTATTTATTTATCGCAGGTTCTTATTTATTTTTTGCAAACAATATTTGTGATCTTTTTTAAAAACGGGTAAAATTAGTTAAAAATCAGAAGCTGGAACTTTGACTTAAAGATCCATAAATTTCTGCCAAATTCGGAAAATGTTGGAACTCAATTTTATTTTATAAATAATTTTTTTAAACTAATTTCTAAAGCAAGAATATCATAGACACCTTTTCTGTAAGCAATATAAAATATAATTTAAATAATTAAATAAATACTGTAAAAGCACTTATTTTCGCGAGCCGTAATTTTTGCGAAAATGAAGATATCGGTGATTTCGCGAGCTGGAAATTTCGCGAATTTTATATGAGCAGAACCAAAAGTTGAAAAATGCTAACGTTGAAAAGTACCTAAATATAGAACTCCTTTTGCATAAGGCATTTTAAGAAATTTCTTTTGTCCGAAAAGTTCGTCCCAACCCCCTCATCGCTCTAAAAAAAATTTATGCTTACAACGGTGCTTATACATCAACTTTAGCTTTGGCTCAAGGCGCACATTCCACCCCAAAAATTTTTATTTTCTTAATCCCTTTTTCCTCATGCTATTTATCAATCTAGGGACTTCTGATCCCTATTTTGCACCGAAAATGTAATCACCCCTTTCACTTTTCTCGTATTTGGACCGTCAATGCATGTGAGTTTTGGCAATTGAAAAATTTCTGATTTATTATTATTATTTAAGGCTAAAAAAAAAAAAAAGTATTTCGCGAGGCTTAAATTTTCGCGATTACGATGGGCTCGCGAAAATTAAAGCCGCGCGAAAATAAGTGCTTTTACAGTAGCTTGAGTTAAAAATTTTTTAGAAAAGTCAAACATATAAAATGAATGATGTCCCAACTTCCACCTAAATGATGGAAATTTTGAACTTTGATATCTTTGTTCTGAAGTAACGACTGTTCATACAAATCAGTAGGACATATATCTTGACACTTTTTAACAACCAGTAAATATTGGTTATCTACTGTGTGTCACAGTTCCGGAGTGTTCCTTATCAGATATTATTTGAAACATGAATAACAGTGATATTTTGATAAGAATAAATAGTTGAAAATAAAAACTTATTTCAATATGAATAACAGATAAAATTTAACTTACACAAAATGATCATCAGAGATTTCGTCCTTGCATTCAATACACCGGAGTTTTCCATCTTTTAAATCTTTAAATCTTCTTCTATGGCTGTAACATCTATCAGCATACCTTTTAGGAGAACGACTTTTATGAGAACTAACAGAATTGGATCTTTTATATGTAAAAATGGGCTTATTTAAATTTGGTTTAATATCATTTGTTAATTCTAGAGTCCTAATCTTTATTTTGTTGGATACACGGGTAGATGATGAAGATGATGCAACTGATATTTTGGATGAGTATGAGGATGAAGTATCTTCAGAATTTGGAATAAACTCTACATCAATTTCTTCATCAGAAACAGGCTCTTGTTTTATTTTTTTAGCTGATTCAAAATTTTCTTTTATTGTGAAATTGTCATTCTTCGAAACTGCAAAACAAAAAATTGTATTTAAAAATCATACAAACTTCAATATTTAATTAAATAATAAATTAAGAAGAAAAAAGAAAGAAAGAAAGTAAAAAGTACAAATTAGGTTATTATGAACATTTGAATATAATACAAAAAGATTAAATAAAAAATCAAGCTTGGTTGATTTTTTTTTTCTCCCAGCACAATATTTTCAAAGGTAATTATCATCAGTAATTAAAATTTTACTTTTCTATATGATATCAACCCTTTCAGCATTAGCTGCTTTCCAGTATATTTGTTTAATGATTTATAAAATTAATACTGAACACAATACAGATGTGAAAATTTAGTACTGTATACCACAGATATTTATTAACCTTATTTTCCTTGAAAAACCAACATTTATTTCAAAATTTAGTCACAACATCCTTTTGACTATAAACAATGGAAAAAGATGGACTTAATGCTTAAAGGGTTAATAAAAATTAAACCGATGATTTATGTATTCACAACCTGTACATTCTGTACATTTTGATGCATTCTACATAAGGAAACTTCATTTAAGACTGTCCACTCCCTCTTTCGATTTCCCCATTTCTGGTTACCAAACACCATGCAAATATCTATGGCGAAATTTGTTCATAGAATTACTGATTACCTAATCGGTACTTTTAAATTCCATTTTCACATTCTGAAAACTTACAACCATTAAACTAGATCTCATTTACAAAAAATTGATTTTTTTTTTTAATTTTAATATTTCATTTTACAGCTAAAAAATGAAAAAAAAAATGCTAGTTAATTTTTCCTCATTTTTAAACTCAAAATTCATAAAAAAAATAGTAAATTTTTGGAAAACAGGCACTAATTTAATGGTTGTGTATTTTCAGAATGTGAAAACGGAATTTAAAACTATCAATTAGGTAATGTGTAATTCTATAAACAATTTTACCCATAGAATAACATCAGCTTTGATTGATCTTGGGGATCTATGATACACCCCCTTAAGGATTTTTCTTTGTATTTCATCGGTATGTTTTTAAGGTTTTCTAAGCTGTTCAATGCTTTTACTACATTAATATAAATTTGGCATAACAAAAAGTTTGATCTTTGAAAAATCAAAAAAAGTTGTTTAAAAATGCTTAAGTAATCTCACAAAAAATGCATAGTAATTAAAATTCTGAAATCTCTTAATTTTTTAAGAAGTCCTTTAGTCACATTGCCATCTGAACCCTCTGAGTGACACTTTCTAGATGAATAATAATGGATTTGCAGTTACTGATAACAGCTCTCAGTGTTCCAATTTTGCTTGAAAGCCATTTTATTTTGCACACATGCATAATTCTTTAATTTAAGAGCCTTAAAAACCAGCTTCAACTCTTTAAACCGTTTAGGAGAACTCATATAAAACTCATAAAGGTTTATGAGTGTAAAATCTATTTCAGTAATTATTTTGCAATCTTCATTTGATTGTATATCCTTTAACTGTAGATTGTGAGAAGCAAAATGAACTGTAACTAAATGATTGATTTTCTGTGTCAGTATGAATTCCTAGCATTATAGTAGCTCCATCAGTTCAAGACTTACTAACAAGTTTTGTTTTGTTCTACTTAGCAATATGTAAAAAAAAAAAAAAAAAAAAAAGGCAAGATATTGTATAACTTATATATTCTATATCTAATGGTTTTAAAATGTTTATTTTACATTATTGAAGTTATGTGTAGTTTACAGTTCAGTTAGTATTTTTTTTTTTTCTCAATGTAACATATATTTTTGTACTGTTGAAAAGTTATGTAAAATTTTGTATCTCTTATGTGCAAGCCAAAGCATAGGCATCCTGAGAGGGTTAGCATATAAAATTTAATCCAGTAAAATTTACAATTTTATAAACTTTAAAAAGTCAAGTTAATCCAGCAAAGTTTAAAACTTTATAAGCTAAATTTTTCTTGAGGGGGTTCTCGTGACCTTAACAATAATAACGGTGACTGCAAAATAAAATATTTAAGACCAAATTTTTCCTAGAATGTCTACTACCTCTGAATGAGTTCCCACAGCCTTGCAGGCAAGCCTGGGAGAATTTCGTCCTGGAGAGGGGATATGAAAGGATAAAGAGAAGTAAGATTTTAAATTATTATTTTATTATTTTAAATTAATAGCGAGTGATAACTTAAAGAAAATCCCATTAAAAATTCTTACCTTGAAATTAATTCTAAAGTTTTCCCAGTAAAATAAGTTTTTTGACAATGCACTTTCATAACGTGAAAGTCAGAAAAATTGGACAACTTTTAAAATAAAAATGCTGAGTAAGTGCAACTCTCTGTTTCTTGTGGTTAAGTAATGCATATTAATTAAACCTGGAGATCCAGGCTGGAGCTAAGCTGTCAATCATAAAGTTAATAGCCAGTGATTAAGCAGAGGAGGACTAAATATTCGTACCCAAATACAAGGTATTTAAGCTGGAACACACGAGAAATCGTGGCTTTTTCCGATATTGACTTGCTTAATAAATCTATGTTAAATATTATTCTCATCATGTAAAAGCTCACTAACTAAACCTGTGGACCCAGAGGGGTACCACTCAGAGAATTGCCGACCAGCAGCATGGTTTCAGGACATATGACGCTCAGGATGTCTAACTTCAGGCCAAGACTGCATCTTGACTTTAATAAAGGATTATTAGTTAATCTGATGAACTCCTCATCCTTTCTAAGATGCTCACATCATGAGAAAACCAACCCACATAATATTACCGGACCCATGTTATGTTACATATATATATATATATATATGAGAGTATAATATATATCCACACACATTAAAATAATATAGTTAGACGACAAGTCTAAGGATATATATTCAAGAAAAAAGGTAAGTATAAAAGAACTTGAAAAAAATAAGTAATTTCAATTGAATGTGATGGGAGGCAGGTCATTATAATACTTAAATATTTCAGGATTATCATTTTAAAACTTTATTTTTGCAATATGAACATTATGAAAATGAGTGTTTCCATGTAAGATACTGAACACAAAAAAATATTTCAAGAAAAAAGCATCGGAATGTAAATATTATAAATTTCTAAATACATTATTTTATACCGGAAATTTTAAAATTTTCAATTTTTCTGGATGGAAATAAACCCCTTCGAGAAAAAAAAAAAAAACTGTTTTTTCCCCACATTTCCGTTTTTTTTTTTTTTTTTTTTTTTTTTTTTTCCCCGGACCATTCCTATCTCTATTTATAATATATAAGTTTTAAGTTAAAGAGAATAAATTACATACGAAATCACAAAATGAAAATGAAACATATGTAGAAACATTGAAACTGCATGCATAGAGCAAATCTCACTGGAATAATGAATTGCACTTGTACCATCCATGTCATAACTATGCTGTTTGAGGGAGACAGTGATAAAGAGTATTTTCGGTGAAGCATTTCACAATACAAGATCAGTAGAACTGCAATCTATGTGGTAAATGGAAGACCTACAGGAATACAGAAGGTTCGAGGGAAAACAAAAAGGAATTAGATCAAAAATATTATATAAGCAAAGAATTTTTTCGTCAATCTAGAATAAATGGTCGCCAATGGGATATTTTTTTGCCCAGGATTTGATGGAGCCTGATTATAATAAACTAATTAACAAACTTTTCTACAATTTCATCTTAAAAGACAAAAGAATATATAAACAAGACCTTCCGGCTTTTTCGGAAGGGTAGGTTGATTTCTTTTTCCTTATCAAGTAGCCGTCATTTTGTTTCAAAATGGCGGCTACAAATTATTAATGCACTTGGTAGAAATATTGATGTAGGCTATGCACATATGGAGTTTTAAGCAAATCGGTTCATAAATACACTTTTATGTGAATTTAAAATTTTCAAGTGGCCGGCGCTAGGAAAAAAAATGGTGGGTTAAGTTGAAAAATATATGAAATGAGTTTGTGAGATAAGTCTACTGTACACACATAGTTCGAATTAATTCAAAATCTCAAAAGTCATTGTGTTGAAAAATCAAGTGGCTCCCATTTCGATAAAAATGGCAGAGAAAGTTGCTCATCTAAGATATCGTTGCGAATTTGAAAATATTTTTTTTTTTTTTTTGTAGAAATTCTTTCAAAGAGACTTAGTAAGTTGATAAAATGTTAGTTTCCTGCATTTATAGTTTGTTTTAGCATTAAAATAGTCTAATTTTACCTTAAAAACGGATTAAAAAGATCCAGTAACGCATGTAATGGATTTGGCGCTAAATTTGGCGACTTTTCCCCTATGGCGACTCTTTTGGCGACTTTTGGCAAGAAAATACTTATTATCGATATACCAAAGATGGACGCAATAACGTGATTGGTTCATGAGTTACGTGAATTTTCTAAATTTTTGTTGTTTGAATGATAAATCCATTTTTCAACTTTGATTTGAATTGATTAAGTATTTCTAAAGTTCCAGCAAACACATCGAAGATATTTGAAGCATAGGTTACTGTCCAACTGTGGTTTAAATCAGTGCCGTGTTTCAAAAGTTATTATTATGGCAAATTTTCAAGTGGCAGTCTAAGTGGCTGCGACTTGTAAAACAAATTAGCAAAACAACTTTCCCATCGAAATCACCCAGTACATTTGTACGATAAGTTCATTGTCCAGTTCTAGTTTAAATTAAATCAGAATTTCAAAAATTATAATCAGAAGAAATTTTCAGGTGGCACCACTTGTAAGAAAAGTGGAGTGAGATGCCTAGCGAACTTATCTGAGATATTTGAATGATAAATCCACTACCCAAACTTGAAGCGAATTGATTCTGTCTTACTAAAGTTACCATAATGACAAATTTTCAAGTGGCCGCCACTTGAAAATAAAATTGCGGATCAAGTCATCAAGAGAACTTATCCTAGATATTTGAACCAAAAGTTCACTAACCAGCTTTTATTTGAATCAGTTTAGTATTTTAAAAGTTATCGTAATGGCATATTTTCAAGTGGCAGTGTGATTTCAAGTGACTGGAACTTAGACACAAGATGTCGGGACAAGTTGCCTAGTGAAAACATTCAAGATAATTATATGATAATATCACTGTCAAAATTTGGTTCGATTTGAAGTATTATTTCAAAAGTTATCGTGATTTTAAATTTTCAAGTATGAGCCTGATTTCAAGTGACCGCGCTTAACTTAAGATATCTGCCACTTTATTAAAAGTGGCGGATATAATTTATTAATAAACTTCATTGAGATCCTTATGTGGTCTGTATTTACATCACAATCCAAACAATTTCGGAATACGCTTTTTACAATTTAAATTTGAAAATTTCAAGTTGTCTCCACTTGAAAACAAAATGGCGGAACAACTTGGTTAACAAACTCATCCAAGATATTTATAAGATAAGTTAACACACTATTCAAATTTGGTTCGATTTGGAGTATTCTTTCGGAAGTTATAGGGATTTAAAATTTTCAAGTGGTAGCCTGATTTCAAGTGGTCCCGCTTAACTTAAGATATCTGCCACTTTATTAAAAATGGCGGATATAGTTTATTAATAAACTTCATTGAGATCCTTATGTGGTCTGTATTTACATCAAAATTCAAACAATTTCGGAATACGCTTTTTACAATTTAAATTTGAAATTTTCAAGTGGTCTCCACTTGAAAACAAAATGGCGGAGCAACTTGGTTAACAAACTCATTTAAGATATTTATAACATAAGTTAAGACACTGTTCAAATTTGGTTCCATTTGGAGTATTATTTCGGAAGTTATCATGGTTTTAAATTTTCAAGTGGTGGCCTAATTTCAAGTGGTCCCGCTTAACTTAAGATATCCGCCACTTTATTAAAAAATGGCAGATAAAGTTCATTAATAAAGTTATTTGAGACACTTGTGTAATCTATGTATACATCAAAATTAAAAGAAATTCGCAATAAGCTTTTTACAATTTAAATTTGAAATTTTCAAGTGGTTTCCACTTAAAAACAAAATGGCGGAGCAACTTGGTTAACAAACTCATCTAAGATATTTATAACATAAGTTAAGACACTGTTCAAATTTGGTTCCATTTGGAGTATTATTTCGGAAGTTATCATGGTTTTAAATTTTCAAGTGGTGGCCTAATTTCAAGTGGTCCCGCTTAACTTAAGATATCCGCCGCTTTATTAAAAATGGCAGATAAAGTTCATTAATATAGTTATTTGAGACACTTGTGTAATCTATGTATACATCAAAATTTAAAAAAATTCGGAATACGCTTTTTACAATTTGAATTTGAAATTTTCAAGTGGTCTCCACTTGAAAACAAAATGGCAGAGCAACTTGGTTAACAAACTCATCTAAGATATTTATAAGATAAGTTAAGACACTGTTCAAATTTGGTTCGATTTGGAGTATTATTTCGGAAGTTATAGGGATTTTAAATTTTCAAGTGGTAGCCTGATTTCAAGTGGTCCCGTTTAACTTAAAATATCTGCCACTTTATTGAAAATGGCGGATAAACTTCATTAATAAACATCATTGAGACCCTCATGTGCCCTGTATTTACAACAAAATTCAAGCAAATCTTGCTTTAAATATGCTTTTTACAATGTCGGTTTGAAATTTTCAAGTGGCTGCCACTTGAAAACAAAAAGTCGGAGCAACTTGGTTAACGAACTCATCCAAGATATTTATAAGATTAGTTCACTGTCCAAATTTGGTTCGATTTCGAGTATTATTTCGGGAGTTATTGTGATGACAAAATTTTCATTATAGATAGATAGATAGATATATATGTTACCGTTAAAACGCGAAATCCGTTAATCTGCAGATTACCTAGCTAATCTGCAGATTAACTAAAATGACCCGTTAAAGTGCGGAATAAAGAGTTTTCCGCATTTTAACTAGGTAATCTGCAGATTAACGGCTTCTGTGTCGTTAAAGTTCAAATGTTTGTTTCGAGCGTTAGTTTTTTTACATTCACTATGACGTCAAACAGTCATGTGATACAGATACGCGAATCCCAGATTAGTCTGTGACGCGATTGACCTTCAAACACAAACCAAAACTCTTATCCCTTCCGCTCCGCTTCCGCTGTGGTAATGATAAACAGTAAGCACAAAACGTGGATCATCGAAGTTATGATATTAGGTTTCTTCTTATGACCAACACAAAATTTAAAGTAACAAGTAAGTTATAATTGTTTTGATTTATTTCTTCTCTTTTTAAATTCTGTCAATATAAGTTTGATAAGGGTCTGCATTTTATTAATGAAATCTAATTTTAATTAAAGCTTTCTCTCGTGAAACTTCATTTTCAATTATGAATATTAAATTTACAACACAGTAATTATTCTCTCCCGAAATAAAACTATTAAACCACAACTTTTTAAAACTAATTTATTTTAAAATTGATTTAAATTACTATTACTTACTGAAAAAAAAAAAAAAATGTATTAATTTTTCCTCTGGAAAATATGGCAATCAATATTATGGCATTATTTAATAAATACTTAATATGAAATTTTTATGCATTTTTTAGCACTTCATTACAATTTTCTTTTTTGTTTCTTTCAATTTCAAGTTTCCTTTATATATTTTATATATCATGATTATATTTTTAATTTTAATTTTGTTCGCTTTTTCAGATAATTTCGTTGTAGTTTATCACATAAAATGTGTTAATAAAGTTTTTTTTTTTTTTTTTGTAAAATAATATATTTGCTAAAATTGTACAGATATATGTATGCCGCAAAATATAGTTTAATAAAGCATTGGAAAACTGTCATTTTAATTTTCATGCGTTCTAAAAATTATTAAAGCAATTTTAATTATTTGAAGTACTTCTTAAAATGCTTCTGATTTGTCTAATTTAATATTTCTTTAGCGAATTAAAAATTGGTGCATAATTTTTTTTAAATATAGTAATAGCAATATAAGTTGTTAATAAAACATTTTTTTTTTTTTAATTGTTAAATATTTTTATTTGAAAAGAAATCGTTACTGTATTACAATTCTAACATTCACTTATAAAATAGACTTTATTGAAAGCTATTAAAGATATTATATTTCATATTAAAAATGCATAACATCTTCAAACTTATATTGACAGAATAAAAAAGATGAAATAAATAAAAATAAATAAATAAAACAAATATAACTTTAAACGACATAAAAATTAAAACACATACAGATTAAAATAAGTAAAGAAAGAAAAGAAAACTATTTTTTTTCTTTTCCCGAATGAAAAAAACAAATACAACACAGCGTGCTTTAACATTACACCACCAGAGATCTTATTTTCACTTTAACGAGTGTATAGTAGGTAATGTGCAGATTACCTAGGTAATTCGCAGATTACCTAGGTAATTTGAGAAATGAAACAATTTTTCTCACTTTAACGGATCACCCTAGTTAATGTGCAGATTACCTAGCTAATCTGCAGATTAACTGATTTCTGCACTTTAGCGGTAACATATATATAGATAAACGAAGTGATTGCAATAGGTCGATTTCTAAAGAAATCAACCTAAAAATAATTACCTCTTGAAGTATAGCTATGTATAACATGATCTGGTAATCTTTCCAAACAAACAATTACTTCTGGTAGAGGTAATGAAAAACCATATTTCAGTGCAGCCTGTAAAATATAAAAGAAAAAATTTAAAGTTTTCATGTGTTAATAATCATATATATATATAAATACTTTGCAAACTACATCCCATAACTAAATGCTTCAGTAACAAAGCAAACAATGCAAAGCCAATCATTCGAAGGGTTAAAAAAAAAAAAAAAAAAATTTCTCTGAAGGAGATTTTTTTTTTTTTTTTTTTTTTGGAATTTCAGACATTTTAAAAATCAGAAAGCAAGAATTTTATATTTTGAAAATAACAGGATAAACAACTGAACTTTTAAATTTTTTCCTGACTATCTCATGTAAATTTGCCAAATTTTTCCAGGTTATTTTCTTCTACAAGTGGTTCTTTATAAATCAGTATTTTAATGTTTGGCTTCAATCAAAGTTTCCAGTTTTTTTTTTTTTTTTCTTTTTTAATTTAGTCATAATTCCTTGACTTTCACGAATTTCCATGTTTACCAAGTTGCTAGACAGCCTGTAGAAATTAGCAGAATTATTTTTTAAACGGAAAGTATACATATAATATTAGCCTTTATCAGTTTGTACTGCAAACAAAACCCCGGAATGTAATGGAAACAAATGAAAATAAATAATTTCTAAAATTTTACAAATATATATATTGGATTATTATATTTTCAAAAATCTTAATATGGATCCAGTAAGAAAGGTTTGTTCAGTTAAATACCTATGACTAAAATACCTGTTAAATACCTAAGCCCTCTAAACTAGTTGACATAGAGGGCTCTGCTCAGTTCCCAATTATATACTCGTTCTGTTAAATTTCTATTTTAGGGCATAGTATATAATATTTGTTTTAAGAGAAAATGAAGTTTACCAATCAAACAGCATGGTTGCAGAATCATATGCTTCGCCCACTAGGCTTCCATAACTCCACTTTGATGCATTTACCCATTTTAATTTGTTGTTTAATTTTACTGTCAGTTTCATATTTCAGTTTTCATGCAACTTTATCATATTTTCAATTCAATAATCCCTATCATGCAAGTTTTATGTAAAATACTGCCCTATTCTGCCATGTTAAAAAATTGCAAATTTCAAATAACATACAAAGTTTTCAAAATGGAATATCCACAGTTGATTATGTTCTTGCTAGTATTATAAATGACATTTTATAACTTGTCTAATATATTTATGATGAAGAAATCGTCATATTACACATTTAGTCGAAATTTTGCCCTATACTCCCATGTTAAAAAAATTGTAAATTTTGAATAACTTATCAAGTTTTCAAAGTAGAATACTCATAATCATGATGTTCATTCCAACATCATAAATGATATTTTAAAACTCGTTCAATATTTTTACTATAAAAATAATTTTCATAATAAATGTTTATACAAAATTTTCTCCGATTCTTCATTGTTAAGAAAATTAAAAATTTCCAAAAACTTATGTAGTTTTCAAATTTCAAGATTGAAAACAAGTAAGGCATTTTTGCAGTGTCATAAGTGAAATTTTAAAACTGGTGCGATTTCTCTGTGATTATTTGTTCTTGGGGCATAGTGTACACAGACTAACAAACTAACATATTAACAAACTGACTCCCTACAAACAAATACCAAGCCAATTTTGTGATTTATGGGTTCCAAACACCTCAAAACATGTAAAAAAAAAAAAAAAAAATCAGAATATTAAGGTTGAAAATTTTTCGATTACCTAAGTTCCTCATATGTATAAGTATGACGGGGAGTTAAAATTTAGAAATAATCCAAGATTTTTAAATAATCTATTTCCACAATTTAATTGCATATCAAATACTGAAAAATGAACCAAAACATTTTTATCAACCGAAACATACCATATAACAATAAATTGCTAGTAGCTCCAGGCAGATACCAGTAAGAACTCGTACTGTTCATATGTATAACATATAATAAGAAAAATAAACTTTTCCATGAATAATGTTTCATGAGGCAGCTGTTGGTTAAAGGCAAAATCAAAAGTAGATAAGGAATGGATAATGCTACATTTTTTGTGCAAGTGTGTGTGAAAGCAGGGGTGGGGGGAAGAGAGAAAGAAAGAAAAGATGTGGTAAGAGTTTTTGAAAAACAGGAGCTCTGCAGACCCTAAAAATATAAAGAATTCTGAAAAAAAAAAAAAAGTGTAAGTCTTATTAAGTTGTACTTAACACGATTTTCTTAAAATGGGCAATTAAAATTCATACTAAATTAAACAAATAAAAATATCATTTATTTTCAACATGCAAAAATCAAACTTAAAATTCATGTCGCCATTTTTCTTTTCTTATCTTTTTAATAAAAATAATTAGAATTATTCTATTATGTGTTAATTCTCAATCATCATTTTAAAAAATGATCAAGAAGAGAGAGAAAGAAGAAAAAAAATTATTAATATAAGTTTTCCAGTGATTAATAAACGAGTCATTCCATTTTAAATCAACAAATGGGGTGTGCAACACCATTTTTGATTTTGATGACAATTTGCACATGCTTTCCCCATACCTTTTAGACCACAAAAATATATTTTTTTTATTTAAAAAAAATTTACCCTTCGATATGTAGGCTATTTTTGTCGTTGCCAACAGCGAAAATTGGATATTTTGATGCTTTGCGTTATGAACTATAACTTTTTTTCTATAAAAGCTATCAAGCTCAACTATAGCTCATTGGAAAGCTAAAAAAAAGATCTTTTTCCATATGGTATCAATAAATTTGAGATTTAAAAACAAAGGTTATTTTTTCAAGGTCAAAGTTTGTGATGCAAAATTAATTTTTTGCCACTTTTGAAAATTAAAAAACCTATGAAGGGCTTGGAATAACAAGCCCTCTTTTTTTTCTTATAAACATATATATAGTTGCTTATTGTATTAAAAAGTTTGGCTTGTTATTCAGCCCCCTTCACAAGATACGACCCCCCAAAGTTGCAAATTTTCTAAAAAATCCAATTTTCAATGCTAAAAAAATGCATGTGGGGGGCAAGGTAGATTTTTTTTTACTTGTGTGATTTTAAGTACTTCTTACCATCTTTCAAACAAAAAAAAAGTTACTTTGTTATTCAAAGGCGTTTGGCAGCTATAAGGGTCTAAATTTTCAAATAATTATACTGAAACAACGCAATTATTTTCATACTTCTTAATCTTAGGTGTTAGTGAAAAGTTATTTTTTACTTAATTGTTAGTTTTAAATGGTGAAAACAACTAAAACGACTAAGAAGAGTTGTCAAAGAACACATTTAAACTTTGATAAGCTAATTTAAGGTTTCTAACATCTTGGTATATAGAATTTAACTTACCTCTCAAAACATGCAAAACTTTTTTGTTCAGTGGTTTATTGTCTCATAGAGAAGAGTTGACAAATGTTCACTCATCACAGGTGTGATATTATGACCTTTTCCCTGTGCTGACCATAGTTCTGACGCAGTCATGATTTTCAAAATATCTTGAAACCGAACCCAAGTTTGGTTATCATGACTTGATTTTTTAAACGATGTTCCAGGTCCTTTAGGATGAAAAAAGTGGATCCTGTATTCTTCTTCGACATCAAATACACATTCTGTTATCGCTGAAACTTTTCTTTTT
This sequence comes from Salticus scenicus, assembly GCA_963930645.1. Lineage (NCBI taxonomy): Eukaryota > Metazoa > Arthropoda > Arachnida > Araneae > Salticidae > Salticus > Salticus scenicus. The sequence continues at coordinate 281,162,355 of OZ005652.1, read as the reverse complement.
AATGTAGATGATTTACGATTGCGCGATAATTTGGCAACTTTCACAGGTGATACTCCAAGGGCACTACATGCTACATTTACAGACTCGACTAAATCACATTCAGGTATGTACATTTCTTCATTATTATCTTTATAGGTTTCAACTCTCTGATTTTGAATTTTATTTAAACATTTAGAGCACAGAGATTTTCCAGGGATAAGATTCAAATTTGTGTTTTTCAAATACAAATCTTTGCTTATGATTCTCAGCGATTTTGTAATCACCTTATTATGTTCCGAAAATGGGTCACAGCAGGAAGTTCCATAAAGGTGAGAAAATTTATCTAAAAACTTTTTTGCATGGTAAGTACAAACAGTTTCAATTGTTTTACATCCAGTTCTCAATTGCAATAAAGTTTTATCATCATCATTATACTTAGAAATACTCTCTACAGTTGACTGCCTACTATAACTTAAAATGTTACAATTATCTTTCATAAAAATTCCTATGGAGCATTTAGAGTTATCCATAATTCATTTACTCTTTATATGCAGAAAAACAAACTTATATTTAAGAATTCTAAAAAATAATTTCTTTTTTTACCTTCAACAAGGACAGTTATTCACCAAAATATTCTGTAAATATGTATATTTCTTGACCTTGAAATGAAAAAACCTACATGAAAGACAAAAATTTACAAGATTTTACAGCAAGAACACTTCCCAGCAACCTACTCCTTTCAGAGTTAAAGAAACAACTAAGTTATAAAGCAGTTCCATGTGACATCATTGGCAGGCAGATCATTTGTCTTACCCTATATTATTGGTCAAATTGTATCCAATAATATTCAAGCAGCCTTGTCATTGGCACAGTTCCTACCACAGGTAGGTACTGTTTGCCTAAAGGGAACTGTGCTATACATGTGGGAGCAAGGCTGGACAAGTTGAAATCTGTCTATTCTTGCTTTTAACTGGCAAATAGATTACTATAAATGAGGAAAAGTAGGAATATGATATATTCTTATTTGTGAGGTCAATCTAAGTCCATCAAATAAAAAAAAATAATAATAAATGACATGTTTCCAAAAAAAAAGTACATGAAAAAATTGGATGGTTTTAGTGTGATTATTTGAAAATTCAGACCCTTATAGCTGCCAAACGCCTTTGAATAACAAAGTAATTTTTTTTTTTTTTGTTTGAAAGATGGTATGAAGTACTTAAAATCACACAAGTAAAAAAAAATTTACCTTGCCCCCCACATGCATTTTTTTAGCATTGAAAATTGGATTTTTTAGAAAATTTGCAACTTCGGGGGGGGGGGGGGGGTTGTATCTTGTGAAGGGGGCAGAGTAACAAGCCAAACTTTTTAATACAATAAGCAACCTTATATATGTATACAAGAAAAAAAAGAGGGCTTGTTATTCCAAGCCCTTCATAGGTTTTTTAATTTTCAAAAGTGGCGAAAAATTAATTTTGCATCGCAAACTTTGACCTTGAAAAAATAACCTTTGTTTTTAAATCTCAAATTTATTGATACCATATGGAAAAAGATCTTTTTTTTAGCTTTCCAATGAGCTATAGTAGAGTTTGATAGCTTTGATAAGAAAAAAGTTATAGTTCATAAAGCAAAGCATCAAAATATCTAATTTTTGCTGTTGGCAACGACAAAAGTAGCCTTCATATCAAAGGGTAATTTTTTTTTTAAATAAAAAAAAATATATTTTTGTGGTCAAAAAGGTATGGGGAAAGCACATGCAAATTGTCATCAAAATCAAAAATTGTCATGCAACAACTTTTTTGAAAATTTGTTGATTTAAAATGGAATTACCCAAACTAAAGAAAAATGTTTATAGAATTCAATAAGAGAAAAAAATTAACTCACATCCACGATTATTGAGTCATTATCAACTGGTTTAGAATCTTCAGCTGAAAATAAAGAGTCCATTAGTTATTAAATGAAATTATTTTATTAAATATTTAATGCATTCAGGGCTATAAAAAAGCCAGCATTTTTTTTTAAAAGGCCAGACCGCCTGGCTCTTTTAAATAAAAGCCAGTCTTACCCTTTTTACGTATATATCTTAGTATGCATTTAAAATCATCTTCATTCTTGTTATTATAGTATCTAATGAGTAAACAATGTGACAAAAACATTCTCTTTATATAGTTATAAAGGCATTTCTAATCATTTGAACAGGACTTAAACTGCCATTAGTTTTTTTAGTATTTTGCTAAAATATGTTGGCAAGAATTTCATTAAACAGAAAAAAACATAGATTCATAAAATATTTCTATATAATAACCTCTAATTTTTATTCAAATATTTGCAGGAAAAAATTACAAAAACACTGAGATTATCAAGAATCATTAAGTATATCCCTTTCCGACCCAGGCCACACGATAGTGCGGGTTAGACATCCACTTACATTCTTGCATCTGGACAGGGGCCGCTTTACAATTTTGGCGGCCCTAAGCAATGGATTTTTGGCGGCCCCCTCTAATAGATATTAAGTCAGGGCAGCTTATAGATTTCATGTGACCTCAGGTAAATTTTTTTACTGTGATCCCTCTCCCTTCACCCCTTCTACCTTACAAAAGAGGAAACTACTATATTAAGATTCAACTTATTCTAATATTATAAGTAATATAAATTTATATAACTTTTTTTTTTTTCGGGGGGGGGGGGGGGGGGGGGGGGGGAAGAATTGAACTGGATCCGGCATATTTAGCAATAAGAAAAAATAAACAAGTTGAATCAAACTTTTAGTTTTTCTGCTTGATTGTGCTAAACGTTCAATTGGGAAAATGCCTTAAAATTTCTGTTTATACTAATCTCCATTCTCTACATGACATCGCACATATAGATGTACAACGGAACTACTGTACATCAATACTGTTATATCTGTACATGTTACTCATATGCCATATACAGCTTGCACCAATAACTGTTTGACCGAAAATTTGAGTAAAATCTATTATAATGGAATGAAAAAGAAAATTTGTGTATGGACAGAAGAAAAGGGAATTTGAAATCTGTCATTCCCTCACCATTGTTTAGCTATCAGATTGCGGCATCGCATCACTAAACAGAGTGAATCTATCAAGTTGCTACATTTTTACCACCGACAAAGTTCCAGAGTGGATAATAACAATATTAAAGTATTACTGCTTTTTTTTTTTTTAATTAATAATTATTTTTATTATAATTTTAATCCTTCCATAATAAATGGTAGTTTTACATTTTACATTAAACCAGATGATAACAAGAATTTGTTTCATTTTTTAAACAAGAATGTAAAATCCTTTGGTTTGCATAACTATTAATATTTTCCAAATGTATGTCTTGTTGCCTTGTTTAACTTTTACTGTACTTTGCCTACGTTATCACACAACGGAAAAAAATGCAGACAGACAAACTAACTGAATTCATAATCACTCCAAAACATTGTTGAAAAGTGTTAAAAAACCTTAACATAAACTGACATGCAGTTCTAACAATTTCCAATTGTAGCTCTTAAGCTCTTATGTGTTTGAATATTTTGGTGCGATCTTGTAAATCTTAATGCTAAATATACCCTATTCTATAGATTTTTTTTTTTTTTTAATCATGCGAATAATAAATCTAAATTTTAATACGATTTTCGTTGTACAAAGTTTTTCAAATGTGATTTATAAAACTACATCTTATTGAAAGCAATTAACTGTCATTCTTTTGGGTGTCCCTGTACACAAGCTAGTTATCATATTTCTACCATTTTAAATAGCTATATGGTCATGCTGACAAACCGAAGTCGTCAACATTTTCAACCTTTATTGAAAAGTGTTAAAAAAGCTTTCCCCTTCACTTTTGCTTGAACCTTTTCCTCAATGTATATGGGAAATAAAATTTTTATTAATTCATTTCTTAGTGGATTGATTTATCAGATGAAATTTTGTGTTGGCTATTATTAATTGCAAACTAATCACTTTCAAACACAATTACGAACCTTTTCATTCATAAACGCGCAACATAATATTAGATATTCTTATATGAATCGATTGCTAGTGTTTAAAACCGATTGACTACGCCAGGGTCCGAGGCCTATTGGTAGAATGCCCTCCGAGGGGGGGGGGAGTCTTTCTAAGGAGACTTAGCCCGTATTTACGCGAGTTTCGGAAAAAAAACACGGAAAATTCCGAACGTTTAGGTTGATGAGCGCGACCTGGGATTGAACCGGGTGTTGTAGAGATTGTTGGTAGTATAGATTGATGTCCTTTTGATAGCCGTGATAGTCTAAAAAAATTAAGGATTAAATGCGATGTGCCAATAACAATCCAGATTGCTCGAAAACTCAGATGATTATTTATTGAAGAACAGTTACATATAATTTTTAATTGGGATGGAGAAATTGATCCACAATATTAGTCCGAACAATCATGAACAATAAAATATATTGTCTAATCCAAATAAATTTTACAGGAGGAATTAGCAGATGAATATATCTAGATACACCTTTTTGGATAGCAATATCTAAATAGGCACGGGAGTACAAACAAAACAGCGAATGAAGCGAAAGTGATAAAAAGTGAACTAGAAGTTTGGCAAAAACATTAATTTCAAAAAGAACTTTCGCCAAATTAGGATGTTGCAGCAACACCAGTTTTTTAAGTCAGTTAGGAAAATTTACATATATTATTTTTAAATATTGTGGCTTAGATCTTTCTCGCCATAAGTACGTTATACATTATATGTTAACCATAAAATTCGTTGAGTTATTCTGATAAATAAAATCGATTTAATTCTGAAATTACGGAATATCAAGTTAGATTACACATAATAATTCATGCTGACGCCAGATATAATTACACATTTCCTTGAGTCTCGATGATGAATTGACAGATTTAATATTATGAAAATAATAATAACTTTTATTTCTCGCGTTTTCAAATCTATTTCTGAAAATGTATATTAATCGTTGATAGAAGTATTAGACTTATTTGATACGAGTTAATTAATGACAAGCAGCCGCAACACGGTACTTATGATTTTCATTCCGTTATTATATATATATATATATATATTTTTTTTTTTTTGGAATGAAGAGATGATTCAAGGCTATTTCTTTTTTTCTTTTCTTTTCTTTTTTTTAATCTGCAATATTTGAAAGAATATAACATTCGCTTTTGGAGAAAATAAATCTAATTCTTTTCGTTTTGAAGAAGCCTTTTAAAAAAGGAAAAAATAAATAATTTTAAGAAGTTAAATGCAGTTAAATTTTAAGAAAGAATATGTAATTTTCAATATCACACCGGGCACTTCTTATCTACCAGCTTTGAGCGCAGAACCGCTCGACCACTGGTGGGCCTGTGAAGCGAATCAAAGTAGCGTTTAATTTTTCTGTATGAAGGTAAAGCCTTTTGCAGAAAAGACTACCTAAAGTCAACGCATGAAACAGATTTTCTAGCAGTGTTACCAGATCTGGCGGAATTTTTTATTCAATAATTACAATAATTTTGAGAAGTGATATTTGATATACAAAAAAGACTATCAATCTTCGAAGTGATTAGGTAAACATTACAATAAACAATTACTGGTGACTATTGAATAAAAAATCCGCCAGATATGGCAACACTGTTTTATAGACACCATCGACGAGAAAAGATCGCCCTTATGTAATTTAAATTTACTCTTATTTATTTTTTAATCTTAATTTATATATTTTACGTATTTTTTTATTCTTAAGATCTTTCTGAAATCTGAACTATTTTCTGACTTGTTTACGAAGTTATTTTTCGCAAATGTATAAAACTTACATGAATTTTTTAGTTAGATATACTTATAAATTTAATAGTGATTTTTTCTATTTTCTTATTCTTAATTCTATTATTTCGTTTAGTTGATTATGGATGAATTTGATATAAAGAGTTGGAATTTTCAGCTGAATGAGCTCAAAAATGAGGACGCCATGTTAAAGTGTCAAACGCGTTTGTGATGTCAAGTAAAAGGGCCTCGAATTTTTGATATTTAATAAAACTATCGTGAATAAATTCTGTTATCCTGATGGGTGGTGCATGGAATGTTTAGGTCTAAAACCAAATTGTTCAGGTTGAAATTGCAAACATTCAGCTCCTCATCATCATTTTTTCCATCTAATTTGAAAAGATCTAGCTTTCATTCATTATCACATTCAAATCAAAGAATATATTTATTAAAAATCAACATTTAGTACCTTAACCAGAACATCTAATTTTTATTCCCAACTGCAAAAACTCATCTCAGAAATTTTTACGAAGTTTTACTTTAATAACGTAAAGAATTCATTTCAACGTTCATTCATTTCTTGTATTTTAAACTTGTTCGCAAATTCTGGTGGTAGTTTATTTTAAATGTGCGAAATTTCCTTGCCCCTGAAAGGGTTAAGCTGTTTTTATACAAAGTTAAAATCCTTAAAGAAGGTTACTTTTAATTTACAAATGAATATACACATATTCCTTAAAAGAGAAAAAAAAAATAAAAATATGAAAAATTGATTTATGATTTTCGCTTTTCTTTCACCATTTTTTTCCCCTTTAAATTTTGGCCGGTGTTTCAATTTTTTTGGCGGCCCTCCTTTTTCGGCAGCCCTAAGCGATCGCTTAGGTTCGCCTAATGGTAAAGCGGGCCCTGCATCTGGAACAGTTGTATGTAATAAAATCAGGAAATGAACGATCGAGCTAATTAGCAGAAAGTGTAAAGTACAATTTTCAATCAACAAATGCCGGTCATAGTCCATATTTTTCTTTCAGTTTTAAAAAACAGAAGAATGGGTAATGTTTTAAGGTAAAAATGTTTCAGGTCGGAAAGGGATATTTAGATTTCATTTCAAATTTTAATGGCTGAATTTAAGTGCAAAAATATTTAAAAGTATGCTAGAATTCAGAATTCCCTTCATAGAAGCAATGTCAGCACTAGTATTGGTCAATGATCTATCCCCATTTATTACTACTCTTTTTAATTGCTTCTTCATTTTGCAGTCATCTGTCTCCTTTTCTATAGTTGAAATTGAAACAAAGTTTCACTGACAGATGACCATAAGTATGGTTCTTGATTAATATTATCAATGAACAAAAGAAATAGAAAACAAAATTGTGAATAACCAAGTTAAGAAAAATAAGTCAAAAGTACCCAAAGAATTAAATTAACTTTCGAAAAAGTTAAAATACTGCTTGTGCATTTCAGCTAAAATGTTAAAGAAACTTTTATGCCAGGTTGAACCCTGCATTTAAATAATTGTTTCTAGCACATGTTTTACACTATGAATATAAATAACGTCATTTGTTTATAGGGAGAAAAAACCCCATAAAAGTTATTGCTAATTTACATAGTTTCCAATCGTCTATTTAGAGTTTAAAGTTTTTTTTTTTTTTCTTTTTTAATACTTTTATAATCATAATGTACTAATACATTCTTGTATTTGTTTCTTCTCATATTTATACAGAAAGAGAAGGAAATTGATTTTGGCTAGCTTGCATTTCTCATAATATGAAGGAATTTATCTAAGAATCAACTGGAATGGTTACCGATCTATCAACATATCAACCTATAAAATCACCTTGCAAGAGGAAAACTAAATAAAATAAAAGATAAAATCTTACACAAGCCAAGAAATAACAAAATAAAAATAAATATGTGTGGCACTCGAGGACTGCCGCGGTAAAGCTATTGCATAGCATTTTTTATCAACTTATGCAATTATAGTTATTTATTTATTTTATTTATGCAGTATTTTTTTTTTCTTTCATATTAATTCAAGTTTTTTCTTTGATATTAATTCAAATTACACTTTTTGAGTGTGGTGACCGATAAGAAAACAATTTTTTTTCTTTTATTGAATAAATGAGAATATATCTGCAATGAGAATATATCAAAAATATCCGCAATCGATTTGTAGGTATCGAAAACCTCGATGTACCAAATTTCAATGATCTAACTCCATTTTTTGAAAAAAGGTATTTTAATAGGTTTTTAAAGGCCTGCAAGTCGAATGGGGATATTCAAGTTTTTTCTTTGATATAATTTCAAGTTACACTTTGTGAGGGTGGTGACCGATAAGAAAACAAATTTTAATAGAGAAAAGGTATTTAATAGGTTTTAAAGGCCTGCAAGTCGAATGGGGATATTCAAGTTTTTTCTTTGATATTAATGAATAAGATAACAATAATAAGAAAGCAAATTTTAATAGAGAAAAGGTATTTTAATAGGTTTTAAAGGCCTGCAAGTCGAATGGGGATATTCAAGTTTTTTCTTTGATATTAATTCAAGTTACACTTTTTGAGCGTGGTGACCGATAAGAAAACAAATTTTAATAGAGAAAAGGTATTTAATAGGCTTTAAAGGCCTGCAAGTCGAATGGGGATATTCAAGTTTTTTCTTTGATATTAATTCAAGTTACACTTTTTGAGCGTGGTGACCGATAAGAAAGCAAATTTTAATAGAGAAAAGGTATTTAATAGGTAGGTTTTAAAGGAATGCAAGTCGAATGGGGACATTCAAGTTTTTTCTTTGATATTAATGAATAAGATAACAATAATGATAAGATAACAATAATGATAAGAAAACAAATTTTAATAGAGAAAAGGTATTTTAATAGGTTTTAAAGGCCTGCAAGTCGAATGGGGATATTCAAGTTTTTTCTTTGATATTAATTCAAGTTACACTTTTTGAGCGTGGTGACCGATAAGGAAACAAATTTTAATAGAGAAAAGGAATTTAATAGGTTTTAAAGGCCTGCAAGTCGAATGGGGATATTCAAGTTTTTTCTTTGATATTAATTCAAGTTACTCTTTTTGAGCGTGGAGACCGATATAAAACAAATTTTAATAGAGAAAATGTATTTAATAGGTTTTAAAGGCCTGCAAGTCGAATGGGGATATTCAAGGTTTTTCTTTGATATTAATGAATAAGATAACAATGATAAGAAAACAAATTGTAATAGAGAAAAGGTATTTAATAGGTTTTAAAGGCCTGCAAGTCGAATGGGGATATTCAAGTTTTTCTTTGATATTAATTCAAGTTACACTTTTTGAGCGCGATGACCGATAAGAAAACAAATTTTAATGGAGAAAAGGTATTTAATAGGTTTTAAAGGTCTGCAAGTCGAATGGGGATATTCAAGTTTTTTCTTTGATATTAATTCAAGTTACACTTTTTGAGCGTGGTGACCGATATAAAACAAATTTTAATAGAGAAAAGGTATTTAGTAGGTTTTAAAGGCCTGCAAGTCGAATGGGGATATTCAAGGTTTTTCTTTGATATTAATGAATAAGATAACAATAATGATAAGAAAACAAATTTTAATAGAGAAAAGGTATTTTAATAGGTTTTAAAGGCCTGCAAGTCGAATGGGGATATTCAATTTTTTTCTTTGATATTAATTCAAGTTACACTTTTTGAGCGTGGTGACCGATAAGGAAACAAATTTTAATAGAGAAAAGGTATTTAATAGGTTTTAAAGGCCTGCAAGTCAAATGGGGATATTCAAGTTTTTTCTTTGATATTAATTCAAGTTACACTTTTTGAGCGTGGTGACCGATATAAAACAAATTTTAATAGAGAAAAGGTATTTAATAGGTTTTAAAGGCCTGCAAGTCAAATGGGGATATTCAAGTTTTTTCTTTGATATTAATTCAAGTTACACTTTTTGAGCGTGGTGACCGATATAAAACAAATTTTAATAGAGAAAAGGTATTTAATAGGTTTTAAAGGCCTGCAAGTCGAATGGGGATATTCAAGGTTTTTCTTTGATATTAATGAATAAGATAACAATAATGATAAGATAACAATAATGATAAGAAAACAAATTTTAATAGAGAAAATGTATTTAATAGGTTTTAAAGTCCTGCAAGTCGAATGGAGATTTTCAAGTTTTATCTGATCTACTTTATACACAAATTTTACGCGTACAGCTATTCACTGTTGTACATAGATGACAGATACCTATACACCTATATACTTTCTCACAAACAGCTGCTTATGTATTCGTCCGATTTCGGAGCAGCTCGTCTCGATCTGTGCGAGCTTCGTACAGCCGAAGTTTACCGAACTGTGTTAGGTTTTTTTTTCGTTACGGAATTTTTCAATTCGGACGCCGCGCTCAAAGCCCGCGATAAAAGCTATACAATAGCTTAAAAATAATAAAAGTTTACTACTTAAAAAGTTTTGTGATCGTTTTGTTCAATTGCACAAATTTAACTGAAAGAAATTTTTCCACATGAGATTTGTAGGTGCTGAAAAAGTGGAAAAACCATTAAAAATATTGTTATTTAAAAACTAAGCCAAATGATTAGAATTTTTTATTTCTTACAGCATTGCTACTGAGTAAGAATTATTTATTAATAATTTAAAATGTATTGAACAGAATCAATTTATTAATAAAGACTATGCTTTTTGTTTTCCTATATTTGCAATTCAGAATGATCTTTGTTGAGTAATTTAACTCTTTTTAAATTTATTTTTTTATAACAATATCAATTTAATTACATTAATGCTCTAGGTGTCACTTTTATTTATTTATATATATGTTACCGCTAAAGTGCAGAAATCAGTTAATCTGCAGATTAGCTAGGTAATCTGCACATTAACTAGGATGATCCGTTAAAGTGAGGGAAATTGTTTTATTTCTCAAATTACCTAGGTAATCTGCGAATTACCTAGATAATCTGCACATTACCTACTAGGCACTAGTTAAAGTGAAAATAAGATATCTGGTGTTGTAATTTTACAGCACGCTGTGTTGTATTTGTTTTTTCATTCGGAAAAAAAATAGTTTTCTTTTCTTTTTTATTTCTTTCTTTACTTATTTTAATCTGTATGTGTTTTAATTTTTATATCTTTTAAAGTTATATTTGTTTTATTTTTTATTTATTTCATCTTTTTTATTCTGTCAATATAAGTTTGAAGATGTTATTCATTTTTAATATGAAATATAATAGCTTTAATAGCTTTCAATAAATTCTATTTTATAAATGAATGTTAGAATTGTAATACAGTAATGATTTCTTTTCAAAATAAAAATATTTAACAATTTAAAATTAAAAAAAAAGTTTTATTAACAACTTATATTGCTATTACTATTTAAATACTAGAAATATTAAATTATATAAAATATTACTAGAAATATTAAATTAGACAAATCAGAAGCACTATTTAAGAAGTACTTCAAATAATTAAAACTGCTTTAACATTTTTTAGAATGCATGAAAATTAAAATGACAGTTTCCAATGCTTTATTAAACTATATTTTGCAGCATACCTATATCTGCACTAGTTTAGCTAGCAAATATATTAATTTTACTAAAAAAAGAAAAAAAAAAAACCTTTATTGACACTTTTTATGTAATAAACTACAACGAAATTATCTGAAAAAGCGAACAAAATTAAAATAAATAAATAAATAAATAAAAATATAATCATGATGTATAAAATATGTACAGGAAACTTGAAACTGAAAGAGAGAAAAAAAAAATGTAATGAAATGCTAAAAAATGTACAAAAATTTCATATTAAGTATTTATTAAATACCATAATATTTTTTCAAAGTTAATAATTAATATATCTTTTTTTTTTCAATAAGTAATAGTAATTTAAATCAATTTTAAAATAAATTAGTTTTAAAAAGTTATGGTTTAATAGTTTTAGTTACTGTAATGGTTTAATAGTTTTAGTTACTGTAAATAATTACTGTAACGTAAATCTAATATTCATAATTCAAAATGGAGTTGCACGAGAGACAGCTTTTAATTAAGATTAAATTTCATTAATAAAATACAGACCCTTATCAAACTTATATTGACAGAATTAAAAAAGATAGAAATAATATCAAAATTAAAACAATTATAACTTACTTGTTACTTTAAATTTTGTGTTTGTCATAATAATAAACTTAATCATGGCTTCCATACTCCACATTTTGCGTTTGCCGTTTATCGGTTTATCATCATAGCGTAGCGGAAGTGAAGGGGTAAAAGTTTTAGTTATGTTTGAAGGTCATTCGCGTATCTGTATCACATGGCTGTTTGACGTCATAGTGAATGTAAAAAAAACTAAGGCTCGAAACAAACATTTGAACTTTAACGATACTGAAACCGTTAATCTGCAGATTACCTAGTTAAAATGCGGAAAACTCTATATTCCGCATTTTAACGGGTCATTTTAGTTAATCTGCAGATTAGCTAGGTAATCTGCAGATTAACGGATTTCGCGTTTTAACGGTAACATATATATTTTTTCCATTCTCATTATTTCTCATAACAAAATAAAGAAAAAAAAAAACTTGATTTTAGCTGGGTTTTTAAGCAGCTTAAAAAAAATAAAAATTCTAGCCAGCTTTTTTTTTTTTTTTTTTTTGCCTGGTAAAAATTCGGCAGACATTACATATTTTTAAAGTTTGTTATGCAGTAACTTTAGAGAAAGATGATAAGTAGGTCGATTGGTAAATTTCAATGAAAAATATAACAAATTAACACAATGGATATCCAATACAACAGAACTTGAAAAAATAATTCCATTAAATTATTTAATACCTTTATCATACTTAGCAAATTCAACATCTGTATTTTTCAAAATAGCAACACTGTAATTTATATTATTATTAGCAGACACTGCCTGCTTTGTTGGGCACTATATTTAAATGAATTCTCAAAATTACATAAAACTTATTAATATAAAAATCTTATAAAATAAGAAATAATAATAATAATAATAATGAAACCGGTCAAAACCTGTCTTTTTTATTAAAAAATCAAATCAAATGGTAACAAATGTAAAACAATGAAGCAATTTCAATTGGATACACTATTTAATATACAGGGTGTTTCATATTGAATGGGACAAAAAAAAAAAAAAAAAAAAGGGCTGTCAAAGACAGAATTTAATTTCATACGACAGGACTAATTTTATATATTAATCGTGTGTGTATGTATATATTTTCATTGCTTGAATATTTGTTGGTTATATCCAGAAGATATAGTCAACAAATATTTCAGAAGCCATCATCAATATATATTCAGAAGATATTGCCAACAGTTATTCAGAAGCCAACATCAATACTTATTCAGAAGATATCCCCAATAAACATTCAGAAGCTATCATCAATACTTATTCACAAGATATTGCTAACAAATATTCAGAAGTCATTCAATTTATGAATGGTGATGGTTTTGGATACAGAAATCAATAATTGTTTTTTACATGTAATCAAGGATGAATGTCTCACTTATCAGTAGGTTTTGAAAAATGTAAAAGTTGTTGCAGATTTGGCAAAATATTTCGAACTAGTTCATGAAATTAAATGGTAAAATTAGATATTTTCAGGGATCTTGGCAAATTCAAGATATAATACCAAAAATGGTAACAGCGTAAAATTGCTGCCTGAAAGAAATAGGCCTGTTGTACTAAAAAGCATACCTGTGAATACTGTAATTACTTTATTTTTTGATAAATCAAATTTACAATGAAACTATAGCTAGCCAAATTTCTATAGATGTTCTATATTTGCCCCTCAGGTGACACAGCAAATATCTATGCAGTATTTCAGTTTCTACCACACTTGTGATAGAATATCCTTTGTCAAAGATTCAAGCACTTCAGTTATTTGTCCCATCAGCTGCTGTAAGTTCTGGGAAAATAGACTGTGAACTCTTTTTCTTTAATAAAACCCCCCACAGAAAAATCCCAAAGGGTTAGATGGTGACCAAAAAAGCAATAGCAGATCGTTTGATCCAGCACAGCTAATCCAGCAAATGGCCTAGGCTATCATTCAGGTACTGACATATACTTTTATGAAATTGTCTAATGATGCACCATCTAATGATTTTTTCTCCCTTAGTCTTCACATGCTAAATCTTTGGTGTGCTTCTATGTAATTGGTGCTGTCATTTTAATTAACAGTGGCTCAAGCAGCAATTTTGTAACTGGAAGATTTTTTGCTGCTGCCAGATAAAACTTGTATAATTGTAGTGTTAGAATTAATTTGTTTTGGCTAAATAAATAAATTACCAAATTTATACTATGCTATTTTTTTTTTTTTTTTTTATTGCTGTTCCAATCAATATGAAGCACCTTGTATCTTTATAGTCAACACTAAAGATATGACTTTTAGATCCATTATTCCCTTTACCTCAGAAAAACTATCTATCTAAAAATTCAATTAATATAAAAAAAAAGAATCACTTGATAAGAAAGTATAATATAATTTTAAATATAATACATACTTTTACTGTCAAAAAATATAGCACTCATTATGCCATTAAATGCATCCACAGGAGTTTTTCCACAGCGTTCTCTCCACATTAATTCATCTAGATACATTTGTAATAAGTCAGAACTCATTTTTTGAACTTTAATTGACTGAAACATAGTTTTTATATGACCTTGAAGATAATTTGTAATTGTCAATGTATGATACAAAGAACTATTAATATCTGTGACACTTTGGTCTGAAAAAACAATGTGAATCTTTTCTTCCATAGAGTAACGACCTAAATATTTGTTAGAATTTACAATTACAGTACTCTCTGGTAAAAGCCAAGAAATCAATGTCTTTCGAATTATATCTATATGAAGTTTAATATCAGAAGAAAATGTGCGAAATCTTGAACACTTTGTGTCTCTCTCCATAGCACCAAGAATAAAGCAATTAGCAAATCTGACAAATGCTACTTCAACCAAATGTTTTTTTCCACCAATTTTAAAAGGTGCAGATTCTGTAAATATAGAACAGAGTTTTTGAATTTGACGAAAGACACCAATGATGTTGAATTCATTCATAGGTATTGCTTGTGTTAGAACATTGTAATCTGATTGCACAGCCCAATGAAAAATGATGGCATTGATAACATTCAATGGAAAACCAATAGAAGCAAAGAATGGTGGCCTTGAGAAATTATTTTCAAATTTACATCTAAAACAAAATTAAATAAAATTAATAAAAATAATTACAATAGTTACATACTTTTTTTTTTTTTTTTTAAGAAGAGAAAAGTATTACTATTTAATGGATTTAAAAGGTATAGAAAAGTAATAAAAGACATATTCTTAATTCTAAAACAAACACATTTTTTATGTAAAATTATAACAATTTTAAATTTTCAAAAACAGTAGATACAGGTTAATCAATATGCATTTATGTCATAAGTTTTGGTACAGTTAAAATGGTCAATTGCAATAAGCATTAAATTATATTGCATCTACTATTCAATTATTGGTAATATATTACTAAAAACCTGAAATAATAGAAGATAAAAATTCAATAATAAAAGCATATAAACATAAATATATTGTTATGTATACTCTTATTACAAGAAGAGCTGCAAAATTACAAGTTACAGAACTACGATCAGCCCATTAAATGCCCCTATATCAATTCCATCAAAACTTTTTTAATTTTCAAATGTTTTGGGTTTCAATATGCATCTTTAATCATACGTAGTGTAGTTTAAATAATTAAAAAATGTTTATTTTGTTAGAAGATTTAATATAGTTTCAAAATGGGAGACTTGGCAACTAATGGGGGTAGCACAGATGTAACTGTAAAACCCATTTAAATTAGTTTTCTCGATCCCTGTTTGTTATAATTTAAGAAAAGAACTGCCTTCTTTCATATTCAGTGTTTTCTAAAACCCTGCACTTTAATGAGTTATTTTTGGTGATTTCTTTCTTTTTCTTATGCAGTAAAAACAGGCAATTCCGTTTGAATAATTAAAAAAGTAAAATAAATTAGAATTTTCATTACAAACTTTTTGAAAAAATTACCAAAGAAGCTAGGCATATTCAATAAAAAAAAAAATATATATATATATATATATATTTATCTTAATTACTTGTAGACAAAAAAAATCTTTAGCAAATGTTCCCAAAATGGGAGTTTAATGAGTTAATAAACAAGTTAGCTTGAAAAAATAGAAAATTTAATTTAAATCAAATATAATTTCACAAAACAATTAAGGATTGATTGACTTGTTTGAGACAGAGGTCAATAGTTATATGTATTCAGAATGGCTTGCATCTGATACTTTTATCTGACTTTTCTTTGACAACTAAAGGTAAATTTTTCATGACTTTACTAATTTTTTTTTTTTTTTTTTTTTTTTACCCCTGCCATGTTGATTATGCAGCAAAATTTTAAAAATCGTCATAATTATTGGATAGATTAATAATATTAATTTAACAGTAATTTATGGCACGATTATTTTTTTAACATGACACTAATAAAATAACTGTTCACTCTATTGCATAACATTATAGCATTATTAACACTGGTTTAATAATATTTAGAACACTGCACTGTTGTCATCAAAATAATTTTATAGTAACTTTGGAATAAGGTAAAATACTAATTGATTGTGTTAATAAATAATGTATATTAATTGTACCTTGGCAGATTGCAAAGGCCTCAAAAAACAGATGAAAAAGTTCTTATATTACTTGCTTAAAACTTATGAAATTGTACTTAATAGAGTTGATACTTAACTTATGGATCAATTATTTAAAATTTAATTGAAAATTTTAAGCATTTTAAAGAACTTTTTACATTAAAACTAATTATAAGTATTCAGTTTTTAGAGGTGCCAAGTTTCAATAACAGCTATCAGTAATCAGAGTTATACATTTATAAAACATGAACCACCTCATGGAATATTTTGTACGCACAAACTCACACATAATAATGAATTGCACAGTTTTCGTAAACAAACATATAATATATTAATTAAAAAAATTAGAAAAATTTCTGAACAAAAGTAAATAAATATGTATTTCTTTACCTTCTTACAAAATGAAATTTTTTTTTCTTCTTAAACCTGCATTGAAGGGGGGGGGGGACTTTTGGCTCTCTCTCTCTCTCTCTTTTTTTTTTTTTTTTTTTTTTTTTGGGGGGGGGGGGGGGTTGTTACAAAATTTATTTTATTTACTGTTATTTTTTAATAATCTTTTCTTTTTTTTTTCTTTCAAATAACTGTTTTTAAGGCATTAAATACTAAAACATTGTTCTTTTCTTTATGCATCTTGCATTTTTGTTTAGTGATACAGTATGTATTTTAAATTTATTAAGAAAAAACAAATAGATTCATCTAGTTCGGTAATAAAGCCTAAAAATAATTGCATGTGTCAGAAATATTGAGCACTTCTATCACTTTTTTGGTTCTAGAAGTAAGCTTTGATCACTAGCTGGGTGTGTTGGTGTTAGGGATTAAGGCCGATTGACAACACTGGGGTCCTAGGCCTGAGGAGGAGTGCCTTCCGTGGAGGTCTTTCTAAGGGGTCCTAGCCTGTATTTACGCATGTTTCGGAGGAAACCACGGAAAACTCCGAACGGCTAGGCCGACGAGCGCGACCGGGGATCGAACCCGGCACCTCACCTCTAGCTGGGAGGGGGAGAGGAGTCAAAACATAAATAATTAGATGAATGAGAAGTGAAATAATTTTACTTCTTTATAGCTTTTAGAATCTAATAAAGCAAGTTTAAAATGAATACTGACATTTATGTTGTTGATGGAGGATGGAGAAAGATTAACAAACTAAAGGCTTCTGCAGAGCTTTTAATCATCAATGGCTAGTTGGAGATAAGAAAAGAGGGGGGGGGTAAAAAAGATTACATCAGCGAGAAATATTGTATAATTCTATTTCTTTATAGTTTCTAGAATCTAATAAAACAAGTTTAAAATGAATATTGACATTTATGTTGTGGATGGAGAGAGATTGAGAATTGGAATGCTTCCGTTGTGCGTTTTATCGTCGATCGTTAGTAGGGATTGTTTTTTTTTAACGATCGATATCAGCGATTTTTTTAAAAGCATATAATCCATAATTTTTATATGTTGTCCGTAATGCTGTAATTATTGCCGCAAATCCGTAATAATTACGGACAAATCGTAATAATTGGCACCTCTAAGTTTTTTACTCAAGAACTTTTGGTTTGTTCAAAATGTTCTCAATAAGTTCTTGATGGATGCAAACATTATGTCTATTTTTCATTCTCTCCTCTTTTTCTGGCAGTTAGTGCTCTCTCATATCAACTTAGTTGGTTTTACATCATTTCATGCACTACTATTGACTAAAATTTGCACTGCTTCATATTTTATGGCAAGATGAAAATCAACATAATCAGCTTTTTTTTAAAAAAAAAGAAGGAAAAACTTTAATGAAATCTATTTTTATATTTTTGATTTTATGGGTCATAGTGAGGACTGTAGTTAGTTAATTATTTTTACTACCTTTATAATGCTCTTTAATTTTGTTTCTTATTTTCTTTTTTGTCATTGTTTTGATACTCCCAGCTTTCTTTTGTCCACTTTGAAATTTTATTTGGTATATACTTGCAGTTTTGAAAGGGTCAGGATGGCCTTTATAGCTATGGATTCTTTGTAAATTGCTTTTGTTACTTCATATACTGGTATATACATTCTTATTATAACAGTTTACGATTTTAATTAATTTGAGGTTTCTTTTTTGTACAGGATAGACATAGATGTTTGAGATTTTATTTCTGTATATTTACTATATGCTTTAGTTTTTTAATTATCTTTTTATATAATTTATTTATGTTGTCCAGTTCTTGTTTTAATAAATATTTGTTTGAGAATATATTAATAGCACAGTTTATGTAAGATTGAATAACAGTAAGTTGTATTTACATGACAGTTGTATTTATTGACATCCTTTTACATTTAGCTTTAATGATTTTCACTACTATTGTGTTAAGTTTTTTGTAGACAGTGATTTGGATTTCTTGTATAGGAGTTCTTATTATTTCAAAATCTAAAAAATGTATTGCCTGTTTTAATTTCTGAAGTAAACTGGATATTTTTATCGATTTTATTAAAATTTTTAAAGATTATTTCTATTTCTGAATTATTGCTAATGACAGCAATCTCTTTGCATGCTTGTGGTAAGGACAATTGGGAAGCTGCTAAACTGGTGGTTACCCATGATAAGGTCATCTGGGCCATTAAGTCATTTGAACTCTAAGTCACCGGGGATGGATGGCATTCCATTTCCAGTTCCTTCTTTCGATTCAAAGGTCCCTGGTCTCTGTATAACATAGAACATAATCTCTTATTTTTTATGTTATGCAGTTTAAATGAGAACCTGTGAAACATGACTGGCTGTCATTTGCCTGCTCTGCCCAAATCTCAATAGGAGGACGAACTATGAAGAATGGTTGAAAATACATGGGCTTCCCTTCCTCAGAACACTATCAGCACTCTATATAAATCTGTACTTCGTATGGTTGCAGCTTATATCATGTAGACAGGGAAGGGGGGGGGGGGTCTTCTTTATGCAGATTGCCCCATATACCTCAATTGTATCTAAAATTATCTTTCTGTAAGTAGCATCACTTATTCAGACATGCATCAGCTGTCTGTCTATGTATAAATTTTCATCTTACAGGCATAGAAATTTTAAGATTTCACTGGTCGATACACACTTTCACTGATCCGTTCATCCATGCTATTAGATTTTTAAAAATATTAAAAAATTTGTATAACAAAAATAATTTACATGCAAATATAATAATTATTTTTTTGTAAATTAATTAAAAAATACAAATGAAATCTTACATAAATAAATAAATAAATAAATAAAATTGTAATAATTAAGTTAAATGCCACATATTTACTATAAAATATTAACAGTAAAAAAAGTTATTAAAGTGAATTTAAATGAAAAATATTACAGAAAATATATGATACAGACAATTATAATGAAATACACTTACTATTATGATAACATACTATTCTGTGACAGATTTACAGGCAATTTAAGAGAAATGTAAAAAATAAAAAAACTGAAAACTTCATTGGTCCTTTGTTGGTCCATTGAATATTTCTGAGGTCCCAGGCAACTGTTAATTACGATGTCAATTATGTCACATCCTACCTAATCTTTGCATTTTCCATATCATGCAGTGTAAATGTACAAATACATTGCAGATTGACAAACTATGTTATATTTTTATTACAATCTCACCACCAACTGATTGGGAAGAAAAACATATTTACATTTCACTCAGTCAGAAAAATAAAATTTCAATAAATATGTTATATTTTTGTGGTTGACTGCCAAAATACAAGATTATTCACTGCTTATTTACAAATTTTTATTTTACCTCAACTAATTGCTTGTGTAAAGAATTATTTTAATGATAACTGACAAAATTTAATCTTATTTCAAAGATTATTCCCAAAATATACTATTCTTTCACTACAAATTAACAAAATTCTGGGGGATTACTTAAGGAAATAAAAGAAGGTAGTGACCACAAAATTTTTAAAAAGAACAGAAACATAATTCTTATTCCAATTTTAAAAATCTTTATAAATAATAGAGCATTTCTTTTAAGAACTACACAAGCAAATAAATGAGTCACACAAACTGTATAGTGAAAGTGATTTAACAATAAGTTTCATAAATCAATGTACTTACCCTTGCTTTAGACATAGCCAACTAACACCTTCAGAAAATTTTGGATTACTATTAAGCACAGCAGGTCCTTGACAAACATAACACGTTGATTTATCTTTAATAAATTTTTTCTTACAAAACCATTTGATAGGATTTTCTAAGTAGCCTTGCTCTCTTAACTGTATCCCTAAAATTTATTAGAATGTATAATACTTTTAAATGCAAAATTAAATCGAACAATTTTATTTAATATAAAAAATAATTTCAATAGCTTATTATAAAATAAATACAAAGTTAATAACCACTCAACAATTTTTTTTCCCCCTTAAGAAAGAATTCTTTTAAAAATTTGATTAAACTTTACAGCAAAAGGCACAGAAAAATAATACTACTATGTAAAAAGAAAAGAAAAAAATTATTATTATTATTTTGAGTTGTTGCTGGCCTTATTTTTTCATATAAATGCTTATTTTTTTATTATTCATGCCTATTTTTTTCCATTTCATGAAGGGTGCCACTTAATGGAAATGTTTAGCTTTTTTAACCTGGAATAAATGATGTACATTAATGAATCAACTACTGTATTTATATTTTAAGGTATTTCTTTGAAAAGTTTTCATAAAATTTTATTTCAATAATTAAAAGGAAGCCATAAAATATTAGATAAAATATTATTAAGAGATTTTCAAGTGAGTGAATCATGGTCAATACAAGCAGCAGAAATCATGTCTTTCATCATTTAAAAGTACAAAACAGTTCAATGAGGAAAAACTTTACAACTAGGTTATTTTTTATAAATAGGTTATTATTATCAAGATAATTCAGAAAAAAGTTTTTAATGTTTATTTTATCATATTTTTAAAAGTCCTGGAGTATCTACTTTGCAAGCAATTCTTTCCATGATGGGAAAATCCTGGAAAATACCATCAAAAAGAAAAAACAGTCTACTTTTGGAAATTTATGAATTGTAAATTAAAAACCAATGAATAGGTATCACAGTGGCAGATCCAGAACTTTTTTTTTTTTTTTTTTTGGGGGGGGGGGGGGGGGAGGGGGGGCTAAGATTTTTCAAGATGTAATTCCAGATCAATGAAAAGTTTGCAATTGTACTATTCAATTGGGAATGTCAGTACTTTTCAAAACTTTTCAAACTACACATAACTAATGTAATTAGCATTTTCTTTACTTTTTTTTTTTTATTGATCGCGATTAAAATAAAATTTTACTTTTTATTAATCAAATTATTAATTTTTAATAAAATATTTCTATTGCTAAAATTGCTAATTCAAAATTAAAAATACAATTTATTGCTTTAACAGAATAATTTTATGCATCGAGCATGTACAGTTCAATGAATTTTATTTTGACCAGTTTCGTGTGGTTTTTTCTTGTTTTGCCCAGTGTCCCGGACTTTTCACAAAAAAGTGGACAAAATAACAACCCTGCTCACAAAGTTAATCATCTAAAAAAAAAAAAATATCAGAGAGTGTAACATGGAAAGCGAGAAGGAGCATATAAGACATTTTTTGTTATACGAGTTCAATAAAAAGAGTACGACAGCCGCAGCATGTTGCAATGTTTGTCAAGTTTATGGGGAGGATGCAATAGATGAAAGGACGTGTCATCAATGGTTTCGTATATTTAGGGAAGGAGACAGAAGCTGCAAAGATCAGGCTAGGAGTGCACGGCCATCACACGTTGGAGATGACGATATTGACCAAGCCATAAGGAACAACCCAAACCCAACAGAGCAAGGATTAGCAGAGACCTTGAATGTACACCAGACAACGGTCGAAAGACGGCTGTCTAAGTTGGGTTTTCTGAGAAAGTTGGATTGTTGGATTCCACATAACCTGACAGCTAACCAACAGGATGACCGAATCACTGCCTACATTTCCTTGCTTTCCCAGTACAAAAATGATCCATTCTTGACACGAATTGTGACAGGAGATGAGAAGTGGGTTATGTACCGTAATGTAAAGCATCGTAGGACTGTGTGTCACCCTTCTGATCTGCCTGCATCGACTTCGAAAGCTAAACTTCATCCCAAGAAGGTGTTATTGAGAGTGTGGTGAGATGTGCAGGGAATAATTCACTTGGAGGTCCTGCCACTGAACCAAACCATCAATGCTGCCTTCTACTGTCTACAGTTAGACAGGCTGCATTAAAATTTGGTAGCAAAGCAGCCAGGTCTCATCAATCATCACAGTGTCATCCTTCATCATGATAACGCCAGGCCACATGTTGCTGTCATCACTCGCCAAAAGTTACTGGGCTTTGGTTGGAAGATTTTACCCCACCCTCCCTATTCATCTGACTTGGCACCAACTAACTATTACCTATTTTGTGCGTTGAACAATTCCTTCAGTCAGAAAATCTTTGATGATCTTGATGTTGTGAAAATTGCCATCCAAGACTTTTTTGACTCGAAACCGCTGGAATTTTACCACCGTGGGAGTCATCTCCTACCAGAAAGATGGCAAGAGGTCAACGGGTAGAACTTTTGCACTCACCCAATATATTCCAAACATATACTATTACATTAAATGTTTTTTTGTATTTAAAAATTAATTAATTAATTGAAATTAAAAAAGTCACAAAAAAATCAATACCTAATTTATTAGCTTGTATTTGGTAATCTTTAAGAATTTTTTCATCACTGGTGAAAACAATTTTAACTGATAGTAGGTCTAGCCCACTCATTGGAATATCTACAGCAGTCTTCTCTTTGCAAGAAGGAACAGCAGCAACACTTATTGGATGCCTCTTCTTTAAGATTTTAAGAATATCAGGAGTGGAAACATTTTTTGGAAGTGTTTCTGGAGTGTTCTAGACAAAAGAATAAAGAAAATGCATAAATAGTTAACTTGTTAGAATTTACCAAAAGGTAAAGAAAAAAAAAAAAATGTGAATTTACATTTTAATTTAATAAATAAAATAAAAGCTACATTTAAAAATCCATAGCACAAACACATAATATTAAATTCTCACCCAATTTCAAGCCTTATATTAAATTCTCACCCAATTTCAAGCCAATTTTAACTCAAAAAAAAAAAAAAAAAATCCAAATCAATTACATTGAAATTAATTAAATATAAAAACCTTAATAGATGCTTCATATTTCATCGTTGATATTTTCGGCTGGGCGCCCACAGCTCTTTTCAAACGATCTTCATCTATGTTGGATCTCTTAGAGTTGTGGTCTTTTATAGACTTCATAAGTTGATTCCACATCCGGTTAGGAGCCATTGCGTCACTGTCATTGCACACATACGACAGTGACGCAATGGCTCCTGACCAGGGCCCAGATTCCTGCCAAACACTTACGGCTCGCACCTACGTTTTTACCGCAAAGTCACGGACGAAAACGAATTTTCCTAGTCAGGTCAAACAATCACAACATTCTTCTCTCGCAGATGCGATTGTCACGTGTTTCAATTTGCGGCCAGTAGAAAGCTATCGTAAGACTCTTGTAAGAGCAATGGCGGCCATTGCAAACAAACGTGCAAAGCGCTTGGTAAATTATGTACTCTATGAGATTTCTATAAGTAGTATTGATTGAAGATAATTATTACTTTTTTTAAAATATATATTTCTTCTGAGTAAAAAAGAAAGAAAAAACGGATATACGTAAAGCGAGAAATAAACATTTTCAGTTGAAAAGATAGTTCATGAAACGTAGTTAAAATACAGGTATGTGAAATATTTTCAGTATTTTTTGTATCTTATGCTTTATTGTTATTAGTGTTTGCATAACATATTTTTCATGATAAGACAAATTTCAAAGTGTTATATTCATGTATTTCACAGTAATGCCTCTTATTACTAACTAAAGAAATAGCTTATAAATAATCTCTAAAAAATAAAGAGTTAAATTGAACACGTGTCATTTGTATTAAATATATTTAAAACACTTTAAACACACGTAAATATAAATTTATTTAAAAGATGTTAAAATTTTTTTATCCAAAGCTTTTCGCTTTAATATTAAAGCATCATCAGGGATTTATGATTGCCCAATCATAAATCCCTGATGATGCTTTAATATTAAAGCGAAAAACTTTGGATAAAAAAATTTTAACATCTTTTAAATAAATTTATATTTACGTGTGTTTAAAGTGTTTTAAATATATTTAATAAAGAAATAGCTGTTTGCTTCAAATCTACATCTATTATTTAAAATTATCTTTTATTTATTTTATTAATTAATTAATTTCGTATTAATTTAGTTTTGTTCACTGAATATTTATATAATCATCTCCATATTGATGAATATTTCAAGCATAAGTTAAGCTAAGAAATTTAATCAGATCTATTTTGATTTTTCTTGAAACTTAGTTATAAAACTTATGTCTTTTTCATTTTCTTCTTTGAGCGTGAACAATTTTACTTTATACTAAGAATTGATTTAAATTAAATTATTATTTATTTTTATTATTATTTCTTATTTTATTTTATTCTAAGTTAGCAAGCAAAAAAAACTTTCTTTCTTTTCCTTTTTTCTTTTTTCCTTTTTTTTTTTTTTTTTTTTTTTTTTTTTTAATATTTTGTATTTATATATTTATATTTTTAAATTCCTGCATTCGAAAAACTATAATTAACTTTATAAAATAATAAAATTATTAATATACTTTTATAAATTGATCCCAATCTAACGATTTTTTTTTTTTTTTTAACTTAAGTCTTAGTAAGAGTTAAAAATAATATAGAAAAAAAGAATTAAAAAATCTTTCTCTTATTGGTTTTAATTAATAATATCAGAATATGAATTACCCATAAAATTTTGGAGTAATGATAAATTAAATCAGAATTTTTAAAATAATGAATTGATGTTAATAAAGTTTGTCTTATCTTGAAAATTACTTTGCAAACTGTAAACATAATAAAACATAAAAATACGGAAAACATTTTACAATACAGCTTTGATAATATTTTATAATCAAAATCTTTTTTTTTTTTTTTTTTTCAGATTAATGCTCTGCCAAAAATATTCATTTAATTCAAAAAAAAAAAAAAAAAAAAAAAAATCAACACAAGAACATAAAAAAAAATAAAGGACTTCTAATCTTAATGCTATTACTACAAATAATAATTAATAAAATGAAAGGAACACAAATTTTATAAATACTATTTTTCTGCTTACAAATTTGTTTTATTTATTTATTTATTTATTTATTTGTTTTTTTTTTTTTGGTCGTAGAACATAACAAAAGGACATACTCACAAATTGGAAAATTATAAATCATTTTACAATATGGTGAATATGATTTTATTTTATCAAAAATAAATTTATGAACTGAATCTGCAAATTTCGTTTTCATTAAAAACTAAGCATTAGATATTTATGTAATTTGGAAAAGATTGGGGGAGGGGGGGGAGGTCTATTTTTAATTTACAAAAATAAAATAACAGCAATTCATCTGAAAGTATAATAAGTTTATAGTAATAACTTGTGTTATAAATATACCATATCATCATATTATGCCATAAAATTATAGAAATCGTACATACAAATGGTTATTTAATGTTTATTATGCTTTTTTTATATCCCCCCCCCTTTTTTTTACGTAAAGTAATAAAATGAAAGTTTATAGAAATCAGACGCACAGATGGTTATTTAATGATTATTCTTTTTTCTATTTTTTCTTCTTTTTATATAAAGAAAATAATAAAACCTATTGCTATTATTATTATTTAATTGTTCTTCCTATTATAATTTTTTGGGGGATTAGTGAAGGCTTTCATACTTATCAGATGTACACATCGTTAATGAATGAAACCAAAATAAGTTACGATAAAAACAAATAGAAGCAATCCATATGATCGTCCCTTTAAAACTGTATACGGATTCTCATTGGTTAAAAACGAACAATATCTGAATGAAATTCGAATATTTTCTTCGAATTTTCGCTTTCTTACTTTCCTGACGTCAGCAGTTGCGGAAATCAACTCCGTTTGGCTTGAATCACTAACATCAGTGCTTTCCCCTTTTCTCTCGCAATCACTCCCACTTTGTGAGCTGATTATCGTAAAGTTGTGGCGTTTGACCAGAATTCGGCCCCAGATGTTGAATCAACTTATGAAGTCTATAAAAGACCACAATTCTAAGAGATCCAACATAGATGAAGATCGTTTGAAAAGAGCTGGGTGCCCAGCCGAAAATATTAACGATGAAATATGCAGCATCTATTAAGGTTTTTATATTTAATTAATTATGTGTAAAGTGCTTCATTATAATTATAATTTTATTTATCGTTCAATTACAATGGTTATGAATTTTTTGACTATAAACACAGAGTTAAAAAAAAAAACAGACAGAATAACATGGGCTTTGGCTATCAGTGGGAATGTGGTTTTGTCCTCTAAGTACTTGTGTTCTTTATTCCATTTCCATATAATATATATGAATTATTTGATATTTCAAGCAACAGTTTCATTTCTTTAATATCTTATTTCTGTTGAGTATTTTAACATTTAACTTGCGAAATTCTTTAAATTAAAGAAAAGTTCTTACTTAAGCTTTTCTATAAAAACTACCAATTTTCATGATTTTAAATTAAACAGTTTTGCAGTGTAAGCCAAGAAAAAGAAATTCGCAAAGAGAAATATAATAGTGAAGTCAAAGTAGCAATTTTCTTAAAAAATAAAGTTATTAGCATTCTTACTACGTATCACTCTGACAACAGGAACAACTCTTGGGAAATTGTAAGTCATTAATAAGATCAGGGTTTAAATTGCCATTTTTTTTTTTTTTTTCAGCATACTGCTAAAAGGTATCATATTTTGCTAAAATATATTAGTAAGAATTTCATAAGCAAAAAACAAAAAAAATATCTCTTTATAACCTCCTCTAATTTTTATTCAAATATTTGCAGAAAAAAATATAAGACCACTAAAAATATCGTGAATCATAATCTATTTAGTATATTTGGATTTAATTTCAATTTTGAATGGTTGAATTTAAATGCAAAGATATTTAAATGTACATCAGAATTCAGAAATTGTTTCATTGAAGCATTCTCAGCACTAGTATTGTTCAATGATCTACACCTACTAGGACTGGGCTTTATATCGATGTAAAATAAAATATCGATTTAACGCTAATTTCGTTTATCCGATTTAAAAATTTCATCTTCCGTAAAATATTGATGCAGAAACATCAAAGCACGGGAAAATCTGATTCCAGACTAAACCGATTCTATGCTGGAATAATGCCAGATTAAACCGATTCTATGCTGGAATAATGCCAGATAGTTATTCATATTCATTCAACGGGATAACGATTTAGTCAAGCATGCGCACTCATAGACAATCATAAAAATCTTGACTGAATGAAACCGCAAAAAATCAAGCGAATAATATTCATTCGAAATGCCGTTTCAATTTAGTGTTACGCACGCGCACTGGGAAAAAGAGAATATCGGTTTAAAAGATGCATTCATTCGAGCCATGATTACGGTTTTAAGAAGCGCAGATGCAGAAGCAAAATGAAAACCGATTCTGTAGTTGAAATGGGATTATTCAATATTAATTCATTCAAAATTCGTTTGATTACAAGCGATTTATTTTATCAATATTAGTATTTTCTTCTGCTATCTTTTGTTATATTTTTTGCCAGTTCCTATAATTTATAAATAAGAAATCCCAGTTTATGTCTATTAGGTAAGTGAATTAGCTATTCTTTATTAATATTTTATGTAATTAATAATATTTCTTCATTAAATTCATTAATATTAGTACAAAACACGACATTGTCATATTGTCAAAAACAAATTAATTCAAACAATGGCGTTATTTTAGACATGATTATTTTAATATTTTAATATCTAATTTTTATTTATTTGGAAGGTATGCGTATTTAAAGGGTATGGGTACTCGAAGGTATGGGTATTTCGAACAGTATGAGTATTTAAAAATAATTTTAAATGCTGTGAAAATTCATTTTTTTTTTTTTTCCCTCTTCAAATGCACCAAATTGTTCTTTCTATCAAATTTATTTCCCTATACTGAGTTAGCTATTTAAGTCTTTTTGTCTTTTGTAATATTTCATGTAATTTAATCTAAAATAAGTAAAAATTTTAAAATTTCAATAAAAAAAGTAAATCTCGTTAACTTTTTAAAAAGAATTATATTTTAGAAAATTTTAATTAAGAATTATATTTATTAGAAGATTCAAGGCACTAGAAATTTAATAACATGTGTGAAGCGCTTAATTAGCAATTTTCTGCTGATACTAGCAATTTTGCAATTTATTCGCGTGTAAGTGGGGCATATAAATATTTTAGTTCATTACAAAGTAGTACGAAATAGTAAAATTCTCAATTTATCAATTAGTTAAAATAATAATAATAATAAATTGGGGTGTTTTAAATGTTCTGAATGTTACTCATGAAATGTCACGTCACGAGTCCATATAATATAATTTGTGATAAAACAAAACTGTGCTATATTAATTATACTGATGTATAAATTTTGAACTCTGGAAAATAATGAATAATTTTATAATAATTAGTATTAAAGCATTATATCTTTATCAGAAGGCTGTTTCTTAGACGGACTAACAACATGGTTTGACTAGAATTTATTTTACAGAGCAGTATTAAGGGGGTATTCTGGTCTAGAAATTTAAAAAAATCGATTTTTTTTTTTTGCATATTTTGAAAGTTTAGACTTTTAAAAATATGATCCTAAAAGGATTTTTCAAAATTCGAATTATTTTCGGAGATACAGCCGATTTTGTGACGTGGCGTCCGAGCCAGCTGTTTGGGATGTAATAGTTTATGTTAAGTAATATAGTTGGGATGTAAAAGTTTTGGATGTAATAAAGCCTATTTATACCAGCTTATCATCTGATGATTTATTACATCGATGTTTGGGGTCCGAAACACAAAATAATAATGAATCACTGAATTGTTTCCTAAACTTTAAACGCGTTTTTCTCGAAACTACTTTTTTTGAGGTGGTTGACATGATATTTCAAGTTCTACTGAACCGATTGCTTTGAAATTTGGTATAGATCTTGTTTATACAACTCTCTATCGCGTCTGCCTTGGATTTAAAAAATTTTTGATTTTCAATATTTTTAAAAAATTCGAAAAGGTCGAAAAAAGTCGGGTAAAAAAAATTTTTTTTTTTCAAGTCGACGCCATTTTGTCTTTTTTTTTTTTTTTTTTTTTTTGAAAATGGTCAACCCGATAGCGACATCTTTATTAATGAAGAATTTGTTTGATTTTTTTCTTTTAGATCACTACAAGGGTTGAAATCATGTCAACCAGGACGCACCGTTTTTTTTTAAGCCCCCACTCCATCGGCCTGTATCTCGGCGAATTTTGGTTTTTTTTTTTTTTTTTTTTTTTTGTGATTTTTTTTTTTACATTCTCAAAATGTCAATAAAAAAAAATATAAAAAAATGGATAGTAAAAATGTTTTTCATTTTTTTTTTTTATCTTACTTTAAAAAATGTCTAAAATTCAGGCTTCTAGACCAGAATACCCCCTTAAGTGTACATTTTTTATATAGAAAATATTGCTAGCACTCGAATAATTTTATATCCGACTATATATGGAGTAATGTTATAAGCAATACCATTATATGGCTCAACCTCATTTTTAAGTTTTCTACTTCCTGCGATTGAATTTAAGTTGCACCAAAATTGGAGCTACCATACATCCACTCACAAGGGAAGTATAAATCAGTAAAATTCCTATTGAAACCAAACCAAGATTCAATTAAAAGAGAGGTCGAAAACATAGGCTAAATGGCAAATTTTGAGCAACAATTCACTTATGGGTTAAGATAAGACCCTAGAAAATTTAATCCCTTTTATGAAAATCAACGAAATATAATGAGTGGACAAAAAAGCGTGACACAGTGTCAGGGTGTTTGACTTGAGACAAGAAGATCTTCAGTTAAATCCCTGTCTCGGCAAATTTTGATTTTTCTTTCTTTCTTTCTTTTTTTTTTTCATAATACTAATATTTGGTGTTTCTAAAATTAACAAATGATGGTAAAAAGTTAAACCATGAGGTGGTTGCAGCTACTTCAGTGCCAAGCTTTGGTTCAAACTAACACCAAACTTTTTATATTGTAACGCTGTACTACTGAGACATTAAACCCAACAAACTAACTATAAACCGTCTCTACCTTCTAAAGAAAACTGCTAAAAGTCCTTACGTGTAGGGATTATACCCTACAATTGGTAACGCTGCATTAAATCGATATAGCCTTATATCGGTATTTTAGACGAATGATATATCGATTTAAGAAATGTCAACATCGCCCAGCACTAACACCTACTATGGGTCTGCACAGGTCCAGGCTTAATATTTTATTGCATCATCCTCAGTCTGGGCTTGGGCTTAATTATTTTTATTTTTTGTCTATATTCAGGCCGGGATTGGATTAAATTTTCTCTATTTTCTTTGTTAATTAATGAAGAAGTAAATTATAAAATGTTTCTTTAGTCATTTACTTTACATAATTTTATACGCTAGTATGTCACATGAAATTTTGTTTTATTAAAAAGTGTTTTATAATTCCATACTTGCCAAACAATTTTAATAAATAAAAGGGAAGATTTTTTTTTCTTTGACATATTAAACAATACAGTTTCACAATTTTAATATTTTGAAGCAATCTATAAAAATGTTTTACTATAGATTGATAATACTCAGGGGTGGTTATACTCAAAAACAAAACAAAAACAAAAAAAAATCATACATGTGTTTTTTAAAATTGAAAATTAGCTGAAAAATTCTTGCTAACATTGTTGGTTGGTTGGTTAGTTAAGTATTCATAATGTCACTTTCAATAAATTGTTAACATAAATATTTATATGTATAATTTTTAACTCATTAAGCAATTTCAGAATATTTTCCTTGACATTGAAAAAAAAAATAAATAAAAAATAAAAATAATAATAATACAACTGCAATAACTTTTATATCCACATAAAACCTTAATAAAATTCCATGCCAACAGAAAAAC
Source organism: Salticus scenicus (assembly GCA_963930645.1). NCBI lineage: Eukaryota > Metazoa > Arthropoda > Arachnida > Araneae > Salticidae > Salticus > Salticus scenicus. Next base: position 281,130,972 of record OZ005652.1, on the reverse strand, counting down.
AAATTTTTTAAACAAATATGGAAAATTATTTTTGTGTATGTACATTAATCATACATATAAAAAAAAAAGTGGCAGTAGCTAATTATCAGTTTCAAACGTGCATAAAACCAACTGAGTATTAATTTTCTTAAACTGATTTGGAAAAAAATTTCCTACCTGAAAAAATTATTCTTCATTTTTTTCCCCATGTTTACACATTTGGTATAAATATGACAAACAAATATTTAATTTAATTGAAAAAAAATAAACAGATTCATTAAATTCAGCAATAAAGGTCTAAAAATAATTACATGCATCAGAAATATTGAGCACTTCCATTGCTTTATTGCCCGGACTGGCACCTCTGGGGGCCCTCGGCTGAAAATTGAAAAGGGGCCCCTTACTGAGGAATTTTGAGAGAATATGATATTAAAATATGTGATTTTTAAAAATTAAGCTTACATGCCTCAAAAACCACATTTAGCTTTCTTGCCATTTAGAATATAGTTGAATAAAAAAAGCCTTTTTTCTGATGTAGTTTACTTATTTTTACAATAAACATTTGTATGACTTTTATATATGTCTAAACTTAGTTCCATGCTGGAAAAAATAAGTGTACTGATTAATTACGAGTGGTTCATAACTTAAAAATGAAACTGTGAAATATTTTTAGTTTTAGGTGGGCTAACCAAATGTCTCCATTTTCTGGGGACAGCCTCTATTTTAAAGGCATTTTTCCAAGTTTTTTAAAAAATGTAGAAAGTAAATTATTTATCATTGATATTTTACTTTTAGTCCTTATTTATTAAGAATGAAAAAATACATAAATCAATAATTGTAGCAATTTTCAACGCTTCTCTTTTATAAAGGTACTCTGGTCTGGTCATTATAATTTTAGGCAACCAAATCACTCTGTTGAAACCACAATAATCAAAATCCTGCAATAATACCTAAATAATTATTAAAAAGGGACACAACGGCAATAAAATACCAAGCATATTGAAAAAAAAAGTGTTTTCTTTAATTGTGATTTAGTTGATACAGTCGGCAGCAAAATTATTGAAACACTAATTCACAATTTCATGTTGCTGTATAGTTTCATTATTCTTTATCAGCTATGAACCACTAAACCCCTGAATTATTCTGTTTTTTTTAATCCATGTGATTCCTAATGTATCATCTTGAGTGTATTGTTTGTTTATTATGGTTGTTTTTGCTAGATTCTCTGTTATTTTGTACTTAATCGATTATTCAACTTTAAATTTCACTTCAATTATTTTCATGTACGATAGGGATTCCGCTAGTGATTTGTTATGATAGCCGCCTGTGAGTGAAATCGTACATTGGTGCTCAAGGGTAAAAAAGGTCTCACTTGATGAATTTTTTCACCTTTCTGAGCTTCTCCTACTTGAAAAATATTCATCTCCTTATTGGTCTATATGGTTTCAGTTATCTGTTGCTTGGCTTTTACTACGTTTAATAATTCATTATTATATATATATATATATATATACACATGTATATTTAGTTTGATTGCTAATTTTTATCGCCAGCTTTCTTTTTTATAACCAGCATAAGTCTAAAATCATGACTCCTCAAATATTAACTTAAAAAAACTGTATTAAGTGCACATCTTTTAGATAGGAATTATTGCTAGTGCTTCAATATTGCTGCCGAATGTACAAATTGTAAAATATATTTTATAACCTTGAATTTATCGCCAAAATGACAACGAAAGTTTGAAAGTTCGCTGTACCGAAGAAATTTTAAGAAAGAAATGTAATAATCATTGCTAAGGGATGAAACAGTTGCTGTATGCTTTTATATGGAAAAATTGATTTAAAAAAAAGACGTCCTGTCGAACTAAAGTACATTTTATTTCTTAGAGAATTTTATATCTATACTTAGAAGACAAAAATAGGCTTCAGTTTTATTTCCGTATAAAATCTGTAATTTTACAAGAAAAAAGGCTGTGGGATAAACATTGTGCGGGCGTGAAAACTGCTGTGAAGGGTAACTGGAACCCAAATCAAGGTTTTGACTGATTTCAATGAATTTTGTGTGCGTTTGTGTTTGTGTGATAATTTAATATTGATAACTGATATGGTATTATAGAATAATTTAAATATAAAGACCAGGGAATAGCGAAGCGGAAAACACTACTGCAACGCAACTCCACAGCAACGCATGATCGGTTTCAGCTAGATTTTAAATAACATGTCAAATTTCCACCGGAAATTAAGAACCTCTAATTTTCAAAATTCATTTTAGAAACTTAAATAATACATGTTTTGCAATCGTATTTTCAGGTACATAAATGAAACCTTAGTGTAATACCTTAACTTTCTACATTATATTCTTAAAACAACAGCAAAAATATTCCGCCATTTAACGCAGTTTTATTTTAGTAAATAATTCTGATCAAGCATGGCCGCCAGGCATATGAAAAGCGAAGCATTGATGAGAGTCACTAGATTTGATACTATTTTACAATGATTTTAAAGACAAAAACAAAGCATACCAAGAAACAGAAATGAGGACTTGGCTCCAATTACCGAGTGTGAGGCTGTTTTCCATCCAAATCATACCTCTAGGGGTCACCAAAGTGAAGTAGGGCTTCCGTAAGGGATCAAAATTATAATGGCATATCTCCGGATCATCCTTAGAGATGAGTCCCAGACTGTCGCCAGTTGCACACTAAGCATCATTAACACATGAAACCCAACCCAACCAACCAAGTATGTTGAACCAAGTATTATTTTTATATAAAATCATACCTGCCAACCATCTCACTAATAGGTGTAAAATTGTTAACATCCCTTGAAAAAACACCCCTTTTCCAACACCACTCTATTTTTAGAGTAATTCTCTCCAAATGTTGTTACGATTAAATAAGATTAAAATGACTCTAAAATTTCTAAAAAATGACTGGTGTGAAAAAATAAAAAATTAAATAAGGCGGGTACTAAAAGTTTTACGTTTCATAATGAAATAGTTGACAAGTATGTGAAATCTGTAAGTTTCATCTGGAATTAAGAACCTCCAATTTTAAAAATTAATTTTACAAAATTAAATAATAGAATTTTTTTGCTTGAACGTATGAGCTAAACTAATCTGAGTTAGGGAAGCCGGGGTAATAAGAGACAAAAGGGGTAATCAGAGACAAAAAATATTAATAAAATCTATACTATTAATCTAAATAACTTGAAATACATGTCTCGTATTAATTTCATTAAATGGACTCCTCTTGACTTTTTAGGTGATTTTTGAACTTAAATTTTTTGTTTAAAAAAAATTTTACATTTTCATTAAATCCTTGTCTCTAATAACCCCACGTGGGGTAATAAAAGACCAGGCTTGTAACTGTCCATATATAGCAATGTAAAATCATGTGGCATAATAAAAGACATCTGGAAACAATTCTGAATCAGCCAATAGTTTTTAAATTTTATTATTTACATCCATTCAAAAAATGTGTTCTCGAAAATTAACTGGCATAAATGTGTTTGTGAAATTCATTTCTTTTAATATTAGGTCCTAAATAATATAATAATGTACTTAATGATAGTTCTACATAATCAACATAACCTAGGGATTAACCAAGAACATTGATATAATTTTTAAAATGGGCAGAAAATATTTTGTGCATTTTCTAAAGTGTAGTCGAAAATAGGCAAAAAACCGTATCTTTGAAGTGTATGCAAGCGAACAAAATGTTATAAAAAAAAATTCTAGTAATTATAAATGAACTTATTTATTACGTAATGAAGTATTAATGACTAAATACTAACTTATAGACATTCTAAACATAATTTTACATAATCATAAACCTTAAATATGGTCTAGCCTAATGAATAAAAGTGCTTTTTGATTTAAAGTGAAAAAAAAAAGTTCTCTTGGTAAACTTAGACTAGGCCTAACACTAGGTAAACTCTTCATAAACTAGTCAGAGTGAATTAACAGGAACTACAATGAAGGGGCGGGGGGGGACACAGGAATTAACAGTGGGGGTAATAAGAGACTCATGTCTCTTATTACCCCCACAAAAAATAAAAATGGGGTAATAAGAAACATGCCTAGAACATGTAAATAAAGAATGCTTTCAAGGTTTTAAAAAAATTGTACATCAAAAGTAATAGTCTTGGTCAAAAGGTTACACATTAATAAATCCCAAACATCTAACCTATAAAAAAAAATTACAAAAAATTTAGAAAATGTCACGAACTTTCAGGGTAAGTTCAAAGCGAAGGTTTTTTTCATCGTATAAAAAAAAGTTCAAAATGTGTTATAAACTTCTCAACAAGTGTATTGTAGTAAAGAATACACATGATACTTAATATTACACATTTTTACCCCTGTCTACCCCGGCTTCCCCTACCTGTATTTTAAGCAGCATTATTGTCTCTCAAAAGCCGACTTTGCGACTCAGAAGTGGAACAAGTTATCCAAGTATTTAGACATTTTGAATTTTTTTCAATATCTAAAGATTTTCTCTTCTTTTCGAAGCGTCATTTTCATAGACACGTTTCATGTTGCCACAGCTCTGACACTGCTTTAAGTACATCCCTATTACGACACATAAGTGAGTGAGCGTCTCGACAAAGAAGTTAATTATATTAGATAAGAACAAGAATTGCAGCTCCGTAGAGACGTAACTATCGCAATGTTGACACCGTATTTAAAATTTCGAGGCTGCTTAAGGTAGGAGAAAACAAACATACAGGATGAAGCCAGTGCCATACCAACAAAGGGAGGGGGGACCACGAGCTTCTGGTCTTGAGGGGTCTCTGAAGGAACTTAAGTTTTAAGTATATGTAACTGATGAACTTATTGTACTGTTATTTTGACATGAATCATTCGTTACAATTCCTCTTTAAGCTTGTTAGACGAAAGAAGGCTTCATCACTATAAATTAGCTTATAGCGATTGTTCTGTTATAAAAAGCTCTAATGTACAAAAAGTGAACGTAGAGCGACAATGCAAAACTAAAGGAACCCTTTTATGCAAGTTCTAGACTAAGGCAGGGTTAATGCCTTTGGCCCTCCCGTTGGTTTGGACTTTCAAATCATTTATAAAACTGACTTTAATGTTTTTTTATGGTTAAACAATTAAGTGAAAACATACAAGGGAGCCTCCTGGTGGGGGTGGTGGGCGTCCACTTAGGTGGGCTCAGTGAGATTTTGTATCAGGTCTCAAGAATTGTAGTTCCGCCACTGGATGAAGTATGAAGCAGTGTGCTCCAAGAATGAATATTCTCGACTTGAATTACTCGCGAATTCTTGATGAAAACAATCAAGAAAGACAATCGCAAAGCTTCAATACTTGTTTGCATTTAAGATCTTTAGTGGTGAACTTGTTTGAAATTATGAGCACTGCACAACACATGACGAGTTAAAATTGATTGTAAATGCAAAATAAATAGTGAAATTACTCTGATGTAAGTAATTATAAAGAATGTATATTTTGAGAGGTTTTCTGGGGCCCCTTTGGTCCGGGTATCCTCGGCAATCGCCGACCAGCCGACCTGGCCAGTCCGGGCCTGGCTTTATTGTGTCTAGAACTGATCACTGATCACAATCCGGGGGAAGGGAGGGGGGGGAATACAAAAATAATTACAGATTAAGAAATATTAAACTCTTTCAACTCTACTTCTAGAATCTAATGAAAGAAGTTTAAAATTAATATTTATTATCATTTATGTTGCAGATAGATAAAGATTAGGAAACAAAAGATTTCTGCAGAACATTTGATTGCTGATCACTAGTTGGGAGATAAATAAAGGAGGGGGGGGGGAATAATTACATCAGCAAGAAATATTTAACTATTCTATTTCTTTACATTTTCTAGAGTCTCATAAAGCAAGTTTGAAATGAATATTGATATTCATGTTATGGATGGAGAAAGATTGGGAATTGGGAGTTTTCGTAGAACATTTGGCGTTTCTTTTTAAAACGAACGATATCCGCGACTTTTTAAAAATGGAAGATTTCATCATCTGAGACCAGAAGAACCGCTAAAAAAACAGAAGTAGAGGTGCCAAGTTTCAATAAAAGCTATCAGTAATCAGAGTTATATATTTATGAAACGTGAACCGCCTCACGGAATAATTTTTATGCACAAACTCACACATAACAAATTGCACAGTTTTTGTAAAAAAATATATAATATATCAATTAAAAAATTAGAAAATTTCTAAACAAAAGTGAATAAATATTTCTTTACCTTCTTACAAAAAATGAACTTAAAAAAAAAAAAAAACCCTGCTTTGAAGGTGAAATAAATATTTGGATATCTCTCTCTCTCTCTCTCTTTTTTTTTTTTTTTTTTTTTTTTTTTTTTGGGGGGGGGGGGGGGGGGGGGGGGGGGGGGGTATTTACAATTTTTTTTTTTTTTTATTAATATTATTTTTTAATAGTCGCTTTTTTATAGACAACTGTTTTTTTTGGCATGAAATACTAAAACATTGTTCTGTTCTTTGTGTATCTTGCATATTTTTTGTTTGATGATACAGTATGTATTTTAAATTTATTAAGAAAAAACAAATAGATTCATCAAGTTCAGTAATAAAGCCTAAAAATAATTGCATATGTGAGAAATATTGAGCACTTCTATTACTTTTTTGGTTCGAGAAGTAAGTCTTGACACTAGCTGGGAAGGGGGAGGGGCAGTCAAAATATAAATAATTAGATGAATGAGAAATTAAACAATTCTACTTCTTTATAAGTTCTAGAATCTAATAAAGCAAGTTTAAAATGAATATTGACATTTATGTTGCTGATCGAGAAAGACTGAGAAACTAAAGACTTCTACAAAGCTTTTATTCATCGATGGCTAGTTGCAAATAAGAAAAGGGGGGGGGGGTTAAAAAAATTACATCAGCGAGAAATATTGAATAATTCTATTTCTTTATAGTTTCTAGACTCTAATAAAGCAAGTTTAGAATCAATATTGGCATTTATGTTGTGGATAGAGAAAGATTTAGAACCAAAATGCTTCCGTTGTGCGTTTCATCGTTGATCATTAGTGGGGATTCTTTTTTTTTTTAACGATCGATATCCACGATTTTTTAAAAAGCGTATAATCCGTAATTTTTATATGCTGTCCGTAATGCCGTAAATCCGTAATAATTACGAACAAATCGTAATAATTGGCACCTCTACGAGAAGTCTTCCGGGAAAACCGAAAAAGTTGGCAATTATGTAATTCCAACTTGATTGTCTGACTGTTCACGCTACAATTTCCATAAATATTTTTGATATGTCTCAAAATTGATATATGTTATTTAAGGTTGTAATAGCAAGTTTTCTATTCAAAATAGTATGTACCTAGTTTGCATAGACGCACAAAAAAAAAAAAAAAAAAAAAAAAAAAAAAGATAATTTTTATGAGGATTTATTTGTCCTATGGTCTGCAAAGTCTAGGAACTATGAAGCATATTTTTTAAGCACTTTCTTGCAATTTTCCATGACACTAAATGTAATGAAATTAGCATAAGATTTTTCAGATGCACAAATGCATTTTTTCCACTGAAAAAGGTTTGATTAGCTTTAATGCTTCGTTTGCAGGATAATATAAAAAAAAAAATTGGATAGATTATGAAATAAAAATGGAAATGAATGAAAGTAGATTTTTTAGTGATATAAATCATTTTTAATATGTCCTCACATTGTTTGATGAACACTAATATTTCCAATTTCACTTTGTCTGTCTCTGTGTCTATTATCTGTCTCTAATAAAGAATTTCTGCTTACATGCAATTATCTCAAGATTAGTAGTATTTTTTTTTTAAAGGTTACTCTACTGCTTAACTTTCGAAAAATAGATATTTGGAAAAACTGGCAGGAATGCATTTTTTTTTTTTTTTTTCAGGCAGTGCCAGGCCCAGAATAAATTTTCAGATGTCGTACTGGGCCGGGCCCGGGCTTCAAATTTTTGACTTGTGCAGACCTCTAATACATACCAATTAATCTCCTTTTAAATTGCTTTTTTATTTTGTCCATATAACATAGCTACCTCTTTTTTATTGTTGAAACTGAAATTAACTTTTACTGCTTCATGTTTATTAAATCATAAGTATTGATGCTTGGTTAAATTGATCAGTGAACAAAAGGAATAGATAAGTATCCAAAGAATTAAATTAATGTTTAAAAAGCTAAAATACTGCTTGTGATTTTAGATAAAATGCTAAAGAATCATTTTTGTCAAGTTAAAACTCTCAATAAGATTTAGTTTAAAAAAAAAAAAAAAAGAAGAAGAACAAAGCATATACTTTTTTAAATTACATTATAAAAAGAAAAATAAATAAGAGCTAAAGAAACTCATATCTGTTATTATATTTTATTTACTGCAAACACTTGAACATATTATTTGACATTGGGCTTTGTAAATATGATTTTGTAAATATTATTTCAATAAAAAAATTGCAACAGAATTAATAATTAACAGCAGTAAAGATCTTAATGCTTTAATAGTTACAGAATATGAGTTGCTTTCTTTTACATTAGTTTTACTACGTGAACTATTTATGAATAATACTGAACACCTAAAAATTGTATCTGAACAACTAAAAATAAAGTCATTAACCCGTTAGTAGTCGCTATCGACAGCGCCACCTATTACAGATTGCAAACTTTTTATTTAACTGTCACCAATAATTTTAAGAAGTGATGGGATCGACGTTAAATCGATTTTATTCGCGTTTTATGTATATCAAATGCCACTTCTAAAAATTTTTGGTGGCTATTGAATAAAAAAATCTTGAAAAACAGAAGGATCGGCGGCAAATCGACCAACTAGCGACTACTAACGGGTTAAAATCAAGAAATCACAGAAGCAGAAATATGTATATATATATTTTTAAATCAATTACTTGTTTTGATCCCAGAGCAGGAACAGATGTTATTATTGGTCCTTAAATAAAGAGAGAGAGAGAAAAAAAAAATTAACAGCTTAGAAATTTAAGAAGTACAAGCAAATAAAATGTAATACAACATATGCTTTAACATAAAAATGAAATATTAATAAAAGTTTTTTAAAAAATCACCTTTAGCTGCAGCATCATAAGGTCCCCATCGTAATTTAAATGGTGTATCAGCTTTGTAATACTAAAGAGAAAAAAATAAAAGAAATATATACATAAATTTATACAGTATAACTTCCCGATTTTATATTCTTAGCATTTATGTTTTCCTGCAATTTACTGGAAAAAAAAAAATCCTTTATTCTATTTTTGCAAGAATTTCAATTTTATTACGTTGAATATTAGCAATGAAACTGACTGCCTTACAGAAAAACAGAATTAAAGAACTCCAGGTTACAGTAAAATACTTTTATAATACACATGCACTCATTACATGACAAAATTTGTATGAATAGAGATATAATGCTCTCTTTTATTCACTTTTACACAATACTGGATTAAATAGCTGTGGGATTTATTTATAATGAAAATTTCAGTATTTTTACTTCCCTTACCTGACTATCGTAGGTAATGGAAGTATTGTATTCAGTCCAAATATTTGATATCAAGATTTTACCTGATTTACATGTTTTGAGGTGGCCTGAGTCCAAAAAAGTGGTTTTTGGCAATTGGTCAGTGTGTGCATGTGTATGTATGTATCTGTGTGTGTGGGAGGGAGGGGGGAATCTTTTGACTATTATATCTTCGAAACTAATAAAGATAAAACTACAAAACTTCAGAATTGAGACAGGTCTGGTGTACAGATAAATTTTCTAAATTTTGGTGAAAATTGGAAAAATGAAGTGGGACAACCGAAACCGGTGCCATAAGTCCGAATCTCAAAACTGGCTCTAACAATTTTCTTCAAAATTACTGTATAAACACTCTATTAGATGTCCTTTCAAATCACATAGTTGGTTAGTTCGGGAAAATTGATAGTCGTCCTGTATAAAAAGCTGAATTTCAGGTACTGCAAGTGCGTTCCTTTCAAAACGGCTGTATGGATTTTTATAAAACTTGCAATATTAACCCTCTTTTAAATATTCTTTTGCATGTAATTGTTATTTTTTGGTCAACAATTAAGTATGCCAAGTTTTGATAAAAGTCGGTATCTCAAAAATGGCTCTAACGATTTTCTTGAAAATTGTTACATAAACCCATTTTAGATATCCTTTCTTATGCTTTACGTAGTTATTACAGGAAAATTAATAGTCATCTGATCAGAAAAATCAGTTTTAGATCTCAGAAATCGGTGTTTAAAAAAAAAAAAAAACTTGCTATGTAAACTCTGTTTTATATGTCTTTATGCATACTACTAACTTTCCCTTACTGGAAAATTTTTAGTATTCTATTTCATTAGGTCAATTCTGATCACATTATCTCCAAAAAGTGCATATAATACGTGTAATAGTGGGTAATGGAAGTCGTGTGGTTGTTACACACCAGATTTTTTTTTTTTTTTTTTTTTTTTTAATAAGTTTTACAAACATATATTTAAAAATATATATCTTAGTAGATAATGGAATATGTGAGGAAAATAAAATATGTTATAAAAACTAAGAATCTGAATGTATGAAAAACCATAATAATTTATTTTCAACTGATACAATAATTAAAAGAGAAATACAATAAAATTAAGCTAAATTTAAGAAGAAAAATTTTGTATACACTGAATAAACATATTTATTAGTTAAAACTTTAACTCACTCGCCCACCCTCTTAATAATGACAACTATTAAGAGGGAGAGAGCAGAGAAACAAAAGAAGAGATAGTACTTACATAACGGTCTTTAGCAATATCACCAAGTTGAGCTTCAGTATAAGCTGAAATACAATTTAGTGGATAATTATTTTCTAATATAGAAAAAATATAATGAAATATTTAAATAAGAGTACAAGTATTTCTTTATAAATTTGATATGACAACCATAAGCCATTCAATAAGACAAATAAATAAATAAATTAAATAAAATAGAGATTTTTTTTTAACATGCAATTAAAAATGGAAAATAATATATATTTATAAAAATATAATCTATTTAGTTGATAAAATATACAGGGTTCATTAAAGGTTTGCTAATTTTGTGTTCTATATATAACAACATCTAGGGTTGATCCAAGCAAAAATATTGGGACCCTTTTACTGCCCCCCTTCATAAAATTTTATTTGATAAAATGAGTCCCTTTTAGAGTCCTACACGGATCAAGTAAATTTGACTCACACCTGACCCACAGGAATATTTTCTACCCGAGACCTGCAAAAGAGCATTATTCAATTAGCATTTTATGAAACTGAATTAAAATTCTATTTCACAAAATTCAATTATATTATTGAACATAATGTTCAGAGATTTTATTATTACATAAATATTATAAGTACATAATTACATTAAAATTATGTATAGTTAAAATTATATTTAAAATAACTAGTCTAATTATAAACAAAACTTCCGTGTATAGTGTAATAAAATTTCTTGTGTCTTCTTTGTTTCTTATTTTTAAAAAATCTACTGTTTTAAATGTTCACAGTATATTTTAAAAAGTAAAATAAATTAGCAAATATACATTAGAAAACAAATAATTTTCTCAGATAACGTTTTAAAAACATCAAGTGCATATCATGGCATCATGCCATATTTATGCATTTCTTCTTTATAAATTAAACTTATGAGTCATGTTGCTTTAAACTGCTATGAAGGAAAAAAATGTCATTCAATCTCTGCATTTAAAAGATTTTATTCATAAAAAAAGCAACATAAGAATTTCTTTGAAGAAAAATATTTTGCGGGTAGACCCACAGGTCAAAAGTTGATGCTAACTCAACCCCTAAAGCAAACTCACAGGTACCCGACTTGATGCAGGATTCTAGTCCTTTCACAAAATTTGTATCTGTCAAATGGGTTCTTTCACGAAGTTCAAATCCATAAATATGGCCCTTTTACAAGATTTTGTTTTACAAAAATTATCCCTTTTATAAAATATTTTCATGTTTTCAGTATTAGGGTCAGTTGTAGTAATTGTGATCACTTTCAAGAAAATTGTTTTTTTTTTTTGTTGTTTTGTTTTTTTCTCTCAGTTGGCAGGTTTTTGACACATGACAGTTTTTGATGGTTAAAACCGTCAAGTCGAAAACCTCGTCAAAAACCTATATTTAGAATTTAATTGTCATATAAAAACTTTGTTTAACAAAATATAGTTTATAAAGATTTTTTGAAAAACACATTGTTACAACATTTTGATTAATATAAAAAACAAAACTTTAGGTTTTTAAAATTTTATTATGAATTATTTCTATGTTCATTCAAAATATGCTGTGATACTTTTATATATTACTACAAAATTTATTTATAACTATGCTTTATACAGTGAAAACTCGACCTATCGTTCCTGCATCCATTGTTTTCCCGCACTGATCGTTTTATTTCTATGGTCCCTGCACAAACTGTATTTAAAAAATGTTAACGAAACCCGCATACATCGTTCTTCAAAAAGTCATTTTCCCACATTCATCGTTGTAAAATTTTTCTTCTGACCGAAATGAAATTGAAAATCAAGCTATTCCATATAGCTTTCAAACTGGAATTACTTCTTTTATTTTAAAATAACTCTTTTCCTCCTCCACAGAGGATCAAAATTGTGATTGCATGCCTCCGGACCATCCTCAAAGGTAAGTTCCAGACCGTCGCCATTTGCCCATATTGTAGCACTAGTGCGATGCTAAACGCAACCAACCTCGACCACTTAACCTTATGCTGCTTTAGGTGAAGAACAGGGATTGTGCAGATATTGTAACATGTGTCTATGTATTACAGAATACGGAAGGCCCTCTGTGGCCGAGTGGTTATGTCACCACACTGCTAATCACCTTTGAACGTAGGAGAGTGGGTTTGATTCCCACACTGGCCCTAGGTGTCTTTCCATTTCTTTGTATTATAATTTTGTGATATGCTATCTGTCTTTATCAGACAAAGATTTACAAGTGGACTACAAGTCAAGCATACAAATCTGATGTATATGTGTTATCAATCAATACTGAATACGGATCATGTGTTGTTGCTTGGAGAATAAGTTATTCTACTTTGTGTAAAGAGGAGAATGGATGCATCCCATATGGCCAGCTACTACATTTTTTCACATTCCTGAGACTGAGCCTATGCCAGTGACAAGTGTGTCTGCCGTAATTACGGCATTTTAAAATGCACAATTTTTTTTATATGCACATAAAATTACAGAAAAGGACCAGAAAATGTTGTAAATCTGGAAAATCCTCATTTAATTTATAAAAAGAACAAAAAATCTAACCTAAAATTACTGATTTTTCAAAATTAATATCACTTAATGTTCTACAACTTTGATTTATTCTTTTTGACAGTTTGGAGAATAAGAAATTAGTTTTAATTAGTAGTATACTATATATACTGCGTGTATTATTTCATAAACATTGTTTTATTTGTGTTTTGACTTTAACCTGCATTCATCATTTTTCTTCATGCATGCCATGGAAAATGATGGATCGGGGTTCTACTGTAATATAGTATATATGTTTAACTTAGTTATGTGATACTTTAAAAATATATAGTTGTTTTTAATAAGATATTATTTATAAGTGTGTTTTAAAAGGTAAATATATTAATGTTTTTGGAGAAACATTATTATAACATTTTGATTAATATAAAAACAAAACTTCAGGCTCCTAAAAATTCATAATTTATAAATCATTGATAGATCATTTTGATTGATAAATCATTTTATTTGCAATACAACATTGTATATTTCAATTTTTTTAGTATTGTGCTTTTAGCATTATGTATTTAACCAGTCAAATAAAAATACATAGCCTAATATTTAGTATTTAAATATTTTACAGAAAAATATAACAACCTAGAGAAAAGGATTGGGAGGCCCAAAAAGAGTAATAAAACATTTGAACACAACTAAAGATTATAAAATAAAATATAATGTTGATTAAGAACCTTTTTTAAAGGCTTTTGCTGATGCTGACTGAGCAAATGACCCACTTGATAGAAAGTCAACTAGTTGAAATGTATACTTTATTAGGAAAAACCCGATTAACTGGACATTGAAGAAACAGTATAGCACTTCCACAGCTGAAGCTGAGTATATCTTAGCCAGAAATGCAGCAAAGGAAGTAATATCAATTTTAAAATTACTCAAAGATCTTGACATGGAACAAAGTCATCCAGTTATTATATATGAAGACAACCAGGCCTGCATTAAACTTACTGAATCTGATAAGTACCAAAGTCGTACGAAACATATAGATGTAAAATTTCCTTTAATCAAACAGTTGAGTGAACAAGGAATAATCAAATTGAAATATATCCCAATCAAGGAGATGACTGCTGATGTGCTTACTAAGACACTACCTAAAGCAGCACACACTAAACATAGAGACAAACTGCAACTTATAGAAGACTAATATATATTGTGCAAGTGGGAGTGTTAAATAATAAAAAAAAATTATCTGCCCAATATATATTTCACAAACTCACAAAAACATTTTTTCTTTCTGTACAAACTCTAAAATAAATAAATTCCAATTCTTGTAATGATAATGCGCTAAGGCTATATTGACTATGTATTGCACCACCTACTGGTGATTAGACCAGGAAAGACTAGGAACATAATTTTCAATAGGAACACTTACCACGAAGGCTCTTATGATACTGCGAGGGCCCTAGTGAAAGTCGCTAAGGATGTAGCCTTTAAGTAAAGTTTTTCTATTTTAAAGTTAATTCATAATACTTTTTAAATTATATGTAGCACTAGAAATTTTTCATTACTATGCAGGTCAAGAGTTTTCTAATTAATGAGTTCAGAATTATTTTTTAATTATATGTATAATTGCAATTTTTTTTTTTTTTTTTTTTCCAAATTTGTAAAATATTTCATAAAAGTTTTGATTTTATTTACTTTGTAAAAAATAAAATATGTTTCAATTATATTCTCACTTTTTCTCAAATTTTTCTAAATTTAATAACCCTTAGAAAAATAATACACGATATTATTTATTAAATTCTGATTTAAAAAAATAAGCTCACCATATGTTTCTTCTAGACGAGTTATTTCATTCAAAATTTCCCAAAAAGCTGACTCTTCATTTTTTCCATGTCTTTCTCTCCACTGAACTTCATTTAAAATTCTTTGAACTGTTTCAATACTAAGTTGTTCATGATTCATATTTTGAAATAGTTGAACCATTGTTTTTCCAAGGAATTTAGATGCATTTAATATGTGTCGACCAGGGCTTTGAACATGACCTATACTAGGATCAGCACACATTTTTTCGACATCAGGTAAAAATTCATCACTTATTTTTTTCCATGTGATTAAACTACAATGACATCCTAACCATTCTTCTAAAACTTTTATATGTTTTAAAGAACTACATGCTTCTTCTGTTGTTAAAGCTTTAAGTCTGGATACTTTATTTCTCCTGTCATAAGCACACAAAATAAAATATCTTCCTAGCTTAACAGCTGAAACTTCAACTGTAACAGTATACTTAGTACTTTTTCCAGCAAATTTATTTCGAGAAACACTCTCTCCACATAAGTCCTGCAGAGCATTAAAGTACTCCCAAATTCTTTCAATATGCACAGGTACATCATAGTTTATAACCCAGACTCGAGACTTACAAGCCCAGTGATACGTTAAAAGTAACAGTTCCTCAAGCGAAAATGCTGGAAATCGATCAAAAAACTTTGGTCTTTTAACTGGAGTAACATTCTTGCACCTAAAATAAAAAATAAAATCAAAATAAGTATATATAAAGTTCAAAATTAGAAGCAGAGAAGAGCTTTAAGGGTGAGCAATAAAAGATCTGTTACTGTTAATTTCTATAAAATTATTTTTGCATTATTAACAATTCTGCATTTTTAGAAAGCTTTTTAAATAAAGAGAAGTATCTCTCTCTCATGTGTGTGTCATCGTGTCTGTATGTCACTTTTTTTGTCCGGGCATCACTTGACAACGGCTGGACGGAATTCAACGGCGCTGGGCAGGAATTTAGGTCTTCACCCAACTTAAAATTATATCTATCAACTTGTAAGAAATCCCCCCCCCTTTCCCCCCTGGGGGGTAAAAGACTAAAACACGTTTGTCCGGGCATCACTCGAGAACAGCTGGACGGAATTCAACGGTGCTTGGCAGAAACTTCGGTCTTCACTCAACTTAAAATTATATCTATAGAAATTTTCAAAATTGTGATCAGTGTTTAAATTGTGGGTAAAAAACGCCTGCGCATGCACCATAAATAATTTTTCACTAAAACGTTTTGAAGGAAAAAATAAAATATAAAAATAAATTTTTAAGTTAAAGACTTTTTTATTCGCGTGATTCGCACTACAAATTATGAAAAGATTGAAATGAAGTGTTGCTATCTAAATTCCATACTTTAGTTAATTTTAAAAAATCTAATTGTTGTATCAAAAAACTGTTTACACTCCAGGATTCAGAAAAATCACCCCTTTCATTTGATACTGAATTTGTAATGATAGGTCTGATATTTCTAATTTATTTTTCCCTTTTTCTGTTGCCACTTAAATTTCACACTTTAGTTATTTTTTTAAAATCTAATTGTGGCATCGAAAAACTGTTTGCACCTCTGGATTCAGAAAAATCGCCGCTTTCATTTGGTATCAAATTTTTAAATATAGGTCTGATATTTCTAATTTATTTTACCCTTTTTCCATTTTCAACCCAGATTTGGTAGAAGGTTTTACATTCATATATACACATTTATATATATTTTTATTTTCCAGAAATAAAATGAAATATTTTTAATTTCACGTGAATAATAATAAAAATTAGAGAGAAAAATACCTACAAAAGTTGGTGATTTTTTTTTTTTTTTTTTTATCAGGAATTTGTATGTGGATAAATATTTTCATAGAGATATTTGGCATTAGTTTAATACTTTTACAGGGTTGCCAACTTTTCAAAAACAGTTTGAGGAGTATTCAGAGAAATTTTGAGGAGCATTTTGGCTACTTTGAGGAACAATTTTAAAAATACATTAAAAGAAATAAACTACTAACAAAAATAAATTAACAATAATCATATGAAATTAAGAAATATTTATTGATAATCAAATATATTTAGCAAAACAGTGAAGAGAGATAAGAATGGAAAATGATTAAGTCTGAATATAAGCTTAAAACCCAAAAGTAATTTGTTTTTTACATAATGGCATATTTTCCATACATAAATAAAGACAATATATGAAAGTAGATTATTCAGTTCCATTAAAAAAAAAAAAAAAAAAAAAAAAAGCACAAAGGGGAAAAAAATTAAATTTCCAACAATTTTCATGAATGTCAAAATAATTATTATACTATCACATAAAAATCTAAAAACAAAATCTTCGATATTCATATAAATGTGTAAATGATCTCATCTCTGAGTCAACTCCCTCTAATCTGCATAGCTTGGGGACAATATGTTTTGTAAACTTTAGAATTTTGCAGATTATTGGGGGGTTTGTAAATAACTTTGAAACCAAACGGTGAAAGAATTTTAGAGATTTTAAAAGAGAGTGAAGAATAAAAAGGTAAAACAACTGGGATGAGACTGTGATCGTTTAATTTGGGAGCAGAACGTTTAGGATTCTTAAATTTATGTAGAGCTTTATCGATGATAGATGGGTTATAGCCGCGAGAGAGAGCAAGAGATTTTAAATAATTAATTTCTTTCGAAAGATTAGACGGATCAGAACAAATGTGTAAGGCACGATAAACATAAGTGTAAAAAGCAGACATTTTTTGTTGAGGGGCGTGGTTAGAGAGAGCATGCGGCGGCAAAGAGACTGAGAATGGTTTTCTAAAAACAGTAGTTGAGAAACAATCCTTTTCTTTATTCACAAGAACGTCAAGCAAAGGCAAGGAGCAATCCTGTTCAACCTCAAAAGTGAATTGAATGCATGGGTCAATCGAATTGACCAAAGAAAGTAAATTGGACAAATCGACATCAGGGGAGACAAGAACGAAAGTGTCATCCATATACCTAAACCAGTAAGGAAATTTATATACACTGAAGAGTTTTTCTTCAAAATAGTGCATATAAATGTCGCAAAGTAAAGGAGAGAGAGGACTACCCATGGCCATACCATCATTTTGGGAATAATAAGTACCATTAAAAATGAAGGCAGTTTCCCTGATGCACAAATGAACTAAATTTACAAGTTCCTCAATTTCAATAGAAGAATAATGGAATTCACGTAGTCTTCTCCCTAAACAAACCAGAGCACCTTTAACCGGAACATTTGTAAAAAGTGATTTTACATCTAAAGAAATCATAGTATAGTTAGACGAAGAGATGCATTTAATTTTGTCCACAAAATCTATTTTGAAGAAAAACTCTTCGGTGTATATAAATTTCCTCACTGGTTTAGGTATGTGGATGACACTTTCGTTCTTGTCTCCCCTGATGTCGATTTGTCAAATTTACTTTCTTTGGTCAATTCGATTGACCCATGCATTCAATTCACTTTTGAGGTTGAACAGGATTGCTCCTTGCCTTTCCTTGACGTTCTTGTGAATAAAGAAAAGGATTGTTTCTCAACTACTGTTTTTAGAAAACCATTCTCAGTCTCTTTGCCGCCGCATGCTCTCTCTAACCACGCCCCTCAACAAAAAATGTCTGCTTTTTACACTTATGTTTATCGTGCCTTACACATTTGTTCTGATCCGTCTAATCTTTCGAAAGAAATTAATTATTTAAAATCTCTTGCTCTCTCTCGCGGCTATAACCCATCTATCATCGATAAAGCTCTACATAAATTTAAGAATCCTAAACGTTCTGCTCCCAAATTAAACGATCACAGTCTCATCCCAGTTGTTTTACCTTTTTATTCTTCACTCTCTTTTAAAATCTCTAAAATTCTTTCACCGTTTGGTTTCAAAGTTATTTACAAACCCGTCAATAAAATTAAATTATCTTCTCTTAAGGATCCCATTCCCACCGAAAACCGTTCTGGAATTTATTTAATTCCGTGTTCGTCCTGCAACTTAGGTTATATTGGTCAAACTAGGAGGCGTTTGAAATACAGAATAAATGAGCACCGTCGGAATGTTCGTAATGAAGAGAATACCAAATCTTCTGTTGCTTCCCACTGCTGGTCTCAAGGTCATCGTTTTGATTTTTCCAAAACTAACATAATCTCATCTCCCGTCTGTTCCTCCCATTTGGATATTCATGAAGCATTTTACATATTTAAAAATTCGCAAAATCTTGTTAATGATATTTCTTCCACTCCTTTCTTTTCTGATGCTTGGAAATTACTCACGTAACTTAGTTTTTCGTTTAATTTTTGTTATCCTTAGTTTGTTTTATGTTTAATCTCACTCATTTATTTATTTTCTTGTCTTCTTGTACAATTCTATTCACACCAGTAGCTATATTTATTTTCTACTTTATAAAGTTTTTCTTTTCATTTTAAACGATTTTGTGCATTGCCGCTTTGACTGCAGCACTCGTGCTTACTTTATTCGCCTGATGAAGGGTCGTGTGTTTTTTCGACCCGAAACGATTGTTGCGAGTTTATTGCATTGTATGGTGTTTATTCAAAGTTTGTAAGTAATAACTAAGATACATTCACTTTTCAATATTCCTGCTGTCTTTTTTGCTCTATTTTTCTGATTTACAATTTCAGATATTTTTATAGTTTATTTATTTTATTTTTTTTACATTAAAATTAGCCACAATAAAATCTTTTTCCTCTTATTTTAATTATCCTTAGGGTAATTCCATTTTAAATCAACAAATTTTCAAAAAAGTTGTTGCATGACAATTTTTGATTTTGATGACAATTTGCATGTGCTTTCCCCATACCTTTTTGACCACAAAAATATTTTTTTTTTTATTTAAAAAAAAATTACCCTTTGATATGAAGGCTATTTTTGTCGTTGCCAACAGCAAAAATTAGATATTTTGATGCTTTGCTTTATGAACTATAACTTTTTTCCTATCAAAGCTATCAAACTCAACTATAGCTCATTGGAAAGCTAAAAAAAAGATCTTTTTCCATATGGTATCAATAAATTTGAGATTTAAAAACAAAGGTTATTTTTTCAAGGTCAAAGTTTGCGATGCAAAATTAATTTTTTGCCACTTTTGAAAATTAAAAAACCTATGAAGGGCTTGGAATAACAAGCCCTCTTTTTTTTCTTACATACATATATAAGGTTGCTTATTGTATTAAAAAGTTTGGCTTGTTACTCTGCCCCCTTCACAAGATACGACCCCCCAAAGTTGCAAATTTTCTAAAAAATCCAATTTTCAATGCTAAAAAAATGCATGTGGGGGGCAAGGTAATTTTTTTTTTACTTGTGTGATTTTAAGTACTTCATACCATCTTTCAAACAAAAAAAAAATTACTTTGTTATTCAAAGGCGTTTGGCAGCTATAAGGGTCTGAATTTTCAAATAATCACACTAAAACCATCCAATTTTTTCATGTACTTTTTTTTGGAAACATGTCATTTATTATTATTTTTTTTTATTTGATGGACTTAGATTGACCTCACAAATAAGAATATATCATATTCCTACTTTTCCTCATTTATAGTTATCTATTTGCCAGTTAAAAGCAAGAATAGACAGATTTCAACTTGTCCAGCCTTGCTCCCACATGTATAGAACAGTTCCCTTTAGGCAAACAGTACCTACCTGTGGTAGGAACTGTGCCAATGACAAGGCTGCTTGAATATTATTGGATACAATTTGACCAATAATATAGGGTAAGACAAATGATCTGCCTGCCAATGATGTCACATGGAACTGCTTTATAACTTAGTTGTTTCTTTAACTCTGAAAGGAGTAGGTTGCTGGGAAGTGTTCTTGCTGTAAAATCTTGTAAATTTTTGTCTTTCATGTAGGTTTTTCATTTCAAGGTCAAGAAATATACATATTTACAGAATATTTTGGTGAATAACTGTCCTTGTTGAAGGTAAAAAAAGAAATAATTTTTTAGAATTCTTAAATATAAGTTTGTTTTTCTGCATATAAAGAGTAAATGAATTATGGATAACTCTAAATGCTCCATAGGAATTTTTATGAAAGATAATTGTAACATTTTAAGTTATAGTAGGCAGTCAACTGTAGAGAGTATTTCTAAGTATAATGATGATGATAAAACTTTACTGCAATTGAGAACTGGATGTAAAACAATTGAAACTGTTTGTACTTACCATGCAAAAAAGTTTTTAGATAAATTTTCTCACCTTTATGGAACTTCCTGCTGTGACCCATTTTCGGAACATAATAAGGTGATTACAAAATCGCTGAGAATCATAAGCAAAGATTTGTATTTGAAAAACACAAATTTGAATCTTATCCCTGGAAAATCTCTGTGCTCTAAATGTTTAAATAAAATTCAAAATCAGAGAGTTGAAACCTATAAAGATAATAATGAAGAAATGTACATACCTGAATGTGATTTAGTCGAGTCTGTAAATGTAGCATGTAGTGCCCTTGGAGTATCACCTGTGAAAGTTGCCAAATTATCGCGCGATCGTAAATCATCTACATTAAAAAGAAAAGTTTCAGCGATAACAGAATGTGTCACAAATAAACTAAATAAATCATTTGACCTTTCAATTGTTTCACATGAAGAAAACAATAGTTCTTGCCAAAAGCACATATGTGATAATTATGAAAAATTAATAGAAGACCTTAAAGAGAGAATGAAAACTGCTGAGTGTCTGCAGGATAAAGTAAACATTTTAAGTTTGTTGCCTGTAACTTGGAGCTATGCAAAAATTCAAGCAGAATTTGGAGTCAGCCAGTATTTAATTCGAAAAACTAAAGATTTAGTTAAAACACAAGGAGTTTTACCAAAACTGGAACCTAAGAAGCCAAGCAATATTCTTGGTTCTAGTACAATAAAAGCTATAGAGGATTTTTATCAGAGAATGCCTGTAGTCGCATGATGCCTGGAAAAAAGGACTGTATTTCTGTGAGAGGAATGAATGGGGAAAAGTCAAACCTTCAAAAAAGGCTCATTTTATGTGACTTGAAGGAACTTTACATACATTTTAAAGAAAATTATCCTGATTTGAAAGTAGGGTTATCTAAATTTGCCGATCTTAGACCAAAATTTTGTGTGTTAGCTGGAGCATCTGGTACACATTCAGTGTGCGTTTGTTTGTACCATCAAAATGTAAAACTTATGCTATCAGCGATTAAAAGTGATCATAGCTACAAAGATCTGCTGCAGATTATGGTCTGTGATACTGAAAATGAGAATTGTATGTTTTTGGAATGTACTGCATGTCCAGGTGTGGATGCCATTTTATCACTGATTTCTCCAAGTAACAGCACCCAAATTGACTTGGAAAATGATGAATTTGAGGATTTGCAAGTTTCATATAAGCAGTGGATGTCCACAGACAGATGTGAACTGACATCATGTGTGCTACCTTTACAAGAATTCTTGGTTAAGTGTTGTGAAAAACTTGAGCATCTAAAGAGCCACCATTTCATTGCCAGTAAACAAGCAGCATTTCTAAAATCAAAGAAAGAAGATCTGGATAAGGGGGAATTTTTGATACTTGGAGATTTTTCAGAGAATTTCTCTTGTGTTGTTCAAGACGAGGTGCAGACCTATCACTGGTCAGGTGTGCAATGTACGCTTCATCCTTTTGTTGTCTACTGGGAAAAAGATGGAGAAATTCAAACTCAAAGTTTTTGCTTTGTAAGCGACTGCCTTGACCACAACACAACTACATTCTACGCCTTTCAAATGATCCTTGTTAAAAAACTGAAGGCAGATCATGCTTTAATTTCAAAATTATTCTATTTTTCAGATGGATCTGCCGCACAGTACAAAAACAGGAAAAACTTCATTAACTTGAGCCATCATGAACAAGACTTTGGGATAAAAGCAGAGTAGCATTTTTTTGCTACATCCCACGGGAAAGGCCCTTGCGATGGGATTGGAGGAACAGTGTCAGATAGCAGTATCTGGGGGTACTGCTACCGACTTAAATTTTAGGTGTTTATCATTATATAATAAATAGAGTTTATGCAAAGAAAGGTGATCGTATATTTTATGATAATTATAAGCAAAAGGAACGTTGTGTAGAACAAAAACCCTTCGGCGTTGACAAGCTTCGCTATGATGCACTGTAGGGAGATTCAGTCGAGATATAATAACAAATAAAAGATCTTACCAAATTCCAAAATAAGTCAGACGAAAGCAATGGTTGGATTTATCAAAATACTTTAATGGACCAAATCATCAGGAATGGGCTCTGGACCGCTTGGCATCATCTTGGTTGCACACGAAGATGTATCCACGGAAGGAATTATAATCCATTTCGATCCATGCGATTTACGAACTAAATTCCATTAAAACTTGAAAATACATGTTATAATACACTATTGCTTAGATGTGTTACATTAATTTATTGTCAACTCTGTATATTTTAACGATAATTGAAGATGAACAACTATCTAGAAATCAGCACGCGAACAAATTCGTAAAACGCGCATGGCGCGCGCACGTGGGCGCGGCCGTACCCAAACCCGTCTTTTCTATCCGATGGCAAGTCCTCTTCTGTTGCTAGAAGATCGCGGTAGATGAGAACCAGCTTCCTAAAACGTCATGACGCTGCCTGGCCAATCAGAGCGAACGCTCACGTACCTTACCGTAAGGCTAGTAGGGTCCGCTACGGAAGAACGAAAGAGTGAAAATTCGAGCGTTGCTGCAAAGCAATTGTGCAGGGGCGAAACGGTAGAATAGTGAAACTTAATGGAATTTAGTCTGAAGCTTCAAAAATGGATCGATTTTGATAAGTTTAATGGGGAATTGATTAAAATTAAATAAACACGATGTCGTACTATACGACACTCTCCCCAAAAACGGGATTTGAAAAAAACAAAAAGCACAGGGTGGAAAAGCCAAGAAACACCCGGAGCAAGAGCAAGGGCAACCAAGAAGACGGGTTAGACGGTCACGGACGAGCCCTGTACAAAGGGTTACAGGCCGACACACATAGTGTCTAAAAAATTGACATAGCTTGATGTTACATAATGAGCTGCAATATGACAGCATATAGGTAAGTATACCTCTTACAAAGATTTGATTTGATATAAATAAAATCATATTTTTTTTCTTAGTCTTGTGTCTTATTTAACGTTAACATCCAACTCACACTTTTACATTCACATAACATTGCCATAGATTGTAGTTGAGAAAGAAAAATTGGTGTTTGCTAAAATGTACTACAGTCTTATTGAACTAATTATGTTATAACATTTTGAAAAATAAGTCTTCATCTGTGAGTACAAACAACCAGTTATGCTGGAGAAAAAATAAATTCAAAAAAAATTTGAGACCTAAAAAGGTAAGGAAGGCATCTCTTCAACTCGGGAATGGGGCCTAGGATATTCCCAGATTGGAGAGAATGCAAGAGGACGGCGAACATCAGGACTACATCCCTGCAGGAAGATGCAATCCCGATACAACCGTACGAAGGGATTAAAGGTAAGAATAACCATTATTATCTTTTTTTTTTTTTATACATATTGAAATAGGTCAGTTGCTAAAAATAAGGCAATGAAAACAAAAAAAATATGAGAGGTGAATATAAATAAAAGCATACATAAATAATTATGAACACAAGACGAGCTTTACATAGATATATGACTAAGATTATTGCTGTAGATGTCAATCAAAAAAAAATTTTTTTTTTTTTATATAATACATAAACATAAGGTCAGTGCCTTGTTTGAATTAATTCTGCCATTTAGAAAAACTTATTAAAACATTTCATGATATATGCAATCACTAATTGATGCCTTGGCAGTTCAATAAATATGTAATATTTGATGTTACAAATACCCTAGTATTAACTTCTTATTTTTGAGTAACATTCTCTAGTAAATTTAGAGTTCAACACATTGATTCATGATTACTCATTTATATAATAGTGGTCCAATTGCTGAAGATGACTATGATAAGTAATTTTTAAATAAGTAATACACACAAAATAACATCTAGTATTTCCGAATAATATATGTGAATCATATAAAAAAATAATAAAATTACACAAAAATATATATATATAGCTATAGCAAAGCCTAATGAAAAATTTTGAAATTGAATATTGATGAACACACATACTATAAAAAAAAATCAGATTAAATTGAGTAAATAAACATACACATTTATAAAAATGATGTGTGTTCTGATAAGAATTGTATGAAAATACTGGTAAAAAGAAATTATCTGTTAAGCAAATTGTACACATCTACGTTTAAGATGCACTTGAATACATTGGTAAAAATGAGAAAAAAAATATATGTCACATTTTTTTTAAAAAAAAACTATTGAATGTGAAAATATAAATTTGGGTTATGATGTGTCGTTAACCCAATGTAAAAATGAAATGTATACGTGTAAGTGTAAATAGAAAATTGTGTAATCATAGTATATTATTGAGAACTCACAAGAGTCACAAAATTGAACTGAATAATAAAAAAAATAAAGCACGAAAACAAATGAAATGTGTTTACGTAAGTGAATTGGGAACAACAAACAAAAATATTGAGAATTTAAGTCTGTTAAAAAAGTAAGGTAGCATGTGAATATTAGTACTACGATTGAATAAACAAAAAAAAATTGTCACATAACATAAATAAATCTATTGCCTATGAGAAAATGTCATATTATAGGAATGTGTGAAGTGTAAATAAATGCACGATATTTCCAAAGTAAAATTGAAAAGTGTGGATGTGTAAATGTGAAAATCGTGTAAAAGTTGGCCTAGTATATAAAAACTATGAGAAAAATACAAAAAGAATTAACCAAGTTGACTCAATTGTGGAAGTACAAATGAACAAAAATGTAGAGTAAGTGGAACTATTGAAGAGTGTACCCAGTAATGAAAATATGTGAATAAAACAAACAAAACAAATTGAACATTGCAAACCACATATGAATCAAACAGGAGAAAATTTAATTGTATATAGCATAAAATAAATCAACTATTGAATGTGTGAATAGGAGTGTGTAAGTAAGAAGGAAAATAATTCCCCTATAAATGTAAATAAAAAAAACACCCTAAGGTTATAAAAAATAAATAAAAACTATTGAAATGAATAAATAACTAAAATGTATGGTAACAATATTAAACAGTGGTCATTGCCTATACTGCACGAATGACACAATACCGCATAGGTCTGTCCAGCAGTACCATCGTGTATTGTCCATAAACAGGAACCGTCATTCCCATCAATGGGTTGCCAAAGAGTGCAGGAAAGGAGAACCACATGAAGAGCTATTATAATAATGTAAACAAGAGCACCTGAAGGCTCGAAATAAGAACTATTGCAATGAACAAAAATGAACGTGTATGTAATAAGGATGAAATAAAATTCACCTAATAAATAGACAAAAGCAAATCAAGAACCATGAAAGAAAACAGAAATCAACCCGTAACAATCTATGCAATCTCACCACCAAATTGCCTCCTCCAAAACAACTGGTGAATGTGAGTGAAAATGTGTAAAGTGTATAAATTGTGAAAGGTCCAGACGTTTACACCGCCAAAATAAACGCTGTCCAAAAAGTGTGAAAATAAACTATTGAACATAGTTGAATAAGTTGAAGTCCAAAATCTAACCCAGAACAAGAAAAACTAAAGTCTAAAAGTGTAAAAACAAATAAATAAAACATAACTAAAGTTAAATGAATGTAAATAGTTGTGAATTGAACATGTATATTGATGCCTCCTAACCCAATGCATTATAGTGTGCAGGTTATATGGAGATTTAGAGAAATAAATTGAAGTTTTAGGAAAATAAAAAAAACGTTTTGAAAAGTGAACAAAACAAATAAAGGTAATTGAATGTGAATAAATGTAAATAAAAATATTTTGAGGACTCCTAACCCAATGCATTGAATGTGCAGGTTATATGGAGATTTTAAAAATGAAATAAAGTTTTGGAAATGCAAAGTAAAATTGAAGTTATGTGACGCATAAAAACATAAATTGGAAAAAGAAAAAAAACTATATGGGGAAAACACAAGTGAGTTTTACAAGAAACGTATGTGTAAAATTGAGACATTTTTTTTTGTAATGAAATACAAAGACTTTTAAATAAGTGACATTATAATGTGAGAAGCCAAAAATTGAGGTTAAAATGACGTAAAGAGCTTACTTTTACGTAACAAGTCATTCAATTACTGTGAATGTAAATATAAAAAGAATGTGAAAAAAAAATCTTGTTTGTGTAATTGTTTTTTTTTTTTTTTTTTTTTTTTTTTTTTTTATATCTATAACTGACTGTGAAAAGAAAAATACAAAAAAACTTAGCTATACCTAAAGTTTATGCACAAGCCATAAGATAATTCGCTCATATAAATATGTGATAAATGAGAAAAAAAATATATAAATACACTAAAATTCAGACCTTGTATCTATTAGAAATTGGCAAAAAAACAACATTAAAAAAATTAAGAAAATGTGTATCTATGATCAAGGTTACGTAAACAATAAGTTAAATAACACATAAAAAATTTTCTTTTTTTTTTTTTTTTTACGTAGTATGGCTTGATGTAGAGCCACCACGAAACTCAAAAATTAAATTGAATGTGAGAATATATGAACAAGTCTAAAACAATATATATAGATAATCAATAAAATAAATAAAAGAAATACATAAATTCTCCGTGTCACCAAGCATGATGTAGAGCCACCACAATTAACTCAAAAACCAATATTACTTAAAATTGTGACTCAAAATTGGCTCTTTCCATGTAATTATAACTAAATTGTAAATGATCAAAAATAAAAAGAAACAAATGGAAAAATTAATTCACATTTTGTGGCTTGTAAATATAAAGTTATATAGCTTATGATACTTAGAAAACTCAAGAAATATTTATATATATTTACACACAATAATAAATAATAAGAAAAATATGCAATAATTCAAAAATATGTACGCACAATCGATGTTAAATAAAAAATAGTGAACATCTCTACTACTGGAGAATACATATATACAAAGCACACATATAAAAATTATTTAAAAAAAACTTTTTTTTTTTTTTTTTATTATTTTTTTTTTTTTCTTTTTTTGTTTTGGTTTGGCCGAACATTTCCAACAAAAAAAACGAAATATGATGGTAATATATATATATATTTTCTTAAAAATAACACACAAAAAAAAACTAAATAGTTGAAGGTGTATTAAATGGAAAATCATTTAAATCGGACATCTATAACGTAAGATGTCAAAAAAAAATAAAATGTAGCTATGAATAGCCTGTATGTCCGTTGAATAAATAATTTTTTTTTTTTTTTTTTGCTTGAATATTTTTATTGTTCATGCAGTTCGTGCTATAGGAGAGAAGAAAAAAAACTAACACCCGTTAAAAAGGATACATTAGGAATCAACATTTCAGAAGAACAGGTCTTCATCGTCAATCCTTCGATTTTCACCTCCTCAATATTTGTTAAAAAAATAGCCGGCAGTTCCAAGCCTTGAAGAGAGGACTCAAGGAAACATACGGCGTCCCATATCTTCTTTGAGAGACACTCAAAAAAACGTCGATGGAATTGAAAAGCTTTAATCGAAATAGTTTCATGTTGAATGCTATGAGTAGCATGCTTTTATGGCCTCTAAACGATCGTCAATTTACTGCATGTTAACAAAACCATGTAACGGCGAAATCCAGGCTTCTAAGGCTTAAATTAATAAAACAGAATTAACAGTCAAGTTCGGTTGAACGAAAAAAATTGATCTTAAATGTATTAATTTATACAATCTCTTCTTCCGTTTGAGAGTTCTGAAATACTGCTTTTCAATGTTTTTGCAACTACTTTCCTCTGACAAAAATCTCGCTGTCCAGTAAAAGTACATCGTGCGAAAATGGCACGTGCACCACATGTCAGGTAGGGGTGTAAGGGGGTACTGCTACCGACTTAAATTTTAGGTGTTTATCATTATATAATAAATAGAGTTTATGCAAAGAAAGGTGATCGTATATTTTATGATAATTATAAGCAAAAGGAACGTTGTGTAGAACAAAAACCCTTCGGCGTTGACAAGCTTCGCTATGATGCACTGTAGGGAGATTCAGTCGAGATATAATAACAAATAAAAGATCTTACCAAATTCCAAAATAAGTCAGACGAAAGCAATGGTTGGATTTATCAAAATACTTTAATGGACCAAATCATCAGGAATGGGCTCTGGACCGCTTGGCATCATCTTGGTTGCACACGAAGATGTATCCACGGAAGGAATTATAATCCATTTCGATCCATGCGATTTACGAACTAAATTCCATTAAAACTTGAAAATACATGTTATAATACACTATTGCTTAGATGTGTTACATTAATTTATTGTCAACTCTGTATATTTTAACGATAATTGAAGATGAACAACTATCTAGAAATCAGCACGCGAACAAATTCGTAAAACGCGCATGGCGCGCGCACGTGGGCGCGGCCGTACCCAAACCCGTCTTTTCTATCCGATGGCAAGTCCTCTTCTGTTGCTAGAAGATCGCGGTAGATGAGAACCAGCTTCCTAAAACGTCATGACGCTGCCTGGCCAATCAGAGCGAGCGCTCACGTACCTTACCGTAAGGCTAGTAGGGTCCGCTACGGAAGAACGAAAGAGTGAAAATTCGAGCGTTGCTGCAAAGCAATTGTGCAGGGGCGAAACGGTAGAATAGTGAAACTTAATGGAATTTAGTCTGAAGCTTCAAAAATGGATCGATTTTGATAAGTTTAATGGGGAATTGATTAAAATTAAATAAACACGATGTCGTACTATACGACAAACAGTGAAGAGGCTAGTGCGAAAGGCTAGTTTGCAACGACCGGACAGTAATCAAATCTTGAATCCATTAGATGTCTTTGAATACTGCACTGAACATATTAATAGTGTAATGTTTTTCTATGTTTCCTGTGATGATGTTAATGCAGTAGGAAAAGTTCTTGAGGAAAGATATAAAACAGCACTATCATTACCCCAAACTCGGTCTTTCCACAACTACATTCCACTCAACAGAAATATCATTCATGCCAGACGTACATCATTTTCTTTAGATTTTACAACCTTTCATGTCATCAAAGACGAACCTATCAACCTTAGATTATCCACACCAACAACCCGACCAAAGTTGTCCGATTATGTTTGTTGCGTATATGATGGTGACTGGTGGCTAGGAGAAGTGGTGGAAATAAAGGTATTTGATGTCGAAGAAGAATACAGGATCCACTTTTTTCATCCTAAAGGACCTGGAACATCGTTTAAAAAATCAAGTCATGATAACCAAACTTGGGTTCGGTTTCAAGATATTTTGAAAATCCTGACTGCGTCAGAACTATGGTCAGCACAGGGAAGAGGTCATAATATCACACCTGTGATGAGTGAACATTTGTCAACTCTTCTCTATGAGACAATAAACCACTGAACAAAAAAGTTTTGCATGTTTTGAGAGGTAAGTTAAATTCTATATACCAAGATGTTAGAAACCTTAAATTAGCTTATCAAAGTTTAAATGTGTTCTTTGACAACTCTTCTTAGTCTTTTTAGTTGTTTTCACCATTTAAAACTAACAATTAAGTAAAAAATAACTTTTCACTAACACCTAAGATTAAGAAGTATGAAAATAATTGCGTTGTTTCAGTATAATTATTTGAAAATTTAGACCCTTATAGCTGCCAAACGCCTTTGAATAACAAAGTAACTTTTTTTTTGTTTGAAAGATGGTAAGAAGTACTTAAAATCACACAAGTAAAAAAAAATCTACCTTGCCCCCCACATGCATTTTTTTAGCATTGAAAATTGGATTTTTTAGAAAATTTGCAACTTTGGGGGGTCGTATCTTGTGAAGGGGGCAGAGTAACAAGCCAAACTTTTTAATACAATAAGCAACCTTATATATGTATATAAGAAAAAAAAGAGGGCTTGTTATTCCAAGCCCTTCATAGGTTTTTTAATTTTCAAAAGTGGCAAAAAATTAATTTTGCATCACAAACTTTGACCTTGAAAAAATAACCTTTGTTTTTAAATCTCAAATTTATTGATACCATATTGAAAAAGATTTTTTTTTTTAGCTTTCCAATGAGCTATACTTGAGCTTGATAGCTTTTATAGAAAAAAAGTTATAGTTCATAATGCAAAGCATCAAAATATCCAATTTTCGCTGTTGGCAACGACAAAAATAGCCTACATATCGAAGGGTAAATTTTTTTTAAATAAAAAAAATATATTTTTGTGGTCTAAAAGGTATGGGGAAAGCATGTGCAAATTGTCATCAAAATCAAAAATGGTGTTGCACACCCCATTTGTTGATTTAAAATGGAATGACTCCTTACTATTATGAAATTGAATATTAATTTTAATTATTATAAATACATTTTTAATTCAACATTAATTAATGTCATTCAAGTAAGATAAAGAGTATTTAGGATTGTTCAGAGCTGCAACCAGTATTGCAAATTAGGCACCACAACACGTGAATAAAATTTAAAAAAATCATACTTTGATTTCGCACAAAAATTAAACACCATACTGCGATGTTCTGCTCCTATAAACAGTGACGGTGGAAAAAAGAATATAAGAAATGTAGAAATAATAAAATTTTTAATTGATAATATGCTAATGTCAAAAGATTTGGGATAAAAATATGCATCTTAAAAGGTAGGAAAAATGTTGATTATTAAAAATATATGTAATTACTAACTTAGTACAAGTCCAGCTCAAATTATCTAGGAACTCTAAAGAACTATTGAGGCGAAAAGCTTGTGCACAGCATTTCACACAAGGAGGATTAAATGGTAAATATCTCCTTTGAACCATCCACCATGGAGTTAATGTTAGAAAATTGTCTTCACGTAAACGGTTTTCTATGTAAAATCAAGATACATAATATAAAAATTGACTGTTACATATAATTAAATATACATTAATAATACAGATAATATATATTATACACTATTATGTTTTTTTGCTTAAAGTACAGTCGAACCTCGTTAACGTGAACACACTTAATGTGAATTACTTTTAACATGAACTGTTTCCGCAATTCCCGTCAAAATGAAGACAAGTTTAGTTATATGAAGATTAGTTGTTGATAGCATGAAAAAAAAATTCCCCCTTTGCTCTGAGAGTCACTTTAACGAGGTTCAACTGTATAAAAAAAATGCTAGTATAGCATCAGCTATTGTGTCTTAAACTATCTGAAATCAGTAAAGAAATAATATTATTAATAAAATTAAAAAAACTGAAATTCTGCAATTATAAAATAAGTTTTTAAATAAATGAAAATATTTAAAATATATATACAAAAGATACAATTAAAAAACAAGGATCCTTTGTTTTTTATCAACAGAATTGGCAAGTATGTTGCTATTTTATAACATGTAGCAGTAAGTACATTTAGTATAATAAAAGTTCAAAGAAGTTATTTCTGTCATTCAATAAGAATAAAAATATACTAATAAAGTTACAGATTTCATTAAATTTTGAATTTGGCTTACAAAAATAATATTTGTCTACAATTTTCTTGCAGAGAATCAAACTAAAATTTTAACTATATTAATTTTTTTAACAATATGAAATAGGTTCTGTGATTTTTGTAAATAAATCAAAAAAATTTATTTAAAAAAATTTCCTTTAGACTACATGCATCAAGTTTTATTTATTTATTTATTATGTCACAAAGAAACAGACATATACTTTCTTTTATTAGTACAGATTCATTAACCTAAGTCTTTTTTTTTTTCTTTTTGGAAGATTTTTGGTAAAATTAAAACAGTCCAGCTGAAAATAATTTGATTTCAATTTATTAATTTTAATATTTTTGTCAATCACTTAATCCTTGATATGACTGTATTCAAATAAAAATGCCAAATAAATTAACCATGCCAGTGTAAACACAAGTTTTCAACTTTAGCAAAACGTAATATTCTACATATTAAAGTAATAAGATAAAACTTACTTAATCTAGTAGGGATATCCCTTTCAGCATTTAGAGGAGGAATGTGTATACGAAGACCAAGTAAGTTTCGAACTGTAGCCTCTATTGTTCCACTAGAAATGACAGCAATAGTCTTCTGCATAGAAAATATGGACCATTGTGTAACCATTTTCGGCATCGAATTTTCAGAAGGTACAGCGTCTATTCTATCTTGGCAAGCATCCTAAATATTATTTAAATGTAATCATATGACTACAAAATTATTTTTCTACATAGAGAAACAAATATATATATATACATAATCATAAACCTTTAAAATAAACCTATCAAAAACCTTTTAAACACCATATATGAAAAGATAGAAAGGAATTATTATTTAATAAATCAAATTAAAAAAATTGTAATTTTGAAATAATTCATAAATTACACTTGTAATATAACTTACATGCAATAATTTTCATGCAGACATTTCTTTATTCCCTCAGTTAAAATACAGCTTGAGAGGTTGTTGTGAGGTTATTTTTAATTGTTCTGACCCAGAATTACTTTTTCCCAGAAAGCCATTTTTTCATGTTTGCGAACAAAAAATAATCTGAAGGGGCTAAATCGTAATTCAAACAATTTTGCTGTTGCAACTGCAGACTTGTATGCTGGTGCATTGTCCTGAAGAAACAATGGCTTTTTCTTTGCAAGATGGGGTCGTTTTTCTTTTATTTCTTGGACTAAATTACTTAATAAGGATACATAATATTCACCTGTTATAGTCTTGCCTTTTTCCAAAAAATCAATTAAAGTTACACCTTGGCTATCCCAGAAAACGGTGGCCATGATTTTGCCAGCTGAAGGTGCAACTTTGGCTTTTTTGAGTGGTTGTTCACCAGCCTTTACCTACTGTTTAGATTGTTCTTTAGTCTCCGGTTGGTAGTGATGAATCCAGGTTTCATCCAATGTGATAAAATATCTAAGAAATTCATTTGGATTTCTCTGAAAAATTAACAAATTCTCTTTTGAAATGTTCACACGCTGATGTTTTTGATCGATCATTAACACTCGCAGCACCCATCTTGCTGACAGTTTTTTCATTTGCAAATGTTCATGCAATATGTTATGCACATGGTCCAGGGAAATGCCAACAGCCTCAGAAATTTCATGTATCTTTAATCTTCTATCTTTCAAAATCATATCAAGGATTTTTTTTATCATCTTTGGAGTCGTAACTTCAGCAGGACACCCAGGATGATCAGCATCACTTGTGCTCATGTGTACATAACGAAAGTTCCCGAACCATTTGTAAATAATATTTTAATCACATTAAAAACTGAGACAGATAATATACATTAAAAATATACATTTTAAAAGATTAAAAACACGATAAACATATATAAATGTTTTGAGCCTTTTACAGGCTCCTCATCAATAAAAAACATCAAATGTAAATGCTGAGAAGAACAACAGACTTTCATTAAGTGAGTACAACATATTCATCAGGAACTCCGCATGCCTCATTAAGTGGTGAAAAATGTTGATTTGTGTACCAGCCCTCCAGGAAAATTCTTGAATAATAATTTAAACAGTTAGATATGATTATTTTAGTATTGTTAAAATCAGGTATACGGTCAGTTTCTATGGCATGCTGTACAATTTTCGAACGTATATCACGGTTTTCAAAAACCGTGGTGAAATTTTGGTGAAACAGCTCTAACGATTTTCTTCAAAATTGCTATATAAACACTCTATTAGATGTCCTTTTCAATGATATAGCTGGTTAGTTCAGGAAAATTGATAGGTGTCCTGTATAAATAGCTCAATTTCAGGTCTCACAAGTGCATTCCATTAAAAACGGCAGCACGAATTTTTTTCAAACTCGGCATAATAACTGTTTTTTAGATATCCTTTCAAATGTAATTGTTGTTTTCTGGTCAACAATTGAGTTTGTCAAGTTTTAGTGAAAGCCTGTATCTCAAAAATGGCTCTAACTATTTTCTTGAAAATTGTTACATAAATCAATTTTAGATATCCTTTCTCTTGAATTACATGGTTATTAGAGGAAAATTAGCAGTTATACTGCTTAGGTAGGTTGGTTAATTGATCTCGGAAATTGGTGTTTCAAAAGATAACTCAACCATTTTTACTGTTATTTTCTAACTTGCCATGTAAACTTTGTTTTATGTCTTTACTTGTGTATTAAGTTTCTCACACTGGAAAATTTTTTAGGCTTCTACTACTTTGTTAGGTCAATTTTATGTCTTCTAATTGTATTATCTCAAAAGAAAAAAAAAAAAAAAAAAATGCATATAATATGTGTAATGTTGGTAATGGAAGTTGTGCGTTTGTTTCACACCTGATTTTTATTCAAATATTCGTGGGCAAAGATTACGAAAACACAACAAAAATCAGGAATATTTATTCATTTAGATATTTAGATTTAATTTCGATTTTAAATGGTTGAATTTAAATGCAAAATTATTTAAAAGTATGACAGAATTCAGAATTGGCTTCAGAGAAGCATTCTTAAGCACTAATATTGCACAATGATCAACTCCTATTCATTACCTTCCTTTTAAATAACTTTGTTATTTTGCACATCAAAGCTACCTCTTCCTTCATTGTTAATATTGAAACAAACTTTTCTTATTCATTTTTCCTTAAATCAAAAGTATAGATTCTTACTTAAAATCATCAGTAAGAAAAGAATTGGGGAAAAAAAAAAGGGGGGGGGGGATAACCAAGTCAAGAAAAAGAAATCAACAGTATTCAAACAATTAAATTAACTTTCAAAAATGCTAAAATACTACTTGCATATTTTAGCTAAAATGCTAAAAAAAACTTTTTTGCCATGTTAAACCCTGCTCTTAAATAAGGAAAAATATACACATAAAAAATAAAGTATAAGGATTTTGTTATTATTGATAACAACATTGTATATTTAATAATTTTAGAGCTATTATGAGGCAAGTTTTATCATTTGTTTTTCTCGCACATGCATGCTTAATTTTTCAAAATTTTATTTAAATTTTCTTACTTATGTAATTAAGATATTAATTTTTAATTAATAACATTTTAACTAATTGGATGTAGTTTCAGAAGTTAAATGGTCAAATCAGATTCTTTAAATTATTTCCTATCTTTTGATATTTTTGGCACCTTTTTGCATTCAATGGTTTGAGATGAGCTGGTGTATAAGTTTGTTTAATCTCAGATTTTAATAGTGTAGACATGAAAATAATTTTTAAAAAATAATGGCTGCTATTAAAAGCTTTTAACCCTTAAATGCCTGATTATTTTTAAGTCAACCTAAAAATGTTTTACTTTTTTCCTCTCTTAAATAAATCATGGGGAAAATACTTAAAAAAAAAAAAAAAAAAAAAAAAAAGCAATCAAAAGATCATGGAAATTTAAAAACTCAAATGTAAGTAATAATAAGTGGTGGAAATTTTAAAATAATCAATTAAAAATATTACCTGCTCAGATACAGTTGCAGCTATACCTTTATAAAATTCATTTGCCCCAGCATCTCCACAGAGAACATCAACAATTTTAGGTCCATTGGAATTATCAGATTCAAGTTCTGAGCCTAACATTGCTGGTGCATTTTCATTCAAAAGAGGTAGGGATCCATTTTCTTCTATATTAACCTATTAGATAAAGATAGCTTCAATTAAATATTGAAGAGAAGTTTGCTATACTCACTAGATGAAAAATATCATGAAACAAAAAGAGAATTATTGATTGTCAATAGGGCAATTTTGCAGTCACTGCTGCAGTGCATGCACAGATACCAAATACTTTTTTAGTCTCACGAGAGAGGCCTCCACTGACATTTCTGCAACAAAGATGTAGCATTATCTTTATATAGTTTTCTAATAACGTTCAGCACTTCACTTTTTGAAAGTTGACTACATTTATTGGCATCAATAAAAATCTATACCAGTGAGGTACAACAGTGATGATATTCAGTAAATACACTATTATGAATTAAGACTTCCATTAAAGTATAACAACCCAAATTTAAATTAACAATCTCATACTTCCTCCAAAGAAATATCACTTTCACAATTTTTATATTAATTATCTAGGCTTTAATAGTCAACAACACAAAATTCAAGCAACTTTCTACATTATGTAATTTTAATTGCATTCAAAATTCAAAATAAAAGTATTAAAATTTTATTAATAAATTCTGAATAATTACACTAACTAGTATCGGCCAATGGTCGAAACACAACCAATTTTTTTGGAAAGCAAAACAAAGGTAATTGCCTTCTTGTAAATGGAATTAAATTGCAAAACAACTGCGCCAATTGTTTGTCGATATGCATCCAAAATGAATCAGCATAGTTTTACTTAAATATGTTTCTCTAAGTTTATACACTGAAGATGCTGAACATTTCCTGAAATGAGAGGAAATCGCAACGTGGAAGCACCCCTTGTTTGGTGATATAGCCCAAAAGCTAATTGACGCCAATTCAAACCAAGGTCCAACCAAATATCAAGTTCAGTTAAATTAAGTCCATTGGTCCCGTGCTCAAACTCAAATAAATATACAGATATTTTCTAAAAATGGTCAAATTGAGTTCAGGAAATCATAAAACGAGTAACTTCATCAAACAGAAAATCTAAAATTTTTCTGAATCTTATACTTTTTTCTTATATATGCAGAGGATAAAATAATAAATACACTTTTTTAAAAATAAGTAGTCAATTTCAGTTAATTCAAATGCAATGAAATCTCAAAATGTGTAAATTCACTGAAAACTGGAAATCGAAATTTTTTCCATATCTTCTACA
Source organism: Salticus scenicus (assembly GCA_963930645.1). Classification (NCBI taxonomy): domain Eukaryota; kingdom Metazoa; phylum Arthropoda; class Arachnida; order Araneae; family Salticidae; genus Salticus; species Salticus scenicus. Next base: position 281,093,276 of record OZ005652.1, on the reverse strand, counting down.
TTCTTCTCATACATGCAGAAACTAGTAATAAATTCACTTTTTTAAAAATAAATAGTCAATTTTAGTTAAATGAAATGCAAGGAAATCTCAAAATGTGTAAATTCATCGAAAACCGGAAATCAAAAGCTTTTTCAAATCTTAAACTTTCTTCTTATACATGCAGAATATATATGCAAGCGAAGTGTGACATCACTGACCGTTGCTGAGGCAAAGTAAAAGATTTCCTATGCTAATCGTTCATTGGATTTTTTGTAAAAAATTATAAAATTGAGGAAAACTATTTTCTGATTTTAATCCCCATATTTGGGTATAATTATAAATTAGTCATTGTGCACATGTGTTAAATTATTTTACTGTCAAATTGACAAACATTCATGCTAGATGTATATTTTTGTAACACATTGTATTTTACGAAATATTGTTTCATATTATTGATTGCTCGTTATTAAAATAACCATGATTTTTGAAAGGAATTAAATATGCTCGCCAGAGAGTTTGGCAATCTTTTATTATTATATTTTTTCTGCTAAGGACGGCAGATATCAAATCTGTAACTTTGAAATTAATCTCATTCCATTGAAATTAAATGTTTTTATTTATATTCGAAAATAGAAGTCTGTCATTTAATTTTTCCAGAGTTTAGCAATTTAAAATTAAAATTTTATGAATTTTACAGAAAAAATAAGTCAATCTAACACACACAGGCAGTAACTTATATATAACTATACCCAAATATAGGGATTGAAATCAGGAGATAATATTCTTTATTGTTTAAAAAAGAAAAAAAAAAAAAAATCCAATAGATGATTAACATAGGAAATCTTTTGCTTGGCCCCATGGAGAGCCAGTGATGTCATCACTTCGCTTGTGTATAGTAATAAATCTATTTTTTAAGTATTAAGTAGTCAATTTCAGTTAATTGGAATGTATTATGTTTTTACTTTAAAAAATATCTTAAATTAGAGCTGACGTAAATCACAAAAAGAAAACAAAAAAAGAAAGAAAGAGAAGAAAAAAGAAATGAGATCTTTAAAAAAAAAAAAAAAAATTAGAACTCTCATAAATAAAATACTTTTTTTACTTGCGTACATTCTCAACAGTATTGACTTTTGATCTACCACTCATTCACTCAAATTTCTGCCATCTAATGGCTGTTTTCTCTTAGAATAGAAAAACTGTAGTCGAGAGTATAATGATGCTACATTATACAAATTACTGTGTCGATGGTTTTATTTGAGTTGTCAGAAATCGCCAGATTTAACAGCTTTTTATTTTAAGTATTTTTCAATATAAAAGAATACGTATATAAAATGGAAAAATGCATAAAAAATAAAAGTATTTTCAAATACCTTCTTGACATCGTAAGAAAATAATTTTTATATTCTGCACATACGACTAATCATATCTTTCGAATGATACAACCCTCTACTCCCATAATTAATATGTTAAAAGTGTACCACAAATTTCACGCTTGCCTCTTAATATATAGATACAGGATATCAACTGATTTGAGTTTGGAGAAAAAAAAAAAAATCATGATCTCCAATAAATTTTTATGGCCTATATTTTCAACATATTGAAACTTTATTTATTATTATTTATTTATTTTTAAATATCTATCCAAAAATTACTTTTTAGCTGTCTTTCAAGGGATATAAAGAATGAATTTAAAGAAAATTGTTATGACTTTTAGTACTGTATTTTAAATTTAATAATTATATTAACTATAATGTATGTTAGCTAACTATTATTTACATAATGTATTTAATTTCCCCCCCATGTTCCTGTGCATAAACCATTTGTCCAATCTCAATAAAAAACTTCAAGTATAATCACAAAACAATACAAATTTAAATTTAGAATACTAAATTTAAATTTTCTACTAAATAATACTTGTTTCTGAATTATGTCAATAATACACACACACACATGTACAGTCGGGGAAAAAAAAAACGCAACACCCGCTGAAATTTCGTTATTAATTGACGCAGGAGCATCTAATAGACATCATTCAACAGGAAATTAAAAGTACTTTCTGAATATGTCGTCAAATTTTGAATTAGGGGTCTTCTACATATTGAAATGAGCGCCAACTTTGATTTTTTCAATAGCAACACCCAACTTTGACTTAATTTTCGAATTTCTGAGAGTCTGGCAGTGCGGAAAAGTATACTGTTTGTATACTTTATCTTTAGTATTTATAGAGTTATAATCAAAAATGTGTTAGGGGGTTATCTATAAATGAAGAAAAATAAAATTAAGATCCTATAGGAATAGAGAAAATTTTAATGTTTCACACCGGAAATCTTTCAAGAAAAAAATAATTATAGAGATTAATAAAACTTTGGCTCTTTTCCAGTTTCTTAATTATCCTGAATTCAATTATTTATATTTGTATATACTTCAGTACTTTTTTAGATAATTTTAGGTCTATTTAAATACATTACACTTGCGATTAGTCCATACAGTACTCTTTGAAAAAAGTGCAATTTTTTTCAAGTAAAAGTTCTATTATGGCTGTACTGATCACCAATAAAGCTTAAATTTTCTTTCGTAGGTGTAACATAATATACGAAATGAAATAATATATATAAATACAACAACGCATAAACTAAATCTTTTCGGATAAATTATTGTAAGAGTTCATGAAGTAAATATTAAACAATTTTAATCGCACTTACCAGTTTTGGGTCAGTTGAACTCTTTGGAACTGTACGATTCGTTTTATAATTTCTATGAAAATATAATTTTTTAATAACCCTTTCGCGACTGTTTACGTAGATTCACGCCATTTGAAAATATGTAATTCTGTCAGCGGGCGTTTCTTTCGTAATTTCCGTGTTACATATTTCTTAAGTATGTACCCAGTATTCATATTTTTGCAATAAAATATACTATAGATAGAAATATATTGATTAGAAAGAATATAATTATAATGTATATCCATTTGTAATATAATTGTGAATACAGAAAATTTGTTCTGAAATATTTTATTTTGAGAGTATAATGCCCGTAGGTGGGTCTTACTGTCAAAAAGACAAAGTCCTGCAGTCGCAAAAAAGTGTTAAAATATATTTATAAAAGTTAAAGTATGTTTTTAAAAATGTATAAAGTTAAAATATATTAAAAAAATTTTAAAGACTAAACTGTCCTTAAAATAACAATCGTCCCCCTACAAAATAAATAAATAAATAAAATAAAATAAAGCAATATATGAAGCAAATGATTAAGCTTTTTTTAACTATGACGGTAGTTAAGAAACGATTTTACAAGTCTGTCTTGCATTCCAATCCATTCGTTTTTTATATTTGACAATATCACATTAAACCTGTTTTTCTATTTAAAACAGTAAACCCCGCCTATTTACCTATTTAATTAATTTTTTTTTTTCTTCTAGCGTTTGTTTAAAAGATTCAAAATTTATCACCAATTAATCGATGAAGTATATCCCACTTTTGTTAACATAAAATAAAGGGCTTAACACGAATACTCAATGTCACATTTACTTTACTTTTCTGTATTGTTTTGTTTTGAAAAACGATGAAGGCGGGGCTTGTCTTCTTTAGAAAACAGGAATTCTTGATGCTAATTCTAATGTCTAAAAATCATCATTTTTGTTTCATTTCTTTGCGTTTGACGTTGTTGTTATATAATTTGACCCGAAAATAAAAAATAAAAATAATTTGTTTAATTTTGTTTGTTATTTTTTAAGATTTGATTCGTTATCTCATGCAAAACTTTATAAGGGACGGCCCCCTAAACCACTCCAAAAGAAAGATTTGTTTATAGCTCGAAAACTAATAACTGGAATGAGCTGCAAATTTGCACACCCATATTTTTCAGCATTAGGATTCATTTTATGCAAAAATTAATATAGGTCATAATTCATAATTTTTATGAATATGAATTTATTAATATTCTTCAGAATTAAAAATATTTTTCAGAATCAAAAGTAATGATGGATTATGTTTGGGTTTCTTCACTGTATCTCGTAAAAAAAAAAAATTATATCGATCAAGTTATTTTTTGTGAAGATATTAATAAAAGTTTAAAATATGAATTTAACATTAGCACCTTCAAACTTTGAACGCTTATAACTCTGTGAAAAAATAAGTAAAATATACAACCAATATACTTTTTCGTGTTGTCGCGATCCCAGAAATTCAAATATAAAATAAAAATAGGGTGTTACCATTGAAAAAATCAAGGTTGGTGCGTGTTTTAATATGTAGACGACCCCCAATTCAAAATTTCAGTTCATTTTCTGAAACTACTCACAATTCCCCGTCGAATGATACCTATTACAGTTTTCTACATCGATTAGGAAAGAAGTTACGTTGAGTGTTGCGTTTTTTTTTTCCCCGACTGTACTTACAGTATAATTACTAAAAACTTAATATTCAGATTCAGGGGTTTTAAAATGTGTAATGATAGAAAAACACAGTTTAAAAAATTTGATTCAAAAACAATATATATATATTACCACATTGCACCCTGCCAAAAAAATTGGCACAACTCAAAAATGCAGAATTTGGGAAAAATAAACTTAAAAATAATGATAAAGCATTAACTAGCCTACTATAAAACTGACACAACTGCCTTTCAAGTGGTAAGAGATAGAGATGTGATGCTTTTCGTGCTTGTAGGAACAATACATAAACTTCTTAATTACAAAAACTCAAAATTGTCATTTTTTTTTACTTGTGATACATTTCTTACTCGGATGCAATATGAGGGTATGAGAAAATAATAAGTGTATAAATGAAATAAAAAAACAACCTATATCAAATGAATAAGTAAATGTTTGCATTTACCTAGACAAGGTTAAAAAAAAAAAAAAAAAATATGGTATGGATGAAGATACAGACATCAGAAACCTGGAATTTAATCAGCACAATGGAAATGTTCAGTATTCAAAAATTAAAACACTGAATCAATAAAAATAAAAAAAATCTTCTGACATATTTGGAAGTCAGAAGTAAAGGAAGTTCTATATTATTTTTTTTTTCTAGAGATTGGTTTAATATTATAGGAGTATGATTTACTTATGTACAAATTTAAGAACGTGATTTACTTACATATAAATTTAGGAATGTGATTTACTTATATACAAATTTAGAAGTTCAATTTTCCCTGACTGTTTGCTTATTTCTACAGAAACTTTCACAACATTAGCAAACAATTAGCATTTACTATAATGAGATTCTATAAGTATGACTTATTTTTACAAAATTTGTTGAAATTCTCTGACTTTTCCAGACTCGCTTAAATTTCCTAACTTTTACAACATAATTCCTTTATTTTCTCTGACCAATGGCCACCCTGTATAAAGCACGTGTGTATCAAAAATGTGTCCCTTAAAAAAAAAAAAAAAAAAAAAAAAAAAAAAAAAACCTCATTAAACAATTAAAATTCTAATTAAACCATGGAAAACCTTACTTTACATCTCAAAATTTCGCTTTAGATAACTTGCAAGAGCCTCCCTCCCTCCCCCATCTTCTTCAGAGGCAGTTCTGTGGTAGCTTACTTCTTTCTGGCAAACTTGTTTATATCTGTTCCAAAATCCAGACCAGTTACGGTTAATGTCTTGTACTGGGTCATTGCCATTACAGGAAAACAGGTTAGACAAAATTTCTATAGTTTCGTGATTCGAAGCTAAGTTGCGTTATTGTAGTTTGCTAATTTGTAAACATCCTGAAATTTAATATCGATAGTATCATTTGCGTTGGTTTTAGTGAGCACAGTAGTAATTTTACCAAATTTGATATCGGCGGCATGTTCTTCTATTCTGCTTTTAATCTTACATTTGGTCATACCAATATAATACCCATTATTTTTATTTTCTTTTATAAAGGGGATTTTATAAATACCAGAGGTTTCGATTGGGTCAATTTTGTCTTTCTCATTCATTTTTGTTGGGTTTAATTGGGATTTTTATATTTATTTTTCTAGCGGCATTTTTGATTTTGTGAGAAATTCTGCGATCGTACACAATGGTGGACCTTCAACTCTCGAGGCCCGGGGTGAAAATCTCTTTGGGGACCCCCCTAATTGGAGTTTCTCCTATATTGAGGCTCCCTTCCATTTCTTCACTTAATTCTATTACTATAAAAAGACAATAAAGTAAGTTTTAAGATTAATTCAGAAGCCAAACCTTACAAGAAAGCCAGGGGCATTAGTCTTTCTTGTCCTGCCTTATTCAGGCTTTGCATAAATGAGTTTATTTTCTTCTATATTCAATAGAAGAAAGTACTAGATTCGTAAAAATTCTTGATCTCAGGTTTTCAATGGATTTACACGCTTCGAGAGATCTAGAACTCGATTTGATAATTTTTAGAAAATGTTTGTCTGCACGACAAAATTTTGTGACAACTGTATCTCAGTAACTACTGCAGAGAATTTCATAAAATTTGATACATAGTTGCAACTTGACATAAATTAGTGTCTAATAACGTTTGGGGGAAATCTTCCAACACTCTTTTTCTAAATTTTTAATGTGGCGGTATAGGATAAAATTTCTTATAAATGTACATGAAAGGAATTATTTTTTAATAATAATTATGAAATTAAAAATAATTATTTACAATAGTGATATTCAACTGGGAAATCTATTTTTGTATATGTAGGAGCATTGCCCCCCCCCCCCCCCCCTATCTTTCGACAGAGTTCATCAATATCTTTGGCTGAACCATCAATCTGCAATAATTTAAAATAAAGTTATCTCTTTTTCTTTTTTAAGGAGGGGAAAAAAATTGCAATTTTGAAATATTTCATATAGAGAATAAAATTGGCTTTCTTTTGATGTTTAGTGTTATACTACTTCTCTATGATGGAAATCATCTGCATTCATCATGGAAGATAATTTTAACAAATAGTAATTACAAAAAAAAAAAAAAAAAAAAAAATACTGGGTGAATTTGTATAGGGAAATGTAGAAGAAAGTCATGTGGTAGCTACAAAATATCAATTTGGTTTTGGAGTTGTCGCTCCAGGATAACACTTTGCACATTAAGGATCTTTATAGACAGGAACCTACAATTTTAAGGGAAAATGCAGGGAATGTTTCGTGTTAAAATAATAGCACAACAACATCACCAGATATATATACATAAGGTCAATTTTCTTCTGAGGCCCTTAAAGACCAGAGGCCCAGGGTGGTCCACCCCACCTTTGGTATGCCACTGAACTTACGAAATTGCAGGGGTAAAGTCCGGTTTAGGTTTTTGAAAACTCTGGATAACATTAAGTTTTTTAATCTTTTTTTTATATAGTTTATCGCCTACGTCTTTCCCAAAACCTGCTTTAGCGGTAATTTTCTTAATATTGTTAAGTTCCTTGTTGAGCAAATGACATTGGCGCGATTAATGTACGATTGGATAGTATTCATTTTATATTGATAGGGAGTTTTACTTCTGTTTTATTGATAATTTCTGTTTTCGATAAAAAGGGGTTTCTAAAGTATTGTTTCAGTTTTTATTATACTAACATCCAGATAATTTAATATTCCGTTATTTTCAATTTCATGGGTGAACTGAATATTTTTATCAAGGCTATTTAATTTATTTAGTGTGGTCGAAATATCATATTCATTATTGATAAACACGAAAACGTCATCTACGTACCTAAACCGGCTATGGATTTCATTTTTAAGGGTTTTGAAAATATGTTCTTCTAGAATTCTTAGTTTTATTTCAGCAACAATACCTGAGATGGGAGATCTCATAGGGACACCTTTTTGCTGTTTGTAAAATCGATTATTAAATTTGTAATAGTTTTCCTGATTGCTGGCGGCAATTAAAGTGTTCGCTATTTTGATAGTTTCAAATTTGTTTTTTATAAATTTCAAAAATAAATAATTTGGAAATTGTCATACATCTATAGTTCAACCATTCATTTTAGAGTTGTCTAGTTTTTTTCAAAAATAGTCATACTAAAAATTTACAATACCTAAAGGGAAGTGGGGGACAATGCTTCCTAATATACATTTTTTGCCTCTAAATGCCCATCATTATTATAATTTTTACTTTTTTCTATACATATAAGAAAAAAAGTATTGGATTCGTGAAAGTTTCTTAACTCCCGTTTTTGAAAAATTTACAAAGTTTGAGATGTCCTGAACACAATTTGACTGTTTTTAAAAATGTGTCTATCTGTCTGTGTGTGTCACAAATTTTGGGGATGCTTTATCTCACGAACTAATGGATGAAATTTAATTAAACTACTTAGTTGAACCCTGACCTAAAATGGTGCTGATTACAATTGGGGATCAATTGCTAGACAGGTGGTGCTGTGATCCCATATTTTCTGAATTTTTAACATTGTAGTACAGTCCAGCCTTGCTAATGTGAAAACACTTAATGTAAATTACTTTTATAACATGAACTGTTTTCACAATCCCCGTCAAAATGAAAATTTTCTGAGTTACTGATAACATGAACTACTACTGATAACATGGACAAATTTTTTATTACCCTTGATATTCACGTTAACAAAATTCGCCTGCTTAGGTCAAAATATTATATAAATGTACATAATCAGAGTTATTTTTGATGCACGATTGTAAAATTAATATGGAGTATTGATAATAGTAGTAGTAAACTAAGAAAATGTGTGCATGTTAGAGCTTCACTCACCCTCTCCCCTCCCTAGAGGGATGGAGAGGAGGTACCTTAAACCTTGGTTTTTAAAAACACAAAACGTGAACGTCAACATATTCGGCATCGAGATTTTCAATTAGTGAATGTGTCACGACGCTCTGTTCTGCAGTTTCAACGCCAACGCTGATATCAAGGAGACTCTGATTAGAGCGTTGCAGCGTTAGAAACGTTGACGTTGCTTCTTGTGTTCTTAAAAACCAGGGCTTTAGGGGGAGCCCTGGGTATGTAAATTTTCAATACAGGTACCTTTTGAAGAACTCATCAATATATTGAAAACAAATTATTAACCATAGATTTGTTATAATTTAAAACAAAGTTATCTTTTTTTTTTTTTTTTCATTTTTAACAACAGGAGGGAAAAAAAAAAAAAAAAACTAGAAGAAAAAACTAGAAGAAAAATTACATTTCTCCTGATATTGCCATAAAATTGACTTTCTTTCAGCATTTATTATTATACTTCCCTGAGATTAAAAACATCTGCATTCATCATGGAAAACAATTTCAATAAATAATAATTTAATAAACAATTTGTATTGTGTAAAATTGTATAAGATTATACAGAAGAAAGTCTTGTAGTTGCCACAACATACTAGTTGTCATTATTATTATTTTTTTTTTTTTCCCTTAATTTCCCAATGAAGGGTAAAAAATAATCATCATTATGTACATTTATATGAAATTTTGTCCTATGCTGCATATTAAAAATTATGAAGAAATGGGATGACAGTGCTACTTGATGAGCAATACACACCAAAAATTGATGGACACTGATTTATGCATAGATATAGTAATATATATAGATCTATCATCCCCATGTTATCGAGCAAAAAGTTTTGATACCGAAAAATAGTTCTAAAATCAGCTATTAGAAAGCCTTGAAAAAAATGAAGAATGAATTTGAAACTGTATCTGGAGTTTTTCATTCACCTTTAGTAAATAAATTATTCATAAATTTTATTTACTAAATTATCTGTGTGTAATTTACTTTGGGTAAGACAGCCATTAGAGTGACTTTTTCCGAGAAAAAGGGAATCACTTTTTCCCTCTCACTGATCAATCTATGTCTTATTACTATATCTATGGATTTATGTCAAAGAGCAATTGCAATTAAATATACACTTGCATAAAATTCTGTGCCTTAGTTTCAGAGCTGCTACAGAATTATTGCCATACACACACAGACATTTTCTAAAAATGTTCAATGCTAAATTTTAAAACATTAAAGAAGGAATTTAAACATTACATCAGTTGAAAATAATTAACTAAAAAACAAGTAAAATAAATATAAACAAAGAAGATAAACCTCCTAAAGGGTAGAAAAACATACTTCGACATTGCAGAGTAGATCAGGAGACATGTATCTTTCATTACCTACAGGAGGGAGTTAAAAAAAAAAAAACTATTTTAACAAAACTAAATCTTAAATAATTTACTTACAAAAATTTTCAAATTTAAATAGAAATGCAAAATCAATTAGAAACATTAAAAAAAAGAAAAAAATCTGGAGTAACTCCATTTGATTTTCCAAACATTTAGTAATTAATGATTCTTCAGTAAGTTTAAGTGAGAAGTCATTATACAAAAGGGGAAATCATAATAGATGTTTGAGTATTTCTCCACAAGTTGTATGTTGCTTAATGGTTTGTAATATGTCCAAATTCTTTAATATATTCTTGTTAAAAAACCATAAATGATATGCTGGCATTATCAAGTTATTATCCTCTCAAAAACTTTGATGGAAAAAAAAAAAAAAAAATAGTGCAGTTTTCTATTAAAAATCTGATTTTAACTCGAAGAAAAGGATGGGAGGGAGAGAAAGAAAAAGGCTCTACTGTGAAGGAGTTTTTGTCATATTGGCTTTAATTGTAATTTTTAATACCTTGAATAATTAAATATTATATTTTTATTAAATGAAAGATTCTATTAGAAGTCTAACATAATTATAAATTTATCCATTTGTTACTTAAACAGAAATTATATTTTTGTCTCTATAAAAAATATCTTAATTTTAATAATATTCTGTTATTTAATCTTAAGTTAAAAAATCTTAATTCAATCTAATTCAATTCAAAATATATCCTTAAAAAATTAATAATTTATCCCAGCTACAGGTCTGGTGTACAAATGAAGTTTACAAATTTTGGTGAAAATTGGAAAGTAGGAAGAGGGTCATTGGAAACCGGAAGTGAGACCGTAAGTCTGTATCTAAAAAACGACTGTAATGATTTTCTTCAGAGTTGCTGTATAAACACTTTATTAGATGTCCTTTTGAATGATATAGTTGGTCAGTTCAGGAAAATTGATAGGTGTCCTGTATAAATAGCTCAATTTCAGGTCTCGCAAGTGTGTTCCTTTAAAAACAGCTGTACTGATTTTTTTCAAACTCGCCATATTAACTCTCTTTTAACTATCCTTTTGTATGTAATTATTGTTTTACGGTCAATAATTGAAAATACCAAGTTTTGGTAAAGTTGGTCTCAAAAATGACTGTAATGATTTTCTTGAAAATTGTTTCATTAATCCATTTTAGACATCCTTTCTCATAACTCGCTGTGTAAACTCGGTTTTGTATGTATTTATACATGTATCAAGTTTCTTTTACTGGAAAATTCCAAAAAATGCATATAATACGTGTAATAGTGGGTAATGGAAGTTGTGTGGTTCTTTCACACCAGATTTTTTTTTTTTTTTTTTTTTAATTTTTTAAGTTGCAAATTTATCGTCCATGCTTTTAATGACATTTGGCAATGATTTGGCTATCATAACTGCCAAAAAATGGTGGTAAATAGTAAATACAGTTCAATAATTTTTTAAAAATAAATTTAAAATAAAATAATAATGATGATAATGATAATAATAATAATAATAATAAATAGTTTATAGATACATGACAAAATTATCATCCATGTTTGAAATTTTAGCAACATTTACCACAACTTTGCGACATTTGTTGCTCTGTCTCTATGCTAGGGTAAACCCAATATATTATATATATATATATCTTTTTTTCCCCACCCTCATATATTTTTCCAAAATTTTAGCTCCTATTAAAACTTTATGATCTTTCTCATCTTAATTACTTTAAGATATATTTTGTGTATTATGTTCCATTAACGGTAAATTCTCTAGCTCTCTTCATTTCTCTTAGGTTTCAGTTATATCGGTTATACTTTTGGTTATATGATGTATGATTTTAAAGCATTTCATATATATTCATATATATTTCAAATAGTAAAATACTCCAAAATAATAACATGTTACAATATAAGAATCCAAATATAACAAGAATTAAAAACAACATAAAAATATAGAAAATTTCAACAAAACAAAAATGCCAAGAACAAATATTAAAAAATACCAAAGTATTACAGCACTCAATATGTCATCAGAGACATAACTGACATACTGTAAACTAAAATCATATGCAATTTCTGTTTATCTGCAAGCATTAATTCTGCATATTTGTAGTGTATAGTTGGCATGTAGTCCATGGGTACAATAACGACTCTTAATTGCTCCATTCAAATATCTTTATATCGGCTAAATCATGAGCCTGGAAGACAAAAGAGAATGTCCGGTGAGCTTTGCGATTGCTGTGATTTTGGATTCAGATGAGCCAGAGCGATGTGTGACAATGCAAATCTGTGCTAAAAAGTGCTGCTACTGTTTATACTTTTGTTTTTTTGTGGCTGAAATCCTCAATTCTAAATAGTTTACAATCCTCCCAGAGCTCACAAAAATATGTCCAGTTTTTAATTTTATGGAAGATTTAACAACGTTTAAAGTATGATAGCCTTTATATTGCAAAATACTCTCTAAAGATTTTTCTATTTCTAATTCCTGCATAATAAAGTATTCTGCCCTGAAAGGAAGTTTAAAAGGGAAATTACGGTTTCTTTACAATTTATCACTTTAAATAGCGATTTAATTTTTTCTGTAATTAAACTTAATTATTTTATATCTGTTCATAATAAGTCAATAATTATACTTATTTATTTATAATATTATAATGGTTGTTTGACTATGATCTATTTAACAGCAATTTCACAGCTCCCAATCAGAAGTCATGAGACTGCAATCACAGTTACAACATGCTTCTGTTGATTTTAATCAGGAGAGTTAGAATGGATATCTAAATTTTTACTTAACAGAAAATATCAATTTACAAATACAAATTTCATGATTTCTGCCATACACTGCAAAATTTCACAAAGCAGGTCATATGGATTGGCAATATCCGATATAAATACCGTATTAATAAAATAAAAAAAGTAATGTAAAATACAGCTACACTTACATAAATGTTCATAAACTACAAAGTAATGAAAAATATACATAAAAATTATTTGCAAGACTACAAACCAGAGCTTATTGAAAAAGCAGGAGATAAAGTTGATTCATTCATATTTTCATCAGATACATTTATCTCACAAATGGGAGAAAGAACTGAAGTATTTACCTAGAATAAAATACTTTTAATTAATGATACAAAACTAACTTTTGGAAGAAAACGATATTAAAACTTGTATAGAGCCTCAAAATCAAAGGCAATAATAATAAAAGCATATTTTTAAGTAATAGATATAAAATTCTGCACAAAAAACAATTTAATTTAGTACAAAAGGACTTATTTTAATATATTCTCCCATATAAATGCATGCAATAACTGTGTTTCATTCACTAGCATCAGTTACTTTATTCATTTTTTTAAAAAATTTTTGGGTGTAACTACAGAATAGGAGCTCCTTGGCAGCTTTGAAATTTTTGTTGTCATTTTGGCCATGAATTAAAATGGCTATTGCAATTCAATAAATAAAGATATTACTGAGAAACATTTCAGCTACTTTGATGCTAAATTTAAAATAGTGCCAAGGACAAGTTTATTCAATTTTATCTATTTTTTGTCATTAAAAAAAAAAAAAAAAAAAAAAAAAAATTTTTTTTTTTTTTTTAATTAAAATGGGGTTTTTAATTAATACCCTTTGAGTCAATTATCTAATTGCATTAAAAAAATACTGCATTAGCTACACGTTGACCTGATTAATAAGTGTACCAATTTTCGATAATATCTAATAAACCGGACTAAAAAGCTAGACAGACACAATGATAAACTTTCAGCTTTATACATTTTAAAGAAAAACAAAAATGTTTGCATGTTCATACAAGGTGGAGATAGATAAAAATTGGTAACAATGCAAAAACAGCTGATTGAAAGAACTAGTACAACCTGTTGTACTAAAGAAAAAGTTGCATTTTCTTCAGCAAAGATTTGAAATTGCATTATTTTTAAATGAAAAAAAAAAAAAAAAAAACATTCATGGACTTTTCAAGGGCTAGTTAAAAATTTCCAAGGACTTCAATGAAAATTGCAAAAAGATAAATCTCACGCAGCAAACCATTTTAGTGACGACCCTCATTAATGTAAATTTTCATACTTTTTCAGAGATTTTTTTTTCTTTTTCTATTCCTTCCTGTAATAATAAACCTTTTATAGAAGTGGGTCAAATTTTGCTCATTATTTTCTTTAATACTTACCCATGGGTCACTAAATATTACAATTAGGAAAATGTTAAAAATTTACCTATAATTTAGAAATATCAAAAAATCCTTTTGTTTGGTTATCATTTCTAAAATTCCCTTAAAAGTTCAAATAAGCATGTCAATTTTATGACAATTGCCATTAATCAAACATAGAAGTAATGATAAGATAGAAAATCACTTTAAGGTTTGGAAACATTTTTCAGTTATAAACTTGATATTAGGTACCTTATTTTTTTTAATATTTATGATCTGTTTTTTCTTTTATAAAAAGAGGTTAATAAAAATAAATGTATAAGTTATTTAAAACTCTGATTTATGTATGTAGGTTAACCACAATTGTCTGTTTCACACTGTCGAAAGTAATTCTTTAAGAGGTATGTTTAAATTCAGGGTGGATAGCATTTGATCTTTTTGATTTTCTCTAATTTTTACAGGATAAGTATAGGTAATCTTCCCAGACTTTTCCAGGTCAATTCCTTCCATTTTCCATGAAGCTTTTTACATATTTAAAAATTTGAAAAGTCTTGTTAATGATTTCTTTTACTCCGTTCTTGTTGAAATCACTCATATAATTTCGATTTTCATTTAATTTTGATATTTTTAAGTTTTTTAGATTTTGTTATATTTTTTAATCTTATTTATTTATTTATTTATTTTCTTCTTTCACTAGATAATTCTGGTCACACCAGTATTTATATTTACATTCGTCTTTATATTTCTTTGCTCTTTACTTAAAATGGTTTTGTGCATTGCCGCTTTGATTGTAGCACTCGTGCCTACTTTGTTCATCTGACGAAGGGTCATGTGTTTTTTC
Organism: Salticus scenicus; assembly: GCA_963930645.1. Taxonomy (NCBI): domain Eukaryota; kingdom Metazoa; phylum Arthropoda; class Arachnida; order Araneae; family Salticidae; genus Salticus; species Salticus scenicus. Next base: position 281,078,264 of record OZ005652.1, on the reverse strand, counting down.
GATCCAAAAAAATTGTTGCAAGTTTATTGCATTTTATAGTGTTGATTTTCCATTTAGCCATCCGAAATTTTCTTTGCGCTGTTTTCCATTCAATTAAATAATGAAATTTCTCCACAATTATACTCAATAGTTCATAACCCAGAGATGTTATAGAAAAAGCAACTTTCACTAATCACTGAAGTACAATTGAAATTTGTGCACATTTATTTTTATTGAGATGTTACATTAAAAATATGGGAAGGTGCCCCAGAACAGATATCTTAAGAAAATGATTAAATTTCAGCTAAATTCAAAATCAGAATTACATACTGGCATTTAATTTTTTCACCACGAGAACACATAAAAATGCAGTTACAAGGAACATTGTACTTTGATTTTTAGTACTTTGACACTCTAGTACATACTCTATACATTGCACTTTAATATTCTAGTTAATAATTTTGAATTATCTTGGAAGAAGTAGATAAATATTAAGCACAGAAAATCAGCAAACTTTATTCATAGGAATTGACAAATCTCAAAATGACAGTATGTTTTTGCACATACATATTCTGGCTAAATGACTAAAATAATGTTGGCAATTAGACTTTGAGTTAGGAAGAATAAGTATGAGATAAGCCATGAGACGAAAGATAGGACTTCTCTTACTAAGAGATTTTTTTTTTCCTTTTACATTTTTTATTTTATTAATAGAGAAAAAACTCAGCAATTACATTTAATTAATATTGAATACATGAGTAAATTATTACATAAAATGTTAAAATGGATTTCATTTCAAATTAAATAGAAAATTAAAAAATATATTTCTTCAACATCACACTGGAAAAAAATATTGAATATGATTTTTCCCACCTAAAAAAGAAAATAATAATAATAATAATATTTTTCAAATTTAAGTAATTACATATTTTGTATTTTACCCCCTCCCCTCCAAGATTTACAAGTTAAACATGCAATTTAAAGAGCTGTAAACATTAAGTTATAGTTAAAATGAATGTTTAAAAACTTTATTTATTTTATTTGATTTTCACTTGGATTTTCAGAACAGAAAGCACTCGACAGAAGCACAGTAACAGGAATAACCCAAATTATTTTATGTAGAATTCAATTCATTAGCTTCCAAACTTTGCAGCTATTTATTAATAAAATATGCATCACTTCATGCATTCCTTTACAAATCTTTAGAATTAAGAAATGTTTTGAGATGATCTCTCAATTTTTCTTTTTATTATTATTGGAAAATTATAGATACGTAAAATAGACAATCAAAGACTTTAAAGCAATCATTATTACCCATGCAACGAAGAAATGCATAAAATACTTGATAAACAATGTAAAAAAAAAATGTGGAATAAGGCTCCTTATGACATTTTTCTTAGTAAGATTTTCGTAATCCCACTCTCTAATGTGAACCCTGCCTATTTAGGAAAAAATGAAATGTGAGTTTGAAACCTTATAAAAATACTGGTCAAAATATAGAAATATAAAAAGTTTTCTTAGATCACTAAAACTTGCTAAATATCTAAGAGCAGGGGTGGGGTGTCATGATAATACAATAAATCGCGCTAAACAAATATAATCTCTTTTCAAAGGTATAAGAAATACAGGGCAATTCATAAAGGAGTATACAGTTTTGATGCACTATAAATCAAGAACAATGTAAGATATATGTTACCTGTGACAGAATTGTATGGAATTATTTTAAGTTTTGTTACATTCAGTCACTAACGTTCTATGTATGACCGCTTAATCACAGGACAATCATCAAGCCAGTAATCCATTTTTGCCTTAAGTTATCTGAATCAAGTCCATCAGTAGTGACTGTGGTACGCTGTTTCCACTCCACTAGATCAACAGGAAGGAGAAGGACAAATACCTTGCCCTTTATATGCCCCTATAAGAAGAAATCACAAGATGTTAGGTCATTACTTCTGGGTAGTCATTGGGTAAATGCCATGTTGTCGTCCGCAGCTCGTCCAATCAATCGATGAGGGAGATGTTCATTGAGGTAATCTTGCTCTTGCACATAGGCCAACCAGTCTGGTGGTGCACCATCCAATTGGAAAATGAAATTGTCAATGTTCTCCTACAACTGTGACATCAACCAAAGTATTAACATATCCAAAAAAGTGGCTCTTGTGACAATTTGCTCGTGAAAAAAGATGGAGTTGTACACTTTCTTTCTGGACACTGTACAGAACACCATTTACCTTATGGAATCTTGCACGTGTTGCACTGTGAATTAGGGATTCTCTGGAACCCAAAGGTGAACATTTTGCTTGTGTACCTTCCCACATCAGTGCTTCATCAGTGAAAATTACACGATAGACAAAATCGTCATTTTCAAAACGAAGCTGCATATCGGCTCAAAATTCGAAGCATTTTTGTTTGTCAAAGTCACTCAGATTTTGGAACACCTGCACTTTGTATGAAAACATTTTCAACTTTCTCAAAATTCTAAAGACATTGGGCTGAAAAAACTACACTTCATGACTCACCCTCTGCGTTGATTTTCCTGGGTTTTGTTGAATAGCATTGCAAACTCTACCAGCGACTTCTTGCGATACAGTCGGTTTGTCCAGGGCTCTAACCTTTGCACAAACAGAATTAAATTTTTCATGCCACTGATAGATTGATTTTCTAGTTGGAGCTTCCTTTTCAAATCATGATCTAAAATACCGTTGCACAACAGCTGCGGATTCCCTTTTGCTAAATTCAAAAACACAAAAAGGCTTCTCCACTGCAGAAGCCACCATTTCGAATGACTAGTCACATGACACATACGCTATTGTCTAAGTCACTTCTGTCAGAGACAAGACACAAAATTTAAGTGTACATCTAATTTACGGTTCGCTGAGGTGGTGCGTGTCTTTGACTGTTACTGTTTTACAGCATCTAGAAAGTGTTTACTTCTTTATGAATCACACTGTAGAGCAGGGGTGCAGAAAATGCTCAGACCTCGGAAATTTCCCCCAAACACAGTATAAATGTCCCTCAATAATGCAAAAATCCTACTCTGATATACAAAGTCATTTGTTCTGTGTAATAAATCTTTAAGAGAATAAGTATACAGTGTAACATAAAAACATCGCTGTTAGTGTGTATTATAAGAACTTCAAAGCAGCAAATTTTTATTTTCTCTTTAAAAAAATATTTAAAATTTCCCCAGTTAGTTTAAATTTCCCCCGAACCCCGTTCGGGCGTTCGGACATATTCTGCACCCCTGCTGTATAGTAACATAATTCTTCATAACAATAATCTTGCAAGTAAAATCTTTCTTATTTTAAGCTTTGCAAAAAAGAATTTATACTATTTTATACATCCTTTTTCTTAGAACTGCAAAATCGAAAAGAAAAAAAAATCTCTGAGTTTTCCCTGTCTGTTTTAAAAAATAAGATAAATGACATGCAATCATGCAATATTAAAATTTAACATGTTTAGAAATTAATTGAGCATGCTTAGGATACATAAATTTTATTAACTTAATATAATTGGGGGAAAATCATATAATTGAAATTTGTTTCTTTATTAGAAAGCACTAAATTAAAAAAAAAGATTTTTCTCCAAACTATAAAACTAGATAATTTAAAATTATAAACTGAAATTAAAATGTTATTATGGAAAAAATTTCTATTTAAAAAAAAAAAAAAATGAAATTATCTGAATTTGTCCTGTTCTTGCAGTAAATTCTGAAATTCCCAGAGTTTGCTAGGTTTCCCCAGAATTTCAGGTACCATAGCAACCCTTTTTTTTTTTTTTTGAAAATGTAATTAAAGATTATTTGCTAAATATCCCCTATGTAAGTCATAAATCCCTGTATTATTTAAAATAAAGTATTATTCTGTGATTTAGTTTATTTTCCACTCAATATCTTCTATTACTTAGTGAAATATGCAGCTCCCTTGCTCAATGGCAGTATGATCCCGATTCGTAATTCTAGATGTACAAAGACCACCAAAATTGTAATATTTGATGCTATCTTTTCCACAATATCATAGATAAATTTCTTATGTAACTAATTTATTTATTTATTATTACTTTAGGCTCACTGATAAATCATCTCTGATATTTTTATGACCTATTACCAAAACACAAAATAATTTTAATGTAACATTGCAGTTAATTAACAAAATTCATACGTTCATGAAAATTTAGTTCATTTAAGTTTTATAAAGACTGTTTTTAGAATCATCGATTTTTGCAGTGTTCATTTTTAGACACAAATTTTGTCCTATATAGAAACCTGGTAATATAAAAAATCGGCTAAACACTAATACTCATAATACATTTCCTTAACAACTGCATACAAAACTTTTTCAATAAATCATACTTGACCCTACTTGTAAACCATATCTGATCTTTTTATTCAAATAAATGCACAAACTTTAAAATCAAATTTTGAAATAATTATATACAAAATATTGGATTTGGTTAGAAAAAATACTTTTACATTGATTCACATTCTTATATAAGAAAAAAGAAAAAAAGAAAAAGTGATTTACCGTATTCAGCATTTTTTCTGTTGCAGTATCTATAAAAGAAAAACAAATTACATATATATATATATATATATACACATATTTATTTATAATGAAAAATAAACAGATGATTAAATTGCCACAAAGAACCCACAATAGCCTAAAAGGTTAATAATTAACTAAAATAAAATTATTTAAATAATTTAACCATTCAAACAAAATCATGCATATACAATTAAAGTTTATATACATTGATCAATTAATAATTAGGTCTTCCCCCAAAGGGATTAGTCTAAGTGATTTTGCTGAAAACAAAAATTTACAAATAATTTTTGAAAAGTGAAGAAAATGAAATGTTACATTTAATTAGATAATGGTAGGTACAAATTCAAATAACAAAAGAGAGAAAAAAATAAATATTATAATTAAAAATATCACATGCACATTTATATATTCTTAGTTATTAAGAAAGAGTTTTTTTTTTTTTTTTCCCTTCAAAATGACATTTGATAAAGACAATAATACAATCTATAATAATAAAGGAAGATGTCTGTCTGTCTCTTTGTCTGAGCATGCATACGTTTAGCCTCTATTGAACGCAGAACTACAAAATTTGACATACGGGAGCTCAGAAGCCTGCCCGAGTGCATAGTGAAAAAAGAATTTAAAAATTTTAATTATTTCCGGAGATATTAATTAAAATGTCAACCAATGTCTAATTAAAAAGCGAGCCGATTGTATTTTCCGCCCTCTAAGTAGAACTCAGCCCATTCCTCAAAAGAAGAAACACAAAGAGAAATTTTCGCGATTACGAAAATTACTACCGCCAGATGGCGCTGTGATATTTTAAAATTTCAATATTTTAAATTTGAATGAGTGGGGAAGGTGCTGTAAGTTCTAAAATGGAGATAAGGCGCCCCAGGCACCACCGAGCGGGACTTTGCTAAAGTCAGAAATTTGAAAGATCATAACCTGGTGAGCGAACAGACTAAACGTATACTACTCCGATTCAAAAAATTAGAATAATGTAAAAAAGAATGAGTTTGATGTTGCTAACGCGTCAATTTGCATACTGCGTCCAGGAAAAAATATATTAAAAGTATCTAATTATCTTCAGAGCATTTATAAATATAACATAAATATTTATTTTTATCTGATATATTAATAATTAACTATTTAAAAAATATTAGAATAATTCAAAGAAATAGAATACCTCGATAGCATGGTTAAAAAATTAGAATATTCAAATTTTTCTTATACAGGGTGGCTAGTCATTTCCTTCCAAAAAAATCCCTGACTTTTCCCTGACCTTTTTACGAAAACAATTAAGCTTTCATGTGACGCCGACAAAGTTTACACAGATGACACGAAAATAAATAACATTACATTTCTCTCCTCCCCCCCCCCCCCCCCACCAAAAAAAAAAAAATTAAATAAATAAATTTAAAATTTTGCTGTTTTAAAAAAAAATGTCATATATCAAAATATTTATCTACTTTTTAATTTTTTTATGACAGGACTTTGAATAGTATGACTAGATTCCAAAATTTGAAATTCTACCTTGAGAGATACTTGTGTATAAGAGTTGCCTATAATATTTTTCAATTTTTTGGAGTTTACCATTTTTCCTTTCCTTTTTACATACTTGCCAACCAATTTTAATAAAAAAAGGGATGATTTTTATTGAAAAACCAGAAGATTTCATAAAAAAAAAAAAAAAAAAAAAAAAGGAAGATTTTTTTTTTTCTTTCTCTCTCTCTTTGACTTAATAACCTACAGTTTTACAATTTTAATATTTAGAAGCAATCTATAAAAACGTTTTACTATAGATTGATTATACTAAATATATAAAAGTTTTAAATGAAGTTATTTCTCTTCAACATATAAATATCTACAAAACAGAATCTGTAAGAAATCTATTTAACAGTAGACAAAAAACTTAGTAAAGTTAAAGTATAACTAATTTTTTTAAATAAATAGAATATGATTTTTGTGCATGTACATTAATCATACATATAAAAAAAAGTAGCAGTAGCTAATTGTCAGTTTCAAACGTGCATAAAACCAACTGAGTATTAATTTTTTTAAATTGATTTGGAATAAATTTTTCTGCCTGAAAAAAAAAATCTTCATTTTTCCCCCCATGTTTACACATTTGGTATAAATATGACAAACAAATATTTAATTTAATTGAGGAAAAATAAATAGATTCATTAAATTCAACAATAAAGATCTAAAAATAATTACATACGTGAGAAATATTGAGCACTTCCATTGCTTTATTGTTTCTAGAATTGATCATTGATCAAAATCCGGGGAAGGGGGGGGGGAGGAAGGGGTATACAAAAATAATTACAGAGTAAGAAATATTAAACTCTTTCAATTCAACTCTACTTCTGGAATCTAACGAAAGAAGTTTAAAATATTATCATTTATGTTGCTGATGGATAAAGATTAGGAAACAAAAGACTTCTGCAGAACATTTGATTGCTGATCACTAGTTGGAGATAAATGAAAGGAGGAGGGGGGTGGGGTGGGGCAAAAAATAATTACATCAGAAAGAAATATTTAACAATTCTAGTTCTTTACATGTTCTAGAATCTCATAAAGCAAGTTTTAAATTAATATTGACATTTATGTTATGGATGGAGAAAGATTGGGAATCAGGAGTTTTCGTAGAACATTTGGGTTTTCCTTTTAAAACGAACGATATCCGCAACTTTTTCAAAAACGGAAGATTTCATCATCTGTCTGGAAGACCGGAAGATATGTTTAAAAACCGGAAGTCTTCCGGGAAAACCGGAAAAGTTGGCAAGTATGTTTTTATATAAAGATGAATTTTCTTTTTTCAATTAAATTTTTGAAAATTAAAAAAATAAATAAATAAACTAACTTACGATTATTTAATGTATTTTGCATCTTATGTTTACATATCAAAGTTACAGATTTTAACGGAAAAATACTTATTAAAATCAAAGCGATTTTCGGAGAAAACTATGGAAAACTCCGACTGCAGGTTCGCGCGACAACGCGAGAATCTGGCAATATTTAAAAAAATCCCACTTAAAAAAAATTTTATATACGCGCTTTTCCCGCATTTATATTCCCACTGTTAATTAACAAATTAGTACAGAATTCCTTGTCCAACTTTTTTATTTATTTATTTTTTTTTTATTTTTTTATTTTTTTTTTTTAATGGTGAATAATTAATTGATAAACCTCCCCCCCCCCTTTCCAGAAAAACAACGGTCAAAGGTCAGACGGATCAGCCTTTTTTTTTTTTCCTATGGTTTTTTTTTTTTTTTTTAATGAGCGCAATCGATTTATCACTGAAAAATGCAGTTTGGAACTCCCTTTTAATTATCACAGCTGTCAGGTCAATGTTGATTTAATATTTTGCCGCGGCAGTCTGGTTGAGGCTTCACTACTGTTTGAGATAACTGTACTTTGTTTTTCTTTGTAGAATCCAAGAGTGAGAGAATCCGGCGTTTGCTAGAAATGGGAAGTTGCAGATGGGAAATTATAATATTCTTTTTATTTATGTTCTTTCTTCTACGCCCCACAGAAACGTCGGTTAAAGAGTGTAAACAATCAATTTTAGATTACATTTTGTGGTTAACACTGTAAAAAAGTTTATTAATGAAATCAGAAATTGTAGGTTGGATTGACTTTTTTTTTTTTTTTTTTTTTTTTTAACTTTCTTTTATATTTAATAGAAGAAAGTATTAGATTCGTAAAAATTTTCGACTTCCGGTTTTCGATGGATTTACACGTTTTGAGAGGTCCGGCACATGATTTGACCAGATTTAGAAAGTTTTTAATTAAAAGAAGCTGCAAAAATCTTTTAACGCGAATAAATAAAATAAAAAAATTAAATAAATAAATAGAAAAAATTACCATATTCCAAAATTAAGTTAATAATAAAAATTACGGAATTGGGGAGATTATAACAATTCCGAATTATCAGCTTTGTCTAGCTTCACATTTAGTTCTTAACTTAAAAATATTATTAGAAATAAATAAAATATAAAATACTTACAACGTATATAATCCACAGCTACCCAAATCCAAAATTTTCTTTTCAGTTGGATCTCCAATCATAGCAGTTTTTAAATCTTTTAAAAATTTTATATTCAAGTTAGGGACTCTCATTTCGTCTCCCAAACTTCCTTCAAAAAAAAAAAAAAAAAAAAAAAAACCGCAAACAATGAAAGCCTCGTTTGTTCGCGCAGCGGAAGTGGCTAGCCCGCCGCTCTTCTTTCCAATCAATTTGAACGTGGGGTGTCGCGTCACACTTATTTATTTATTTATTTTTCTTTTTTCGGAAATTGGTCGGGAAAAATTACTGATTCTTTCATATAAATCATGGAAAAAAAATATATTTCTTTTGGATGCAGCATTTTTTTTCTTTAAAAAATTTCCCTGACTAATAAGCAAATTCCCTGACATTTCCCTGACTTTTCCAGAAACCAAAAAATCCCTGACGTTTCCCGGTTTTCCCGGTCGCTCGCCACCCTGTTATAAGTTGAGAGAACGGCTGCGGGATTAACATCTGTGGGACTATAAAATGTGCTCCGTTGAAAATGAAAAGTCGTTTGGCATTTGATTGTAGCGTAGTATTTGCTTAATATGGGACGAAAGAGCAATTTATCTGAGGCTGTGAAATATCGTATTGTGTACTTGCACGAAATAGGAAAAACACAACTTTTTATAGCAAAAGAAGTGAAATGCTCTCAAGCAAGTGTGAGTAGAGTTTTGAGAGAATATTCTAATAATAAGTGTTTTCAAAATAAACACTTTAAAAGTGGTCGAAAGCCAGTAACTTCAAGAAGAGATGAAAGGCAATTGAAAAAGATTGTGAAGAAACATCGTTTTCGGAGTGTGAGATATGTGCATAGAAAATGGAAAGAAATGGGTATAAATGTCTCCAAATCTACAACACTACGACGACTTCGCAAATTAGGTTTTAGATCACATGTGCCTAAGATAAAGCCATTCTTATCATCTAAGCAAAGGGCTGCTAGAGTTAAATGGTGTAAACAAAGGCTATTTTGGGATCACGACGATTGGAAAAAGATACTTTTCAGCGATGAAAGTGTGTTTTGTGTGTCTCACGGAAATCAAGGTATACGTGTCTGGAGACTCAAACATGAAGCTTATAAGAAAGAATGTTTAAAACGTTCGTTTAAATTTGCGACCTCTGTTATGGTATGGGGCTGCATGACTGCTGAAGGCCCAGGCAGGTTGTGTATTGTTTCCACAACAGTCAATTCAGAAGTCTATCAAGAAATTCTTGAACATTTCATGATTCCTTCAGCTGAGGATTTATGTGATGACGATTTCTTGTTTCAGCAAGATTCAGCTTCTCCCCACACTTCCAAATCAACAACTAAATGGCTCAAAGAGAAGGACATACCTGTACTCCCTTGGCCTGCAAACTCACCCGATCTAAATCCTATCGAGAATTTGTGGGGAATTATGAAGAAACGACTTCAAGAAGTTGCGCCTAGAGACAAAAAAGAACTTATTTCTAGTATAAAGAGCATATGGGCAAATTTGGATAAAAAAGATTGTGAACCTTTAGTTAAAAACATGCCAAAACGTTTAAGAGCTGTCATTAAAGCTAAGGGTGATGCAACAAAGTACTGATTAGCAAGTAAAAATACTTAGTGTTTAAATGATGTTCAATATATTTTCATTATTCTAATTTTTTGAACCATGTTAGAAAGTATTCTAATATTTTGAATTTTTTGTTGTTAGCTGATTTAAATATATTTTCAATTTCATTGTAATGTGTTTACATTTTTATAATCTGCAAAATATGCAGATTCATATTATAGTACTTTATATTTGATATTGTTGATTATTTATTTGATAAATTCAATTTTCATTTCCCTTGACCATATTTCTTTTCATTATTCTAATTTTTTGAATCGGAGTAGTACATGCTCAGACAAAGAGACAGACATCTTCCTTTATTAATATAGATTGTATTATTGTCTTTGTCAATATTGAAACTGGAAGAGGGTGCCACAGGTGCTACCGAGCGGAAATTTACTGATTAAATTTTTCAATAAAGCTATTTTCACTATATGTCACTAAGCTGTTGTAAGACCTAAAACGGGAAAAAGGTGCCGCAGTCGCCACCGAGCGGGAGTTTCGTAAAGTAGGATTTTTCAAGGATCACAAACCAGCTGGTGAAGGTGGCTAAGGTGACTAATGGGTCAACAAAAATGTAAAGCAGGCCCTGAATACAGTAATATATAGAACTATCATTCACTCTGATTAGAGAAAAATAATCTGTTGTACCAAATGCCAACTACTATAGATTTTTAACACCATTATTTCTTTGTAAAAAAAAAAAAAAATTCTCATGTTTAAATGAAGAAAACTAATAAAAAACTTTGATAAAAATTTCTATTACAGAATTTTCGGTAGCAACAAAACATACAAGTTGGCAGATATGATTGTATTAAAATTTTCTTAAACATTTTTCTCTGTTTTGTTTTCATGTTTATATACCAAAGAGCATATTATAAACTATTTTTAAAAATGTCAAATTTCATTTAAAAAAATGTAAATCTGTATATTTCAATGCCATGCTTTACTTCCTTATCATATTGTTGTGCTTGGATAAATGAAACAAAATTTACCCATATTACACTAACTAAATACAGTCGACTCGCGTTATAACGACCTTGTGTTATAATGACCCAAAGCGATATAGCGACTTTTTGGAAAGTCCGAACTGACTTCCAGTTAAGATAATGTTTTTTCCTATTTGATATAACGACCAGAAAAAGACAACACTCTTTATACAACGACTCAGTAAACGACTGTGCTTCCTTCAATTTATAGTTTAAAATGTGATCTTTACTTAAATTAAAAAAAAAAAGAAAAAGACAGAGAGAGAGAGAGGGAATCCGAGGAATTTTACTTCATCGGGGAAATGAGATGCAGTTTGATGTTAAACTTTTAATTGCAATCCAAACCACATAAGCTGTTTGGTAAGAAATTTCTAAAGAAACCATCAGAAACAGATTTTCTCAAATTCAGGGAGTATGAAGAAAATTCATCGAATGTTCCTGATAAAGATTATTGATAGAGGAAATGCAAAAGGGATATTAAATGTACAGAATAATGAAAACATCAATATATTCCAAAAATTAGTAATCCTACAATCAAAAATGAGCTGCGAAAATACGTAACAAACTTTCGGATACTTTTAAAAATCAAAATTATGGAAATGAATAATTTGAAAACACAACTTGTTTTAAAAATGCTTTGTTCCAATTTCAAAATTACATCAAAACTCGGTTAATGCTTTCTTCATAAAATATTAAACATGTAATTAGTTGTTCGTAAATAGATAGGAGAATTTGATTTTTGTACAGTATGTACACAACTCAAAACCCTTCTTTTTTTTTCTTTTTTTTTTTTATTATGTAAATTTTATCAAAATAAAATTATTCTTTCAATTAAAATTTTTATGGTACCATTTATACTTTATGGACACACATACTGTATAATTAATTTAAATGGTCATCTAGAATCATTATTTTAATTTTCTTCAAATTTAAGAAAATTATAATGCTTCTCATTAGTTAATATTTTTAATTGATTTCAATTTTAAAATTTTAGTTCACTTATAAATTCTAATACAATTCACATTTTACAGGCAGTATGTCATTTGCAACCATTATCAAAACTAAGTTTAAGGAAAAAGGCATCATTTGAAAAATTATTTTCGATTTATTTGATATAATGACCTAAATTGAGTCGTCCCAATGAGGTTGTGGTAACGCGAATCGACTGTATACATTTTCTTTCCGTTTGTTAGAAATTGAAATTTTGAGAAAAAGTATATTGTATATTAAGTTTTGTGAAACACATAATATACAAGGGAAATAAATATACATTACATGCAATATCCAAATACTTTTTTTTAATAAGGGGGCACTGTCCCCTGCTCGCTCCGTTTACCGACACCCAAAGAGGCCCCCCTTTCCTCTCGATTTGCTTTGCACATATATTCCTTCAGGGCTCTACCCGTCTATTCGCATCTTATATTAACTATACTTATACATAACATGAGACAAAAGCAGAACAATATCATAGAAATCCTTATATTTGATATTATATAAACATACAATATTTAATAGTATATCATTTTTTAAAAGAAATAATACATCAAAAATATGTTTTAACATTTGGCAACTTAGGTAATAACAGTTTAGGGTCATTCCATGCCAAATCAACCACTCACTCAACCTGACCCCCTCAGATTTCTACGAAACTAGCAGGAATCATTCTCCTTGATGATATAAATGAGAATATATTTTTAGAAAATTTTTATCTCTTTCGATTTTTTTTTTAAATTAATTTTTTAAATTTCAAAAAATCAGCATTTTTTAGCTTGTGTAAGGATTTTCAATCTCAAATTTCTCAAGTTCTATAAGGGATAGAGCAGTTTATGACCCCTCATTTTAAAGAGTATTTTCAAGGTTTAATTTGATATGCAACATCATTATGTTGGGTAAAAATTTTAAAAATTTCAAAGATAGTGTTTTTTAAAAAATTTGAAAAATATATATGTTTTTGGTTATACTAAAAGCTATATAACCTGAAACTTTTAGAGTGGGATCTCAATGGGATCAGGAGTTATGACAAAAAACCTAGCTACTCTACATGGTAAATTGTATTACAATTATCATATAATATGCTTACTTTATAAAATACCTGTTAAGTAAAATTCACACATACAGTATTGCATGCTAATAAAGAATTAAACATGGGGGGGGGGGGGGATCAATATTCAATGTAATTGTGCTTAATAAAAAATAAACAATTTTTTTGATAAAATTTTGTTAAATTATTTAAAAAAAAAATTTTTTTTTTTTTTTTAAATCACTGTGTTTTATATAGCTGGAATGTTTTTAGAGTAGGTTCTTACTGCGATTAGAGATGATAATAAAGAAACAAAGGTACGTATAAATACATTGTTCAGTTAAAATTACTGGAAGCTTTAATATAGCTTTACGAGATCCAGTACATGTTTATACAAATTTGGACTATATCTCAAAATGTTTTCATTTATTATAAATGAAAACATATATAAATTTTTTCATTATTACAAATCACAAACTTTTTTTATAATAATCATGGCCACCTTTCTTGAATGGGTTATAGCAATATATAGAAAAATGTTTTGATATGCTAGGTTTACTCATCTTTACACAAAGTCTTAATGATCATACAAATTTAATCATATATTTAATCATAAAAATCGTACTAATTTAAAGTCAGGTTGTAAGAAGAAATAAAATTTCTTACATCACAAAAGTAAAAACTGAATAGAATTGATTAAATTTTTTATCTGAAGAGGGTACTCATTGCTTAAAATAAATATGCCAAAAATGCTTGATTTAAAAAAACAATAAAATGCTTATTTTACTTCTACTTAAAAGAGTACGGCAGGGGTTCCCATGGGTCAGGGAGAATCTGGAAAAGTCAGGGAATTTGAAATTATTGAAAAAAGTCAAGGAAATGTCAGGGAAAAATCACAAATATTGTCTAAAAAGCTGGGAAAATGATGATATAAACCTGGAAAATGCTTTTTCAGCATTCAGTGTATGTTGCGGGTCACATGACTATGCTGTCTTTTATGTCACAAGCTGTTTTATGTTTTATGCTATGAGCTTACCTTTTATGTTGCAAACCAAATTTCATGACTTGAATTTTCTAAAAATAGACCTGGAAAAGTCAGGGAATTTTATTTTTGAAATTGAGTTGGAACCCTGGTATGAACCAAAAATCACAACTAACTTTTTCTACATTGAGATCTCAGAAGAGATATAAAAAATTAAACTACAGTGGAGATGCAGATGAGTCATATGCCAGCAACAACATAAATAAAACAATCTTTAAATAAAGACAATTTTGAACCAGAACATCTCTAATTAGCAAATGAATTGATTATTATTTACTTACTTATGATTTATGCTGTCATTAATTTGTAAGTGTAGTAATTTATTATCTGAATGGCTTCTGATATAAATTTATAACCTTATATTGTAATCATTTTGTAATCTGTCTTTAAAAAACTGCGTAAGTTTTAAAACCATCACTAATGATTATAATCTTAAAAATTTGAAACTTGTAGAATTACACACACATTTAAAAAAGAAATCAAATAATCAAATTTTTAATGATCTTAGAAATTTTCCTGAAGAAAACTTTTTTTTACTATTTCACTAGTCACTATGAACTTTCAAAATAATGTCTTTTATCAAGTAAGCATATTATACGGTACAATTGAACCTCGAAAATCCAGACATCCAAAATCCAAAAATCTCTAAAATCCAGACGATTTTTCAATTTTTATTTTAAAATAAGACTTAGCTGTATCTTATTTCCATATTTCTTGTGCAATGCAGTTTAAAATTTGTTTAATTGAACACTGAATACATAAATTTGAACATAATCTGACATATTTTTATATTGTTTGATTGTGAATTAAAGATTTTATTTTTTTACAAAAAAAGGTAGGTTATAAAATGGAAAAAATAAATAAAATCATAGTGAAAAATAATTACTGAAATGTTAAAAAAAAATGTTTACTTAGTTTATTAGCAGCTATTTAGGAGGCATTATCAGTTGTTTATTATATTTTAGTGTAATATATCTGTTTTAATTTAACATAGGTCTTTTATTATATTTATATTTTGATTAACCAATTTGATTTGTTGTTTATTTTCATTAACATAAAATTGCAGTTTGTATGTTATTATAATATCACAAAAAATCAGTTTTCAATAAATATCTAAAATCTGGAATCGCCGTGGTCCTGCCAAATACGGATTTTTGAGATTCAACTGTAATTATAATACAATTTAACATGTAGAGTAACTAATTTTTTGTAATAACTTCTGATCCCATAGAGATCCCACTCTAAAAGTTTCAGGTTATGTAGCTTTTAGTATAACCAAAAACATATATTTTTTTCAATTTTTTTAAAAAACACTATCTTTGAAATTTTTAAAATTTAAAATTTTAAAATTTAATAATTTTTAAAATTTTTATCCAACATAATGATGTTGCATATCAAATTAAACCTTGGAAAATACTCTTTAAAATGAGGGGTCATAAACTTCTCTATCCCTTTTAAAACTTGAGAAATTTGAGATTGAAAATCCTTACACAAGCTAAAAAATGCTGATTTTTTGAAATTTAAAAAATTAATTTAAAAAAAATCGAAAGAGATAAAAATTTTCTAAAAATATATTCTTATTTATATCATCAAGGAGAATGATTCCTGCAAGTTTCATACAAATCTGAGGTGGTCAGGTTGAAAATTGAAATTTTCTGGTTGATTTGGCATGGAATGACCCTTACCACCATTTTGCACTAGACAGCTAGACACACAAAATAAAAATGACAGTAGTAACTTTTTTTAAGAATAGAAAGAAATTTTTCATACCTAAATTATTCAGCATTACAGCTTTATATGACTGCCTTAGAGACTTTTAAATTTTTTCACGATTTGGCAATGAATTTTCGGGTTATAATTGCTTGTTTAAAGAAATTTTGAATTTATTTTTTCTAATGCCTATATTTTTTATATTGCATTTTTTTAAATTAATTTAGGACAAAATGTAACACTCTATATTTATTTCTAATGTATAGCTAGATTTAAAATGGGGCTTGCAGCAGCTACAACTTTTTAAAATGCATTTTTCCTAGAATATGATTTAGTCAGACACACTGAAAATAAATAACTTACGTGATTATTGTAAATATTTTAAATTTTAAACATTTCATTACTAGTGTTAACATTATTATTTTTACAGCATTTTATAATTTATCAATATATTTAAGACATGGTTAGAGTTAAAATGGCTACCCTAGTTACAAAAATGAATTCCTTAAAGAAATGCTTTCCAGTTACTTCGTACGTCTAAATTTTAAAAATCACTAAACTGGTCATATTAAAGATGCTCCCATTTAGCCAAATTTCATTTTTTAAACTTCCGGGTTGAACTTAAAACTTTATAGCAGTAGTTATTTAACATAATAATCATGATATTCATTACTAAATCATTTTCACCTGATGTTAAAATAAATTAATAAAATATAAACTAATTTTCATTTCATCTGGGATCAAATTTTTGCTTAATATTTTTAAAATATCGTTTAATACTAAATGTTTTCACTATTCTAAAAAAAAATTTTTTTTTTCTTTTCAGGCAACTCGAGGATGCCAATTTTTTAAGTTCTTTCTTTTTTTTCTTTTCAAAGTAGAAGAAAACATGTCTGCAGATGATAAATTACAATTCTAAATTCACTTTTTCATTGAAAATATCTATGGTAACACTTTTTTTTTTTTGCAGATGATAAATTTCTCTTTGATGCTATTAGCAACAGCAACACTGGCATTAATTTTATTTTATTTTTACACCACTAATTACATTTTTAATTTGTATGGGAAAATTAATGTCAGAGACAGAAAAAACAACATAATAAGAGAAACTATTTTTCAAACCAAGTTGAAGAAGATTAAGGAAAGATAAGACTTATTTCAGATCTTGCGGGTGTTCAAAATTTATGGTTAAAATCTACCACAACAAAGTAAATATTACTAAATAATGTTATTTTGCAAATTAAATCTACATCTAGATATTAGAATATAGACAGCATTATGGTACAATTTTATCAGAAATTATTTAAAATTTTATATTTTTTAAAAAAAATTACGCTTTATTATTCAAAACATTTTTTTTTTTTTTTTTTTTTAACTTTAAAACACACCTTTCTCAACAATTTCTCACTCATTGTCATTAAATATTAATTCTCAGAATGTTAAAATAGTTTATGCATTATAAATAAACCTAGTTTGAAATTTCTGAATTTAAAAAAAAAAAATTCTTAGTTTTTTTTTTTTTTTTTTTTTTTTTTTTTTAAGTATTTTAAGGTTTAAAGAAAAAAAAATCATGAAAACTTTAAAAAACTTTTATTTCAGAAGGATAAGGATACATATGATTGATATAGTACGGATCTGAAAGTTTTAATATATTACTTTCTTAAATGTAATTTTCCAAATTTTGTATTTTTTACATAATTAATAGAACATTAATGCACTTTATTTTAGAATAAAAAATACAGTCTTTAATAAATTCCTTTTTTATGCACTTATTAAAACTAATTTAAATTCTGCAAAATTTAATCCAGATTCTAATAGTTCAACTGATTTTTTTTTTACACAGAAAGGAGAACAAAATACATTTAGATATATTTTTCATTTTCATAAACTATATGCATATAAACTATTATGTGAAAATTTGTATATAAACCACTCATTTACCTTTTAATACCATAGGAAAAATTTCTTCATCTTTTGACTGTGTGATTGAAGATTTTTCAGTTAGTTGTCCATCTATATGTCCATTAATCTTATCCGGCGGTACAGCAACAGAAGAAACTGGATGATGTATAATAACTGGTGTGTTCTGGAGATTTAATAATGCAAATATGATTGTTGATTATAAAGAGATTAATTAGATAAGAAAGAAAAAACATACTACAGTTTTTCCATAACATATAAAATTAATCTTAAATGATAACTAATACTAAAGCTGAAAAGGATAAGGGGGGTAGGTTGTCCATAAGGGGGGTTTTCGTCCCCGAAATTGAGAAAAATACCATATTGATCACACGTGAAATTTTTTGCATTTAATTATTTTAGAACATATGTGTATTTTAAGTTTCAATCAATATTATTTATTTATTCCAGTAACTGTTTGTTTCCCAGGGGACTAAAGATTCCCAATTTCGCATTTTTAACAGAAATTCTTCCATTTTTGGGGTTTGACCTACTTTTTTTATATGAGCGCAAAGGAGCAACATTTTCCTATTAAAATATATTATGAAGTACAGTATGATGTAAATAATACATAAATATAAAAGTGTTGCTTTGTTGTGCTCATATAAAAACAAAGTTAAAATTGAAGGAAAAACACAACACTGATTACAGCAAATACATATTGTGAGCTCTAATACTTCTCATGGGTTTGAAAGAGATGAAACTCATTAAATATGAATCTATTTAATCTAATTCTATTTAAATTTCACTAAATAAAAAATATTTAAGTATTTTTTTTTTTTTTTAATCTGTACAGTTTATAACTTAAACAATATTAGCACTTTCAGTGCTGAGAGCACAATCTGCAACATTGGGAAATCTGTAATTCCATTTATGGCGTTTCTACAGCATAATCTACAGGATGTCCCTGAATTCACGGGCCAAACTTTAAGGTTAGATAAAATGCATATAAAGATTTCTTGTCTTTTTTTTTTTTTTGGACTAGTGTTAGTAGTTTTTTTCATACAATTAGATTGTATGTTTTTATTATTATTATTTATTTATTTATTTCATGCTGTTTTCTATGGATTTTTCTCTTTTTCCTATTCTAAAGTGTAGTGCACTTTTTTTGCCTACAGTTTTCATTTCTGACCCCATATTACTATACAAAAAAGCTTATTTATATATGTTTACCTAACTTAAAAGTTTGGCCCATGAATTTAGAGACACCCTAATTCTAAAATTACATAATTTTCAATAATAAAGTAATACATACATATATAATCTTAAATATTTAAGATTATGCCAACAATGACTATGAGAGGGGGAAGGTGGCTCTATGCGCTGATACTGTTATGCCATATTTCATAGCAGTTAGACAGCAGTTTTGGCATCACTTTGCATCATTTTTTATTTATAGTGAACTAACTATTCATATAATAAAATTAGAACTTGAAATTCCTCAGAGCTGAAAAAAAACCCTTATGGACTGTTATCCTTTGTCGTTGAATCTGTCTCGATTTTTTGTTCACTATACAAAGCTACACCATTCAACCAATCACTTTGAAAATTGATACATTTATTAAACAGCATAAATCAAGCTAACACCGTATTATTTTCATTCAATCAGACAATTGGCTGAAAAAATATTAAATAAAAACCACATTTTAATTTAAAAGTTATTAAAAAGAAAAAAATATATATATTTGATGACTAAATAAATAAATAATAAATGTTTATTTTTTCCCAACACAAGATAAAACATTTTTAATTACGCATGAATAATTTAAAAAAAAAAAAAAAAAAACTTAGTTACACTTAGGAATTTGTGCATATGTAATTTTCTTCATATAGATATTTGGCATTAGCTTAAATTTTTATTTAAGTTCTTTTCTTTTCTACAGTAATTTTTTTTTTTTTTTTGGACACTTTATATAGGGGAGAGTGGGGATGAATGGTACATTTTTCATGTTTTTACTGATAACGTTCACCATATGTAATTCAGCATTTTGTAAAATTGCTCATAAGTACACTTCAGTAATTAGTTACATATAAACATACTAACTTTAATAAAAAGTTATGATTTCTAATTAATATATTTTTTTTTTTTTACATGCATGTGCATTGTCCCATTCATCCCCATCTATGGGGATGAATGGGACAGGATTGGAGCTAACAAAGAAAAGAAAACAAAATAGAAAGTAAATACATTTTTAAAGTTAAATTGGTTTATGTGATTTTATTACACATTATGAATTTACTGAAATTCATAATGTGCCATAACTGATATATTGACTCAAATTAACATCAAAAAGCAAAAGTCCTTTGGTTTGCATAGTTCCTAGTGCTCTAGGTTTTGGTAATTTAATCTAATAAGATCTAAAGATAAATAAATAAATAAGACACTAGAAAGAAATAAATCATTATAATAGAGTACAAATTATCCAGATAAATTTTTGTTTTCGACTGATCGGGAAAATTCAGCATTCTATTCTGTATTACATTAATAATCACCAGGATTTATCAGCTTGATTGAAATTGTGATTTTAAACAAATTATTATTTTTTTTTTTTTTCTTTTTTAATTATTGATTTAAGTAGCATTGAATATTCTAACTTATAATTTTTTTTAATCATAATTGTAATAAACAAAAATCAGAACAATTAATTTCAATCTATTTTTCTTTAATCCATGCTGCTTTTATAATTCCATGATATAATTACTGAACTACAGGTTATAAAAATATTGAAAATCTATTTAAGATTTGTTTTAATATGACTCTTGGGTACAATTTTAAATTAGTTCATAGTGGGGAATGTCCCATTCATTCCCACCACCACATGATCATATAAAACAGGAAATAGACTTAATGAACAATTTTGTCAATATTCTTCTTGAATATCATAAACACAATAAAAGATTATGCCTTTTCACCATATAAAAATTATACTAACTTTAAGCAAATAGTTAATGTCTTAACTACTACCTAATTGAATCAGTAAAAACTTACTTAAGCAGCTGGAAAAGACACATTATTTTTTTATTTTGCCCTTCTATGGATAGCACAATTATGAAACTACACTTGTTGAATGACCTCAGTACTGCCATACATCAGAAAAAATGTCAAGTTTCCTATGCTTGTAAAACATAAAAATCTAGCTATTGTCCCATTCATCCTGTGTCCCATTCAACCCCACTCTCCCCTATAATGTAATATTATAATAATGTTACCTTCATGTATAATTTAATGTTCTCACCTTAATTTTAAATAGCTATATAATATGGATTTTATAAAGATTTTTTTTCTTTTTTAATGGGATTTCTGAAGTTTGTAAATTTTAGGAGTGCTGGTTTCTGAGAGAGTACTATTATACTAATAAAACAACATTGAGAAAAATGTGCGTAGTTTTGCAATATAATTTCGTATTTTTGATTTTACTACAGTGAAGCATTGATAATCAGGCATCACCAGGAACTAGACGTTGCCGAATTATTGATTTTTCTGAATTAGAGGTATTCCAAAAACGCTTCAAAATCGTCAGTCAATAACAGCATCCAAAGCAATATTTCTTAAAAAATAGTTTTAATAAATGTATACCTTATCAAAAATGTAAATTAAAATAACATTTGAAAAGTTAAGATTTTTAAATTAACAAATATAAAACAGCAATTGCAATACAGATTGCTAATTTTTGGTCAAAAAAAAAAAAAAAAAAATTAAATTAAATTAAATAAAACTCGTTTAATAAAAAAATAAATCAGGAATTTGAAAAATGCTACATTATTATATTAAATATGTCAGTCAATTTAATTTGCTTCATTATTATCACGGTGCCTGAAATGCTTAGACCTTGCTGTTTTGGTGTTGCTGAAATCACGGGATCAGTATCTTGTCAACATCAGGATTAGCTGACTCTTACATTTCTCTTTTCAAAGTTCAAGTCAATCTGTAAATTAGTAAAATTAACTAAAAATCCGTAAACTTTACTGTTATATAATTTTTTTCAGTTGTAATTTTAAGCCATGCCAATTAAAATAAAATTCTTACAACTTTTTTTAAATAAATGAAAATAAAATATTTAAAATGAAAAAGTCACATTTTTTGTTCTTTTATTACCACCTGCAATTATATTTAATAATTTTAAAGCTATTATGATGATGTTTCCTTTTAAGTAAAAAAATAAATAAATAAAAATAAAATAAATAAAAGTTATAAGCACTTTGTTTTTATTAGTATCAGCTTGAAACTAAAAAAAAAAAAAAAAAAGTGAGGAAAAATCATAAATATATATGTTGCAAAACTGCATACATTTTGCTAATATTAAGAAATTCTTATCAGAATTGTACATGCTATAGTTTTTTCTGTGTGTTACAAATAAACAAATGAACACTTTCTTTTATTAGTATAGAATTTTTTTTTTTTTTCTTTTTTTAATCATACATAATCCAAAGAATTTTATACATTTTCCAAACGAAAAGCATGATACTCATAAATATTAAAAGGAGACTTGGCACTGGGTTATTAAAACAAGTATTTTTTCTCTTTGGCATTCCTGACATTCTAGTTTTTACTTGTTTTATGATACTCATAATTTATTATTAATGAAGATTTAAGGCTTTAGACTAATATCAAGAATTTATAAGCATTTAGTTGTTAATAATAATAAAATGAAAAAAAGTAAATTTCAAAAGTTCCAATGAGCAAAGTTTTTTTTTTTTTTTTTTTTTAATATGAAAATAATATACTTTATTAAAAGAAAAAAAAAAAATGTACACTTACATTTACACTTGGAGTATCTACAGAAGTAGCAGCTGGTTTCACTGTGTTAATAACTGGATTAATTACATTTAAGGGTACAGATACATTTGATGCAATCTGGCAAATAAAAGGTGTATTTGATGTAGAAATAGGTGGTTGAGTAGGTGGTTGAATAAGTACAGTATTAGATACAGATGAACCAAATGCAGAAGTGGTTACTAATGTAGAAGTGGGTATCGATAGCACATCAGACTGCGACTGTCGAGGAATATTTGTATAAACTAAAACCGGAAGCTCTTGGGAGGACACATTATCTACAACTTTTTCTCCAACTTCAGATCCATTGACAGCAGATACATATGGAAAACCATGAACTTTTGCAGTAAATTTTACATAATTTAGCCACTCTTCTCGTTGAAATTTTTCTTGCTCCGGAGTCAATTTTTCTTCTGTACAAAAGAGTTCACAAGACTCAATAGTTGAAAGTACCTCTGAGCAACTATTTGTATTACTTGAAGGTTCAGAAATACTGCTAGGCTGTACAGTTTGTATAATTTTATTTGGAGTTGTAAATACACTTTGAGCAGAGGTGCTACAAATTGAATTAGACTGAACAATAGAAGGTGAAGTGTCACAAATTGAATATGATTGAACAATAGTAGGTGAAGTACTACAAACTGAATAAGTCTGAACAGAAGGTAAGGTAGTACAAGCAGGATATGATTGAACAATAGAAGGTAAAGTACTAGAAACTGAATATGATTGAACAATAGAAGGTGAAGTACTACAAATTGAATATGATTGAATAATAGAAGGGGAAGTGCTAGATGAACTGGATGGATAGTGCACATTCGGAATATTTCTGGGCTAAAATAAAAAAAAAATAATAATAATTAACAAAAAATAAAACATATGCAAATCAAACATTTGTCCACATTTAAGAAATATAATAATAATTAAAAAAAAAAAAAAAAAAAAGTTATAAAAATATACGTATAAAGATCCTCTTTCTCCTCTACCAATAAAAATGTATTATTATTTCAATTAAAGACCTATTTAAATTCAGTTAGAATTAAAGTTAAATACCATGATAAGGTCAGCTACCAATTTCACCACAGAGTCCACGACATTTTCAAAACCCTCCCCCCAATACCTAATGCATTTTCAATTCCTAAGGTAAATGATTTTTTGCAGTATTTCTTTCATGGCTTCTTCTTTTCATGGATGAAGAGCCAGCCTGCATCCATACTCTTCTGCAGTTCCAGATGATTAGAATGTTTTCAGTTGTTTCTTAGCAGCAACCACCTGGACAATGTCAAGAAGAGCTGGTTAAAAATTCCTAATTCATCTATGATAAGATAAAATTTTAATTTATATCTGTAACATATAAATTCATTTATGTGGGAACCCATTTTTTGAAAAAAGGACCCAGATTTTTTAAATTCATGGATTTCAAGGACCCATGATTTTGAAAGACTAGCAGCATCACTGCAAAATACAGGCTATAACAAAAATATTGTAAGCAAGTTATATAAGAAAAAAACAAATTAAAAAACTCAAAATAATAGACAGTGGCCAGAAACCAAAAAACATATATATATATATCGTATATACAAACTCTATTCTATATAATAAAGGCATAACCATTAAAATTAAATCTGAAACAGATAAATAAAATTTTTTAGGCATCAAAACGAAAAATCTAGGTGCCGTCCATAGTTAAATGTACATTTAAATCAGTACAAAAAACCCTTAACGGCTTAAAAGTTTGTGACGCTACTTTGTGGCTATAAGAATTTGAAATATGAGTCTTAAAAATAATGATATTAAATTTTAAGTGACGCTTTGCAATTAGTTAAAATATACATAGATTTTCTTATTTGATCATTCACTTTTATCTTTTATTTATATTTATAATGCAAACGTAATATTTTTAACTTCAAGATCAGACAGATATTTAAAATACACTCACTGATGCTTTTTCATTCGCATTTCAAATTCAAAATGACAGTTTTAAAAGGAATGATATAAAAATTCCAGTAGCGCCTCGGTGTTATTTTAAAAGATTTGTTTTTAGATTCCATTAAAATTACTTTTGTTTTGCTAATAAAATATATTTACACATTTAAACAGTGCTTTTAATTTTCAAATATACTGTCAAATAATTATACTTTCACTGAGTTAGCATTATAAAGTAAAATTATTTATTTCAATAAATTGATTTATCTTTTGCATCACGCTATCCAAAACATAGTATCATAGTGTCCAACTAAGTGAAAATTTCCTCAAAGAGGTAGTGTGACGTAAAGAAAACATTTACACAAATTTTACTTGCAGTTTTGGATAGCGTGACGCAAAGGATAAATCAATTTATTGAAATAAATAATTTTACTTTATAATGCTAACTCAGTGAAAGTATAATTATTTGACAGTATATTTGAAAATTAAAAGCACTGTTTAAATGTGTAAATATATTTTATTAGCAAAACAAAAGTAATTTTAATGGAATCTAAAAACAAATCTTTTAAAATAACACCGAGGCGCCACTGGAATTTTTATATCATTCCTTTTAAAACTGTTATTTTGAATTTGAAATGCGAATGAAAAAGCATCAGTGAGTGTATTTTAAATATCTGTCTGATCTTGAAGTTAAAAATATTACGTTTGCATTATAAATATAAATAAAAGATAAAAGTGAATGATCAAATAAGAAAATCTATGTATATTTTAACTAATTGCAAAGCGTCACTTAAAATTTAATATCATTATTTTTAAGACTCATATTTCAAATTCTTATAGCCACAAAGTAGCGTCACAAACTTTTAAGCCGTTAAGGGTTTTTTGTACTGATATCATTACTTTTTAGTGGTTATTGATCAAAAAATTAAAACAAGTCCTTCTGGCTCCTAGGAAGGGTAAACTAATTTATCTTTTCGTATGAAGTTGTCACCATTTTTTTTCAAAATGGCAGCTACAATTTATTAATGGACTTAGTGGATTTATAAATGAAGGCTATTTATATATGGAGTTTTAAGCAAATCGGTTCATAAAACCTTTCTAATGTAAATTTGAAATTTTCAGTGTGTTGGCACAGGGAAACAAGAGGGTGGATTAAGTTGGCAAATGAACATATCAAATACATTTCTGAGATAAATCCACACTACAAATTTAGTGTGAATTAATTCAGTATTTCAAACGTTATCATACTCACAAATTTTCAAGTAGCCTGCCACTTGGAAACAAAATGGAGAAGCTTCGCACTAGAAAAATTTATTGACTGGGATTCTCAAACTCTTAAAAAAAAAAAAAAAAAAAGTAAGTGAAAATTTTTAAATTTAAGTTAGAATTATGTAATTTACATTTTGCAAGTTTCTCTTTAGAGAATTACAAATTAAGCAATTAAAAAAATATATCACGTAAATAATAAAAGTGGAATTTTATATATTTTCTTTCCCCTTTTGAGGCTAAGTATACTGCTCCAATATTCACAATTTAAATTTTCATCAAAAGTGCAGGTAAAAATTACTTCCTATATATTTTCATATGAAACGTTTGGGGGGAAAAATAGACAAAATATAAATTAAGCTTTACATTTCTATAATTTTAAAAATAAGATAAAATCACCTGGAGAAAAATTTTATGGAAAATATAAGTTAAGTTTAAAAAAAAAATGAAATTTCTGCGTAAAAGTACTATTTCATAAATATATTTACAACTACAATAAATAAAAAACGCTCCTTTAATTTTAAATAATTATTTCTACATGTTTCGAAGCTATTAAAAGTTTTTTCTTTCTTTCCTTCTTTCTTTTTCTTTCTTTCTTTCTTTTTTTTTTTTTTTTTTTTTTTTTTTAGAAAAATAAATTAAATGTAGTGGCGCCATCTAGTAGTTTTTTTTTAAATCATATACATACAGATTTAACTTTTTTTTTTTTCATTAAAAAAAAAAAAAAAAAAAAAAAAAACTTGTTTAGAAACAGGTAGAAATAGTTATTTAAAATTAAAGGAGGATTTTTTGTTTACTGTAATTGTAAATTATGAAATAGAATTTTTCATGCACAAGTTAATTAATTAAAAAAAGAAAAGAAAGAATATTTTTTTAAATAAATTATTATGGGTTTCAAAGTAAAGATGTTATTTATTTATTTTGACATGTTTTTTAATAATTGCTATTTGACACATTTTTCATGAATTTTACCGAAATTCATGAAAAATGAATTTTATTAAAACACTGTTTAAACACTGTTTATTAAAACACTGTTTTTTCTAATAAACAGTGCAAATATTGTTTCATCCTAGTCATTGCTTTGAATAATAATAATAAAAAAAATTGATTATGTTAATATTTAAAATATGTATCTTTTAAAGTCTGAAAAATAAATAAATGAATCAACACTAACTGTATTTTCAAAAGAGATTTTT
Source organism: Salticus scenicus (assembly GCA_963930645.1). Taxonomy (NCBI): domain Eukaryota; kingdom Metazoa; phylum Arthropoda; class Arachnida; order Araneae; family Salticidae; genus Salticus; species Salticus scenicus. The sequence goes on along the minus strand of OZ005652.1, from coordinate 281,051,249 downwards.
AATTTTTAAAAAGAAATATATATATATATGTATTTACGAAAGAGTATGTTTTAAATAAAAACGATAGATGGCGCCAAAACTGTATTTACTGTTTTTTTCCATTCCCGTAGCGTAAGGATACATGAATAGGAATCGCAAATCATTGAGTTATTATAAAATCAATTTTCATGAAGGATTAAAAAAATTTTCGCTTTAAAAAATTGTAAATTCATCATTATTATGATAAAATGGAATATCTAAAATTATAAAATACTTCCTTATTTAAAATATTATCTAAATATTTCTTTGACTAAATATGAAATTTTGAAATCAAAACTATTTTTTTCATAACAGAAGAGAAAATATATTTAAGTGAATTTGACTTAGTATATATACAATAAATATTTTAAACATGTAATAAAGTACTTTTGCGTTAAAAAAAAATTCTAAATAATTCATTGGCTGCATTCAAGTCGGTCAACAAACCAACCCACATACCTTACAAGTAAGAACCGAATAACAGCGTTTTCACCCGAAGAAACATATGTAATTGGCGGAGTAATATAGTTCCATATTTAAAGCGATTTATATAAAAAACAAGAGTTTTCCTGGAAAAAACGAAAACGTTACTAGATTCAGAAAGGTCCTATTAACAACATATATTAATTATATGAAAATCCTTCGAGCCGTTTTAGAGATATTTTTCAGAATTTCAGTCCATTACTCCAATCGTTTTCCCATTTTGGCTTTAAATTGAGATTCAGATCTCAAAACATATTGCATGTAGAAATGTAAAATTTTCAGGATAGATTAAGACCGAAGATAAAAGATTATTTTAAAAATATCAGAACAAAATATGGTATATTTGCTGAGATATTAAGTGTCGGCTTTTACAAATCTCTTTGATGTCGAACTAGGCGTATATATGAGTTCGCAGCTTTCCGTCCGTTTGTCCTTCCGCTTGCGTCACTCGAAAAACTGCCGTTTTTCATGATATATATATATATATATGTAAAAAATATTTACATTGACAATATCAAATGAATATATTTTTTAAAAACGTCCAGAAACATAATAAAAACTGTACCAAATTGTAATTAATACATTCAAGAGTAAATAAAACAATAATTATGTAAAAACCATAATTATACTGACAGTGCATGACAGTTGCACTGACAATACATGTTTAAAAATCACAAATTCATTTTTCATCCAGCTACCATATTTTCCGGCGTATAACACGCAGGTTTTTTTAAAAAGTTATACACTGGAAATTTAAATTTACAGTAAAAGCTATCTTTTAACAAGTTTTTGTTTCTTACATATCTATATATTAATTTGAAACATGTTTTTGTCTGTCTCCACTATATTGAGAGAACTACTTGGTGTAAAAATTTGGTTCAGGTGTCTAAAGAAAGGTCTTGGTCTGTAGATGTGCTATGAGAAGAGAAAAATAAAAAAAAGTCGAATGGTTTCTCCCCTGGGGGGAAACCGTTTCCCACCCGTTTCGGGTTAAAAACACGTTTACGAGCTTAACTAACCTCCAAATTACTTCACGGTGAAGAAATTATAAAAATGGGGATTAGAATCGAATACTAAAAAATCACTTTCTGCGAATTTGGAATTTTCGATTTTAAAGGGGGGAAAAAGGGGGAAATTAGTTTGAGAGGGAAATCCGTTCTAGACCCACGCATGTAGCACCTCATTTTAAAGGTCTGGAAATTTCATGTCGAATGGGTATGTTTGTATACAATATAGTGCTACCCCTGGTGGTGAAAAATGGAACTAGGTGATTTTGCTGTAGACCCTATCATGTTACATCTTATTTTAAAGGTCTTGGTATTTTCTGACCGTTGATGATGTTTGTACAGAACACACTGCGCCCCCTGGCGGTGGAAAGTGCAACTAAAGGATTTTGCAGTTGACACCAGCATGTGACACCTTATTTGAAAGGTGTTGGAAATCCAAGGCGATTGGTGATAGAGGTCTTGAAATTTCATGTTGATTGGGGATGTTTGTGTACAATATAGTGTGCCCCCTGGTGGTGAAAAATGGAACTAGGTGATTTTGTAAAGTAGACCCTATCATGTTATATCTTATTTTAAAGGTCTTGGTATTTCCTGACCGTTGGTGATGTTCGTACAGAACACAATGCACCCCCTGGCAGTGGAAAGTGCAACTAAAGGATTTTGCAGTTGACATCACCAGTGACACCTTATTTGAAAAGTCTTGGAAATTCAAGGCGATTGGTGATGTTCGTATACAACATACTGCACCCCCTGGTGGAGGAAAGTGGATTTTGCAATGCATGCGTAGCATGCATTCCTGCTATACAGTGCAGCAGCTACAGGCAGAGGTAACACGAGTCAGAGGTTCGCTCGGTTCAAGGTTCATTTTTGAGAATTTTTTCATGTTATTAGCGGCCTGTATATACGCTGCCGCAGGCACCGGGTCACAAGTCCAAGTTCCATTCTGTTTGAGTTTTTTTTTTTTTTGATGGAAAAAATAGAAATTCAAACAAAATCGAGTTAAAGATATAAAACCATACAAATTCAAAGTTCATTTAAGGTTATTATCATGGGTCTGGGCATTGCCGGGCGGGTTCGTTTGGTTCCAGGTTAATTCTTTGGAATTTTTTTAGCAGCCCGCGCATGCGCTGCCGCAGGCACCGGGGTCACAAGGCAGAGTTTCGTTCGGTTCTAGGTAATTGTTTTGTTACAGCTGATTATTTTTTTCGTGATGCTTTCATTTAAAAACAGAAATTCAAACTAAATCAAGTTAAAGGTATAAAATCATACAAATTTAAAGTTCATTTAAGGTATCATGGGCCCGGGCAACACCTGGCGTGTGCGTTCGGTTTCAGGTTAATTTTTGGGAATATTTTTATGTTATTAGCGGCCGGTGTATGCGCTGCCGCAGGCACTGGGGTCACAAGGCAGAGTTTCGTTCGGTTCGAGGTAATTTTTTTTGTTACAGCTTATTTTTTTTTTTTTTTTTTTTCATGATGCTTTCATTTAAAAACAGAAATTCAAACAAAATCGAGTTAAAGGGTATAAAATCATACAAATTTAAGGTTCATTTAAGGTATCATGGGCCCGGGCAACACCGGGCGGGTTCGTTCGGTTCCAGGTTAATTTTTGGGAATATTTTTATGTTATTAGCGGCTGGCGTATGCGCTGCTAAAGGCACCAGGGTCACAAGGCAGAGTTTCGTTCGGTTCGAGGTAATTTTTTTGTTACAGCTAATTATTTTTTCACGATGCTTTTATTTAAAAATATAAATTCAAACAAAAACGAGTTAAAGATGTAAAACCATACAAATTTAAGGTTCATTTAAGGTTATTACCATGGGCCCGGGAAACGTTGGACGGGTCCGCTAACATTTAGTCTTAGTATTAAACGAAATAGAAAATGAAAGATAGGAACTGTTAATTTGGAGTCAGTCTGACGTCACATTCACTGTACTTTGTAGAAAGTGATGTCATATATAGTATTTCTATTTATAAGCATTTTTCTGACTTTCTTTTTTTAAAGTGAAATGTCGTAAATTATATTAGATGTTTTAACTTGAAATACATTTAAATAATGATGCGACGTTTTTTGAAACATTATGATCAATAAAATGATCATCGAATTCGACGGGTTCCAGCAAGTTTAGCTTTATTTGTAAATTAAATTTTCTGGTGTGTAACTCATTTATGTGACCTGCACGTTAGACAGCGGAAAATATGGTATATCATTCCATCACAATTTAATTGCATTTTCTGGATGACACATAGTTGAATCGCTGCTCACCACATTGACCAGCGATCTAAGCTTAGTTTTCTACCAATCAAGCTGTGGTCCATTATCGAAAAATCACTGCTGTTTGTTTGATTTCAACAGTCAATGATCTATTACTCCTGTGGCAGGATCAAGGAAAGCGATGAAATAGAATTATTTACAATGAAATTATCTAAAATGGGATTTGGAAAATTATTAGATATGATGAGGGGAAAAAACCCAGGTGTCAAATATAGCACCTAGAATTGGCATTCTAGGTGTCAAAATGAAAAATCTGGTTGCAAAATACAACTAATGACGGCTTATTTCTAACCCTGCACATGAACGACATAAAATTTTATAAAATAACCACTACTTTAAGTAAAGTAAATAGAAACCACCAAATGAACATAGATTTTTAAATTATTAAAATATTCGCTATGAAAACTACAATTACACAATAAATCGGGAGTTACTGCAAATTTTAGCAGACAATGGGTCATTCCATATCAAATCAACCAAAAAAAAAAGATGATTTGACACCCATAGTCTCAGATTTTGACAAAACTTGGTGTATTTGTTCCTTTCATGGATTTATATAAGGAAAAAAAATATTTTTGCTCTGTCTTAAATAGTTTAGGTTTTACAGCTAGTTAAAGATTTGTGAATTTTATGTTTTTTTTTTCGATCAGGCAGAGGAAACGCAATTTGTTCTTTCATACAGAATAATTTTTATCTCCCTTATTTACCAACTAATGTTGATGAAATTTTTTATGAGTATGCTTTAATATATAAGAAATACAGGAAAAAACAAATTAAACTAGCAAGTATTTGCACATGGCCAGGAAAAAATCCTGAAATATTATTTTGAAATTTTTTTTAATGAAATACAGAGTTCCACTTCAAATGGATTATCATCATAAGGGAAAAGGATAATCAAAGAATTTTTTTTTTTTTTTTTTTCTTGTTCTAAAGGATGTATTCTACAACATGAAAAAATAAAATAAATGGCTTTTTGCATCCTTCATTATTTTTTCTGACTTCAAATTTAAAATTTCCAATTACCTCATTTTCTTGAAATCGCCAAATTAGAAGTTCCAATTTTAGTAAATAGTAAAATTATACAAAAATTTTAACTAAAATGTTATTTATCAACTACTTTCAGTTTAAAGGTTATTGAAATAAAATGAAAAATTTAATAACATAATTAGGTGGTGTATGATTAAAACAACAAAGTAGTTTTAAAGAATGTTAATTCAACATGTACAGAAAGATACATACATAAATGCTATTAAATTGAATCGACAAAATTATATCTAAACTGAAATTTCAAAAACAAACAAACAAAAAAGTTTCTATATTAATATTAAATGTTCTAATTAATAGAAATTTGCATTAAATTTTTATTTTGTTTTAAAAACAAGATCTAAATTCTAATCATTTTACTACTCACTGCTATTTCAAATTTTAATCTTATTGTAAACAATCAAACTATTTAAGTTGCAACAAGACAATTAAGTGTTTGACATGTTTAAACAAGTGAGATTGCTCAGCAGCAGAAATAAAACTTGGCATCTTGTAATTAGTCAGTCACAAGCTATTGCATGTGTAACATGCATTATTGAGACTACACTATTTTGAAAAGAATTATTGTTAATTATTTTTTGAATGTTATAGTATATTAGAAAAATGGAGAACTGTGGTGTGGGGGAAATGACTCAAAGTGATTGTCATTTGTTATAACATGTTAGAAAAAAAACCTTGCAAACTCTTGATAAACTATTTGAAACTGATTTAACTCTCTTAAAATTGAGGATAGAATTAAGTTGTGAATTAAAAACTATTTGTCTTCATCACCAAAGTGTGTTTTTGAAAAAGTATAAACCATTGCAAAACCAACAAATTATGTATATATATATATATTAAGATCTTTTAAACTGAAATTAGTTGACTAATAACATTTTCTGCATTGCTGCTTTCGTTGCAGTACTCGTGCGTACTTTGTTTTCCTGACGAAGGATAGTGTTTTTTTTTTAACTCAAAACAATTACTAAAAATTCTTGTATTTTATGATGTTTATTCAAAATTTGTACTTATTAAATAGCATTTTGGTTCAAATTTTTGTATAATTTTACTAAAATTGGAACTTCTAATTTAGCGATTTCAAGAAAATGCGGGAATTGGAAATTTTAAATTTGAAGTCAGAAAAAATAATGAAGGATGCAAAAAGCCACTTATTTTATTTTTTCATGTTGTAGAATACATCCTTTAGAGCAAGAATAATAAAAAAAAATTTTGATTATCCTTTTCCCTCATGATGACATTCCATTTGGAGTGGAACTCTGTATTTCATTAAAAAAATCTCAAAATAATATTTCAGGACTTTTTCCTGGCCATGTGCAAATACTTGTTGGTTTAATTTATTTTTTTCTGTATTCCTTACATATTAAAGCATACTCATAAAAAATTTAAACATTGGTTGGTAAATAAGGGAGAAAAAAATTGTTCTTCATAAAAGAACAAATTGCAATTCTTCCGCCTGATCGAAAAATAACATGAAATTCTCAAATCTTTAACAAGCTGTAAAACCTAAACCATTTAAGATAAAGCAAATAATTTTTTCTTTTTCCTTATTTAAACCCATAAAAGGAACAAATACACCAAGTTTCGTCAAAATCTGAGACTATGGGTGTCATGGTGTGGTTGAATTGACATGGAATAACCTCAATGCAAGTTGTAACCATACAGAACTGTAGAAGAATATGAACACAGGCTGGTTCTCCCTCATTCATCAAAACAACAAGCAATGGCATTTAATATATTAAATGTAAATTTTATTCAATAAATAAATTTTTAAATGGATTGTGAATTGTGATATTCCATTACATGATTCTAAAGTATGTATTTTTCTTAAACATTTCCCTATATATATATTATATATATGATTGCATTAGAACTTCAATTTCCCCCCCCCCTCCAATTCCTAAAAGTAAATAAGGAATTTTATTATCATTAAGTTAATGTGTATCCCTATGTATCATAGGATAAATATGTACATTATTAAAATATATATATATATATATTGTTTGTTTGTTTGTTTTTGTTGTTGTTGTTCATTATTATTCATTTAAGTTATTTTTAGATGAAGAAAAACTAATATTGTACTAATAATTATTTTTTAAGGTGACAAATATATATATACATATATTGTGACAATTTTTTTTTTTTTTTTTTTTCTTTTAGTTTTTTGTCAACTTTGGTAGGTAATATATATTTAGTCATTACAAATTAAATATATTTCAAAACTGAATTTTTTAACGTTTAATTAACTATTACACATTGTAATTTTTTTATCTTTACAATTTCAAACTATTTCATACTACCTACAGATACTCAAATTAAATAACAAACTGCTTGGATAGGAGTGCAATTTCAATTCAACAATAAAGTAAGTAGTTATAAGAATGCCAGTTTTTTTTTTACTCAAAATTCAGAAAAACAATACTACAGTAATTTTATATTTTTTAAGTTTATAGATTTAATAAACTAGGCAAATGTACAAAAAAGAAATATTAAAATTTGAATATAATAGATTTAAATATTAATTTCCATCATATCAATATAAATTAATATAATAATAATTATATATTTATCATTTAATAATACTCAAATAATCATTTAACATTAATTTAAAAATAATAATGTCTTTTTTCGGAAGTGATTTCACTTTGAATAACACACATATTTTAAATAACTAAATTGTATGCACATTTAGAATTGTAATCCCACACTTCTCATGCAATAACTAATTATATAAATAAATAATAAAGTATGCAATGTGTAATTTTCATAAATACCATACTATTTATTTTCAACAAATAAAAAATTCCATGACAAATGTTAAAAAAAATATTAGTTATTAAACGAAATTGATAAATTAATATAATATTACATAAAAGGTTAGCTTTTTTTCAAAGTGACTTAAAAACCAATAATATCACATTAAATATATATTTTTTAATATATTTATAAAATCTACAAATTTCAAAAGAAGAAAATGCAGAATCGTTTATAACTGTGATGTTTAGCATATATTTACATATTTTGATGAATCTGTGCGCTCTTTTTGAAGACTAATATCATTTGTAGATGTGGTAGGGACATTTTTATCAAGCTCCTTTAAATTGGAAGAGCATTGATCACTAGATTTTCGATGGTGACGTTTTCGCCTCATGATATGGGGAGATTTGTTTATGTTTATTTGCAATTTAAGGAAGCACTAAGAGCTACATGGTAGATTATTCATCGGTACATCACGTATCCGTATTTCGCTCTTGACAGCTAACCCTTTAACAACCAAAACAAGCCAGTGTTGCCAAAAAATAAAGTTCTTTTTTTTCACATATTTTAATTACTAAAATTGTAGATGTTGATTCAATATGTTTTGATTTTATTTACAACTAAAAATATTAAAATATTTAAACAATTACTTTTTATATCGTTAGAAACTTTAGAAACTAATTATTTTGCTTCACATTGAAATTTATCCAATATGTGCTGCCATCTAGTATTTTTTTATAACATAAACACTAAACTCAAAAATAATGGTATACAAACAAACAAACAAAATAAATAAAATCTAAAACACGACAAAGGATTCGAAATTCTCTATTTTGAAAAATCTATTTTCGAAATAAAGAATGCTTTTATTTATTTTTTGCCATAAAAGAGAAAATAATTCAAAGCTGACAATAAAACAATCTACTGATGCAACTGCTGTTAGAATTATTATATACTAATAATAAAGTCATACCAAAATAATCCAAAAATTTTCGATTTTCAGATTTAAATGAAACTTTCAGAAATCATTCTTTTTGGTAATATAAATAAGATCATACTTTTATTTGATTTCATTATATTATTATTTCATTGGATTTTCATTTTTAAGATTTTCTTTAATTTTGAAAATATTAGAATTTTTTTTAGCTTACATAGATATTATCGATCATAATTTTCTCAAATATCTGTCTCAAGTTTCTGATTAAACTTTATAAGATTCAATTTGATATACAATTTTATTATGTTAGGTAAAAGTATATTTTATATAAATATATATATATATACATAAATAATAATTAAAAAAAAAAAAAAAAAAAAACATGTTTTTTTAAAATTTTTGAAAAAAAGATATGTCATCAGTAATACTAAAAGCTATATAATTTAAACTTTTTAGAGTGAGATTGCAATAATTGGATCAGACATTCAGACAAAATTTTAAAAATACTGCATATGTAAAAATTTATAATTAAAATATATTGTGTATAAAAGACCTAATTCTTAAAATTAGAATTCAATAACTAAAGCATAATCAAACATAAAACAAACTTCATGTGTAACACAACTGCTTGCAAAAAAAAAAAAAAAATTATAAAAATTTATGATATTAAAAATTTAATTATTTAAAATATCTATAGGACGTAGAGTTGCAAATTGGTATATAGGTTTGTTATAAACATCTAGTTGTGCCCCTTTTTGATCTTTAGTGACTTTCTGTTTGAAGATATTTATGAAATATATATTCATAATGATCAAAAACAAAGAATTTTAGCCAATATATGGCCTACCATCACAAACATTTCAAAAAATCTAATAATAGAGCTTGTAAAGATGTTCTCAAAGTTGTTGACATTTTTGTGTGTAGAAGATAATTTTTAAAGACTTAAACAGCAGGGTTGGCTGGTTTTTGACACGTGACAGTTGTTTAAACCATCATGTTAAAAATTACATTATAATTTTAATTGTTATATAAAAAATTACATTAACAAATTATAGTTTATAAAGATATTTTGAAGTAAATAGATTGGTGTTTCTTGAAGAAAACGTTGTAACATTTTGATTAATTTAAAAAACAAAACTTTTAAAATTTCATTATGAATTACTTTTGTGTTCATTCAAAATATGCTGTGATACTTTATGTATTACTAAGAAATTTATTCATAAATATGCTTAATATAGCATAAGTTAAAGGGACGGACACGTTTGCGAGAACCAAGAAATTTAGGTTGTTGCTTTAATTAATAGCAACATCTTTTCTAATTATGCATGTATTAATATAAATTTTTTATGAGATATTAACAAGAAGTTTAAGAAATATTTGATGCAAATTATTTATTCTTATGTGTTACAATTTTTTATACTAGTACTGTACACATACATATTTCACTCTTAAGGATTTTTTCACTTCATTTACTTTGGTACACTTTTCTAAAAAACTAATGAAAATCTTACCTTGAAATAATGTATGATGATAGAAAATACTTTTGTTTATGTACTGAGCTTTTTTTTATGTTTTGTTGTTCTTTTTTAAAAAATATTGAAAAAATAGCAATGTTTACTTGTTAGAAATATGCATTTTTTAACACATATATTCACAGTTTTAAAAAATATCATAAGGTTTATACATAAAGAAATAGGTTCGTGATATGCAGAGACACTTATTCTATTCCCCTCTATAATTTCAAAGAACTACATTCAACAGATTTTTCACAAAGTGTACCAATATACAGAAAAATGACATATTGAAAAAATTGCAAAAAACACTTTAAGCCCTTCAAATTTAAATATTTATATAATTAAAACATTTCTGCCCCAGAGTTATTTTGTCCTAGCATTTCTTTTGTTTTCAACATGTTTTTCTTTTTTTTTTTTTTTTTTTTTTTTTTTTGAACTTTTTTTCATTTGGGCTTCTCTGGAAAGTTTTTGAACTCTGAGTTCTGCCTGGCATATTCTTATATTATCAATTTTGCGATGGGATGTTTCTAAGTTTGCTCCAGGTACAATGGCCATAGCCTTTAATGTTTTACTTTTGCTATACATACTATCATTAAAACAAATTACAGCAACCATTGTCCCTATTTATGCTCACAAATTTTGTTTTGGGTACTCTATTTTAGTGTCCCTGTAGCTATCATATCTCCACTAAATCCATCGAAATTTTTCTGGCTGTCATGCTAATCAACATTTTTATTTTTGCATGAGAAACAATACTTTGATAAATATTCAAAGTCAATTACCTTACTGTTTTCCAGTGATGTTGCACACACAACACCATTGAGAGAAATAGGGCCCCACTCCTTCAAGTCCATCAAAAGCTGCAGTTATATTTCTGTCACCATCCAGCATATCCACAATCTCATTTACTGCTTTTGCCATGGATTGCATAGAAACAGTATTCAGACTATCATGGGTTATTTTACTGTATCATCGTTCAAATTTGGAAGGAAGAAGAGGCAAGTTCATAATGCCACAAATATTTTACTAGCTCTTTTCTTTTTACCAATGCAACGCATGCCATACACTCGTCTTATATTGACATTGTATGCTTTTGACTTACTGAATGAAATTGCACTTGTGAAATTATTGCATTTTGAACATAAAAATTCCAAACTTACTACCAGACCTTTACGTTTTCCAGTATTTTTAAACACTTGAAAACAGTCTGTGCTACCCTATACATACATAAATTATATATATTTGTAATCTGCAGAAACTGTACTATTTTTTAATCCACTAATTGAAAAATCGAAATTTTGAAGGTATTTCACATCCCAGTCCCCTTAAACTTAGTTAATGTAATACTTTAAAAATTGTTGCTTTTAGCCCTCTCAGCGTGTCGTCTCAAATGACATTTCTCCTCAAAAAGTAGTTTTATTGTCTACAAAAATAATCTTGTTGACTACTTTAGCTTCATCATTTTAAGTTACAATTTTACGTCTTGCACGAGTTGGAGAGAGATTTCTTTCTTTACAAGAACTAGCTCCAAACCATTTCAAAGGTGTGTATTTTGATTTTGATTGATAAAACATTTTATTTATAATACGTGATTGTTTATTTTAATTTTTAGTATTGTGGCAGGGTTCATACTCATATATGGGGAAAAAATTCCCTGAGTTCCCAGACAATTCTCAAAATAATATTTGCGACATGTTACAAGAAATGCTCCTCTAGACTAGACAGGATAAAATACACAGCTACTTCCACTGTATGGTGTCATATTACTGTCGACCACGATAGAAATTCAGGTAGAAATCATTGTTTACATGTGTATTTTCACAATACAGTCGAAGTTCGATAATCCGGAATGCTCGGGACTTCGGCAATTCCGGATCATGGAAAATTCCGGACCACAGAACTTTTTTTTGAAATTTTACTCCAAGTTATTTCTGTTTTACCAAAAACTTTTTTTTATCTTATAAAACACACAAGCATTCATTTAAATATAGCATCTATATAAATTATAAATAATATAACGTTAATTTCTTTAAAAGATTTACATTAAATAAACTGCATAAGAAATGAACATCAAAATATTGGTTTACATATTTATTGACACACATTATAAATATACATGAAAATATAAAACATTTCGATTGTTTCCACATTAAAATATTTTTTATATATACTGATACAGCTTGTATATAACTCTGGATTAACGTAATAATAAAAAATTTATGGAGACCTCTGTGTACTTGCCGATTACCATGTTAGGCCTAGAGCACTCAATAACAAACTTTAAAACTAGATTTAAAAAAGTTGCTTACATTTAAAAAAAAAAAGAAAGAATAAGAAATTAGAAGGCGAGGAAAATACATAAAAATATTTACTGTTTATGATTAAAAATAATTTTAAAAGAGTAAAAACATCAAAGTTTGATAAGAAACGGGGGAAAATGTCATCTTATCACGAAGCCGAAAGATCGTTGGTTGGATGGTTGGTTGGTCCGAGACTAAAAATCCGAAACTAAAAAAACGAAACTAAAAATCCGAAAATGTCCGAACCATGGAGCTTTCCGGACAATGGAAGTCCGGACTATCGAACTTCGACTGTACTTAATCAACTGAATTTTGATATGAAGCTAAACAAGAAAAATATAACTTGAGAGAAAGAAAATATTTGTTTTTCCAGGTTTTATAACCGATTTTCCCTGACTTTAAATGAAAATTTTTGTTTTCCCTGAGATTTCCCTGTCTTTTTTTAACAATTCGAAATTCCCTGAGTATTCCCTGTTTTCCAGGTTTTCCCTAATGAGTATGAACCCTGGGTTTTAGTATCATGTATTTAACCAATAAAATAAAAATGTATAGCCTAATATTTTGTATTTAAATATTTATAGAAAAATACAACACTATCACTATGTATTATTATTATTATTATTTATTTTATGACTGCTGAGATTGCGAGATTTTAAGAAAAAACAATAATTCTGAATGTTAAACAACCTTGAATTCCTTCTGAAATTCTCATAATTACCGTGAGACGAGAGAAATATAGCTGCTTTCTGGACATTTATAAATTATTTAAAATTTAATCGTACAGATTTCTTTTAAATTTATTAGTTATTTATACAATCAATAATAATAAATAGATAAAAAAATTATTGATAAATGTAATAAATATAGATTATAAACATATATATTTTCAAATTCATATTAACTTACTGCATATAATTGTGTTTTTTTTTTTTTTTTTTTTTTTCCCAGTATTCCTGTGTAACACTTGACTTATAAGTTTATCTATGATGTTAAAATTCATAATTAACTTCGGAATTTTAGAATTTCATAATCATAAATAAACATAAACACATGCAAAATATGTCTATGCATGCTTTGTATATACTTCCTTGATTTGAAACCAGTATATTTACCTAAATTTTTATTAATTATCATCTAAACATTGTTTTAAGATCAGCAGGGGTGAACCAAGGGGTGTGTGAAGTGTGTGCTCGTTAAACGCACATGTGAAAAGGTGCTAAAAGGACAAAATTTTTCTCAGACTTTTTTATTTACAATTTTGAGAAGCTTTTTTTCTTTAAAAAAAAAAAAAAAAAAAAAAAAAAAAGCTATACCAAATGTTGCTTACAAATCGTAATCAGAGTATTCTCTCTTATTTTCACTGCAAAGAGAGAAGATAAAACCGAAATACCCACTATTCAACCACCACCCCCCAATTCCTTATCTTCCTGTCTTCGAAACACTCATGGATTTTCTCTTCTCCGAAACTCGAATGATATGGGCTGGGACATCTTTTACCCCCCCCCCCCCTCCCTCCTCCAAAGGGCATCCCACTCAAGTTTAGGTCCCAAGCATAGGCAATCAGCCTTAGTCCAAAACACCAATACTAGCACAAGGGATACTTCACCTAAAGTGGATGGCAGCCTTGTCCTCCCATGTTATTCAATGGAGAAATTAGTTTTTTAAATTATTCATTATACCTATTTTTTTTTTTTTTTTAATTATGTTTTCACATTTGAAAAGTACACAACCATTAACATGTTTCTTATTTTACAAAAATTGAATTTTTAATTTTTCATATTTCATTTTGAAGCTAAAAAGTAATACATGATCTTAGTTAATTTTTTGCATATTACAGCTTTAAAACAAAATGTTAAAAATATTAAAAATCAATGCTTGAAAAATGAGAAATATTTAAACGGCTAAGAATTTTCTATATGTGAAAATGGAATTTAAAAATATGTTAGGTAATAATGAGTAACTTATAAAACAAATTTCTCTATGGAATTACATGGGAACAGACTGCCGGCCAAATTAAGTGAAGCATACAGTACAACAGCCTCGTCAACAGTTAAAGCGTGTGTTATTCTATGTAAATTTGTATTCACAATTACTCATTACTCTTATTGTGATTTTCTAAATTCCATTTTTTCATTTAGAAAATTCACAACCGTTCAACTAGTACTCATTTTTAACACTTTCCAACGAAATTTAAAAGTGTTTATGACTTTGGTTTACCTGTTTGTCTGTCTATGCTCTAACTCTGTAAATATTAATGAAATCTCTTGAAACTGATATATGTTATTCAAATTCACTATCAGTGGTTCCTTATTCATTGAAAATGGATTAAATACTATTGTTGATTTGTGTACGGGCAAACTTGAATGTATTCCAAAGCACTGCATTCTCTGAGAGGTATTTCTATAAACAACACCTTAATATCATTACTTTGCACAAATCTTTATGAAATTGAAATATGTTATTCAGCTTCACTGCTGAATGTTTCTTATTAAAAATGAAGTAAATACCGCCGATGGTTTGTTTGTATACAGGAACACCCGGAATTATTCCGAAGCATTGTGTTCTAAGAGAGTTATTTCTATAAATCATACTTAAAACTTTTACTTTGAAGAAATTTTGATGAAATTAAAATATGCTATTCATATGCATGAACGAATGCTTTTTGTAGTATTCAGTACACAATTATCATTAAGATTTACAGAGCCGCATAAAAATACTTAGATATACAAGGGCAATTAAGGAAATAGCTGAAATTGCAATTTCATTTTTATTAAGCATTTTAACACTTTGTAACCAGGGGTCGATCGTGGCAAAAATTGGAACTCTTTTGCTGCCCCTTCACAAAATTCAAATCTCTAAAATAGGCCCCATCACAAAATTCAAATCCTTAAAATTGATCCCTTCACAAAATTCAAATTCAGATAATGGGTCCCTTCACAAAATTCAGATTTGTAAAAACAGCTCTTTCACAAAATTTTGTTTTATAAAAATAATATTTTTGTAAAATTTTTCCACGTTTACAGTATTATTTTTAATGAGTGTCTGTACTTGTTTAATAAAATGCTATTAACTTGATATTAAGCATTAGATACAGTAGCTGCTAAAATGAAAGGTTTCTAGCGACAATTATTTTTTTTCACAAAAATAAATAAAAATTTCACATAAATGAGCCCCAAAAATTAAAACCTCGATCAACCCCTTTAAAAGTTAATATGATTTGATTTAGTCCAGCTGTGTGTCTGGCTGTCGGTTTATCTATCTGTGTGTCTGCCCGCCTCCAGCATTCGTAAATATTTTCAGAATTTCGTCGAAATTATAAACGTTATTCAAGTTTACTATGAAATAGTCCCTATTTAAATGGCATTAATAGGCATTGTACAGTCACCAAAAAAAAAAAAAGTGCCACCGCCCACCTAATTTCGCCATAAATTATCGTAGAAACATGCGGCTGGTACCTATCGATCTGTAATAACATCTAGTTTTTAATGGTGTTGTTAGATTTTGCTTAAGGGGTTATCTACATATTAAAACAGGCATAAACTTCATTTTTTTCAATGACGACCCCTATTTTGACCTCATATTCAGATTTCTGAGATCAAGGCAGTTCAGATCAAGGCAGTAAAACTTACCTATTTATATACTTTAAAACAATTCTAAACAGAGTTACACGTGAAAATGTGTTAGGGAACCATCTATACATTTAGAAAAAATAAATCGTGATCTACCACCCAATATACATTATTTATTAAATTTCACACCGGAAAAAAAGTTCAGAAATGTTAAGTATACAATAAAAAATGATTCTAATTCACTGAACTTTCTATGTTAGTTTATAAATTAAAAGATTTTTATTGGTTTCTATTTATTAAACATTGAATAGTTAAATACATCACTTCATACGAAGAAAATTAAATAACTTGAATCATATGAACCCTACAATGTTGAATTACAAGAATCTAGATACCAAGGTAAAAGAATAATAGTAATAATGATAATAATATCAATAGCGGTTAAAAAAACAAAAAAGTGTTTAATATTTAAGAAAAAGAATTATCTACTTCTTGTTGGGTACATTTTTATTTTATACAGTAAGCCCCGCATGAAAGTGTTACTATAAAGTTTTACATTTAATTTTAGGCATACAAACTAACAATAGATAGTATACAAAAATATTTAAATAACAAGATTTAAACTAAAATCTGAGAAAGGATATTTAACATTTTCGCGACTGCTGACGTAGTTTCACGTCATTTGGAAATCTGTAACTCCTCCAGTGGGCGTTTCTTTCACAATTCGTGTTTTACGATATTTCTTAAGAATATTCCTTATATTCATATTTATATAAACAAAATAGTATGAATACAAATACTTTCACTAGAAAGAGTATAATTATTATGTATATTCATATGAAAATAAATATGGATATTGAAAAAATGGTTTCCCATTGCCTAGAACGAATATTCCCCGTTCTGCAGCTATCTACTGTACTTGAATTCTTAATTTTAAATGTATAAAATCTATATCTTTAAAAGTAATAAGACATATTACTTTGTTTTAAATTCTTTTTCCGTGATAAATGTGACGCCAGTTTTATGCCATGATTAGAATAATCGAAAATAAATAATATTGCGCTTTGTTTCAATAATAGATTTTAAAAACTTAAAAAAAAATTACCAGTATATTATTCAGTATTTAAAAAACATTTAATATGTTATGTTACGTCATGTGATAAAATTTAAATAGCATAAACGGTAGGGTAAACGAATGCAAAAATGTCACAACAAGATTAAAACAGAAAATTTGTTTTAAAAAATCTGATAAAAATTAATGAAAATTAATTTTATTAATTTGAAAAAAGGAAAAAACAAAATTATTCTTCACTGTGTATTGCTCTTTCAAATAATAATCCATGTCTTACCACGTTTTCTAAATCATAATATTTAACTTGAGGTGCACGAATCCTAGAATATTCAAGTTAAAAACAAAAGACAAAGGGATAAAATAGAATTTCAGCAGTGAGAAACTAGGAAAAGTTATGTAATATTTAAGAACAAAGACTTAACATTTCAGAATTGAGTATACGCCTCTTTGCAAAGGAAGCCACGCCTTACAATTTTTCTAAAACTTTACATTATAAAACAAAATTATTTTACATACTTCCAATTAAATCATTTAAATTTTGTCTTCAGCATTCGATGTAGTAAATGCCATTGACATTTATGCATACCAGCGTCACATAGAGAGTCATATACGAATACAGAAACTAGTTTTTTTAATATTGTTTCTGCAATATGGAAGTGGGGCTTCATTTCTTTAGGAATTTTTTCACAATCTCTCGCTTCATTGCGATAATTTTATAAAAAATAATCCAATTTGTATCATAAACATCGAAATGATGTTTAGAAAACAATTAGAATAACATTAAGGTAAATTAAAGTAGTTTTTTGTCAAAATATATACAGATATTTATTCACAGAGGATACAAATTATTATAAGTGACGGTCCCCCTAACCGAAGCAGGACACTTTGGTCCCGCCACTTTGGTCCCGTCATTTTGGTCCCGAGACATTTTGGTCCAGCAATTTTTTTTTTAATATATGTCAGTTTTTTAATATGATAACTTATTTATTGATACGGGAAAATTGAAGTCCTCTTAGAATATCTTTAATTAAGGAATATCTTACAGATAAATATATAAATTTTCGACATTACGATTGCTGCATAGCTATTGAGATTCGGAGAATTTTGTACTAATTTCACTAGTTTTTTACAAACATTTAATATGTTTATTTATTTATTTATTTTATGCAATTGCGCTTTTCTTTTTTTTTTTTTAGATTTTTTTTCATTTGATTTCGATTTAACTATCAGTGACAAAATTTTGTGATTTTAAAAGTAGTTAACAATAACAACAGTACCTTCTTATTAAAAAAAGAATCCCCATTTGATTATATTTTTATTGATAACGTTTGAACTATTTTAAAAATAATAACATACAGAAAAAATTTGTTTAAAAAAAGGGAAAAAGAATGAAAGAAAACCTTACAATATTAAATATAATTTGCTTTTACTGGCAGAATGCTATTTCTTTCAAAGAACTAATTATTGGCCTGCCCCCTTCATTAGCATAAGCTTGGGATAATTTATGAAGTTTTTTAATTTATATATGAATTTATTCATAAATATATATATGTGTGTGTATGTGTGAGAGAGAGAGAGAGAGATACGTTTCATTCGATTTGATTGTAATTTAATTTTTATCATTAATCTAAGAGGAATTTATTTCAAAATCTGAGTTATATTGATAATAATAATTTAAAAAAAAATGCATGTTTGCTTGTCCGTGATATTTAATTACGTTAACCGTGTATATATGTGTATAAATTACTTTTCTTTCAATTGTAATGGTTTTATTTTTAAAATGAAAAAATGTAAGTAGCCAATATTTAATTAACTGTGTGCATTGCAAGCATAAATGTTCAGAAAATGTTGATGTACAATTTTTTTTATCTTTTTAGTTTAATATTATGTTTAAAAATAAATAAATATATATATATGTCTGATATAACCCTACGAATAAAAACAATGCCCGCATTGAAATCTCTGTAGCACCTTGGGATTCGTTTCACACCTATTTCTCCCACAGACAATGAAAGGAATTTCACTGTTTTGTTTCAGCGCATTTGTTAAAAAAAAAAAAAAAAAGGGGGGGGGAGGGGCTTTTTAATGGACCTTTTCTTAAACAATATTGTAAGGAATTATAATGAAATAAGTTCTCATTTGTCCGAAGTTCCCTCATGTATTTGCTTTCCTTTTTCCTCTATCGTACAAAGAAAAAATCTAAATCTCAGAATTTTAGACTTTTTTCAGTTTTATTTGTTACTACAAGTTTCTGTTACAAAATAATAATAATAATGATGATGATAATTATTTTGACTTTTCCTACCCCCATGTTTTCAAGTCAAATGACAAAAATTCGAAATATGAAAAAGAATTTCGCTTTTTTTCTGTAATACTTTCATTATTCCTGATATCGGGACTAAAATGACGGGACCAAAGCGGCGGGACCAAAATTTCCTCGGGACCAAAGTGTCATGTACCCCCCCCCCCCCTAACAACAGTAAAAAATGAAATATTACTGTAACTCAAAAAATAATGTTAAGGACCAGCTGTAAATTTGGAAACCCATGTTTTTGATGATGCCCGTTCTATTTATGCAAAAATTAACATAGGTCATAATTCATAATTTTTTCAAATATGAAATTATTAATAATTTTCATATTTCAAAAAAAAAAAAAAAAAAATTATCAAAAATATTCATAGAATATGTTTGGGTCACTTCATTCTATCATATATAAAAAAAAAAAAACAGAATTGGAATATCATAATTATATTAGAAGATATGAATTAATGTTTGTCACATTCATTTAACATTAGCGCCCTCATAGTTTGACAGCTTATAACTCTGTGAAGAATTGAGCAAAATATATAAACTATACCATTTTCCACGATGATTTGGTCCAAAGAATTCAAATAAATTACAAAAAATGAGGGTTAAATTTGAAAAAAATGAAGCTGATGCCAGTTTTAATATGTAGACGACCCCTTAAGTAAAATCTAACTATCTATATATATAAAAATGAATGTTTGTCTGTATGTTATTTATAAAATCGTAAACGGCTTAACCGATTTCGATCATTCTTTTTTTTGTTTTTTTCCTTATAGGTCAGGGATGGTTTAGGAAAAAAAAAATTGAAAAAATCTTTAAAATTAATTAAAATATGAAAATAATAAACTTATTGACTTATATTGACTTAATATAAGCCATTTAAATTTTTAATTGTTGCCAAAAAAAGTTTGCGAGATATATTTATTTATTGTTTTCAGCATAAAATGAAATATGCGTTCATATGCGAAAAATAAGAAATTACTAAATGTTAAATTGGTCGATGAGAAAATGACACATTATAATTTTAAAATAAAATAGTAATATTACAAATCTAACATATTTCTTCTGAATTTTATTTCACAGCATTTTTTTTTTATATACCTCAACTTCAGATTTTTTTTTTTTTTTTTTTTTTTTTTTTTAGTATGGCGGATGAAACACACTTGGCATAAAAGTTAATTCAGCATTATGGTAAAGGTATTTTCTTATTGATAATTCTTGACAATTTTTTATAATTTTGATGCTGAAGTAGATCAGACATTTTTCGCCAAGGAAAAGATAGAAAGAAATACGCAAGCGAAGTGATGACGTCACTGGCCGTTCGTGGATGCAAGAAAAATATTTCCTATGTTAAACGCCCATTGGATTTTTTGTAAAAAATTATTAAAAATCGAGGAAAAATATTTCCCGATTTTAATCCGCATATTTAGGTATAGATATGTATTACTTATCATGTCCCCCGTGGCAGAAACACGGCGACAATGTTGCAGAAACAGAAATGCTCTTGCAGAAAGATTTCACTTAAGTCAAATAAATTTTGACATCGTGTTTAAAAAAAAAAAAAAGAGAGAGAGAGAGAGAGAAAAAGAAACTCAAAGAATGGTTTATAAATTGTTCTGCAGAACAAATTTTCGTTTCTGCAGATACGTTTCTGCAGATATTTCGTTTCTGCCTCAATCCTGAATAAGGAGAGGAGATAAAGCGGATGTACCTCATTTGGGCTAGCTTTGATACGGTATGCATTAGCGATTCGTGATGCGGTGATATGATTCGGTGTATTGACACTTTTCACTGGTAACCTCATCACATCGGAACTTCATTTTCCTGTCTCGAAACTTTGTTTTCCCTCCGCGCTTGCCGCTCGTGTCGTGTATATTTATTGTATTACAAAAGATGTTTTTCGAAAGAATGTGGCTTTGCGACCATTTTCCGAATTTCATATTTCATGCATTTTCAGATTCATGCATAACAAAATAGCTGCATCTAGTGTTTTCTTTTCTTTTCTTTTTTTTTTTTTTTTTTTTTTTTTTTAATAAGTGCGTGATGGTTGCTGTACCGATTTTACTTTTACCTAGTGATTTTTTTTTTTTCTTTAATGTATGCGAAGCGTGCATACGTGCGTAGTAGTAAATACACGTAAATTTTTAAAACCTGCATTAATTTTAATGTTTGGTTCAAACTATGCAATACATTTCACAAATATACACAGAAATAAGACTATGGGGAAATTTGTAACGTCTGTAGTTATACGCAAAATAAAAAATGAAGCTGAATGCTTACCTTGCTTCAAAAAATAGAAAATTAAGAAATTAATCTTAAAAATACTTTGATTTTTAGCATTTTATATGTAGTAAAAGATCTTAGCAATAAATATTAATGGGTATCTTAAGTTATAAAACTGGTAACTTTTCCAATTTTTTTCTTTACTAATCATTAATTATTCTTATTGTGATTAAAATTCTTAGCTTTAAATTTTGTTGTTTAAGCATATGATGTCGTTAAAAAAATTATTAATTTATTTTACAAAAATACTTTTATCATTAGTTTCTACAGCTTGATCATTTCATTTTTTAAACATTTGAATTAAAAAAAAAAAAAAATGTTTATTTTTTTAATTGAGATATTGCAAATTAAATAGCTATTTTGAATAAAAATCAAACCAAAGGTTTTGTTGAATATCTTTTTTTTTTTTTTTTTTGTAAGCAAAAGGAATTTTATATAATAGTAAATGTTTTGAATAAATACTAATTAAACAGCAACTGCGTTTATTTAATTATTTTTATTTACTTATTCGTATAGATAGATATCAATATCAAATATTATTTTTAATTGATTTCTATTTATTTCATTCATCTGTGATCATTATTTTCTATTATATATTTTATCCATGAAATTTGTTACATTCCCCATTTCAACATTTTCTTAAAAATTAAGTATTTCACTTGTCTCAATCTTTATGAAAATATTTTGACTATGCTTTGACATTGACTATAATTGTGTTACTTAGATCTTGTATTCTGTTTTACTTCATGTATTTAAATGATGGTATAATTATACATTTTGAATTCTTTAATATCAAATCATATTTTTTACATTTCAAATACATATCTCTATACTTTTGTATAGGATAATATAAAAAATGAATCTTGTGCATTAGAATGTTATCTTGCATCTTTCTAATAATCTCAAACACTATAAATGTTGTAAATTATTTATATTTCATTATGATATTCAGTATTCTATATTAATTTTTACTTTTAATTTTGAGTTCTGTATTAGATTTTATGTTGTTTTTTTTGCACCTTATGAAAGTGCATTTGTGTATTTAAATATATATATTTAATATAAAGAAGTAATGACATTTTAAAAGTATTTGTAACATTTGTTTAATTTAGACATTCCATGATTTAAATGCCTTAAAAAAATTTGCAGATTATTTTTTTATATGTTACTGCATTTTATGGTTTGAATTCATTGAATTTTTATAAACAATATTGTCCTATAAACCTCTCTCCCCATATCTCGCAGATATTTACATGCACTATTTCGAAAGCAAGCTTTTTAAGGAAATATCGTTTCCTTTTTGGACCCGTTACGTTGACGACACCTTCACGCTTATCGACATATCTCATCACAATATTGACCATGTCTTAGAAACTTTAAATTCAATTGACAGTAATATCCAGTTTACATATGAAATTGAAAATAATGTCTCCATTCCATTTCTTGATACCCTTGTCTCTCGCACTGAAAATGGATTTTCAACCACCGTCTATCGAAAAAAATTTGCAGGTCTCCCTTCCTCCCCATGTCCGTTAATGTCACCCACCTCACCAAAAAATGGCTGCTTTCTATACTTTTGTAAACCGTGCCCTTAATATTTGTTCAAATCCTATTTTATTAAAATCTGAAATTAAATACCTGAAAGCCATTGCAATTGACAGAGGTTATGACCCTTCCATTATAGACAAAGTTATCCAAAAATTACAACTCCCTCGTATTTCGTCTACTAAATCAGTCTCTTCTAATATCAGTATTGTCTTACCCTATTTTCCTAAATCCAGTCAAATCATAGCTAAAATTCTCAAACAATATGATTTTAAAATAATATTTTCGCCTTCCAATAAACTCACCTTTTCTCAGTTAAAAGATTGCTCAGTTGATATGCTTAATTCTTGGGGCATTTATAGTATTTCCTGTCAGTGTGGTTTATCATATATTGGCCAAACTAAACGCAGTCTTAAATTTCGTCTAAAAGAACATATGAATTACGTCCACAAACAAGAAACCAATAAATCGGCTATTTCTAAACATTGCTGGGAGGAAAAATCATAATTTTAAATTTAATTCAGCTAAAATAATTTGCAGACCTAAATCCATTCATGAACTCGATTTCTTTGAAGCTTTTCATGTTTACAAAATTTTAAAAAACCTTCTAAATTGTGATTTCGCTATTCCCTATTTGTCTGACTGTTGAAAATTTTATATTCAGTCCACATTTTCTTAATTTTTCTACTGTTTACACAGCTAACTTTCCTAAATTCCTATTGGCCACTCTCCCCACCTTTCCCGTAATCCTATTGGTTGAACTAAATTTGGTCCTTCTCCTATATATACGAGCACTTCTCCAGATTCAGAATTCTTTTTGCACTGAAGACGGTACGCTTAAAGCTACCGAAACAGCTGTATGCTTTTCAAATATTTTTCTTTGGCGGTTCTGACGTAGTAGTTTATTCGGGTTTTAATATTGTATATTAATGTGAACGAAAAATCTGAAGCAATTAAGATCAATAGATTTATTTTCACCTTTCTTAAAAAAAAAAAAAAAAAAAAAAAAAAGTGTTTCTTGCAATAGTGCAGATATATGCATTTGTGCCTAGTTAAAATATAAATGCATTGGTTATACTGAATATTATTTACTATTTAAAAATAATGTATTTTGAATTCGTAAATGTTAACTTCACAAACTATTCCTGCAGAAAGATTTTGGTGTTGATGAAGCTTGTCGCAGAAAGCATAATAAATTTCTGCCACAGGGATCATGTCCATGCATTAGATTGTTATTTTTGTTGTAAAATTGACAAAATTTGAATTTTTAATTTCAAAACTCTTGAAGAAAAAAAAATGGCAAACTTCCATATTCGATTGAAAACACAAACATTTAATTTCAAAGGATGATATTAACACAATAAATATCCAACTAATATACTGATTAAAAGGGAAATGATAAATATTCTATCATAATTTGAAGTCAAATTTGTTTTCAAATGTCTAAATAAAGTATCTGATATAAGATACTAATATGTTGTAGCGGAATAGATTTGATATCTGTCATCCTTGGTAGAAAAATAAAATATCGCCAAATTATTTGGCGAACATAATTTAATTCCTTTCAAAAATCATGGTTATTTTAACAACTTATTTTAAGACAGTAATGAATAATATGAAACAATATTTCGTACAATGCATATTATGAAAATATACATCTGGCATGTATATTTTTGTATTACGCTTTTGATCACCAAATACAATAAGCACCAAGAACGACAGAGTTCTGAAATTTAAAATTAAAATTTTGTCAATTTGACAGCAAAATAACTCAATCTAACGCATGCACATAATAACTAATACATATGTGTACCCAAATATGGGGATTAAAATCGGGAAATAATTTTCTTCGATTTTTAATCATTTTTTTACAAAAAATCCAATGGGCGATTGACATAGGAAATCATTTTCTTGCATCCACGGACGGTCAGTGACGTCACACTTCGCTTGCGTATAGGAACAATAATCGCATAAATTATATTTTGGTCTAAAACGGCAACAAAAATTTAAAAGTCGCCAAGGGCATTAAGGCTGTACCATGATCAAGTTTACATACTAATTTATTTATTTTTCTATATACCAACTACTATTAACTAAGCATGAAGTATATATAACCACAAAATAATAATTGTCTCATGCGATAGAAGTTGCCGATCATAGCATATTGTAATATTATATGTGGCTTGAAATTGCTGTCATTCTATGGTTGATTGATTAAATCAAATAAATATAGGAAATAACTTGAGAGCAAATATTATGTACATCACATATAATGTTGTTCATATGTAACTGGGATTCAGATATAAAAGAGCTACTTCAAATTTTTCGATACTGTCTGTATCGAAACTGTTATGTATGATAAGTAACCAAATGGAAGCCCACGGGTAAGCCATTGTCGCAGGCAATAGGGACAGGCACCGGAGATTGCAAGGACGAACAAGGTGCTGCCTAAGGCAGCGGAAACCCAAAGCAAGCTTTTGACCGATTTCAGTTTTTTTTTTTTTTTTTTTTTTTTTTCATAAAGCATATAGAAAAGAGTTTGCCGGCGAAGCGGGCAAAGCCGTCCAAAATTGTTTAAGAACTAAAATATTATTCAACAATTCGCCGGGAAATGAAAAAAAAAAAAAAAAAAAAAAAAAAAAAAATCATTTATTTGGTAAAAAAAAAAAAAAAAAATTTGAAACTCATAAATATTATATGAATTTCACCACATAGTTAAAATTTTAGTTAACCAGTCACCAAATTATTATTAGAACCAGATTAATATTGTGCAATAGTGAACTAAAATCATACAAAGAAAGGTTTCGAAATAAAATTCATAATTGACGACCCAGTTTTTATACTTCCACAACGCAGTACTGTTTTAGTACAGAATCCCTATGGACGAATTTTAAATTTTTATCGCCATGTTGGCGATAACTTTTTATTTATTTATTTTGGCATTTTATTTTGGCTTTCAATGAGTTACAAATTTTTTTGAGTGTACTTTATCAGACTCTGTTTTGCACAGCACCACAATGATAAGGTTTCATTTCATTACATATTATGATCAAACCGTCAGTTCCCACACATACACATCAAAATTTCCACGTGAACGAAGTCCCGGGTAACAGCTAGTACCATCATAAACTAGACGTTATTACAAATCGATTGGTACTAACCACATGTTTCTACGATAATTTACGGCAAAATTAGTTGGGGGGTGGCTTTTTTTTTTTTTTTTTTTTTTTTGGTGACTGTACAACAGCTTCCTGTACAGGGACATCCCGAAAAATGCCAATGCATTGCATTTTATGACAGACATTTTTATAAATCACATTTAAATAACTTTCTACTGCAAAATCCAGAATGATATTGACATTTACTGTTAATATGCTAAAATAATTTTTTGTGTAGAATATGATATATTCAGTGTTCAGATTTACAGGGCTACACTAAAATATTCAGATACAATATGAGCTACAATTGAAAATGCTGGAATTCAATTGTATTTCCGTTTGTGTTAAAAATTTTTAAGTTTACATAACAAAATATAAGAGTTATTACGAATTTAATTAGTTTTTCTGTCTGCCTTTCTGTCCTCCTGTTTGTCCATTACATGATAACAAAGCCAAAAAACATTGATGGTTGAATGATGTAAAGAGTAGTAAGTTGGAAAATGTTAATAATCAATGCTAAATTTCATACTTTAGTTAATTTTAAAAAGTCTAATGGTCGTATCGAAAAAATGTTTGCACCCCTAGATTTAGAAAAATCGCCCCTTTCATTTCATACCGAATTTGTAATGATAGAACAGATATTTCTAATGTATTTCCCCCTTTTTCTGTTTTTAACCCAGATTTAGCAGAAGGTTTATGCCAGAGAATGTAAGCTAAAAAGATAATAAAAAAAGAAAAATTAATCTTACATTACCTATTGGTCACGTGTGTTAGAAATTCCCAATAAAAATGTAACTTCTTTGTTGCCACCTAAATTTCATACTTTAGTTAATTTTAAAAATCTAATTGTCGTGTCGAAAAACTGTTTGCACCCTTAGATTAAAAAAAATCGCCCCTTTTATTTGGTACCAAATTTTTAATGATAGGACAGATATTTCTAATTTATTTTATGTATTACACAAAAGTTGTTGCCACCTAAATTTCATACTTTAGTTATTTAAAAAAAATCTAATTGTTGTGTCGAAAAACTGTTTGCACTCCTGTATTCAGAAAAATCACCCCTTTCATTTGGTATTGAATTTGTAACGATAGGTCTGATATTCTAATTTATTTTCTTCTTTTTCCATTTTTAACCTGGATTCAGCAGAAGCTTTATGACAGATAAAGTAAGCTGAAAAAAAGTTTTTAAAAAAAGACTCATGCCCTAGTAAGGTGACATACAATTTTACCAGTGCATCATGAAAAAGATATATGCTTAAGAGATACTCTTAAACAAAGTTGTTAAAGGATTAATCATAAAATAAAATATAAATGTATTTTATTTATTTAATTCTATTATAATTGTTTATACTCATAATTTTGTATGAACTATGAAATGAGATCTATTGGCATCCTTTATTTAAAGCCAGAGAACTTATGTCAAGATAATGAAAAGCGATTTAAGTCAGCAATCATGTATTGTTGATTCTTTGAGATTTCATTGTAGGAATGCTGACTGATATATTGTACATGAAACATGATTTCATTAATGCATGGAAAAGTTTATTTACTGGATATTTTTTGTAAGGGAAAGGTATAAAAATTTAAATTTTGTAATTCGTGAAATTAAATTCCCTAAAACTATTAATTGAATTTTTAAAACCCTGTACCTATTTTCAAGAAAGTTTCTAATTTGTGATATATAAGAGCAGTATTTAATGAATAAAAGTCGGAGTCAATTTTATTCAAACTCAATGTACAGTTGATCATATTCTTGGTGTGATATATGAAAAGGTACATGTGTAAATGTATTGTATACCTAAAATGAAATTTTAACAAAATACAGTGTGTAACATATACATAACTATGTGCCACCCCTAAAATTTTTTTGCTCCGCCGCCTATGATACTAATAACTAATGCTATTTATAAATAACTAATCAGTCTTCTTTGCTCGGTATTGCAATATTTCTAAATGAACAAATCAAAAATAGTGGCCCAATTTCATAACAAATAACCAATAATGAAAAAACAATTTTTTTTTTTAATTTAACTGTGTTTTTTAATCAAAAAAACATAATTCAAGTAATAAAATGTAATTTGAATTTAATTATTTATAAAAATTGGATATAGCTTTGGCAGAATTTCACCTGGTTTAAAAAAAGACAAGGCATTGCTAGTGAAAAAAGAGCAGTTTTGCATCTCTAAAGGCACATTTAACATTTAAAATCCACGCTCATTTCAAAATTCTGTTATTAAACAGAGTTCGCACTAAGGAAAAAAAGTGAGTGGGATTCTCTCACTCCAACAAAAAAATTAAGTGGGATTTTCAAAATTTAAGTGAGATTTTTGAAATATACGTCAGTAATTACATTTTACAGAAAAAAAGTATTTTCAAGAAATATGCAAATTACTGACATGTGATTGCTGAAATTAGAAATTAGCTGAAAATTTTTCACTATTATGATTGAGTGGATGATTAGTTGAATATTGATATTGTCACTTTCAATAAACTGATGACATAAACATTTATATAAATAGTTTTTTTTATCTACATTAAGCATTTTCAAGATTTTTTCATTAGCATAAAAAAAAAATTCTTCACTATACCTGCAATAACTTTTATATTCACATAATATCTTATTAAAATTTCACACCAAGAGAAAAACAAATTTTCCAAATATAGAATATGGTTTTTATGTATGTACATTAATCATTCATCATCAGCAGTAGCTAATTATTAGTTTCAAACGTGCATAAAACCAACTGAGTATTAATTTTCTTAAATTGATTTGGAAAAAATTTTCTTACCTGAAAAATCTATTCTTCATTTTCCCCATGTTTACAAATTTGGCTTAGATATGACACCCCATAAAGATTTGATTTAATTGAGAAAAAATAGATTCATTAAGTTTAGCACTAAAGGTCTAAAAATAATTACATATGTCAGAAATATTCAGCACTTCTATTGCTTTATTGTTTCTAGAATTGATCATCGATCACAATCCGGATGGGGAAAGGGGGAGGGGGCCATTAAAAAAATAATTACAGAGTAACAAATATTAAACTCTTTCGACTTCTAGAATCTAACAAAGCAAGTTTAAAATGAATATTATAAATATAATTTATGTTGCAGATGGGTAAAGATTGGGAAACAAGACTTCTGCAGAACATTTAATTGCTGATCGTTACATGGAGATAAATAAAGGGGAGGTGGGCAAAAAATAATTACATCAGCAGAAATATTTTAAAATTGTAATTCTTTACAGGTTCCAGAATCTCATAAAGCTAAAGCAAGTTTGAAATGGATATTGACATTTATGTTGTGGATGGAGAAAGAATTGGAAGCTTTTGTAGAACATTTGATTGCTGATTGTTCCATTCTTATTTATTTATTTTTATTTTTAACAAACAATATCTGCAATTTTTTAAAAAACAGGAAAAAATAAATTCGCGGAATTCAGTGAATTAGAAAAAATATAAATAAAAAATGCGGAAAAGCGCACATACGAAATTTTTTTAAGTGGGATTTTTTTTAATATTACGCAAATCCCACGATCCCGCGCTGTAGCGCAAACCCTGATGTGCAAAGTATGTGCATAATAAATAGTACTTTTTTAATTTCCGATACTTTTGCTTATTACTAATAAATAAATAAATGTTGACAGTTGGTACTCATACACAATAATTTTATTCATTTTGTATATCATTTATCTTCAGGGTATCATTATTCTTCAGTTTATAGATTGTTTTGTGCTAAATTTGTGCTCTAATACAAAGAGGCAATTAAGATGCTTTTTAATATAAAATAAAAGGCCTTACTTTGAAGAAGATTTTCAGTGCAGGCCCGCACCATTTTCAGGCTTGCTTCACTGGTGCAGGGTTTCCTTTAATGCATGAAATAGTAGCCAAAATAATAGCCACTCCGATCCAAATACAGTCGCACCTTGTTAACGTGAACACACTTAATGTGAATTACTTTTAACATGAATTGTTTCCACAATCCAAGTCAAAATGAAGGTTAGTTTAGTTATATGAAAATTAGTTACTGATAGTATGAACAATTCCCCCCCCCCCCCTTGAGATGCACATTAACGAAGTTCGACTGTAGTAGTCTTGGATTTAAAAAAAATGTATAAATATTTAAGCAGGTTTTGGAGATAATGTGGTTAGAAGATATATAATTAACAGTGGCGTAGCGTGACATTTGAATCTGGGCATGCTCTGAAACCAACTATGGAAGGAACACTACTGATCAAGATGATATCCTTTCATCAAATTTAAGCTTGGATTTTTCCAGTTTCTTGGTTGGTTGGTTGGTAGAATTCAAGTCCGATTGACTACACTTGGGTCCTAGGCCTATGGGTGGAATGTCGTGCGTCGTGGGTCCTTCTAAGGGGTCCTAGCCTTATTTACGCGTCTTTCAGAGAAAACCATGGAACCCAACACTTCCCATCTACCAATTTTGAAAGCAGAACCGTTCGGCTGCTGGTGGGCCTCCAATTTCTTGGAATCGTATATAAAATTTTATATGCAAATTTTGTCGCTTTAACTTTATATCATATATCTAAAGGACTCTTATATTAATTTATTGAAGGCCGATTTGGTCGCTTCATTGATCGCTGTATTTAAATGAATTTTCAAAGAAATTTAATCCCAATTTTTTTTATATCACTTTAGAAAGAAAAGAGAAAAAAAAAAGAAAGAAAGAAAAAATAGTGACAACCGGGAAAAAAAAATCCACTGAAATCGCTGAAAACTTGGCTTCAGGTGTTCGCTGCTTTCTGCTGTGTCTTCCACGACCGCACTATGCAAGATTGGGGACCCCACTGCTAGTGGCAGTGCCTTAAGGGAGCGTTTCAATGTAGGTGCTTATCTGACCTCTGATAGTTCTTACACAAGAAGTTAATTGTTACAAATTTTAATAAAGTTAAAAATTTAATAAGTTTAATTCTTTCTATCATATTACCATTTGATTTCGATAGAAACAATACATTAAAAATAATAAACATTGCTCTTCAAAAGGGGGTATTACGTCCAGGCCCACCTTATCCATTGGGCTAATTGGGCTGCAGCCCAAGGGCGACACGTGTTTAAGGGCGTCTTTCCCATTTTTTTTTTTTTTTTTTTTTTTTTTTACATATGCATAAAGATGACATTTTTCTGGTCTATCTTAAATATTAATTTAAGATAATAATAGATCAAAATTAATAGGTCAACCTTTTTTAAATTTTCTATATTAAAATTATTTCAAGTATACTTAATTTGTATTCAATGTTTAAACAAACAAACAGACTAGCCTATTTCCACAAACAATTTCAAATTTTGGTGATATGAGTCGTTTTTTTAATAAAATCTAACTCTTTCTTATCCTTTTTTTTTTTTTTTTTTTTTTTTTTTTTTTTTTGGGGGGGGGGGGGGGGGATGGAAGGTAAGAGATTCTAAAGAAATTCTCTAAAGGAAATTCTTTTACGCTAATATTTAGACCCGAGGAAGGTATGCCTTCCATTGGTGGTCTTTTTACAGAATCTTAGCCCGATTTCACGCGAGATTTAGACAAAATCAACAAAAGTTCTGAATAGTTATTCCGACGAAAGAGACCTGAATCGAACCTTCCGGCACCACTAGTCTACAACTTTGATAGCAGAACCTTTTGGTCACTGGTGTGGCCGGAAAACAGAACTCTCGCAAAGTACAAAGGACAGTCCCTCTAGAAGATTTCCATATAACAGACTAGTCACTAGTGGAAAGTGAAAAATTGATTGAATTGCCATAATTAATCAGAATTCAACCCAGAATGGGTCTTTAATTATTTGAAATTTTTTTATTATTTGTTAATTGTATATATAAATGTATTGCATGGAATTAACTGAATACAGTGCTTTTCATTTTAAGTTTGGGAATTGAAACAGCTTCTTAACAGTAAGAAATATGTGCCAAGACAAATATGCTAAATAATGGAGTGATTTCCAACCACAAATTGAAGAAAGCCACAAATGCTTTTGATTACCCTGCGTATCATAAAAAGCTACAAATGACTTGTAACTTTAACACATAATTTCACTTACTATGTGTTTTTTTATTTGTGTGTGTGTGAGTGAGTCGCACAATTATTTGGATGGATTTTTTTTTTTTTTTTTTCTTATATTAAGAATGGATTTCAATAAAATTTTACAAAACTTGCATAAAGATTCACTAAAAATTGTGAACTATTATTCAGAACCATATAATTCTCACATGTAATTTGTAGTAAATACTATTTGAGCATTTGTAATAAATATTTTTTAATGTGCTTGGACTTATAACTGTAACAAAATTTTATTTATTTACTAAGATTTGTAAGTTCATAAAGGGTTTTTCGCAAAAAAGAATTTGCAATAAATAATTGGATAGCTAAATTAAATATGTAGCCTGGTAAAAAAACACCTTATGAAATTTCACTTCTGGAAAATATCTAATATCTTGTTCATTCTTTTGTCGATAATTTGCTTAATTTTTACTCTATTCAAAGGAAATTTTGACATAACTTGCCCAATATATCTAGCTTTTTTCCTATGTAATAAAAAAATTCTATCTCTCGTGCATGCATATTTAAAAAAATTATTTATTATAAATGCTTATACCTCAGCAAAAATTACATGTGTTAATTTTAAGTTTCAGAATAATATTTCTCTAATGTCTTATAATTTTTTCTGAAAGTTTTGTAAAATTTTGTTAAAATCTGTTCTTGTTATAAGTAAAAAAAACTTGTTATAAAAATTAATAATTTACTATAATATATTAATATATATATATACATATATAGTGCCTAAATAATCGTGTGGTTACCACAAAAAAAAAAAAAAAAAAAAAAAAAAAAAAAAATGTAAATATTAAGTGAAATCATGTGTTATAAGTTACAAGTAATTTGTAGATTTTAAAATACAGAAAGATCCAAAGTACTGCTGATTTTCTTCAATTTGTGGTTGGTCCCCTAACTGCAGTTGTGATTAAACCGATAGAAGAAAAAATATCCAGTAATTTGACCAGCCACTATATATTGAAATAATATTTTGTTTCGAATTTCGATTGAAAAAAAAATCAAATATTCTGGCAATAGATGGTATGGTGTGTTGTAGTGTTTAAATTTGATTGACTGCACGTGGGTTCAAGGTCTGGGTGGAATTTCCTATGTGGGGAGGGGGGGAATTTTTGAGAGGATTTAGCTGTATATCTAGGCGAGTTTAGATGAAAATAACGAGATTTAAATAGCTATTAAATTTTAATTAGATTAGTTTTTATTAAATTTAAAAAAAACTAAATTGCATTTAAAAATTGAGCTAAACATAAAATTAGAATACTTTTTGTAAAGGTAAAGGGCGCCTGAACATGTTAGCCCAGGGCGCCCGAATGTATTAAGACGGCCCTGATTACGTCTTTACATAAACAATTATTTTAGAAAACGCAATTATTATGTGTATTAAAAAACAAAAGAAAGAAAAAGAAACATTACTTTAGCTTGTTAAAAACGAAGCATAATTTCAATGAATTTAATAAGTTACCTTATTTTGCTTCATTCTTTCC
Organism: Salticus scenicus; assembly: GCA_963930645.1. Lineage (NCBI taxonomy): Eukaryota > Metazoa > Arthropoda > Arachnida > Araneae > Salticidae > Salticus > Salticus scenicus. The sequence goes on along the minus strand of OZ005652.1, from coordinate 281,017,442 downwards.
GTGAGCAGCTTTCGGCTCGGGGGCCCCGAACCTTTCTCAGACGTTGCTCGAGTGGCAAGTGGTCGCTCCTCTTTATCTTCATCTTCACCTGTAATTAGGCGGCGCCACTGTGTATCAATTCCGATTCTAGATTCATGGTCATTAATCGAATTGCGCTCTTTAATGATTTCTATGGTTTCGTGATAGTAGGCATAAGTGGAGTTTTCATAGTTTGCTAATTTTATAACGTCATTGAATTGGATATTTATTTCATTTTCGCGGTAGCTTTTTGATAATGCGGTGGTGTTTCTGACGTACTTTAAATCGTTCTGGTGTTCTTTAATTCGTGTACTTATTTTTCTTTTTGTTACTCCTACATAACAACCTGTTTCTCCATTATTATGTTTAAGGGGGATTTTGTAAATTCCGGCTGTTTCAATGGGGGATATATTATCTTTATCGTTCCTTATCATTTGAAAAACATTCTGATTTGGCTTGATTGGGATATTGACATTTAATTTCTTGGCAGCGTTTTTAATTTTAATGGATGTTCCCTGGTTATATGGAATAGAATGGGTAAATTTCTTTGGTGAATTCTGATGGCTGGGTATATAATTTAATTGTTTAATTCGTTTTTTATATAACTTTTCTACAATGTTCTTTGGATAGCCGGCTTCAGTGGTTAGTGTTTTTATAAAGTTTAATTCTTTTTTCAAATCTGACCTATCTGTACAAATCAAAATTGCGCGGTTTATATAACTTCTGATTGCATTTATTTTATACTGGTATGGAGTTTTACTACGGTTATTGATTATTTCATTGCTAGCTGTTGGTTTTCTGTATACTGTGGTTTTTAAACTGTTATTTTCACGTGTTATTTTTACGTCTAAATAGTTAATCTGATTCTTAATCTCACGTTCACAGGTAAATTTAATGTCCTTATCTAATTTATTAAGTTCGTTAAGTATTTCACTAACATCTTGATCTTTATGAATTACAGCGAAGACGTCATCCACGTACCTTACCCAGAAAAATATTTTATCGTTTAGGAGCTTTAAAATTTTATTTTCCATATTTCTTAATTTAAATTCAGCTATTATCCCGGATATCGGAGACCCCATGGGCACTCCCATATTTTGTTTATAGATGGTATTATTAAAACTAAAAAAACTTTCGAGAAGTATTAAGTTACTTGTGGAAATTAAAATATTGGCTATTTCTGTTTCATATTTTTCTTTAATTATGTCATTAATTATTTCTGAAATTTCATTAATATTTATTGAGGGAAATAAATTTACTACATCAAAGCTTACAAAACAGTCGTTATCAGTAATTTTTAGTTCTCTTAAACGTTTAATAAAATCTTCCGTTGAACTTAAACTATTATTTGAGTGGGGGAGAAGATCACGGTAGATATTTTAGGTAGGTATTTACGATGAGGATGAATTTACCGTTTTGAGAAATAAAATCGAAATTTTTAAAAAGGTTGAGAGAAACATTTTAATTAGGAGACATAATAAAAAATTAAAAACATGGTTGAAAAAGAAAAATATTGAAACTAAACCAATTAATGAACAACCGTATTTAAATTTTTCAGATTACCAAATTAATAGCCACGAAGATGCCTTGCTAAAACTTGGACCCAAATTCATACTAGAACAACCAATCAACATCAACGATAGTATTGCTAAAATTGAAACTGCTATAGAAAAAATGTCGGCTCAAAATAAAAATATCATTCGTAACATATCTCATAGAGAATTAAATAATAGCATCAATAATAAAAATGTAAATTCTGCAGATATTAAGGCTTTAAAACAGTTAAAGAAGAACGAACAGATAACCTGTACATTAACGGATAAAACCAGAAAAATCGCAATTTTAAATAAAACAGACTACATAAATAAAATGAACAATACCACTGAAGAAATAGGCAACACCAAGGTAGAGAAAGATCCAATTACAAAACTAATTAATAAGGTTAACCAATTAATTAAACATGGAAAATGGCCGGATAATCGCCCACCTTTTATAACTAATTTCGCTCCTAACACCCCTCGCCTTTTCGGTCGCTTTAAAGACCACAAGGATCCACCTAAATTTCGCCCAATCGTCAGTAAGAGAGAAGGCCCCACGTACCCCCTTGAGAAATATATGACCAATATCTACCGTGATCTTCTCCCCCACTCAAATAATAGTTTAAGTTCAATGGAAGATTTTATTAAATGTTTAAGAGAACTAAAAATTACTGATAACGACTGTTTTGTAAGCTTTGATGTAGTAAATTTATTTCCCTCAATAAATATTAATGAAATTTCAGAAATAATTAATGACATAATTAAAGAAAAATATGAAACAGAAATAGCCAATACTTTAATTTCCACAAGTAACTTAATACTTCTCGAAAGGTTTTTTTAGTTTTAATAATACCATCTATAAACAAAATATGGGAGTGCCCATGGGGTCTCCGATATCCGGGATAATAGCTGAATTTAAATTAAGAAATATGGAAAATAAAATTTTAAAGCTCCTAAACGATAAAATATTTTTCTGGGTAAGGTACGTGGATGACGTCTTCGCTGTAATTCATAAAGATCAAGATGTTAGTGAAATACTTAACGAACTTAATAAATTAGATAAGGACATTAAATTTACCTGTGAACGTGAGATTAAGAATCAGATTAACTATTTAGACGTGAAAATAACAGTTTAAAAACCACAGTATACAGAAAACCAACAGCTAGCAATGAAATAATCAATAACCGTAGTAAAACTCCATACCAGTATAAAATAAATGCAATCAGAAGTTATATAAACCGCGCAATTTTGATTTGTACAGATAGGTCAGATTTGAAAAAAGAATTAAACTTTATAAAAACACTAACCACTGAAGCCGGCTATCCAAAGAACATTGTAGAAAAGTTATATAAAAAACGAATTAAACAATTAAATTATACACCCAGCCATCAGAATTCACCAAAGAAATTTTCCCATTCTATTCCATATAACCAGGGAACATCCATTAAAATTAAAAACGCTGCCAAGAAATTAAATGTCAATATCCCAATCAAGCCAAATCAGAATGTTTTTCAAATGATAAGGAACGATAAAGATAATATATCCCCCATTGAAACAGCCGGAATTTACAAAATCCCCCTTAAACATAATAATGGAGAAACAGGTTGTTATGTAGGAGTAACAAAAAGAAAAATAAGTACACGAATTAAAGAACACCAGAACGATTTAAAGTACGACAGAAACACCACCGCATTATCAAAAAGCTACCGCGAAAATGAAATAAATATCCAATTCAATGACGTTATAAAATTAGCAAACTATGAAAACTCCACTTATGCCTACTATCGCGAAACCATAGAAATCATTAAAGAGCGCAATTCGATTAATAACCATGAATCGAGAATCGGAATTGATACACAGTGGCGCCGCCTAATTACAGGTGAAGATGAAGATCAAGAGGAGCGACCACTTTCCACTCGAGCAACGTCTGAGAAAGGTTCGGGGCCCCGAGCCGAAAGCTGCTCACGGAAAGAATGAAACAAGATAAGGTAACTTATTAAATTCATTGAAAAAGAAACAGTATTAAAATTTTATCATATGAAAACTATTTAATTTGATCGCATGACTTAATGCGAAAGAAGGAAAAATAAATAGAATAGCGATCTTTTCTAAGAAATGCAGATGGATGAAAAAAAAAAAAACACGCAATTTAAATAAAATTTAAGAAAATAAAGAAGAAAAATTAACGGAACATTCCAAGATAAATAAATTAATAAAATAATTAATTTAAGAAATTCAGATTTGAAAATAAGGAAAGAAAATAAACACACACACACACACAAAAAAAAAAAAAAAATAATAATAATAATAAAGAACGAAAATAAAGAAAGAAAAAATTCTATGCACACCTGCAAGATCAAAGCTACGCATCTGCCAATTTTTTTTAAATCTGCGATCAGTGGCCTTACCTTCATAGCGCATACAGGCACACATGAAGAAGACATTTTGCGTTATTCATATTATTGAATAAACAAAATTTGTACATACTTTTATTTCTGGCGGAAGTCTTCGCTTAGAATAGGTTATTTAGATTTATAATAATAATAAATAAATAAATAAAAGCAACTTTTCTGGCACATAAAACAACTTTTGAAAATTTATCCAAATTTTATTTTGCAATTTAATCATCATTTTCAAATCAATTCTTTTTTTTTTTTTTTTTTTTCATTATTGTAAAAAGTATAAGTTTTAATTTATCAATCAGTCGGAAAAGCCAGCTCTCCTCTATGCGAACATCTCTACCGAAGGTAACAAAACCCCTACGCTTTAAAAAATACCCCAAACTCCAGAATATGCTCTCCTAGGGTAGCATGCCTTGGGTCGTTTATACAGCGGAACTTTCCTTGTAGTTTATACGAGTGAAAATTAGAGGGACGTTTAATATTCCCTCAAATAGCAAAAAATCCTTATATCAGGGCATGCTTTACAAAAGCAGCATGACCTGAGCAATAACCGGTCAGCAGGAGAAGAGAGGGGCGGTATCTCAGGGACGATACTGGTCAGCAGATGTCTCCTAAACAAAGCGGGAGGGAAGTAACGACAATAGTAAGAAAAAAAAAAAACACTCGGATTTATCCAGGAATAATGTAATAAAAGAAATTTCCTTTCACTATAAATTTTCAAAACTGAATGATGGATACTGTATAAATGGAAGCGAGTGTTTAACAAAATTAGTTCAAATAATTTATTTTTAAATAAATTCTGCTTAAAGTTTAGACAGTTTTTAGTGGGTATGCAGCGCATGCCTAGCATACCCAGAGAATACGCCACTGATAATTAACATAAGAAATTAGAATCCTACCTCTTTTGTAAAAGAAAACTGATACATGCGTAAAGGCATATAAAACAGAGTTTATATAACAAGATTTAAAAAAAAAAAAAAAATCAGTAGAGCCATTTTTTGAGACACTAATTTCTGAGATTTAAAACTAGCATACCAAATCAGAATGATTGTTAATTTTCGACAGAGCAGAGAAAATAAACAATAACCACAGAAAAGTAACAATAATTTGATGCAAAAAGATATCTAAAAAAGGATTTATATAGCAATTTTTAAGAAAACTGTTAGAGCCATTTTTGAGATACTTTCACTAAAATGTGGTAAACTCAGTTTTTGACCAGAAAAACAACAATTATACACAAAAGGATATCTAAAAAGGAGTTAATATGGCGAGTTTGAAAAAATTCTGTACAGCCATTTTAAAAGGAACACACTTGCAAGAACCTCAAACTGACCTATTTATACAGAAATCAGAAAGCCTATCAATTTTTCTGAACTAACCACCTAATACATATAAAACAACATCTAAGAGGGTATTTATATACAGTCTTACAATCTCACTTTTGGTTTCCAATTTTTACCAAAAGTTGGGAAAATCATCTGGACTCCAGACGTGCCTCAATTCTGAAGTTTCATCATTCTATATTTATTAGTCTCATAGATATTGTAGTCAGAAGATCCCACACACATGGACACACAATTACCGAAAACCACTTTTGGGGGCAAACCGGGACCTTGCCCAGGGGCCCCCAAATCCCATAATATTAAATTGCAAAATATTCCTTTTTATTTCAACAAAAATTTAAATATTTATTTATGTTTATGAAATTTGTCTTTAAAAAATAAAAAGTACTAAACTTTCTAGAAAACAGAATTTTCATTTTGGATATATTTGGGTTTTTCTATTTTTGCTGGCTCATCTTGTGCCTAAATAGTGAGCATACTGGCCTTGAACCAACAGATGCAGAGCTCATGTCCCAGTTTAGGCAGGTAGTTTGTAGTGGGTCAAAATTCATTTTAACCAGTAGATCCCACTGTAATTAACCCTTTGACTGGAACATGTTTTCATCATGCTTATCCAGAACATCGGTCTCATAGACCACTTTTTGAAAAAAAGGTAGGGTAGGGTGGGGTAAAATGGGTCACTTTTTAGCTGTTTTCACATTTAATCTTCTGTAGCACTAATAAAATATTTTTTTTTAGTTCTTTAACAATTGTATCTTTACATTTGATTATTTCAGAACATTTTCATGTACTTATAATAATAATTTAAAAATTATAAATTGGTTAAACTTAACTGTGTATGTTTTGACCCATTTTACCCCACTGTGGGGTAAAATGAGTCAGAACACAAAATAATGCAAATAATGCCTGAAGAATATATTTATTATGAGATACACTAAAATAAGGAATACACTTGTTACATATATACCTAAATAATGATAGTTTTACATTTTAAAGAAGTACTGCTCACGGTTATTGCAAAATGGTTCTTCTAAAACAGATACAATGTTAGTTTTTTCTATTATATCAATATCATCATTCTCAGGAAAACCATAAAAGCATATAATGTTTTATAATTCTAATAAAAACATCTTAGATCTCAATAATGTTTGAAAGAGTGTTTAAGGCAAAACAAGGATGTACTAGAGATACAAAAGACAGATTTGCTGATAAGAATAAAATATTATACATATAACAAGTGCTATGTAAATTAAAAAAAAAAAAAAAAAAAAAAAAAAAAAATAGGCTAAGTTGAGAACAAAATAAATCTAATAACCCTAGGCCTAGTGCATCTTTATTCAAAAACAAAATAAAAAGAACAAGAGGCATAGCAAGTCTAAAATTATTTAATTACAACCTGAATTTAAAGAAAATTACATTGTTTAAATGTAGAAACTGAAAACTCAATAAAAATACTAATAAATGACAAACATTGTTTAAATTTAATAAATTATTAAATATAACATTAAAATTAAAGAAAAGAAGCACCTTACATTGCCTAAATTTAACAAAATTTATTGCAGTTAATCTATATTTGAAAAGAATCAGCTAAGCCTAACTATGACCCATTTTACCCCACCCAAGAAAAATTTAAATAAAAAAGAATATATTTAACATTTTTCTTAACTGATTGGCTTGAGATGTTCTCTAGAGTTTCTTCTGTGAAAAAATGCTTCAAGCTTGCACTATTATTAATAAAAAAATATAGATTTTCTGAAGTTAGTTCAGCATGTTTTTTTTCACACTATCATTTTTAGAATGTAAACTGTTCTTTTTGTGTTGCATTTTCATAAACATAACTTTTTTTAAATTGGAAAATGTTATTAAAAACTTGAAAAATATTGTTACAAAAATTGGTTTAAAAAATTCTAGTCTAATTATATTTACTTAGCATTATTTATAAAGTGACCCATTTTACCCCACGATCCATTTTACCCCACCCTACCCTACTGAATGTATTTGGCGAAATTTTGTGGTGATAAATTATGAATTATTGCAGACATAAATTTACTTTCTCAATCATGACGTATCATAGGGGTGACAGGGTATATTATATGGTTGATTGGATTTAATGTTGCATTATTAGTACTGTGCAATGGGTAAAAGTGATAGCTACTGATAAAATATACCTTTCAAAGGGCAGATAACTCTTCAAGGAAACTCCATTCAATGACTCGCTTGTGAATGAATTGGCTCTGGAAGACTTCCTACAAATAGCTCTTCTTTGCTTTGAATGATTTACTACTTAAATACATCTGATGACTGGAAAAAACTTTGAATAAATCATCGCAGAAAAACTTTACCTAAAATCAGGGTTAGAAATAAGCAGTCGTCGGTCGCATTTTGCGACCAGTTTTTTCATTTTGACGCCTAGAATTCCAATCACAGGTGCCATATTTGACGCCTGGATTTTTTCCTCATCATACCTAATAATTTTCCCAATCCCATCAGACTGTAAACAAGTCTATTTCAAGTCAATTGAACCTACTGATTTAAGAAATCATATCTCTATGAAAGTAGTTGACGATTTGTTAATGATTAAATTAAACAGCCCTAAATTAGAAGATTTCTGCCCAGAAAATGCTATTAAATTGTGGTGGAATTATGTGGCTTCTGGACGAAGAATGAATTTGCTATTTTAAATATGTACGTTTAATATTGTCTATGTAATTACATTCATACATAAATATGTTTTATATAATCTTGCATATATTATTTACAAGTTGATGCTTTATTATTTTTTTTAATATACATATTTAATTATAGATGGCACCTAGATTTTTCATTTTGACGCCCAAAAAATTTAATCCAGGCGTCATTTTGACGCCTAGTTTCAAAATTCTTATTTCTAACACTGCCTAAAATACTTTCCAATCCAACTTGAACACCAAAAACTCGCCGAAAACCATAATTTCGTTAGAAACTCACAACTTCCCTAAAACTTGTAACTCCATCCACAACTTACTTCATAGCACTCTAATTCTACCTCATACCAACAAAACCAATTAAACTTAAACTTTCAGAAAGAATTCTCAATTACTGACATTTCTTTCTATGTAATATGTATGTTAGCGCTCAAAAATTGAGATTCTGAATATTCTAATAATATTTTACAGGTTTCTTTTCAACACTAAGGAGCTCCACCCCCTGCTCACTGCCAACCTCCAAGGTTAGCTTCCCTTGTTTGAGCGGGTTTTACGTTGCAAAATTTTTTTTTTTTTTTTTTTTTAAATATTGATAACAAAATGGACTTTTTTTTTATATTTAGTGTTATTCTACTTCTCTAATATGGAAATCGTCTGCATTATCATGGAAGATATTATTATTATTATTATTTTTTAATAATAATTTTAATAAATTATTTTTACTGAGTGAATTTGTATAGAAAATATAGAAGAAAGTCATGTGGTGGCCATAACATACTAGTTTTTAATTTTGTTAAACACTGATGTAATAGTGGATTATTTTAAATTTTTCATATACTTTCCTGACATTAATTAGATTGACTTAGCACTAGTCTGTATGAATTGCAGGATAATAAATACAAGAATGTTACCCCCCCCCCCTTCAATTGTGTTTCAAAGCAAGGATTAAGCTAAAAATTTTATTAAAAAAAGTAAAAATGTGAGAAATGTTGTGAATTTTTTTTTAAATATGAGATTAAAATTTCTTTAACGTTAAAAAAACAATTATGGATTAGAAGGATTTGCAGATTAGAGAGTTCACTGTACTGTATACAAGGGAAAAAAAATAGGGAAAGGAAAATAAAGTTTTTGATGACATTTTGTATTACAGTAATTACTACATACTGGTTCTTTTAATTAACTGGAGCAAGTGATATAAACAAGTAAAATAATCTATTTACTACCAGTTAAAGAAATAAAATTGTCTAAATTATAAAACTTTACACTGTTTGAATTGAAATTGATTTTTTTACTGGATTTTGAGTATTCTGGAACATGATCATCTGATACCGAAGATCACTTTGGTGATTTTATAATTATTAATTAAATATGTAATTAAATTTTTATAGGTATAATTAAAGTTACTTAAAGTTGTTTATAAGATAAATGCATCCATTGTAGCTTACAAATCTGCAATTTATAGGATAATTTTTTAAGAAAAACAGTTTCTTCCACTTGGAAGAAACCTATTTCTTCTGGCCATTTTTTTCCGCCTTGGAAGAAACTTGACAACCCTGCAATGAATAAATACAGTGAACTCTCGTTAAGACGGCCTCATTTAAGATGGATTAATGGATTTCTCATTATTACGTACAAAAACATTGCACGTAATAAACATCGCTTTATATGTACAATTCATTCGTTAAGATGGACATTTTCTTCCCTCAAAGCTTACTTTCTTCGAAAAAGAGTCAGTTCCCAAAATCTTTTAAAATTCAACATATATATATATATTTTTTAACACGAAAAAGTTCAATAATAAAAGGGTTAATCGCTTTCACTCTGTGCTATTACACTATGGGAGGTAAATAGTATTGATTGACAGTGACAGTTGAGGTCAACAATTTGCACCTGTCTCCACTTCTATTGTGAAGACATAGCAAAGGATTTTGTTATCAAGTTGTACTATATGAAGAAAAGAAGTTTTGAAAGTAAGTATCGGATTTCATGCTTTTATATTTTTAGTGAATAAAAGGGTTTAATGAAGCAAATTTTCATTCCTGTTATACTGTGTATGTGAACATAACAGTGATTTTAGAGTTCATATAGAACTTCAGTTTATGAACGCCTGTTATAATGGACTCTTGTTAATATGGACAAAAACTGCTGGCCCTTGATTGTCCGTTTTAACGAGAGTTCACTGTATTCCTATTACCTACAGTTGTCAGGTAATGGAAGTAAAAATGCACTGAAGGGGCAGAAAAATAAGCAGGGAACAATTTTTTGTTCCATTTAGTTCTCCGTTAGTTTGCTGGATGTGTTACACATGTTGGCGCTCAGCATGGAATTTAGTGAAGACTACCACATTTGAAAATTGTTTTCGGCATGCAGGATTCTCCAAAGTAGCAAATTCTTTGGCACCTTGAGAATCAGCTGATATTGAGATTGAGCCGATATTCAATGAAATGTTTGGGAAAGTCTCAACATTACTAGACTGTTCTACAATATCATTAAATGAATATGTTGCAGTCGATGATGCTGTGTGTACAGCACCGATTACCTTGTTCATAATCCAAATGATGTAGATTCCGATGACGAATCTGATAACATAATCAAGGATGCAGTTCCTGTCCACTCTACATCAGAAATGCAGAAAATTATTAAAAGCATGTGCAGTTATTTGAATGCTCATTCGAATGGGGAGATGAATAAATCAATGGATGATCTGGAACAATTTGGGGACAATATAGTGCTGAAAAAGACACTTCAAAAAAGATATCTGCTTTTTTCCCTAAAAAACAATATTTTTTTTATCTGCTTTTAATCTCAATGTATGCAACTTTATAGTAATTTAAGAGGAAATTGAAATAAAATTTGTCAACCTCAAAAGTATTGGTAAGCTTTGTTCTTTTTTTTTTACAATTCTTTTAACACGAAAAAATATTTCTGTCCCTTCAGTTTTGTGTTAAATGTTTTCATTGTATATCCAAAAAGGATGGTATTCGTTAGTTAAGTGATGAGACACATGGGGTGTTCTATTTTTATTTATTAATTTATTTTGTAGACTGTACATTTAATAAATCATTTAACAAATGGTGAAGAAACTGCCCTTTCATCTATTAATATGTGCCCTTTTACTCACAAAAAAGTGCCCTTTTTAATAAATCCACCCTGCCCCTTTTTTTTTTAAATATGAACATTATGTTTCGTGAAATGCAGTTACGTGCAAAAAAAGAATGAAGGATATCAAACAGAAGGGCAAGAAAATGATTATGCTGATAATGCAGATGAAGAGTGGTTGCATGTAGCAGAGGATGCATCTGGTACAAAATTTAGCAATAATATTTGCATTAATCAAAGCGTTGCGGCATGCAGTATCTTAAAGCATAGAAGAAATGTGTGATTTCAAAAAATGAAAATAAAGGTGAATAGAGGTCAAGATTCACAGTCGCCACTTGCCGACCTAATTTGAAAAAGTGGCGATCCAAAAAAATTGCTGTAATCGCCAATCAGACATGCGATTTTTTCACGATTCTGCAGAAATCTGTGACCCCGCCCCTAATTCACGGATTTTTTGCGAATTAACTTCTTATGCTTTTTAAAAAAATCGCGGATATCATCCGTTTTAAAAAAAGAAACCCCATTAACGATCGGCGATTAAATTCACTACGAAAGCCACCCAATTCATAATCTTTCTCCATCCACAACATAAATGTCAATATTCATTTTAAACTTGCTTAATGAGATTCTAGAACCTATAAAGAAATAGAATTGTTAAATATTTCTTGCTCATGTAATTATTTTTTGCCCCTCCCTCCATTTTCTTATCTCCAACTAGTGATTGGCGATCAGATGTTCTGTAGAATTCTTTTGTTTCCCAATTTTAAACTTGGTTTGTTAGATTCTAGAAGTAGTTACTGAAAGAGTTTAATATTTCCTACCCATGTAATTAATTTTTACTCCCCCCACACACACACACACACACACATCTCCAGATAGCGATCAATTCTAGAAACAATAAAGAGATAGAAGTGCTCAATATTTCTCACATATGTAATTGTATTTAAACTTCATTACTGAACTTGATAAATCTACTTATTTTTTCTCAATTAAATTAAATATTTATATTTAATATCTATTCCGAATGTTTAAACAAGGGTCAAGGGAAAAAATGTAGAGTAAATTTTTCAGGTAGGAAATTTTTTTCTAAATCAATTTAAGAAAATTAATACTCAGTTGGTTTTACGCATATTAGAAACTGATAATTAACTACTGTAGCTTTTTTTAAATATGTATGATTACTGTACATAAATAAAAATCCTTTTTTATATTTGTCTTGTCTGATTTTTTTTTTTTTCTTGACATGGAATTTTAATAAGGTTAACTTATTGCAATAATATTAAAGAATTGATTTGTGCTAATGAAAAAAATCCTGGAATTTTTAATGTAGATAGAAAGCTATAAATATATATATATATATATATATAACTGTTCAGGTAGTTAGGTAGTTCATTTATTAAAAGTGACATTATCAATGTTCAATCAATTAACCAAAGAATCATATTAGCAAAAAATTTTCAGCTAATTTCTAATTTTAGCAATCGCATGTCTGTCAATATAATTAAATATTGGATAATATGCCAAAAAAGATTTTTTGCCCCCCCCCCTTTTTCCCCAGACTCAAAATAATTTTGTTTTCTTGTAATACTAATTGCATCTATTTTCTGTATGGAGATGTCACACTAGGTGAAATATATTAAATGAATCAAATTTTTGTATTTCTCTTTCAATAAGACAAAGTAAATATTCTTGCAAAACACGAATTGTGTATGAGAAATAACATTATTTTGTTAGTGTGTCATCATTATAGCCTGCTGTTTTCTGTATCAAAATGAAATTAATACTTAACTACGAAAGCCCATATATTTTCCTCATTACTAAAACTTTAAAATCTTCTTTCTAATACTATAGTTATTAATAGCATTTAAAAGTTGCATTATATGCTACTATAACAACCCTATGTGTTTATAAAACTCACTCTTAAAATACTAATAAGAATAAATTCATAAACTCTCAAAAGTCGAATCATTTTACAATGATTTGATTTCTCAGCCAATTTTGTCCTTCTCCCACCTGCTTTCACTTAAGATATTGAAAATTTTAAGCTCAAGAAGTAAAAAAGTTTTTTAAAAAATATTTATTTTCAAGCAATATTTAAAGTTTTTTTTTTTTTTTTTTTAATCTGTGGAAGTGCATAATTTTATTTTAAAATTATTAAAATAATACAATAAAGGCCACTATTTCTTAATTTTCCGATCATATCATCTGTGTTTTATGATTTTATATGCATACATATATTTTTTAATTATGTGTGTGAATATCAGGTATAACGTCGACTCGCGAGTGGCCGCTGAGTTAATCATGTTCAGTGGCCACCGGCCACTAACAAAAATTGTAAGTCTTGACCTCTAGGAAACAGGGGATAATTTTCACACCGATGACACAATAGAAAATTTGCACATTTTCTGATTTTATTCTTATATATGAAATAGTAAGGAAATAAATACATACATTTTCTTTATTTGAAACCTAATGACTGATTTATAACAATTTTAACATTGCACTATTTACTCTATCGAGAAAACGCAGTATAATATATTGTGACATCCCTCTTTATGAGAACAAACAGAAGTAATTGTTGTTTATATTTGATTTCGTTCTTTGCTTTACTTCTTGAATCAGTGAAATAGGTTTTGTATGTTATAATAATGACGAATATTAAAAAATCATAGTATAAATAATAAATATTGTATTGTACCCTTTTGCACTAATACAATGGCTAATACTTCTCAAAAGTTATTCTTTAGCGTTCTACAGAATCCTACTAAACGAAAACATTGTACAACCGCCATGAAAAGGAAACAATTGAAAATAATGATATTAAATAATTATAAGATGAAAAAGAAATGCTCAGAAATCACATAAACAATTAATAATTACGAAAGTTAAAACGAATTGCTGCTTACTAAGCAGGCTAAAAAAATGAAAACATTGAAGCATCAAAGTGTGTCGTCAGGCAGCGTTTTGAAGTCACGTGATTTTTGATTAATTTAAAAGTTATTTTTTAAATTGAGAACTTTTTTTGCATTTTTAATAAACTTTTTGAAATTTATGGGCCTAAAACTACCAGAAAGATAGGATTTTGTTCAAATTCCCCATGTGTGCAAATTCCTCCAGGGTTCGCGCTAGAGTGCGGGAATCGCGCAATATTAAAAAAAATCCCACTTAAAAATTTTTCATATGCGCGCTTTTCCCGCACTTATTTTTCCGCGATTATTATTATTTTTTTATCTAGTTCATTGAACTCTGCGAATTTATTTTTTCCGTTTAAAAAAAAATCGCGGATATCGTTCGTTAAAAAATAAATAAATAAAAATGGAACAATCGGCGATAAAATGTTCTACTAAATCTTCTGATTCCTAATCTTTATCCATTTCAAAGTTGCTTTATGAGATTCTAGAACCTGTAAATAAATACAACTGTTAAATATTTCTTGCTCTTGTAATTATTTTTTGCCCACCGTTTTGAAATTGTAGGATGTAGGCTAAATGTTTGTTGGCTTAAATCTTGCCTAGTATGGCGACTAAAATCTTTTGCATAGGAGGGCAGCTAAAAGTGTAGACACAGCCCTGAGAATGCTTTTTTTATTTTTTGAAATAACATGACATAAAATAAACAAGGAATAAAAATTGAAAAACACCTATTCAGATTTTTTTTCCTTTCATGTTTTGCTGGTATCGCAATATTTTCCATATTTCTTTATCGTCTTCAAATAAATATGAGCTTATTCTTTTTTACAATATTTTAATGTATAATTTCTTTTAAACTAATGAAAATTTCAGAAATATATTTTCTCTTTTTTAGTACATCTTTTTAGTAATGCACGAAAAGAAGATTTTTATGTTTTTCTGACTTTGTTGTGTGACAGTTATGTGTTTTAGATTTATTATCACTTCTAGTGCTGCACCGAGTAGCACTTTGGCCGAGTAGCCGAATACCGAGTACTGGGCCTTTTACTACTCAGCCGAGTACCGAGTAGTTCTAAGAAAGAATAATTGATGCATATATGAAGAAATTTGCACATCTTGAAAAAAAAAAAAAAAGCTTTTGAACATAAAATTTAGTTAAATGATAAACAGCATGCTTTCATGCAGAACTGTATATACTTTATTAGGCTCATTGCTATATTTTGATACTGTCAGCATAGTGGATTACTAAAACCATAACTGATAACTTTATTCTTAACATCTTTTTTAGATACGAAATTATCATCTTCAGATAATTCTTAGAGAATATAAAAGTTACTAGAAAGAGGCATTAAGGCTCAATTTAAGATACATTTAATTCACATATGAAAGGGGAACATTAAAATATTTTATAATTTCAAACATGATAGGCTTCATTAATCTTCAGATCGTAGAAATGTAAAATGACAGGTGGTTTTGGGCCATAATTGGCAAAACAACAGATTTGATTATGAAAATATGTTTTAAATAATGTTTTAGTGTATTTACCTTTTTATGTATAACGTAAAATACCATAAAAGTTTTTACTCGGTTATATGCCCCCTCCGCTTTTGACATTTTTTTTGTGTTCTTAAAATACTAAATAAATGAACCTTTTGCTCAACGATAGACTGTATCTGAATAGGTGATAGTTTTTTATGTTATTTTATAGTATAAAATTCAAAATCAATCTTTTCTTACCAATTTGAATTTTATTTGCACAAATGTAAAACAAAAATTTTGTGTTAATATTACATAGAGGTTCTTTTTTTTTTCTTTTTTCTAAAATATTTTACTTTTGTTAGATTTACAGATACAATTTTATGTACTAAGTTTTAATAAAATAATGCATATTACATTCGTACAAGATAATTATAATTAAAAGCTTATATCATGAATCATCTCTATACTAAGTTTGGTAACTGCCCGTTTTAACTGCAAAAATTTTAATTATAATGACTCTGTATTTATATTTTCATATTTTTTTAGTTTAGTTATAAAATAAATATAAACATTATGCATTAATGAAACACATTTGTTTCATTAATGCATAAATATAGTGAAATTCCCACAACTACTCGGTATCGGCCGAATACATAGCCTAAATTTGGTAGAGTGCCGAGTATATACCAAGTACTCGGTACAGCTCTAATCACTTCTAAAGTAGGTCAGTTTTAAAAATCTCCCCCCCCCTCTCTCTCTCTCTTTTTTATTGAACCCTGCAAGTTCAATACATTAAATACTAGCAGGCAATGTCCGCTTCGCTGGTCACTATATTTAAATGAATTTTGATAAGAATTGAATCACTATTTATTTTTTATATCACATTATAAATGAAAACTTAAAAAAATTATATCGAAATCACTCTAAACCTTGCTTTGGGTACCCGCTGCCTACGGCAGCTCCTTTTCTACCTGCACTGCATCGGGTTCAGTCTAGGTTCCATTGCCTAAAGAAAGGTCTTTCCCAGGTACTACTTCAATCTGGGTATTTATTGACGACAGGTGAATCTCCTATTATTAAGGAACTACGATTTTAAAGATTAATGTATCACAATCACAACATCTATTAAATATTTAAGTTTTTGAAGCATGTATTTTATAACCCTTGCTCTTTACACTGTATAACCATATGATTCTGACCAATACAATAAAAGAAAAAGTAGATTTCTTTTTTTATGGAATTAAATAAATAAATAAATTTTAATTTAATTTTAAGTTTAATAAGTTTAATCTCAGCCAGATACCGAATATTTGGAAAAAATTTTGACCGAATATTTGGTATTCAGCAAAAATCACTATTCGGTTTTTCCTGAATTCGAGGTACTGTAGCAACCCTGCTATCTGAAGAAAAGAAACAAAACCATATGCTGAAATATATGACAAATATGATCATTTGTTGTTATGGAATTTATATAAAAATTATCACAGCAGAATTTTAATTGTTTTGCAAAGCAAGTTTATTCAAAAAACATAAAATAAAATAAATCGAATTTATTTAGAAGCAAATAGATACAAAAACAGAAAATACTTACGTCAGGAATATGAAGATGGTATGTACTAGGTTCATTAACATTTTTTAAAGCCACAAAATTAGAAAATGCAGAAGAATTAATAAGGTTACCGAACACTTGATTAGTTGCTACAGAAGAAGTATTCAACATAACTAGTGGGGCAGAACCATTAACATTTTGGTTTACTTCTGGTTTATTACCAAGAAAATATTTACGCCTAAAATGAGCGCCACAGATTCTGGTTGACACATTTGAAAGTTCCAATGATGAAAGTCCAAAAGCTTGTTTCCAAAGTATTAATTCATCATGATTCGCAGGAAGAGGATACAGATCAAGGTTTGTATTACATTTTCCATAGTTTGTACAAGATCGGACTGAGCATGACAGTTCCATCTTGGGCAAGGTTAAGAGATGAATATTCTGATTCATTTGTTTACAGGCATAATGATCGCTAGTAAAATCGTTTTTTGAATTAAATTGGGAAAACACTCAAATTTATTTTACATACATTGATGATCAGAATATTTATCCAATCTTACAGTCACCTATATTGCTGTCAAAAAATCAATTATTTACTAACTTTATTAAATCAAATACAAAAATTAATTTTTCTATATGTTTGTTTCAGACAGAAAATGTTTCATGTGAGAAATTCTAAACAGTTGCAGTTACAATAAACTACTATTTATCCAAGAATCCATGGAGTTAAAAAAATAGTCCCCGTAACAAATTCATGTCACATTTTCATTTTCACTTTTAGTATTCTTCATCACACATTTCTCTAGTGAGCATCAAAAAAATATTTTTTAAATACCTAAAGCATCTTCTTTTTCCAATAATTTACCCTTTTATAAAACGTATTATCGCTGTGAAACTTCTTTTTTTATGCTAGCTTTGGAAGTGTTTTGAAAATAGTAAACAATGCGTGCGCCGATTGATTATTTTGATTAATTAGAGTCACAGTGGTATGTTTTCTAGTAGCCTCAAAATATCAAATTCATTTTAATTATTTTTTTTTTTTCCCGTTTAATATATTTTTAAAAAGTTTTCTTTAAAAAAAAAAAAAAACTATGAAGGTCTGCTCCGTCACCTCTTGCCGCAAAGATTCATCGAACTTCCCCGGGTTGACGTTTTATAATTTACCTCGGGACCCCTGTGCCAGGAGCGAGTGGTTAAATGCTTTAGGTCTTGATACAGCTTCCGGTATAAAAGTATGCGAAACTCATTTTCGGCCGAAAGATTTTTGTGCTAATAGAAGCAGGCAGCTGAAAACGCATGCTGTCCCTGTGTTGAATCTTGGTGTAAGAAAAACTGAACCACTTGATAGTGAAGATGAATTCATGCATTGTGATTCTGACGATGATGTTTTACAAGAAGTGAAAAAGTTGACAGCAGATGAAGCTTTAATGGATCGAAAGATCAAAGAAGAACCTGAAGAAAAGCCTCCAGAACAGGTTTTCTTTCTTAGAAATTTTCGCTCTTTCCTAGTAACAATTGTGCTTAACGTTTGTTCGATTTTATACGAGACTTTGATATAGCTTTAGTATACGACCCCTTTGCCGTCTTTTATTTTTTTTCGTCATTTTGACTATGAATTAAAAGGAATCGCGTACAATCACCGACATAAGTGAAGGCACACTTACAAGACTGGAAAATTGGCGCAGAACTCATTACCAACATTTGTTTAAAATAGTTCTCTACCTATAAAATAATCTGCTTATTAAGAAGAAAATTTTGTTTCTTTTTATTGTGGTATGAAGTTTACGCCAATTTTCCACCGCTGCACTTACGAATAAAAAAGTTTTTTCGAATATCTAAAGAAACATGTTTCATACGACATATATTACAGTGAAAGTTTTATCCCGAAATTTTAAAGGGGTCAGTTACAAATTAATTTAAAATATCTATAGGATCACCATGTAAAAAGAAAATGCTTATAGCTATATTATGTAATTAAGAGCTTTCTTTTAATTCTATATATAAATTTATATGAGAATTGTCCTTGTATTAAAGGAGATTTAAAGGTTTCTTTAATAATATTGACATTTTTTTGTTTATAATATGCAGGGTTTTAAAACCAAAGCAATTTCACTTTTAAAAAACTTGATATACTTCATTAGATACAACATACTGCAGTTAGAATATAAAAATATAAAATATCTGACAAAATATAAGCAATTTTACTAAATTTTTAACTGTGCATGCACAAATGCTAGTGATATTTCTTAGCATAGTTTATAAGCCAAATATATAGACTAACTGTAAGAAAATTTCCTAGCGAATATCACAGGGGTCGATCCAGGCAAAATTTGGGTCCCTTTTGCGGCCCCTTCACAAAATTCCCTATAGTAAAAAGGGACCCTTCACAAAATTCAAATTCATAAAAAGGGACCCTTCACAAAATTCAAATAAATGAAAGGGACCCTTCACAAAATTCAAATTCATAAAATGAGTCCCCTTCACAAGATTTTTTTTATAAAAATGATCCATTTATTAAATGTTTCCAATATTATTTTTAATTAATGCCTTAATTTGGCTCAACGAAACTATTAACTTGATATTAAACATTACATAAAGTGATTGTAAAAACGAAAAATTTTACACAATATTTTACTTTTTCACAAAAATATTTTATATTTAACAAAAATAAATAAAAATTTCACAAAAATATTTTGTTTTTCACAAAAAAGGGACCCAAAAATTAAAACCTGGATCGACCCCTGTATCATTAAACCACAAAAATATGTCTTTAATAGAAAAATTGATTTTCAAGTACTTGCAAAAAGGTGCAAAACACTAAGGGAATTTTACCCTTATTTTCAAGTTGGATGAATGTGCAGTCATGGACATAAGCTAAGGCACACTTTCTATTTTCTCAAAAAAGTAGAGAAAGCATTTGAAAACCATTATTTTTATTAAAACATATTGTTTATGTAATTTTAGTATATGTATAGTTAATAGTATTGACTATACATTTTATTTTGTATATGTTTATTGTGCTTTCAGTTTTATCTGGAAACAGATTGAAAAGTTCTATTTATTTTCATAAGTTTATTTATTTTAATATTTTGTAATTACTATTATAATACTCTAAAGATTGGCACAGATGCTGCGTATGAAAAATGACTGTGGGAAGCCCCCCCCCCCCCCCCTCTCCTGAACTCTCCCTTAAGGTTAAGCTTTACTATAGGTCACCCATTGGCGATTTGTGATACAATTCAGTACATCGACACTTTTTAATAAATAGATACCTTTTTGTATCAGAACATTGTTTAATTGCCTCGAACCTTTTTGTGCAGACCATTCGTGTATGTTTATCATAATGCGGCCCAGCTGAACAACATTTTTAATGCGTTCTTGAGAATTCCCAGGAAACCCAGGATTTTGAAAGACTAGCGGCATCACTGAAATCCATTAAAGAAATCAATTTCAATTTAATCAGCATAAAGTTTTATAATTTAAAAAATTTTGTTTCTTTAACTGATAGTAAATAATAAGGATAACTTGCTTACTTTCTGATAAAAGAGCTTTTAACAAACATTCAATTAATAAAGGCGAACGGGTATGATATAATTACAGGGATGGAACATGGGCACAGAATTCATACCGGAATGTGTTTAAGAAATTTCTCTGCCTATAATATCGTCGATTTAAGAGGTAGAAAATTTTCTTACATTGATAGTGGTATGAATTCTGCGCCCGTGTTCCATCCCTGTAATTAATTGTATCGCAAAATGTCATCAAAAACCTCATTTTCTTTATTGCCATATATATACAGTATAACAAATCAAAATTTAGAGGCTATACAAAGAATTTTTCTTTTTTTCCCTGAGTGAATAAATATTTTGTTTAAATTCTATAACTATAATCACTTGTACTACTTGAACATATACAGTGCAACGCAAAAGTTTAGACAATGACGTTATTCATCTTTAAAATTTAGAATTATGACGTCAGAATTACAAAAACCTGTATATATATTTAAAATATGTTTTAAAATGCTATACTCAAAAGACAGTCGTTTGATTTCCAATAATTTAAATTTTTTTTATAAAAATGAAAATTTGCTTGTCGCAAAAGTTTAGGCATGATTATGAGTTTCTTTGAATATTTGCTGGCATATGTAAATTTAAAATCAGTGGTGTCACAGATTTTGAGTACTTAAGTTCTGCAAATGATAACGCTTCGTAGTATACATGCCGTGAGCTAAAAAAAACTGACTCCACTCGACTTTCCGAACATTGAGTAATTAACTGTTTTGTAGATAAAGTAAAGAAAGAGGAGTTGTTAAAGAAACAAAAAAGAGAAAACCATAATAGAGTGTTTGAGTATTCTTCTCCATATATTACACTATGTTTTATTTAACGCTACTGAACTTTGAGCCCATAGATCATAATAAAGAATTTTTCGTTGTGTCTCTGTAAAAACCTATAAGTGCTAGATTTACCAAAATGCTTATAGTTAGTGCAAAAGTGATTTATAATATTCATATAAAATTTCAGCTCCAAGATGCTATCGCACTTTTAAAAATTTGGTTCCATAGGCCATAATGATGAAGAATTTTTCTTTGTGTCCCTGTAAAAATAACTGTAAGTGCTAAATTCACCAAAATCTAAACAGTTGGTGCAACTGTGACCTTTAACATGTGTACAAATATTTTTCTCAGATTAATAAGGCGTTTAGACGCTATCACACTTTTAAAAATTTGGCCCCATAGGCCATAATGATAGTTTTTCCTGGTGTCCCTCTAAAAAAACTATAAGTGCTAGATTCACCAAAATCAATAGGGTTCGTACTATGGTGACTTACAAGATACGCACCAACTTTCATTCAGCTTATTTGAACAAAGCGTTTAGACGCTAGCGTATTCACTCGCAGACATACACACATGCAGTCGGTAACAAAAGTCTCCGAACACTAGCAAAAATTCCTATATAAAAAAGTACGCTTAATATAGTTTTGCTAAATAAATCCTTGTTGAATCCTGTTCTTAGTCTGTCTAAGAATGGGTTTTGACAAGGATTTATTTAACAAAACAATATTAAGTGTACTTTTTTTATATAGGAATTTTTGCTAGTGTTCAGAGACTTTTATTACCGACTGTATGTGTGTATGTCTGTGAGTGAACACGCTAGCGTCTAAACACTTTGTTTGAATAAGCTGAAAGTTGGTGCATATATTGTAAGTCACTATAGTACGAACCCTATTGATTTTGGTGAATCTAGCACTTATAGTTTTTTTACAGGGACACCAGGAAAAATTCTTTATTATTATGGCCTATGGGGCCAAATTTTTGAAAGTGTGATAGTGTCTAAATGCCTTATTAATCTGAGAAAAATATTTGTACACATGCTAAAGGTCACAGTTGCACCCACTGTATAGATTTTGGTGAATTTAGCACTTAGTTTTTTTTACAGGGACACAAAGAAAAATTCTTCATCATTATGGCCTATGGGACCAAATTTTAAAAAGTGCAATAGCATCTAAACACCTTTATTCAATTGAGCTGAAATTTTATATGAATATTATAAATCACTTTTGCACTAACTATAAGAATTTTGGTGAATCTAGATCTTATATGTTTTTACAGGGACACAACGAAAAATTCTTTATCATTATGATCTATGGGCTCAAAGTTCAGTAACGTTAAATAAAACATAGTGTAATATATGGAGAAAAATACTCAAATACTCTGTTATGGTTTTCTCTCTTTTGTTTAACAACTCCTCTTTCTTTACTTTATCTACAAAACTGTTAATTACTCAATGTTCGGAAAGTCGAGTGGAGTCACTCCAGATTTTTTTAGCTCACGTCATGTCGACTACGAAGCGTTATCATTTGCAGAACTAAAGAACTCATAATCGTGTCTAAACTTTTGCGACAAGCAAATTTTTATTTTTATCAAAAAATTTAATTATTTCAAATCAAACGACTGTATTTTGATTATACCATTTTAAAACATATTTTAAATATATATACAGGTAATAGCAGATAATAGCAGGAGACTTGGTGTTGGAATATTAAAACAGGAATAAACTACTACGTCAGAAACGCCAAAGAAAAATTATTGAGGTGCATACAGCTGTTTCGGTAGCCTAAAGCGTACCGTCTTCAGTGCAAAAAGAATTCTGAATCTGGAGAAGTGCACATACAACCTCTGACAATAAAGTTCGGTGAATGAAGTCAGAACGTCCGATCTGGCGACACTGGCGAAACAAAACGCTGCACCTGTGTAGTGGCAGGTGTTGACCATCTGCCCCCACCGTTGTTCAGTTGAGCGGCGTTTGTGTTCCGTGTAAGACTTGTTTTACAAAGTGCTTGTTTAGTGCGTTGGTTCTTAACTGAGAACAGGGAAATAAAAAGATCAATTTAAAGTTTTGTTTTAAGCTTGGCAAGACACCGAAAGAAACTCATGCGATGCTGGTACGTGTTTATGAAGATCAAGCACTGTCCATGAAGTGTGTATACGAGTTGTTTACCCATTTTCGAGAGGGCCGGGAAAGTGTTTCTGACAACTCCCGTAGCAGGAGACCGGCGACCTCCATCAGTGACGAAAACATTGAAAAATTGAGAAAATTAATCACGAAAGATCATCGGTTAACTGTGTGCATGATAGCTGATGAACTGCAGATAATCGTGAATCCGTGCGACAAATCGATACCCAGAATTTGGGGATGAGAAAAACATGTTGTTGTCTTCTGTGCTTACATAACTTGACTGACGATCAGTAGCAGGCACGTTTAGAGGGTGGTGCAAATTAAACACCCACCATATTTGCCAGATCTCAATCCTCCAGACTTCTTCCTATTCCTACGACTCAAACTCACTTTGAAAGGAAAAAGATTTGATGATATTCCTGACATTCAACAACACGTGACGAGGCTTTTGAACACCATCCCAAAAGAAGACTTCTTGCAAAGTTTCCAGGACATGTATAGCAGATCTCAGCGGTGCATAGTTATGGGAGGTGACTATTTTGAAGGACAGTAAGGTGACTTTCGCTAATATTTCATCTACGTTAATGTTACAGGACTATTCACCGAACTTTATTATCAGAGGTTGTATATATATAGGAGAGGGACCGGATTTAGTTCAACCAATAGGATTACGGAAGAGGTGGGGAGTGTGGCCAATAGGAATTAAGGAATGTGTAGCTGTGTAAACAGTAGAAAATTTAAGGAAATGTGGACTGAATGTAAAATTTCCAACAATCAGACAAATAGGGAACAGCGAAATCACAATTTACAAGGTTTTTAAAATTTTTATAAATATGAAAAGCTTCAAAGAAATCGAGTTCATGAATGGATTTAGGTCTGCAAATTATTTTAGCTGAATTAAATTTAAAATTATGATTTTCCTTCCAGCAATGTTTAGAAATAGACGATTTTTATAGCCGATTTATCTTTTAGCTGATGCTCGTCTAAAAGAACGTATGAATTACGTCCGCAAACAAGAAACCAATAAATCGGCTATTTCTAAACATTGCTGGGAGGAAAATCATAATTTTAAATTTAATTCAGCTAAAATAATTTGCAGACCTAAATCCATTCATGAACTCGATTTCTTTGAAGCTTTTCATATTTATAAAAATTTTAAAAACCTTGTAAATTGTGATTTTGCTGTTCCCTATTTGTCTGATTGTTGGAAATTTTATATTCAGTCCACATTTCCTTAAATTTTCTACTGTTTACACAGCTACACATTCCTTAATTCCTATTGGCCACACTCCCCACCTCTTCCGTAATCCTATTGGTTGAACTAAATCCGGTCCCTCTCCTATATATACGTGCACTTCTCCAGATTCAGAATTCTTTTTGCACTGAAGACGGTACACTTTAGGCTACCGAAACAGCTGTATGCACCTCAATAATTTTTCTTTGGCGTTTCTGACGTAGTAGTTTATTCCTGTTTTAATATATACAGGTTTTTGTAATTCTGACGTCATAATTCTAAATTTTAAAGATGAATAATGTCATTGTCTAAACTTTTGCGTCGCACTGTAATATGAGATAGTAGTTATGCAAAAAGCTCTAAAAGTAGAAAAATTAGCATTGAAATATAAATGCTAGTCCTACATATAAAAAATAGCTAATGTTTAATTATTATTATTATTTTTTTTTTCATTTAATATGTTGCACAGTAATCTTCACATGTAAAATTATACATTTTTATACTTAAAAAACTTGTAAGGATTTCTTTTTCTTTTTTATAGAAATGATAGAAATTGTTAAAAAAACACCCTACCCATAAAGTTGTTAGAACACATCACCTGTATATATTTAAAGTTATTTTTCTAAAAGTAATATTTTTAATATTAATTGGATTATAGTTTTGATTTGATACTATATTATGCTGTGAGTTAATATATAGTTAATGCGTTTCAATTTTGAGTATCTCTTTTTTCTTTTTGTTGGTTTCTTACGGTTTTATCCACTTTCTTCCACTGTCCTAGAAGAAACCCAACCCTGGTAAGGCGGGTGCTAATGACAATAATATGTTGGTTGATTAATAAATAATTGCTTTATACATTTCAGGAGCAAGAAACTGGCAGGAGGCCATCTAGAAGAGCTGCTCGAGAGGCTGCTAAGAAAATCTATAACACTGTTCGTAATTATGGCTGCACTGCTGATCCAGATGATACTGAAGTCAAAAGTACTAGTTCACCAAGAACGTCTAGTACTCCACGACAAACTCAGAGACAACGACCAAGATCTTATAAAGACATCAAAGTTCCTCCTCCAAATATTGACTTGATTATGGAATGTCATGAAGAACTACTTAGTAATGTACAAGCTGAGGCTTTACTTCAAGCACAATTACAATATAACATGGTTATGAAGACATTGAGGAGCTTAAAAGCCTCTAATAATGTCAGAATAATTTGCCAGTCTGCTAGTGACCCACCTCCTATCAAGGATTCAGATGATGAAGATGATTCAGAGGTAAAAGTAAAGGCAGAGGATAAATCAAATGATTCTAAAGAAGTCAAAATTCCTGTTCATACTTCTAACATAAAAAAAGAAAGCAATGTTGTTATTCCTATGAAACTCTCAGTTAATGTTTCATCTCCTCCAGCATCTATTTTATCATAATGTCTATGTTTTCACAATTGTTGAATATTTCTGTCTTCAAAAAGCCTATTATAATCATATTTTATTATTATTTTGTTGAATATATTAAATAATTGGCATATGTTAATATTAAAACAAAAAAGAACTTCTATTCAAAAATACAAAATATTAAATATTTTGTATTGCAACTAAAAAGAGTTTTTGTTAATTAACCAAAGAAAAAAAAAAGCCATGAATCGTTCAAAATTCATATAAAAATATATGCTAAAAATTATAAATCTATTTCAATGGTTACTTTGCAAGTTAAATTTGTTGTTGTTCATCTGAAACAACACTAACAAGTTGGCCTATTTTTATTTTTTAAAAAATTCTAATTTTTATTTATTTATTTTAATAAAATGGCTTTCTTATTTTATAATGCTGTTGACTTCAATTCATCTTTGCTTTAAAATAAACTTTCATTTAGTTCATTAATAATTGTGTTCAATATTCTAGTTTACAAAGCATTCTTGTGTGATTCTTTCATGGAGCTCTAACTCTTGTTTTGTGATTGATATAATTTTTAGAAAATCAATCTGTGTTAACTTGTAACACTATAAATGTGTAAATCTCACTGCAAAAAGAAAAAGGTATTATGAATTCTTAAAACCATCTTTGTTTTTGAACTTTTAAGAAATTGAAGGTTTTGCTGCAAAAAAGGGGGTAGCTCCAATTTAAGTTTTCAGAAAAGGATAGGAGTATTTTTTAATTAAAATTTTTCAACTATACAAAAATATTTTTGATGAATTTTCATAACTGTTTTTACATATTAGAGTAGTATTTCACACAAAAATATATCTCCCAGATAACATAACTGACATAATGTGTATTTATTGGGGCTACCTCTTTTTTGCAGCAAACCCTTCAGTTGCCTTTGTAAAAAAAAAAAAATATATATATATATATATATAATGCAAGTTATTATTTTTAGTGACATTATGGTAAAAAAAAAAAAAAAAAAAAAAAAATCTCATTTAATGAATAATAAAGTCTTGTGTTGAAATGAATTGCTTGCACATTTCAAAATGTGCACAATTTCTTGCACACATTTCATAACGTGGTTACCATCAAATAAAATAAAAGGTATCAAAATTTGTATAATATATATTGATTTTTATGTACAAAATGGTTCTCAAATGCATTCATTTTTTGAGTTTAAATAAGGATATTTGAAGAGAAGTAAATATGTAAAGGAGACTGACATTTACTTACACAACTTGGTCATGAATAGAAAAGTACTTCTAATTATGCTTAATGGCCCTCTTCACTTACCGTCGCCGGAAGCCCGAGCCAATGTTATTCTATGGGGAAATTTTCTTTACAAATAACTTATTATCTAATACATATTTTTTAATTCTGTTTTCACATTCAGGAAATTCCCAGCCGTTAAATTGATGGACCTTTTTTAAAAATGTATTTTTTTTTTTTTTTTTTTTTAATATTTTATTTTGAAATTGCAAAATGAAAAAAATTCACATATTGAAAATTCGTATTTTACAGCTTCAAAATAAAATATAAAAAATAATTTTTTAAAAAGGTCCGTTAATTTAACAGCTGGGAATTTTCAGAATGTGAAACCAGAATTTAAAAATATGTATTAGTTAATAAGTTATTTGTAAAGAAAAATTTCCCATAGAATAACATTAGCTTCGGCTTCCGGCGGCAGTGAGTCAAGAGGGCCCTTAATCATGCATTCTTCTAAAATGAATCATTCATACTAAGGATTCTCAAGATTATAAATAGAATCAATTCTAGACTTCAAAGATCAAGAACTTTTTAAATATATTGTTATTTTATTTCAGTTTGTCAACAAAAAAACTGTAATTTAAAAAAAAAAAATACTAATTAAAGATAATTTTTATTGTTAAGTGAAAACATTTTCTTTAAAAAAAAAATCTGAAATAATTGAAACATATGAGAAGCTAAATATGACTGATGACAGTTGATAAATGCTATTGATTTTTAAGAAATGTGGAAGTTCCTAGACTTGTAAAATAAAATAAAAACAATTACTGCATTTCTAGAAATCAATCTATCATCCTTATTGTATGTTGGCAATTAATTCATAAGAAAATTTTACTGTTTGTGTTTCTATATTCTTGTCTCTCCAAATATTACCTGTATTTTTTTCCCACTTATTGTGAATGCTTGTCAATTTCACCTGCTGATGAATATTTATAATGCACCTTATAATATTATATAAATAATAAATATTTATATTAAATTACTGATGTAAAATTTTTATTCCTCCAGTCTTTTCCTTTTAATAAGTCTTTAGTTTATAGGCTAAAACTTCTGTACGGAATACAGTGTATAGAAGTATTATACTGAATACAGTGTATGGGTATCACTACTTGTGTTTGCTTTACCTAATGTTTCTCTCAACCAGTATTTTGCCTATGATTTAAAACATTGCTTTTTGATGTGTATTTTTAGTTTTTATAAAATGTATTAATAGTATGTTTTGTATACAAAGTAATGTGAAGCCAATGTCTATAAGGTTGCTCCAATTAAATAAAACCAATATACTCTAAAAATTGGTATTTTTCTGTTTAGCATCTTTAATTGGCTCTGTGTTAATAAAATTTTATTTATAATAATATTGCTGTATTATTTTTATTTAGAAACAGATTTATGATGATTTTTCTTAATTTTCCAAATGGATTAAAAAGAACTCTCTTGTGAAACAGAATACTCCCTCCTTTCCTCTCCATCTGAGAAATCCTGAAATTTCTTATTTGTACAGCTGTGAAATACAGGGTGATCACCATAAAGTAGGGCCCCTTTTCACAGTGAAGCAAGCAGTAATTCTACAGATTCGGTTAAATGGATAGCACGCTGAAGGATGGGAGTAAATCTGCAAAAAAGGCGTCTTTTTTTTTTTTTTTTTTTTAAAAAGACTAGTTTTTATTAAAAAATAACTTTTTTTTACTTACACATCTTACAATGCATTTAACATCATATGTGTTATTTTATGCTACTTTAATGTCATTTCACATTAAAGAACTCTAAATTTTTTTTATAAAATTTAAAAATCAAATTCTTGTTGTTATAGCATCTAATAAGCAAACAATGTGATAAAAACATTCTGTATTATAAGAATAAAAATAGATACATTTGTTCTTATTAATATTTGAATAATTGTTCCTAGGATATATCTTGCACAACGGCCCGAAATTTCAACTCAAATTACACTCGCCATAAAATAAGGCTGTCATTTTTTTTTTTTTATTTTTTTTTTTAACTCATTTTGGTTTTTTTATTTTTTCTAACTATTTGAAAGGCTTTTACAAATAAGTCTAAAATTATATATATTAAAAGTGTTGTATATCATCATGCTTCATAATCATCTATAATTAAAAATCATTATAATTAAATGTATTGTATTTGAGATTTCAAAAAGTTTAAAATATCTAATAACATAAATACAAAGAGCCATTTAAAAAAAAGAAAAAAAAAATTCTTTGTCAAACAATATCCTGTGAAAATCTTTTTATTATGAAAGATTAAGCTTCCTTATTTATCTGTTTATTTACTTAACTTTTTATGTTAGAAATGTCTTTTTCATCCATTTTATTTTTGTAATCGGACAGAATGTCGATGTGTACAACTTGTTCATTGTTGTCATTTGAAATAGCCATTTTGGAATACCTTTTTCGATAAAATCGTTACAAACGCAAATCATTGGTGTTTCTGTAAAAAACTGGAAAATATGAATTGTTTTTTGATCATTATTCAACAAAATAAAAATAGGCAGTATCTTCAAAAGGACGTGGGCTCATTTTCATGTGACAATATCAGATAGCCAAACTTTCGCATATCTCTTCTCTCAGATAGTGGGCGACAGGCAAAGAGGCTCTCTGCTCGTCTATTCTCATTCTGCTTGGAGAAATAACAGTGTGAGAAACGAAACTGCCGAAGAGATTAAAACTTTTATGTAGCAATTTTCCTTTCCCTGTCTGTGGCAGTCTCGAGCAGTGCAGACAGACTCGGCTCTCCGAGAATCTAAAAAAGAGAGGTTAAATATGAGGTTATAAGATGGCAAGATTTTGCATATTTAAATCTATAAAAAGAATGTTTTCTGTCACCGTATCGTGTAAGAATTCTATCTATATTTAGACCAAAGTTTTACTCACCACAGTAAAAATTCCACTCGCCAGTTTCGCACCCTGTCTTACACTTATAAAACTATTTGTTCATGGGGGGGGGGAGCAAAAGTTACTGTAAATTTATATTAATGGAAGACTTGCCGTGGGATTATAAACAAGGCAAATAACAACATCTAGAACGGCAAAAATAAATAACAGGAAATCAGACAGCTGTTTCAGTGGCCTTTAGCATACCGTCTTCAGTGCATCAAGGCGGAAGCATGAACCGAAGATGGTACACTAAAGGCTACCGAAACTGCTGTCTACTTTCCTGTTACTTATTTTTGGCATTCTAGACGTTATTTGCCTTATTTACTGCTAATTTGCTTAGTTTCCATTTTTATATTTAGAGCTTTAAGTACTTCTCTTTCTTTAATTAAATACTTTCATAATCATAATATACTAAATACTTCTGTTCATGTTTCTTCCCATATTTTTATACAAGAAGAGGGAAATTGATCTAAGAATCAGCTAGATTATTTACTGATCTATTTAGTATTTATACATATAAAACGAAATGTTAGTATATGTGTTCCTTAGACTGAAAAACTATTAAACTGATTTCTAAGCATTTTTTTTTACAAAATGATCTGCGTATTCCAGGGAAGGTTTAAATTAAAACTGTTCTGACAAATAGAATAGAAATTAGAATCTTTTGAAATAATGGTTCCTGGTGCCTCTACTTTCAAATGATAAACTTACTACTGGCATTAATACTACTATTCATGTCCCTGAATTATAATTGTTGGCATATAATATCATTTGTTATATCAAAAAAGGGGAATAATCTAAGGAATCTGAATTGACCACTTAAATTATTCAAGTTAGCTAAAAAGTTTAACTAAAACTCTCATAATAGCTTTAGAATTCCTATATATTTATTATAAAGTGGATGTCAATTAAAAAGACCAAAAAGAAAGTTTACACTATCACTTATATTTATTTCTTGGCATAAACAGAAAGAAAATAAAACTTTATGAAATATTAAAATTACACATGTTAAAAATTTGTGTTTATATAAAATGTAATGTTATTTAGTGTTTGCTATAGACCAAACAAGAATAAAAAAAATCATGCTGTTTGCATAGAATGGAAATACTTTCTAGCTGTATGCAGCTGGAATCATTTAACCTTCCATATATACTCTATAACAAAAAAAGTGATGCACCAAAAAGGAGTAATGCAAACTGGACACAAATTGACATACATACAGGTTTTGATGGAATCAAGCACCAATTCATCATTATCTTTGATCCTATGTGCAACTGGTACTTCAGTGACTTCAAATACCCTTAATAGGCGGCTCAGTGGGGTTGAGCTCAGTCCCCAGATCTTTCTTCCACTGAGGACGTTTGGAGCATCATAAAAAGGGTCGTACAACAGCTCAGGATTTTATCAATCTAACGCAAAAATTGGACAGAATTTGGCACGATACTTCACAGGAGCACATCTGCCAACTCTTATCAATTAATACCAAGCCGAATAACTGCATACATAAGGGCAAGTACGGCATTTTTAATGGTTTAATGCATAAAATTAAAAAGTTTATAACTCATTCAGTTTTTGAATTTTTCTCTCAATCTTTTGGGAATTGAACTGTGGAAGCGAGATCTATCTATCTATATATATATATATATATATATATATATAAATAAATAAATGATTTATCTCTAAACGTTTTTGAGTTATAAAATGTTTTGTGAAAAAATCGATGTTTCGTAAAATCTAAAAATATGGAACGTTAATCCGTATTTTGTTAAAATGTTTACATGGTTCGAAAGAGGATTAAATGACCTTTCCAAATATACCACTTGTTAAGAAATGGAACAATCCTCTTTCGTACAGGGCGTTTCAAAAAGGACGATCGAGAAAAATAGAAATTTTGGACCCTTTTTAAAACTTTTTTTCAAAATATAAAAAATCCGTATTTTTCAAAAAAAATTGTACCGTAAGAATCGGTAATAAATGGTCTTTCTCGTGGTATAGGTGTATTTTCAATATCTCCAAAAGTTCTGCAGCAATTGTTCTACTTGAAGGGCGGAAATTACCATCCGCTCGCTTTTTAATTAGACATTGGTCGACGTTTTAATTAATATCTCCGGAACTAATTAAAATTTTTAAATTATTTTTTCACTATGCACTCGGGCAGGCTTCTGAGCACCCGTATGTCAAATTTTGTAGTTCTGCATTCAGTAGGGGCTGAACGTATAGATGCTCAGACAGACAGACATCTTTTATTATTATAGATGGCGGATATACACTGGTTCTCATAATTATAAGGACACCCGTTTTTCTATATTAACTAAACACTGAATTTCATTAATAGACTATATTTAAAAAGTTTTATCGTTTTTCTATCTTAAAAAACTTTAAATACGGTCAAAAAGGTTATTTTTCAGGTGTTCACAATTATAAGGACAGCTCGAATCTCGGTACAGGTCAGTTCGATGCCAACGTTTCGACGCGGGGGCAGTTAGACGCCAGGTCCTTTCGACGCCATATTTTTTTTTCGTATTTTTATTTATTTTTAGAATAAGTTTGCGTCGTCGTTCAAATATATGCGATATGCCTGATATAATATATATATTTTATATGTTATATATATGAAGCGTGATACAAATAAATAAGTAATATGACTGATATAATAGATATAAAATAAATGTTAATGTGAAACCCAAAAAGCTATAACAAACTTCGAAATGCTTTAGAAGTTAACCCCAATTTTAGATTACTTTGAAGATTATTACGTTGGAAGGATTCAGAGAAATAATGGTCGCTGTCCTACTTTTAAACCAGAAATGTGGTCATGTTATGCTAGAACCTTAAATAACGAAGGACGCACCAATAATTTTGCGGAAGCAGCGCACATGCGTCTACAGGCCGAATTTGGTGTTTCACACCCCACATTATGGAAATTCATAGATGGTCTCAGACGTGTTCAAAAAACAATTGATCAATGTTATGAACAATTTGTACGTGGAGATGAACCGCCGCACACGCGGAATAAGTATCTGCGAGCTGATATGAGAATTAAAGTAATAGTTGAAGATTTTGAAAATCGAGAAATAATGGAATACCTGAAAGGTGTGGCGCATAATTTTGCAATGGATTAGTATAATAACAGTTCTGTGTTGTAATCTTATGTGTAATCTTATTTATCTGTAATTATATTTGTCTGCAATATAACTTCTTTGTAACCATATGTTTATTTACCATTTCTATATTTTGCCTTTTTGATGCTGTTTTGTGAAATAAATAAATGAAAAAAAACAACCTGCTTCATGTCCCGGGGCCTTGACTTTGGCGAGGGGGCTTCTCACTAATCTGGGACACACACACACAAAAAAAAAAAAATCTAGAACACTTTCATACATATACACATATATTTATTTCAAATATGCATGAAACAATCGCTAATTCAATAAATAAAAATCAGTCATATTACTTATTTATTTGAATCACTCTTCATATATATTAGGGGTGGGAATCGATTAAGAGTTTTAACTGGGTTAATCGTAGTTCATTAATCGATTAACCGGTCGATTAATCGGATTTTTAATCGGTTTTCATTTTTCTTCATATAATTTTATTTGAATGATGAATAAAACTCTCATATTGTGTATGTATATGTATATATATATATATATATTATTCATAAGTTTGACTGAGAAAAAAAAAAAATTTTTTTTCAAACATTTTTCTCTAATCAATTATATCTGTTTCATAACTGAAATTTAAATCAATTTTCAGAGTAATAATTGGTGACTTTAAGTGTTAATTTTTTATAAATATTTTCACTTATTTTTTTTTTTTTTTTTTTATATATAAATTATTTTTTCAATTCATCTTGAAAGAAATATTAAATGAATTTACACATATTTTAGTTTTATATTTGCAGGCCTTGTCCATCTCGCGTGTCACTATTTTTAAATGAATTCTCAAAATTCCATATCATTATCTTAAAAATCTCAAATTCTTATATTTTAGTACTTCTTTGTCACTTCGGACAAGAACACAGAATGTTATTTTCTGTTTCTACTGCAATGGTTACTATCAGCAATTCTGAACAGACAATAAACGCTTGAAGATATTGTGAAACTCTGTTGACATTTCCCGCATCAGAGGGATAGTGGAGATCTCAATTCCTTCTTTTCTTTTTCTTTTTTTTTTTTTTTTTAAATTTTTATCATTTCTATTTTTTGAAAGCTTCTTGTTTCTGAGAATACTATTACCCTAACCAACACTTTCTGTAAAAGGCTACAGGCATGTGGAGTTGCTCCAGCATGCACATGGAGCGGCATTTTGTTTAATAACTGTCCTTTCCCTTTTCTCTATCAACAAAAGTGCAACAACTTCTTTTGAAAGGTTTTATTTATTTATTTTTTATTTCTTAATTTTTTTTTTTTTTTTTCATTATTTGATGGATGTTTCTTAGAATGTTTGTTAGCAAAATATGCGAAAAAAAAATATTTTGTAGGCAGAACAGTATTTTTACTTTAGTTCGTAGTTTGAAAATTTTAATCGGATTTTGAAAATTTTTAATCGAATTAATCGATACGATTAACTCGATTAAAAAAATTGATCGGGTCTAAGCATTGATCGATTAACCGAACCGATTAATCGGCACAGCCCTAATATATATAATATAATATATATATATATTAGGGCTGGATTATTTATCAATATATCCCCAAGTATCGATATTTTTTTAATATCGTGATAACAGTATTTAAGTTCTTGCTCTACCAATATATCCCTCTAACAATATTTCCTAGTGCGCACAACGCGATTGATCCATATGCCGATAAACAGCGTCCAACGCCAACCACCATATCTTCAAATTCTGCTTCCCCGCCTCACCGTACCACCCCCGTAAACACCCAACAAACAGACCGCCGAATATCTTATACAAATACACCTTCACTTCTTCCTCACTGACTAAACTTGAAAAAATAACCCCAACCGCAAACAATCCGAACACACTTTCTCTTCCTTATTCCTGCAATCAGTCCCTTTGCTTCATTTGTGCGAACTCTCAAATCGAAACCACTACTTAAAAAGTATGACCTTGAACGATAACATATAAAATGTTTCATTCCTCATTCATCAAGTTATCGCAGTAGTATATTATTTCCCAGCTTATCACATTCGATAATATCCCCACACCAATAATATCGAAGCTGCTCCTTGCTCGCAGGTGAAAAGTGAAAACACTGCAAACAGTATATCGCGTTTAGTTCATCGCAGTAGTATATTATTTCCAGCTTCTCACATTCGATAATATCCCCTCACCAATAATATTGAAGCTGCTCATCGCTCGCAGGTGAAAAGTGAAAACACTGCAAACAGTATATCGCGTTTAGTTCTTGCTATCGGTTCGTTGATATATTGTTCGGAATTCCATGGATTGTTCGAAATATTGTCAAGTGTTTTTTTTTTTTTTTCTTTTTTAAGCAAAGAATTAACTGAAATTGATTCTTATTTTTTAAAAATTGGATTTATTATTCTATCTTCTGCATATATAAGAAGAAAATATAAGATTTGGATAAACGTTTTTCCGGTTTTCGATGAATTTACACGTTTTGAGATTTCCCTGCATTTTAATTAACTGAAATTGTCTACTCATTTTTAAAAAGTGGATTTATTACTAGTTTCTGCGTACATAAGAAGAAAGAAGATACGAAATAAATTTCGATTTCCGTTTTTTGATATATTTACACGTTTTCGGATTTCCTTGCATTTCAATTAAGTGAAACTGATTACTTATTTCTTAAAAAGTTGATTTATTATTATATCTTCTGCATATACAAGAAGAAAGTATAAGATTTGGATAAAT
Source organism: Salticus scenicus (assembly GCA_963930645.1). NCBI lineage: Eukaryota > Metazoa > Arthropoda > Arachnida > Araneae > Salticidae > Salticus > Salticus scenicus. The sequence goes on along the minus strand of OZ005652.1, from coordinate 280,981,305 downwards.
TTTGATTTCCAGTTTACGATGAATTTACACGTTTTGAGATTTCCTTGCTTTTCAATTAACTGAAACTGACTACTTATTATTTAAAATGTGGATTTATTACTGGCTTCTGCATGCATAAGAAGAAAGTAGAAAACACGGGGAAAATTTCGATTTCTGGTTTTCGATGAATTTACACGTTTTGAGATTTCCTTGCATTTCAATTAACTGAAATTGACTACTTATTCTTAAAAAAGTGGATCTATTATTTTACCTTCTGCATATATAAGAAGAAAGTATAAGATTCAGAAAAAATTTAGATTTCCAATTTTCGATGATGTTACAAGTTTTGAGATTTCTTGAACTCTGACCATATTTAAGATTTTCTTTCTTTTCTTTTTTTTTTTTTTTTTTTTTTAGTTCGAACGCTCTATTTCATGGACGACTCGTGCCTATCTTTTAACAGGGGTCGCTGCTGTGCTCAATTTAATTCCGTTTATGAGAAGGCAGTTGTTTTGCTTTGCTTTGCAAAAAGTGATTGATCTTCAACCACTGGGCGGTACTAGTATATAAATATAATACAATTTCCAAATGTTATAAAAACATTACAAAATATGAATTCAATATATATATCTTTAAAAAAAAAATCATGATATGGTAAGTAGATAAAAAATAAAATAAAAATGGCAGGTAATTGACCTTTAGAATACCTATGAGTTATGTTAGGATGGAATGGTTGGGAGGCACCTGTGACAGCGTTACGCATCCTCCATTACCTAGATGTGGAAACTAACGGAGTGAGAGTCCCGAACAATAATTCACTGCAATGGAGAAAGGGGGGGGGGACATAAAAAGCACAAAAAACAATAACAAATAATTTTAGAGCTTATGGAAAGAGGAAACACAATAATAAAAATGAGTAGGAAGGTTAAGTACAGCATTACAGAACTATGAGAAAGTTTAGGGATAGTAAGAATATTTTTTATTTTTTAGAGAGCAAATTTTTTAGTTTTTTTTTTTTTGGTATTTTAAAAACACAATTTTTGAATTTTTTTTTTTTTTTTTTTTTAACATAAGGACAAAAATAAAACACAATACAAGACAGCACAAGGACGAGGACAGGGTATAATCTCCGAAGAGCAGTCAATGCCCGAAGGCGATAGAAAAGTGAAAGGATAAAGAAGTTAACATAAAAAAATTTAAAGGTGGGAGTTTAGACTGAGGCCCGCTCTGGGTCTGCGTCTATTCAGAGGATCATTATGGTCATATGTTGCGAGTGTGTTCAAAGCAGAGTTATCTAGTGATTCAAGAGCCAAATGGAATTGTATATTTAAGTATTGGATGAGGTCATTAAGTTTTGGAGTTTCAATTTCTTTATAAATGTGAAAATTTCTAACGTACCAAGGCATATCAAGAATTTGCCGAATAGTTGAATTTTGAGCCCTAATGAGTAACTTGATATGCGATTTGGCAGCATATGACCATACCATACATGCATAAGTGAGAATGGGTCGTAAGTAGGAAGTGTACAAGAGCAATTTGTTTTTAAAGTTTAATTTACTATTCCGAGCTAAGAGGGGATGTAATTTACTTTTAGCTGCACGGAATTTTTTACGCGTGGTGAGAATGTGTTGTTGAAAAGTGAGAGATTGGTCTAGAATAACACCAAGGTATTTACAGTGATTTGACCATAGTAGGGGGGTGGCGCCGAAGCTAATTTGGAACTTATGTATATTAGTGGTCATTGCATTTCTTCCACGTGAAAAAAGGATAGCTTCAGTTTTGGTAGTGTTAAATGCTATTCTCCATTTATAAAAACAGTGAACCAAAATTTTAAGGTGACGGGAGATTGCCGAAATAGCATAACGGCTGTTGACGCTTGAAGCGAAAATACAGGTATCGTCTGCAAAAATAGCCAATGAGGTATGAGGGTATCTAGGAATATCATTGATATAAAGATTAAATAATTTAGGACTAATTTTGGAGCCTTGAGGAACGCCGAAATGGGCAAAAAAGTTCCGTGAAAGAGTGTCTTTCACCTTCACGTGGAAGTTCCTGTCAAGTAGGTAACTATGAATTAACTTAATAAGGGCGGGTGGAAAGTTATAATTAATAAGTTTAAAAATTAAGCCAGAGGTCCAAGCTTTGTCAAATGCCTTTTCGATATCAAGAAAAACTGCCGCAGTATATTGCTTCCGAATTTTGCCGGTGGTAATGTGCTCAACTAATCTGTAGACCTGGTGTGGGGCTGAAAGGCCATTACAGAACCCAAATTGTTCTGGGATCATATTATTTTCTGCTATATGAGAGTCAATTTGTTGAGCAATAAAGGCTTCGAATAATTTACTAAGAACATTCAGAAGGGAAATTGGGCGATAACTCGAAGCCCTGTCGGGGGGTTTGGCAGGTTTTAATATCGGAGCAATGACTGCGGTTTTCCAATAAAAGGGGAAATAATTAAATTTAAAAATATTATTGAACAGGTGGGTGATTTTTGGAATATAACTGAATGGTAGATTCTTGAGGGCGTCGTTAGTGATTCCGCTGATGCCTGGGACTTTTTTGTTTTTAAGTTTTTTGATTTCGCGGATGACATCAGCGTGGGTTACCAAAAAATCAGATGGAGGAATGGGGTTATTCAAGAATCTGCTAACAGTAGAATTGACTTCTCTCTCAGTTTCATGACTATCAATAGTGTTGCCTTGGAATTGTGTCTCGAGGTTTATAGCAATAGCATTAGCCTTCTCCTCGTTAGTGTACGCATAGTTCTGGGAATTTGGAATAAGGATAGGGGGCATAGGTTCAAAGGAGCTCTTAAATCTCCTGGCCGCTTTCCAGATGGAGTTATCCTCTGGAGACAGGGATTCAAGGAATTCTTTCCAACTGTCATTGCGTTTTTTGTTAAGATAATAATCTTTAAGATCCTGCTGAGCTCTATTGAGAATAATTTTATCTGGAATTCTATGGGTACGTTGCCAAGTTTTCCTGGCTCTATTTTTATTAGTAGTTAGAATGCGGACGTGCGGGTCTAATTTAAAAAATTCATTAGCAGGTTTGGAAGTAGTAGCATAGTCAATAGCACTCTTAATATCATTAGTGATGGTATTAACCAGGAGATCTATGTCATTGGTGCTATTGATGGTAGGAAGGGAGGGTGGAATATCGTTAATAAAATTAGTGAATTGAGTCCAATTAGTACGAGAAATAATTTTGGGGGGGATCAGGGGGAGACGAATTTGGATATTAATTTTGATTGGATTATGAAGCCAATGAAGTAATATTTTTATCAAAGTTAAACCCATTAAAAAGTCCAAAATCAATAGTGCTACTACTTAAGCCAGTGTGATGGGTAGGGAGGTCCGGAAAAAGGATGTCCGCATAATCGAAAGAAGGATGTTGTCATGAATAGCTCTACCATAAACGTTCGAGGCATTGCAATTCCAAGAGGGATGGTAGGCATTAAATTCACCAAGGAGAATGGTGTTCGCGTCATATCTGAGTAAAGTAATTAAATCAGATTTAATATCAACTGCGCTCTCATTACGAGGAACATAAACTGAGAAAAAAGTCAAGGGGGGGGGGGAACCTGGAACCATAAGAGTAATGCCAGTGGCATTGACAACGTTCAGAGTTGGGATAGTTACCTGATGAAAATTTAGATTATTTTTAATGCAAATAGCAGTACCTCGGATGGACAGTGGGCTAATAGGGTTAATATAATCATTTCTAATAACAATGTAATTTGGAATTTTAAGGGTCATACCAGGTCGTAATTTGGTTTCTTGCAGTAGAATAATATCTGGAGCATGCTCTTGTACAAATTCCCTAAGCTCTAAAATTTTACCCTGAATGCCATTGCAAATTTGCAATTCCAAGCGACACAGGACAAGCAACCGCGAGCATCCATTAAGGAGCCGAAAACGCCTGGATTAGAACATTAAATTTAGATACGGGGTCCTGACAACTTCTAAGTTTATTGAGAATGTTTTTATATTTAATTAGTAATTCTGTAAAATTGTTAACATTAAATTCTTGGGCTATTTCCGTTAAAACACTATTGAGTTCTGAGAGGGGATCAGCACTATTATTTGAGGTGGAGGGGGTTAGAATTCGGGATAAGTGGGGGTGGGGCGGAAGGGTTGGATGGGTTAAGTGCTCTGGCGAAAGAGAAACTGGGATTGTACGGAGTGGAACTAAAAGTGGGAGGCTGTTTTTTGTTGCCATTTGGAAATTTGTTGCAACCTCTGTAGCTGGCAGCATCTGCTCCTTGACAATTGCAACATTTTACTTGTTGGACCTTTTTTCCCTCAGGACAATCCCGAGTTTCGTGATCGCCCGCGCACTTAACGCAACGGGCAGACATTTTGCAATTTTGGGACGAGTGATGAAAATATTGGCATTTAAAGCGCGGTACTGTGCGAGTGGGTCGAAGGTAGTCTTCTACACGTATAGAGTAAAAGAGTAATTTGTCCAATTTAAATATTTCCCGACTTTCAGGGGTATTCTCAAGGTGAATTTGGAATAGGGGCATGGGTAGTTGGGTTTTGAAACTTGTTAATTGGTTGACTTTTAAAACTTGAAAGCCTTTTTCCGAAAGCGCATTTTGGATCTCATCTTTATCCGTAGTGGAGTCGAGGCCTCTAATGACCACACGCAGGGGCATTATCGTGCGATCCAGGAAAAGAAAGTGCTGGATATTGTGCTGATCGAGTTGGGTAATTAAATTTTTATAAACCTGCTCGCTATCTGGATAAAGACGAGTAAATTTGCCCGTCGGTGTCGCTCTGAACTTGCATTGGTCGCTATGGAGTTTTTTAAGTAAATTCGACTTATTATTTTCAGAAAGAATAGTGATAAATTTAGTTTTTGGCATATTAGTTGTTTATTATCCTTGGCACCATTAGGGGGGTTGGCCTTAATTAGAGGGGATGGTCCGCAAATGGAAGTTTCCTCCATGGGGGGCGAACCGGTTGGTCGTAGTTGGATACATGGCCATTCTGGCAACTTTAAGAGACGGGTGATAGTCATTTTGGGTGGTGGTGTGCCTGTTTTGGGGTCTTTTAGAGTTATTAGTTACTAATTGGAAGTCATTACCATTAGGGATTGCAGTGAATTGAAAATTGGGTTCACTCACCCCATTTTCTGCAGTGGCAGTGGCTGGAACATTATCCGAGTTAACTTCCATCAATGTGTCAGTACTGGTCTCATCTGGCCTTTTGTCCGGGAAGTCCGGTATATGTGCACGTATTTTAACAAGTGTCATTGGGTTAACTTGCTTAAATTCATGGTATGGTGGAGAAGGCAATTGTACTTTGATATAGGTGTTCATGATGTAATCATAGTGTTTTGAAGTCCAGATTGTCTTAAGTGGTGAATTAATTGCGTTAGAATTCGCTGTTCCAACGATGTATGCCATATTTATGGCTAAGGAAGCACTTAAAAGTGCTGTTAAATCAGCAAGAAAAGAGATGTAAGCGAAAAACGCTTAGAGAGGCGAAATGCCTCCAAAATAGCAATTAACTAGGAAACCTGCCGCCAGATGGCGACACTTGGCAGCAAAGAAAAGAACGTCTGCTCTCTATGAAAGCAGAGATCACTCTCCCGTCTCCTATGAGTTATAGGGTCTCAAATTAATATTACTCTACAACCGAGAAAGTTTATTCGGTGGCAATTTTATTGAAAGTTTATAAACAATATTTCTCCTGTGCATTTCTTATTCACTGAAATTAATTTAATTACAACCATATCGCTATCAATGACTGACAGGACTATTAGTAAATGAACTTTCTTTATACTCAGGGATGGGAATTATGACATAGACAAAAAGTTCTATCTTTTAATTAATTTTATTATGCAGATAGCATACAGTGGAAACTTTAATTAATTTTTTAAGGGTTTCAATAATAATGACCTGACCAGTGTCTTAAACTAGATAACTCATCAAATACAAAAGTTTTAAACAAGAACAAATTTTATTCAGTAAAACACAAAAAAAAATATATATATTAATAAAGCATTTTCAAAGTATAACAGATTTAAAGTTACCTCATTTTATAGGTGATGAACAATGTGTAGTAGACATAATCCAAACTTCATTATGACAAAATCATGATACAACATCATCTTCAAAAAACACATATATTTCGTAGATTATTATAAATCAATGAAGAAACAACACATCGCGGTTGCCACGTTGACCAGCGGGAAACGAGACACGATTATATCATTTAAAATTGAAGATCCCAGTTATATACCAGCGGTCGCCAGGTGGACCAACGGGAAAACGAGAAACAAGATTATATCACTGAAGATTGAAGATCACAATTTGCACATCATTAACTCTATAATCTGATCAAGATCACTATTATATACATGGGCGTAGCCAGCATCCGATTTCGGGCGGTGCAAAAATTTTCAGCACCAAAGTTGTATGTAAAAAAATATTTTTTGCGACAACAGAGAAATAGTTGTTCTTGGTAATGGTGATCATTATGGTGTGTGTATAGGTTTAGGATTGTCTATAAGGCGTGTGTATAAGTTTGGGCATGTGTATAAGTTTGGGCTAATATTTTAAGTTGCCTGTGTTTGTCTGTCTGAGCCACAGTAGCTTCCAAATGAATAGACCGATTTCAATGCGGTTTTTTTTTTTTTTTTTTTTTTTTTTTTTTTTTTTAAGGAAAGCTGATTTAGTTGTTTTTAGATAAGTGATAAAAATATGTGTGATACTCTTAATTGAAATGCGATATATTTTTTTTTTTCTTCACAGGCAAAATTTGCTTTAACATTTTAAAATGTTATAGTTTACAAGTATTCAACTCCACATTCAAGATTTAAAATAAATCACAGGGTTTATTAGACTAAGTATAAGAATTTTTGAAAAATTAGTTTTTTTTTTTTTTTAATGAATTTCAAATTTTAGTCCGATTGTAATAAACATTAAAAAGTAGTTATAAATAGGATAAGTTCAGTGTCCAAAAATATTTAAATTTGATTGAAAATTGGTGGATTTTCCAGAGAATTTTCAAAATGAAATAAAATTTTATTATCCTATTTATTTTCTAGGCAATTTGCACATATATTTTTAAATTTTCAAGCTGTCGATTTTCCTTCCGACCATAGGCATAGTACAGTTTTCCAAATTATTGGAGGGGCCCAGCTCGAACTTGTGAAAATTTTTGACTTTATGAATCTTCATTGCATATTATTGTCTTAGAATTTCGTGAAAAATTACACACATGTGTATAAAAATAAACAATATTAAATGTATTAAAATTTCCTGAAAATTATTTAAATTAAATTTTAAAAATTAATTTTTTTTAATACTGCCTGATAATTTATTTTTTCTCTGGATTTTACATTGTTATACTTTAACAATATATTCTAAACATATTTGGTTATTATTTTGTGTTATTTTTTTACTTTCTCTTACTTATATATGATAGAGAAAATATTGTTTTTGTGCCTAATTTTTGACACTAGATTTTTGGTATACTTATAAGTTTTGAGGTCCTCTTAAACCGAAAAACATATTTTTTAGAAATTGATGTGTCTAAAATATGTCTCTCTGTGTCTGAATCATGTAAGCAAAATACAAGAACAAATATTAGCAGAAATTTTAAATCCGGTACTCTAAATCTGTATCATGTAAGTATGTTACTTTCAACTTGTAGGTATGTTTTTTGAAATTGAACAAGTGGTTGGTGTCCTGAATCTATTATTTTCCCACAGATTTATGGGATAAATATTTGGTGATTTATTGGCACATGTTATATAGCATCCACTTTGACATCTAATGGACCCGGACAAAATAAGGGATATTTTGAAAATATAAGGATTACTTTCATCATAAACAAGTCGGTTTAGATTTAAAATTTCACTGGTGATACTGGTATGAATATTATTGAATATAAACATTCTGTTTTAAAAACTGGCGATGAAAAGAACAAGGTAATGTTCCGCATAAACTTGCATTACCTAGATGGAAACTAATGAAAACTAAAGTATGAAACCGCATCAGTAAAATTATGCAGAAAATTAAGATAAAGGAAATCCATTGAAAGGAAGGGAAAGGTAGCATAGTGGGTGAGGCATTTTAGTTTTCAGCCAAGCCTGAGTTCATTGCTCTTATCATAAGTATACCGTGATCTATTGTAGAAATTTATGGGAACAAATATGGGATAGGTGTCTGACTAAAGTTCACCAATACCAAGTACAGTTATTTAAGATTTATTTGATGATCAAAATTTCTCTGTAATATAACAATTCCACATACGATAAACATTTGTCCTGTCACTGAAGGTGGAAAATACTTGTTTAAGGCAATTTTAAACTTTATAAAATATCAAGAATGCAACCAAAACAATTATTGTAGCACTGCAAAGTACACGTACATTTTTTTTTTTTTCTACCCATAGGTTATTTTTCTTGGATTCATTTAATTTTATGAAAGAAAAAAATAGCGCAACCTATAATGAAATTTGAACATTATAATATAGTATTACACTCAAATCAATAAAAGGTAAATAATTTTAAGGACCATATTACTCGTATAAGAAATAAATAACATACAAGCAAGAGCAATGACATATTGATAAAAAAAAAAAAAAAAAAAAAAAAAAGAATATAACTCATACATATTGCTCGTTGTTCCTTTGGAATTTAATTCGTTGTTAAAACTTAAATAAAGTATGATCAATTTAAACTTCACACCAACAAAGTTAATAGGAGTGTTTGGAGCTTCAGTCAGTCTGTCTGTCTGTTGATTCGTTCATAAGTGATGCGTTCTAATTTCACTAAATATTTTTTGAATGCATTTATAAAATGATAGATAAGAATCATGTTTATTATAGCATTCCCTATTGAAAATGGAATAAATAAAACTACCATACTGGTTTGTCTGCAAGAACTGATAAAAGAAAACTATTACATTATAATTTATGTGAGGTATCTCTTTAAAGACTAATTTAATTCTTTAAAGTGTACAAAATATAGTGATACATTATACAAATGTACAAAATTTATAAAGTTTTTTTTTTTTTTTTTTTTTTTTACTGTATTAAATTAACTACACTATATATCATAGAAAAAAAAATTAAATTTATAGAATTTTCATTTCTATTCTTTCTTTCTCCATATATTTCTAATTTTTCGCATTAAACTCTCTAACTCTCTTTATTAATAAAACCTAATGATATTTTTGTGATTAAACGCCCACCCTTTCATTAACAAATTTACACAAATTCAAATTTATTTCTCATAAACTAAAATAAGTTTAGACATCACAAAAATTATTTTTTCTGTATTATATAAATGAAAACGGTCAAATATGCACTGTATGGTGCTGCACTTTGAAAAATTGTCGCAATTTGATGTTGATGGCTTGACAGTGAGAAAATTTATTTAAATATTTGCATATATTGATAAAAAAAATTATGTATGTTCAACTTTAAACTTAACGACTGTCTTTCTGAAGCTAATTCTTTCTGGTATCTGATGTAATTTGGTCACTATTCAATGGTCATTGTCATTTCCGTAACCCTAACAAAGTACAACATTTTGAAGATCTTTTTCATTCACACTGACCCACTCAGATTCCTAGAAAAAGATAACATATTTTGCTCATCGTAATCAGTCGAGGAAGGACCCCTGCTACGAGATTGGTCTTTTCCTTTAAAATGCTGCAATCTGATACTTGACCATTATAGTGTACACTCTCCATGCCCCAGGGTCTTGTAGACGTAATTTATTGCTGTTTTGTGATAGAGAAATAATGGCTTTATTTATTTTTATTTATTTTTTTTTTTCCACGTGTGTGTCTTTATCGCTTATTTTTCATGAAAAATAGCATAGGAAGCAACTTTTCTTAGTTTGTTTACAAAAAACGATTCTTAAAAAGCCAAATTTACAGGAAAAATAATTAACCGAAGGAAAAAAAAAAAAAAAAAAAAAAAAAAAAAAAAAAGGTTGCGTTAATTTTTTTTTTTTTTTTTTTTTTTTTAATCTTCGCTAGTCACTATTTAGCTTCGCTAGTCACTATATTTAAATGAATTAAAAAAAGAAACAATATTTTTTATACCGTTCTACAAATTAAAACGAAAAAGGAAATGTATTGAGATTGCTTAAAAACTTCGCTTAAGGCCGTCGCTGCTTTGCGCGACACCGCAAAGTCTTGGTACTGGATAATTTAATTTAATTTATAGAAATGTCAATAATATAGGAAAAACTGCATTAGTCTTTTTTTTTTTTTTTAATAAACAGAACAGAAAACGCATAATATTTTACATGGAGATATTTTGTATAATTAGACCAATTAAAAAAAAAAAAAAAAAAAAAAAAATGCTTTTCCTTTTTTTCCCACTCGCATTACAAAATTGTGCACGACCATTGAAAGAGTTTGGGCCTCTTGGTGGAATTTGAAATTTAGTACTGAACAGAGCTGCCAACCTAATTCGGCAAATTGTCGCCCCTTTTCCTACGCCACTTAATTTTTACAGTATTTGTTTTCTTCATTCATCGTAAATATATTTGAAGAGAATTACTCTAAAAATTAAGTGGTGTAGGAAAAGGGGCGGTACTAACAATTTGCCGGATTTGGTTGGCAGCTCTGACTGAAGTAGCTCGGACGTTTCTCGCCAAAATGTTTACTTATGCATATGCAATACCTATATCAACTCATCGCCGAGATGACAACAAAATTATAAATAATTATAAGATTAGAAATATATATATATATATATATATATATATATACCATGTTTTTAAATTTTCTGTTGAATCTTATAGATATAGAACTACATTAGCACTTTATCAATGTGTAGAAAATTTTAAAGTGATAATGATGTCAATTTTTGTGAGATGCATAATTTGATTTTTTACAATTTTTTAATGTTGACATTTAATTAAATGTATTTATTTTTATATCGGAAAAAAAAATGAAATCGTATATATATATATATATATATATATATATATATATATATATATTTGACAACTAATAAATTATAAATAATATTTATTTATTTTCATATTTTAATTACAACTTTGCAACGTAATATCCTTAATAACTTGATATAAATAGTGTCCACACAAAAAATTAACAATTTTTAGAGCTCCTTTAAAAAGTGTAACATCTATGCAGTATCTTTTAAAAAAATGCATCAATTTTTACTAAAAAAAAAAAAAAAAAAAAAAAAAAAATGACCGACTTTCATCACTAAAATCTAGACCAATCAAAAATAGGAGTGGTTCACTCGGATGTGTTCCTGACAAATTCTTTTCTTTATTTATATAGACAACTAATTACTTGTAGGGCGACTAAGGCGCCCGTTGAAAAATAATCATTTCATTATATTTATTTATCACTTCAAATAATTCATTTTCTAGCAAGACCGTGCGAAATTTTCGAACATTATTTATCGCTTTGTTACCTTTAAAAATTAAAATTATTATTATTTCACAGACGTCATTTTTTAGATCATCACGACATTATATGGACACAAATTTGATATTTTATAATTTTTTTTTTCCCTTTCACACAAAAGCATAATTTATTTTATGAAGAAAAAGAAAATAAATCTTTTTTAAAGCTGTTTTTTACATATTTTAACTAATTTTTAAAAAAAATCTAATAAAAAATTCGTTAAAATAAGGTACCGAATGAAAGGGGCAATTTTTCTGAATCCGTCGGATTAAACAGCTTATCGGTCGGACAATTGGATTTTTTAAAATTAACATGAAGTATGAATATTAATTGAGAACTTGTGTTCACACACACAGACAGAGTCCAAGGAAATCTCTTAGGCCTAAAGCATGACAGAGTCAGGCACTGATGAGCGTAACTATATATGCTGATTTGAAGTTTTAAATTTGCTTCATTTAGAGAAAAAGAAGGGAGCACCATCTTAGAAATTATTGGAGGGAGGTTCCCATATAACTCTACGCTTATGCTTCTGACGTTAGATTTTTTTTTTTCCCAATAGTCATTAGTCTATTTTGACAAAAATTAAATATGATTTCGCATTTTGTTAAGCTTACATTATTAAGGAATTTTTTTGAATAAAATTTTAGGACAGAAAAACATACCATTTCAAAACTTTTGCCAGACACTGTATGTAACGCAAATTTTCATTTTTATGTCTGTTATCTAGGGGGGTGCCCTTGCACCCCCCCCCTGCACCCCCTCGCTACGCCCATGATTATATATATCATTAACTTTATAATTTGATTAAATTCACTATTGGATACTAGTAACTTTATAACTTGATTAAGTAAAGATTCTGATTCAAAAAGTTCAAACTTTAACAAATGTGGTTTAAAAAACCACTAAACAAAGCTAACATCAATTAAAAATCAAATTTAACAATCACGGTTCAAAAATCAATTATCACTTTAAATTTCAATTTCGAAATGACGAAATTTCATGAGATTAAACTCATACTTTCAAATATAAACTTAACAATGAAACAAGAAACTTAACGATTTGTAAAAAAAATCCAACAATGGCAGCCATCAAGGTAAAACGTAACAGCCATCACGGATTAAAAGAGAAGGATGTATTACTAATGTTACGGAAAGGTAGTAATTTTCATCTTACAGATAGAGGGCAACCAAATCTCGAAAATACACCAATCAGCACGTTTTTACATTTCTGGCTGTTCGTTCGTTGGATGACTGAAGCCGAAGGGGCAGGCTTTCCTTTTCTTCCGCTAAGTTTCAAAGATACTACACCAGGCGGCGATCGGATCGCTTACTCTGCTCGGCTGAATTAATGCGGAAAATAAAGCTCCGTTCCCCATGCTGACCGCCCTATCTGGTTTATCATCCTGTATCCTAATCCGTGCAGCCATATAAAAACATACTCAGCTGTAAAAGCCAAAGGCACACCTCCCCTAACCCTAAGTCCCCAACTTCACCACAGCTTAAAGCTGCTCTATTACCAAAAGCAATTAACACTTCATTGCTTGTTGAAGGCTAGCTGACAACTGCACAGTTACAAATTCGCCGCGATCTTTTATACTGACAAAAAAATGTCAAATCTGCATATAAACAAACATCGCTGTTGCCACTCAACGATCTAAGTCAAAAATATAATTTCTAATAATTATTTCAACAACAATGGCAACAGCCAAAAATAGAAAAATTAAGCAGATTCAAAGTAGCAACGGCAAAAATGTAAACAAAACATCGATGTTAATGTGTGATACATGAAAAGCTGCAAATTAGATTTTAAATACAGAAAATAAATAGATATTGAATAAACTTGAAAAGGAAAAGGTAAGTTAAAAGTTATTTCTCAGAAAGTAAACATTTATATCTATGAAAATTAACAATATTTTTATATGTGAGGACATTTGACAGCTATCAATGCCCCCCACCGCAGCATATAAAAAACACAATATATAAATTAGTTAACAAACTACCATAATGAGATCCCCATAGTCCATAAAAAGTATCACCAAACGATACATTAAACTAGTCAATAAAAATGAAGAATATCATTGACAATATCCAAACTTCAAGTAATCAGAAACAGTTATCTCCACCATGCAGACATACTAAAGAAAAAGGCGATATGAAACATATATATTATATACAATATCAATTATATTATGCAATTCAATTTATGTACAAAAAAATAAATATGTTGAATATGTACAATATATGAAAAATTATGAAAAATGAATATATATACAAATGTACAAGTACGCAAGGCGCCTCACGATTTCACACACACATTCACACCATGATAACATAAAAAATTATGAAAAACATCTGCAAAGCGAAGAAACCAATTCAAGCACAAAAGTTTTATATAAAGATTACTTTTATTAAACATTTTTTGTCAATGGCTTCGTAAACGGGTCGGCAAGATTTAATTTAGAAGAAATATATTCAATATGAAATTTACTTTCATCAAACCAATCCCTTATAAAAAATAGTTTAATATTAACATGACGTGTGTGGAAGTTCTCAATCCTGGACTTTGTAAAACGTATGGCAGCCTGATTATCAGCATATAAGGTAGGTATATCAAAATTATTTTCTATAAGATTTAGATTAGAACATTCACATAAAATATTATAAAACCAGTTCTGCTCATGAACACAATCACACATAGAAACAAATTCTGATTCCATCGTTGATATGGTAACCCCTTTTTGTTTATTAGTACGCCAAGAAATAGCAACACTATCCAAAAGGATCAACTGGCCACCCATAGAAACATAGTCGTCTCTATTAGCAGCGAAATCAGCATCAGAATAAGAAATTAATTTAACTTGTGTGCATTTAAGGTGGAGTTTATATTGACTGGTGAATTTTATGTATCCTAGAAGTTTAAGTAAACCCTGCCAATGTTTAATGCCTGGATTTTGCTGGAACTGTGAAAAAATGTTAGTGGCATATGCGATATCAGGTCTGGTACGATTTGAAATGAAAGAAATACAACCTAAAAGATTTCTGTAAGGTAAATGAGAAGCTTCATCGATGTCTGCTTGAATAACAGGACAATCACTCTTTGAAAACTGGATACCTTTAACAATAGGCAAGGAGGAGATAGGTACACGGTGATTTTGAAACCTTTTGCTGGCTTCATCAATATATTGATTTTGGTGGATCAAAACTCCTGTATCTGTATACTCAAACTCCACACCTAACAATTTACGAGTGATACCCAAGTTTTTCAAATCAAACTTTGATTTCAACAAACTTAAAATATTATGCGCTTGTGATTCAGTCCTAGCAAAAACAACGATGTCATCAACATAAACCAATAAAACAGAAAAATCATAATACGAATATGCACAGTTACAATTTTCAAATTTATTAAAACCAAGTTCCAACAATACTTTATTTAATTCATAAAACCATAATCTGCCTGACTGAAGTAATCCGTACAGTGCTCTATCCAGCTTACAGACCCAGTCTTCTTTACCTTTTTCAGCAAAGCCAACTGGTTGCCTCATGTAAATATCATCCTTTAAGGGAGCATACAGATAGGCACACTTAACATCACACAGCGGCGTAACATAGGTTTGTGCCGCCCGGGGCAGATGCCACATTTGCCGCCCCCTTTCTACACCCAGAGAGAATACGACTATTATAAAATTTTCCAAAGAGCGTATAAAATGTTAAATTAGATTGGTTGATTGATTAGCGTTGCACTAGACTGAACATTGGGCTATTGGGGACGGTCCGGAGACATGGCATAACGATTTTGATTCTCTACGGAGGGATGGTTACTCGCGTTTTAATAGCCCGACGACCTACGCAGGAAGTCCAGCTTAGTTTAACAAGGACGAGATGTCTTCTCACCCTCGGCCTCTTTCATAGACTAGTACAGAGGCAACCCCACTCCGAAGCACCAAACGCGATCAGTGCTGCTTCGCTTTCGGTGTTGTAAACTGAACCGAGCTTTACCAACTGGCCACTACCGGGGTTATTAAATTAGAAATTTACGAATTTGTAATATTTTTTCTAAAATTTAAAATATTTAAAAACTGAAAAAGAAAATTTTATTTTGAAACTCGACCACTTTTTCTCAAAGCAAAGTAATTGCCTTCTCATAAACAGAATTAAATTGCAACACAGCAGTGCACTTGTCGGCCGATATGCATCCAAATTAAAATAGAATAACTTTACATAATGTCAATATCATATACCATGTTTGGTACGTTTATACACTACAGAAGTTGAGATATAGCCTTAACTTAAATGGAATGAATCACAACATAGCACACCGCTTTTTGGGTGATATATTCCAACAGTTAATCAGCACCAATTTAAACCAAAGTCTAACCAATCGTTCATCGTGTTTAAATTCCGTCTATTGATTCACGAGATAATGTAAAATTTACACACACAGACAAATAATTATTTTCTAAGAATAAGCGAGTCACGTTTGGGACATCTTAAAACGTTCAAATTCATCGAAAACCGGAAATAAAAAAAATTCACAAATCCAACGCTTTCTTCTATGCCATTTTAGATGACAACGTCACCTACCGATTAACATGAAAAAAAAAATATATAATAATGAATATATTTTCTCATAAAATTCAGTGCAATTTTCATCAACAGATGCTGAGATACAGCAAGGAGAAATCGCATTGAATTATTAACAATAAAACTATTTTTTGATAATATGTACTCACACATCTAGTTTGGTACATTTATATAGGATAGAAGCTGAGATATAACTTTCCCGCAAATGGAAAATATTGCTGAATAGCAGCGCCACCTATCGTCTGATATGCATCCAAAATAAATCATCATAGTTTTACCTAATAACCACCTCTTACAGCAATTTTCATACATTCATACACTATAGAAGCTTATTGTCGTCCCTAAAATGGGATTAAATTGCAATTTAACAGCGCCATTTGTTGGCCGATATGCACTCAAACTGAATCAGCAGAGATTTATTTAATATATACCTATAAGTTTGGTACACTGTAGATCTGAGCCTTTTCTGAAATGAGAGGAAATCGCAACGTGGATGATACAGGCCAAAAGCTAATCGGAACCAATTCAAAGCAAGGTCCAACCAAATATCAAGTTCGGTTAAATTAAGTCCATTGGTTCATGAAGTACAGTGTTTGAACTCAAAAAGACAGACATTTTTTTAAAAATGGTCAAATTGAGTTACGGAAATCTCAAAACGTGTAACTTCATCACTTCATCGAAAACCAGAAATTTATTTTATTTTTTTTATCTTATACTTTCTCCTGATATAGGCAGATAGAATAATAATAAATCCTTTTTTTTTTTTTTTTTTTTTTTTTTTTTTTTTGAAATAAGTAGTCAGTTTCAGTTAATTCAAAGGCAAGGAAATCTCAAAACATACAAATTCAGCAAAAACCGGAAATTGAATTTTTTTCCTTATCTTCTACTTTTTTCGTATAATGCAGAATCTAGTAATAAATCCACTTTTATAAGAATAAGTAGTCAATTTCAGTTGATTTAAATGTCAGGAAATCTCAAAACGTGTAAATTCATCGAAAACCGGAAATCATTTTTTTTTCTTTTTTTTTTTTTTAATGTTATACTTTCTTCTTATATAAGCAAAAAATAGAATAATAAATCCTATATATATATATATATATATATATATAAGTAGTCAATTTCAGTTAATTGAAATGCAAGGAAAGCTCAAAACGTATAAAATCAACGAAAACCGGAAATTGAATTTTTTTCCATATTTTCTACTTTTTTCTAAGTAATAAAGCCACTTTTATAAAAAATAGGTAGTCAATTTCAGTTAATTGAAATGCAAGGAAATCTGAAAACGGGTAAATTCATCGAAAACCGGAAATGAAATTTTTTTCTGAATCTTATACTTTCTTCTTATATATGCAGTAATAAATCCATTTTTTTTTTTCCTTGAAGGTATAGTAATAAATCCATTTTTTAAATAATAAATAGTCAATTTGTCTATGTGTATAAATAAAGAATATTTTTTTCTTTAAATTTCTGAAGAATCATCATCTGTTTTAACAATAATGCATCTGTCTGGCAAATCAACGTCTTTTAATTGAACACGCCCACCTTCTATGCTTTGAGGTCAACTGTGTTGCCATTCGCCAGACACCATGGCGCAATTTTATCCCTGCCAAAAGAAACGATCGCCAAGGTGGTTCCGAAACAATGTATGTTCTGTAAACGCAACCAGGAAGACGAAGATGCATTAAAAATTAATATATATATATGTATATTAAAAATGATTGTGTCACGTGTATATGGGATGGGGTGGATGGGGAATGGAGAGAGGAGAACTGCTTATTGATTATTTTCTTCTTCTTTTAGTCCCCCCCACACACACACACACACATACGCTTTTTTTAGTTTTCTGGTTAACACAAGAGCAAACGGAAAAATTTGGTAAATTTTGGAGGGAAAAAAAAAAAAAGATTAAAAATTTTATAAATTAAAAATTTGAGCCGATAAAAACTCGACTGATATCAAAATTTGCCGCCCGCATCGAAGTGCCGCCCGGGGCAGGTGCCCCCTTTGCCCCCCCCCCCCTACGCTACGCCACTGACATCACACTGTACGTTAAACCAACCGCAACATGAGACTAAAAGAGAGAAAAAGAATCTAACAACAGAAAACTTTATCACAGGCGAGAAGGTCTCATCACAGGATTCACCCTGGACCCAGGCCCGGACTGGCCAGGTCGGCTGGTCGGCGATTGCCGAGGGCCTCCGGTCAAAGGGGGCCCCAGAAAACTCCTCAAAACATACTGCTTCATAATTAGTTACATTAGAGTAATTTGACAATTTATTTTTTTTTATAATTTTACGAATTTACAATCAGTTTTGACACCTCTTCTTGTGAAGTGCTTATAATTTCAAGCAAGTTCGCGACAAAAGAACTTAAATGCAAACAGATATTAAAGATTTGCAAGTCCTCATAAGAGCGTTCTGTATTTTATTATTTTTATTTCAACTGAAATATTTATTTTTTTACATTTTTAACTAAATTAAATCATTATTTTAAGAGAAAATATTTATTATATTAAAACAAGTTTTTTTTTTCCAGCACGGACAATTTAATATTTTTTTAATTGTTAACCAGTTTAGTTATTTATTTATTAAATTTAAAGAAATTAATAATTTAACGGGAAGTACTTCTATATTACATTTAGATAAGATTTTGTTAATGATTATATTCAGATAAATTTTTTTTAATGATTATGTTTTATGCGAATTTTTAATTACTATTTTTTAACGACGACAATAATAGCAAGAGTTCTCTATATTGTATTATTTATTCATGCAATTTTTTGCATGAAAAATCCTTAATGAACAACAGCTGCTGTTTAACTATTCGATGTCGCATTTAACTTCTATTTCAAATATATCATTAAACAACTGTCAAATTTGGTGGTGTCGAAAGAACGGATAATAATATTGAACACAATGGCAAATTTTCTCAAAATGATTTTACTAATTTATAATTAGCTTACATCTCAAAAAATTCAAAATCTGGGTAAATATGAATTTTTCAAATCTAGTAATCTCGACGAAAAGCCAAATATTTAACAAAATGTTCGTGATAACAATAATTCAAGGTGAACAAAATTGTAATTCAAATAATTGTGATCAGCCTTTCTATATTTTTTGTTCTAATTTTGAAAGATACTTGTGGTTTCATGATTTTTCTACTTTTAATCATAATTGTTATAAATTAGAAACTATATTCGTAGCTTTAAACAGGACTTTCTTTTTATAAATACAAATATAAAAATTTATATTTCTTAAATTCATGGTCAATTCTTTATTAATTGGAATACTCAAAAAAAAAAAAAAAAACTTTTTAATGTAATAAATATTTTCACTTAAATTAATAATTTAATTTAATTAAAAACGCAAAGAAAAAAAAATTAAAAAAATTAAATAAATAAACAAATTACGAAACGTCCTTGTGGGGACTCGATCTCAGGACCACCGTATCAGAGGTCAAGCACGCTATTACTATACCATCCGTTCTTGGTACTATGTGTGTTTTGTTGGTTTTTATAGAAATAACTAAAACTACTAGGGGGTCATATCGCGCCCCCATGGGATTGTTGCAGCAAATTTGTACTGTATCCTATGTTTTCGACCAAGCTCTTTAATTTAAGCTTGGTTTGGTTTCAATAGCAATTTTACTGATTCATACTACCCTTGTAAGTTTTCATTTAACTACCAGAAAAAAAAGTAGCAAAACAATTCTATTATTTAATTTTCTAATATTAATTTTTAAAATTAGAGGTTCTTAATTTCGGGTGAAAATTAAGCATTTTATTTAAAAACTAGTTTTACACCCGGCCACGTGTTTTTGTGGTTTTAGTAGGCTTTATTATCCGTTTCGCTATTCGCTGGTCAATATATTTAAATGATCTTAAAATTCTATATCAGTTATCAATTTTAAAACCACACATACATACAAAAAAAAAAAAGTCAAAGTTTTGATTTGGGTTACCGCTGCCTTGGCAGTGGCTTTCATGCCCGCACAATCCTGATCCAACAGCCTTTTTGCTCTATAAAGTTCTGTACGAAACAGAACTTAATTAAATACATCATGACATTTTTTTTAATCTACTTTTCATATAAAAGCATGCAGTAATTGTTTCGTTTCTCAGCAACAGTTATTATATTCGTTTCTTAAAATATTTTCGGTACAACTTTAGTATAAAACCCCCTTGGCGACTTTTAAACTTTATCATTTTGGCGCTGAATTAAAAAGACTGTCGCAATTGCATAAGTAAAAGATCTTGGCGAGAGTTGCTTAGTTCACTATACTTGTACCAAGGTTTTTAAGGGTCATTTTTCTTTTGTTTTAAAACACATTTTACAATTTGTATAAACTAAATCAGAATTTTAGAAGGCATTTTTTTTCGCAATATACTTCGTAAATTATTACCGTTGTGCCCCTTTTTTATAATTATTTAGGTATTACTGTAGGATTTAGATATAGTTTTTTCGAAAATTTGATTTAGTTGCCTAAAGTTTAGTTGCGATTTTTGTTTCAAAATATAGCGAACAAAATACCTAAAACGCAATTCCTAGAATTTTATAAATTCAATGCCAAAGAGTGGAAGAGGACAAAACGTGATTTCCACCAACTGATTCAACACTGCCGTGGTGATTTGGTGCGCGACTGGGTGACGAATTTTGTACTGAAAGTTGGTTCTAGAAAGGTGACACCCACAAAGACGAGGTTTTTCAAAATTCCCCCTTTATCCCCCCCTGGGGGGGGGTGGCAACAAAAGTCTGTTTGCAGGCATAACTCGGCTCTAAATTACTTCCCATTTAATAAACATCACATGAAGAGACTTGACTTGTGTACGAAAAAGGAAAAAATATATATCGATTTTCGAATTCTTGATTTTAAGGGGCAGAGGAAGAATTTAGCAAAATCCGGATTTCCCAGTAAAACTCTACGAAAAATTTCACGTAGAAGTAGACAACAACTGAATATCCCCTTGACAACTGTGTGTCTCCTGGAGTATATTTTCAAAACACAATTTTGTGTGTTTTGCGATTTTTGATTTGGGGGAGCTTACAAAGCAAATTTAAGAGCCGACTTTTTGCATAAAAGTTTTCTATCTCCTGAGGAATCTATGGGAGCTGCGTTCATGTTTTTTGGTGTGTGCTGAATATTTTCATCAAACAATAATTGTGATTTTGCTAAATTTCCCCATGGGAGTGGCAAGGGAGAAAAAAAAATGCTAGCGTAATTCTATTCCAAATTATCTCAGGACGACAATTTTTTGGTATGTGTACACAACACTCATTATAAAGGTATTTGGCAAATAGTCTCCCTTCCTTTTTGGGTCGGGAAAGCAAAAACGAATTTCAATTTGTAACCCTCATCTAAATTATCTCAGAAAGGCAGTTTCTGGGTGTATGGAGATTGCTTATATATGCCTAAAACACTCTAAAAATACATTTTGCGAAATATCTTCCTTCCTCTTTTGGCGGTGGTCGGGAGCACAAAACATAAATCCAAGCGTAATTCTATTCCAAATTATCTCTCTAGAAAGTCATTTTTTGGGTGTGTGCGTGCGTTGTGTGTACTTAACACACACCGTAAAGGAATTATCATAGGAAATCTATATTTTGGTGTGTGAGTTGGTTATGTTAGTGCAACACACACTAAAAAAGGATTTTATGAAATTTCCCCTTCCCTTTTTGCCGGGGGGGGGGAGGTAAAAAATACGTTTCAAAGCGTAAATTCATTTGCAATATCTCAGGAAGTTTTTTTTTTTTTTTTTTTCAGTGGGGTTGTGCCATATGTACACAATACACACCAAAGGGGGATTTTATGAAAGGTCCCCTTTCACCCCTTGGGCTCTGGTGAGTAAAAAACATGTTTGGAATTGTAACTCTGCTCTAAATTATCTAAGGAAGGCGATTTTTTGGTGTGTGTGCGTGTCTGTGTGTTAGTTATGTGTACCCAATACACACTATAATGAAATTTTGTGAAATCCCCCCCCCCATTGAAAAACTGAAGTTTTGACCGATTTCAATGAACTTTTATTATATTTTTCATTTTATGAGATTTTTAGCATTAATAAGTTGTATGTAATTTTGAGACTTCGTTTAAATATAGTGGTCAACGAAGCGGGCAAAGCCTGCTAGTTCCCTCTAAATCTCTCGGTAAGGGGGCCCCTTTTCGATTTCTAGCCGAGGGCCCCCGAAGGAGCCAGTCCGGGCCTGCCTGGACCTGGTTGAAACCTTGCGCGACTAATCTGGCCTTGTATCTAACAATGTTGCCCGACTCGTCACACTTTACTGTGTAAACCCAGCGGTTTCCCAACGCAGTTTTGTTCTCAGGGAGTTTCACAAGATGCCAGACTCCTCTCGTGGCCATACATTCCAATTCCTCCAACATAGCCCCATGACACTCTTCAAACCGTGCGGATTTTAAAGCCTGTTTATACGTTCTCGGGACCACCACATCTAGTCAACTAGCCGTGCTGGACGCGGAAGGTATAACACCAGGGTTAACAACACCAGAAAATTTATTAAACTTAGAAAAATCAAAATCAACAGGGTTAAAAATAATACCGTTTGAATAAAAAAAATTTTCGACATCATTAGGTGACCTTTGACAACACTTTTACCTTCTCCATCAGGATAATAATAAATATCGACCTTATCTCCCTTAGGTTGAGGCACAACCTTCCGATACCAAATGGGATAAGTCGTCCAGTTAGGAGAAGCAGTATGCGGAGTAACTTGAGGAGCAGGAGTAACAGGAGAGACGGCTGGGACGACACCTTCAGTCTCTCTGGGCAAGACACCAGAGGTACCAGGCTCCGGGACCAGGAAGATGATACCGGTCAACGGGCCGTGGTTGTTCCTCTGGGACAAGCACCAACTCAAAAGAAGAGTCGCCCATCACCGCTCCTCTGCGTAAAACGTCACCGCTTTCAACAAAAGAAACATTTATGGTTTCCACAACCTTCTTCTCGTCTTCTAACCAGACCCTATAACCGCGTGTACGCAAGGCATAACCCACAAGGACACCATGCTTAGATTTGGAGTGTAACTTATGTTTGCGCCTAACCTTTGGGACACCGACATATGAAAGAGTACGAAAAGGCCTCAAGTGCCGGACGGAAGATTTATTTCCCGAGTAGAGTTCAAATGGAGTTTTAGAATTCCCACCGTGACAAACCCTGTTCCATGTATAATTAAAGTGTAAACATGCTTCAGGCAAAAAATCATCAGACAAGCCACTGGATTTTAACATTGCCCGAACACAATTCATGATTGTCTGGTTGAATCTCTCACAAACTCCATTTTCCTCTGGCGTGTAAAAATTAGTCAGCTCATGATTTATACCGTTTTCTCTACAAAAAACCTTAAAAGCATCATTATCAAATTCTTTACCATTATCAGTTCTGATCGACTTCAACTTGGTTCCCAAAAATCTTTCAGCTCTTAAAACATCTCTTAAAGACCTCAAAACACATAGATTTTTCCTGGATGAGGTAAACGGATGATCTGCCAGAAAAATCATCTATTATGGATAAAAAGAAACGTTCACCTTTTTTCCCAGGAATTTTAATTGGACCCCACCCCAAGTATTCATGAACAGTCGATCTAATGGTTTTTTGGAAGAAGAATGACTCAAAGGTTTGAAAGAAATACGATTTTGCTTACTCACATGACATGGATCACAAAAAAAATTATCAACTGATTTTAAATTGGGCAGACCTTTTAACAGCAGAATTACGAATAGTATTAAAAATTAAATCAGGGCTTAGATGATCGAAACGTAGATGCCAGGTATCAAAGTTTTTTATATTAACAGGTTTTATTACAGGAGAAGCTGAAATTTCAGCATTATCATTTATATTTTTATTAGAATTCTGCCTCCCATTCAATTTAACATTATGCTTGCCTTTAATTACTTTAGGAAAAGTGTAGAAAATCCCGTCATGGAGTTTAGCTGAAAAGAGAAAGTCACCGTACTTGTCGACCACGTTTATTTTGCCAGCCTCACCAATAAATTTTGCACCACCCTGGTCGAATCTAGAACCACTCAAAAGTTTTTTTCTCAAATTTGGTGAATACAAAACATTCCAAAGTTTAATAACAGTCCCATTAAAACTCAACTCCACCTCACCTTTACCAGTTATGGGAAAAGTGACACCATCAACAGCCACGTGTAACTCATCGCCAAAAATTTCAGAAAAATTACAAAACAAAGATTTATCTTTGCAGAAGTGATGAGAGGCCGCTATGTCACAAGCCCAGCTTCCCTCTCTATCAAAACCACTTAAATTAGCTTCTGCAATAAAATTTTGAGCTTTACGAGTAGGAGTTTTATCACGTTTTGACTGTTGATTGGAGCCACCCCTCTTAGTAAAACTACTTCTGAGTGGTCGTTCTTTTTCTTTTGCAGCTAGATCATTATTTAATTTAACTTTACAATCTTTAATTACATGGCCTTTTTTTCCACATCTCCAACAAGTAAAAACAGGCCTACGTTTAAATTTTACATTTTGGGCCTCAATAGAACATTCCGTTCTACTTTTATCAAAATTCCTAAGTTGGAGACGTGTTTCCTCGGCACAAAGTTCAACAATAATTTTCTTAAAGTCAAAATCCTTATCAGACCAACGTAAAATCTGTTGAACAACCTGATCAAATTTATCAGGTAAGTATCGCAACACTTGAAAACAGAGATACTCGTCCGCAATTGGTTTATTAATGGATTTTAACTGATCAGCAATTTTTGATATTCTAGCTGCAAAAACACCAATAGGTTCGCCAGGTTCTAAAAAACATGTCATAAGTTCAGAGAAAAGTTTCATATGGTGACTTCAACTATCTGGCTGGAAGTTAACTTTCAAGATTTTCCACGCTTCTGAGGGGTCAGTACATTCACTTATTAAACTTCTAAACTCATTATCAATATTTAGATATGAAATTGACATGGCAGCATTCTGCCTTCTTTTAAAGTCTTGCACTGCCTCCTCAGTCACGGTATCACTAACTTTAGGTTTAGTTTCGTCACCAGGACCAGTGACGATGTCGTAAGCGTTTTTTTTCCATAAGTAAAAATTTAATGCCACACTCCCAACCAGCATAGTTAGATAAGTTTAACTTGGTAATTTGAGGCATAATATTACAGTGGAGCACCGTTTATACGTTTTTCAAGAGACCGTTCCTAAAAAACGTATAACTGACAAAAACGTACAACTGAAAATTCGTTTTAACATTAATACACAATAAAGTATCATATTGATAATAAAAGTCTAATCAATTTTCATGATTTCCTTTACATTTATTCGAATAAGATACATTTAAATTATATTTAAAATATTTTTAAAAGGTTGAATAAAAATTAAATAATAATTAAAAATATAGAAATTCAGAATTTTTTTTAAAGATTTCGATTTTAACCTTTAAAGACAAAGCCTTTTGTTCTCTAAATGAAGATGACATTTTTGCAAACTATTAAAAGGAAGGAAAGAAAAATAAAAATGTTTCTCCAACCGTAATGTCAAATAAACATGATAAGAAAATCTACGGAAGTGAGTAATAAATCTTCAAGTTTACGAAATGCCTATAAAGTTGTGGGCTTTTTTCCTTTCATACCCCATTCCTGGAATCAATTAAAAAAGAAAATGGGAGTTCTTCAAGTGGTCACTGGCTACTTGGCTTACTTCTGAAAATTTCTCTAACCCACCTCCCCCCCCCCCCCCCCCAGGCTATCGATGCAAGGTGCACTTTGTTCTATAGCCGCACTTTGTTACCATAGTTCTAAGAAAAAATAATCGGAAAAAAATAAGAATAAAACATAAAGAGGATTCATCTTTTTTTTTTTTTTTTTAAATCCTGGAATGAAACTCAAACTTGGGATTCTACAAGGAGGGAAAAAAAAAAAAAAAACTTATAAGTGAAATTAAGAATTTACTTGTGTCGTATAAACGAAATATTTTATCATTAGAATTCAATGGAATGATTTGGGACCGAAGTCGAAAA
The DNA here is from genome assembly GCA_963930645.1 of Salticus scenicus. Taxonomy (NCBI): domain Eukaryota; kingdom Metazoa; phylum Arthropoda; class Arachnida; order Araneae; family Salticidae; genus Salticus; species Salticus scenicus. The sequence continues at coordinate 280,955,344 of OZ005652.1, read as the reverse complement.
ACGTATAAATGAGAAAAGCGTATAAATGAGAAACGTATAAACGGTGCTCCACTGTATAAGCCATTTGAAATAGTTACTAAAGTTACTAATTATCAATTTTACAGTAAACAAGAAAAACAACTGGTCAAGTTTAAAACAAATGACACCCTCAAAAAAACACGCCCATAACCAAATGACATAGACAAAAAGGTCTATCTTTTAATTAATTTTATTATGCAGATAGCATACAGTGGAAACTTTAATTAATTTTTTAAGGGTTTCAATAATAATGACCTGATCAGTGTCTTAAACTAGATAACTCATCAAATACAAAAGTTTTAAACAAGAACAAATTTTATTCAGTAAAACACAAATATATATATATATATATTAATAAAACATTTTCAAAGTATAACAGATTTAAAGTTACCTCATTTTATAGGTGATGAACAATGTGTAGTAGACATAATCCAAACTTCATTATGACAAAATCATGATACAACATCATCTTCAAAAAACACATATATTTCGTAGATTATTATAAATCAATGAAGAAACAGCACACCGCGGTCGCCACGTTGACCAGCGGGAAACGAGACACGATTATATCATTTAAAATTGAAGATCACAGTTATACACCAGCGGTCGCCAGGTTCACCAGCGGGAAAACGAGAAACAAGATTATATCACTGAAGATTGAAGATCACAATTTGCACATCATTAACTCTATAATCTGATCAAGATCACTATTATATATATCATTAACTTTATAATTTGATTAAATTCACTATTGGATACTAGTAACTTTATAACTTGATTAAGTAAAGATTCTGATTCAAAAAGTTCAAACTTTAACAAATGTGGTTTAAAAAACCACTAAACAAAGCTAACATCAATTAAAAATCAAATTTAACAATCTCGGTTCAAAAATCAATTATCACTTTAAATTTCAATTTCGAAATGACGAAATTTCATGAGATTAAACTCATACTTTCAAATATAAACTTAACAATGAAACAAGAAACTTAACGATTTGTAAAAAAATTTCAACAATGGCAGCCATCAAGGTAAAACGTAACAGCCATATAAAAACATACTCAGCTGTAAAAGCCGAATCCGAATCCAATGGTCCCAGGTTCGAATCCTGGTGCGGGCATGGATGTTTGTGATGTCTTATGTCTTCAAAAATATTGTACTTGTGTGTTTCTTGTAATAAAACTTGTAAACCCTTGTGGTGTGGATTTTTCGAGATATAAGCGGCCCTAGAGGCAAGCAATAAATCTCAGTACTCATCGAACCGAACCGAACCGAACCGAACCTGTAAAAGCCGAAGGCACACCTCCCCTAACCCTAAGTCCCCAACTTCACCACAGCTTAAAGCTGCTCTATTACCAAAAGCAATTAACTCTTCATTGCTTGTTGAAGGCTAGCTAACAACTGCACAGTTACAAATTCGCCGCGATCTTTTATACTGACAAAAAAATGTCAAATCTGCATATAAACAAACATCGCTGTTGCCACTCAACGATCTAAGTCAAAAATATAATTTCTAATAATTATTTCAACAACAATGGCAACAGCCAAAAATAGAAAAATTAAGCAGATTCAAAGTGGCAACGGCAAAGATGTAAACAAAACATCGATGTTAATGTGTGATACATGAAAAGCTGCAAATTAGATTTTAAATAAAGAAAATAAATAGATATTGAATAAACTTGAAAAGGAAAAGGTAAGTTAAAAGTTATTTCTCAGAAAGTAAACATTTATATCTGTGAAAATTAACAATATTTTTATATGGGAGGACATTTGACAGCTATCAAATTAGGCGCAAAACTCATACTAATATTTATTTTTAAAATTTCCGTATATAAGTGAATCATTGATATATATATAGAGATAGATAGATAGTTAAGTTACGACTTCTGCGCAAAATTTTATTAATCATCTACATTCTAAGTACAACTTCATTTTTCTTAAGCTTATATTTTTATTAAATTATGTATCTTGATGATATACTTTGTGTAAATAAAACACATATTACCCATTAGCTCTCTTAAAATGTGATTTTGAAATAATTAAATCTTAAAATAGAAAGAATGGAGGACAAACTATTCAGAAATATACTTAAAAGTAATGGTATAAATTAAAAGAAACACAAAACATTGTGTTGCTATTTATGCATTTTCTTTCTTTTCTTTTTAATAAAAAAGATTTGGAAGTAATATACCAGAAAATATAAATATACATATAGAAAACACTCCCCACTTGTATACATTAAAATTGGTGTTCATTTGTCTTTAAAAAGTAGCAAATATCTATTTTCCTTCTCTTGAAATAAATATCGCAATATATCACCAATATCGATATTAACTTGATGGTATATCGCGATATTTAATTTCTGATATCGTCCAGCTCTAATATATATATTATATCAGGCATATGCATATTTATTCTAAAAATAAATAAAAATACGAAAAAAAAAAAAATATGGCGTCGAACTGACCCCGCGTCGAAACATACAGCGTCGAACTGCCCCCGCGTCGAAACGTTGGCGTCGAACCGTCGGCGTCGAAACGACCTGCTTCGTCGAATCTTAGTCATTTTTTTTTCAGTTATTCTTAAATTAATATTTTATGGGGTCTCTTTTTAGGGTGAAACAGTCAGACATTCTCTCTGGTACATATATATTCATTCAAGGCCGTAGCCAGGATTTTTTTTCGGGGGGGCCATCACATTTCTAGTACAAGGTCATCGAATATGGTATAATAATATGCATACACAACGAAAAAAACATACGCACACGCAATCAAGGGCCTGTTAACACAGGGGCACATGGTGCCTCGGTCCCTGAGTAGCAAAGAGCCCTATAACTGGCCCTGAAAATGCCCTTTTGCCTCTAAAAATGACAAAAGTGGTATCATAAAAAGCAAAATTTTTTTATTTTAGTTTTATATACAGGTATATATATATGTACTTTTGCTGATTCCTGCACAGTACGAATGGTAGGGGTGGAGCCCACAAAAGTGTGCTTACCTCGGGCCTCACACGAAGTTAATCAGACCCTACACAAAAAGACCCTGATTAACTTCATGCGAGACCCGGGGTACACAAAGTTTCGTGAGCCCGCCTCCCCCTCGCATTGTGCATCAATAAACACAGGTACATATATACCTGTTTATGGGAGTAATATATCAGAATTTGCTCTATATGATACCATTTTTAGGGCATAAAAGGCTAAATGGCATTTTCAGGGCGAATTATATGACCCCTGCTATTCAAGTCACATGTCTTTCATGCCCCTGTTTTAATCAGGCCTTGCACATAAATCTTTCGTATATATTTTCCTATACAAATTCACTCAATACCAATCATTTTATTAAAACTTTTATTTATTAAAATTAATTTCCATGATGAATGCAGATGATTTGTTTCTAATAGAAATGTAACACTTAATGTCCAAAGAAAGTCAATTTTATGTTCACTAACAATATCTTTAAAAATGTTTTTTGCCCTTTTTCGTTTTGTTAAAAATGAGGAAAAATAAAGGGGGGGGAGAACTTAGATTTAAATTATCATACATTAATAGTTCAACTGTTAGTCTTAAAAATACTGACGAGTTCTTTTAAAAGATACCCATATTGAATAACTGTCCCCCTCCGGGGGTGGGGACTTCACCCCCAGGGAGAAGCGTTGCTCCTATGTGTCCAAAATTTTTTGCCTACTTGATTATTACTATGATAAATAATTCTCATTGTGTACATTTATAAGAAATTTTGTACTATACCGCCAAGTTAAAACTGAGAAAAATTCAGACAGCAATGCCACCTGTTGGACGATTTTCACAAAAAAGTGTTAGGCACTAATTTATGTCATGGTGCAGCTGCATATAAATATATATGTAATTCTGTGCAGTGCAGTAGTTCCTGAGATACAATTGGAACAAAATATTTGTCACACACAAACAGACATTTTCCAAAAATGGTCAAATCGTGTTCTGAGCTCTTAGACCGTGGGCCATATGCTAAAAATGTCATTTAAAAACAAGTTCGTTTCAACTTTTTGGGGGCAATCTGAAAATTTTGCTAATATATTCTTTTCAAGATAGGTAATGAAAATATCAAATGTTCTGGAAATAAACTTTGCACATAAATTTGTTAAATTGATCCCTATTTGAAGGAACTGAATTTACATTTACGATGCTGGATTACGGTTGAGCGCAATATATTTCTGTTAATATTGTGATTCGATGAACAAATTTTAAATTAATTTGCACACAAGGGCTAAAATCATATTCCTGAAAAAAAGTGCTAAACAAAAGTAAAATATTAATAACTAGGTGATCTGCAGATCAGAAGCCTCAACGTCCAATTTTCATCACTCATTATTCAATAGATCATTGATAATATTTATTTACTCCATATTATATATATCATTATTATCATCAATTTCAATCTTTATCAGTCCACTGCAGGATGAAGGTCTCTTCTAAGTGATTCCAATCTACCCTGTTTTCTGCAATTCTTCTCCATTCTGCTCTTCCAAACTTCACAAATTTATCTCTCCAACGACACATTGGTGTCTTTCTCGGTCTTTTGTTGTATCGCGGTATCCAAAATAGGACTGGTGGTCCATCTATCATCATTACTTCTGGAAAAGTGCCCAGCCCAGCTCCATTTTAACTTACTTCTAGAAATGACATCAGTAACATTGTATTTATCCCTCATCTAATACATGCGTTTCGCTTTCTTTCTCTTCGGCTGAGCCGAATGCATCTCTCTCCCTTTATATATATATATATATATATATATGTGACGACTCGCTACATAAACAGATACATTTCTAATGGGGGCTACCGGCCCCTCTTCAACTTTCCGCTGTCTATACCTATCTCTCTACATATATATATATATATATATATATATATATATATATATTCCTAATAACGGCCTTCTATTAATTACTTATAAATAGAAGGCTATTAGATTATTTGATACATAATCTTGTACCAAACTATGATTTGGTACAAGTATTTAAATCATAAATTCATGTACCAAATTTCATGCAAAAATATTCCCCTGTGTAACCCTGTAAACTAATTATTAATTCTATGTCCACAATTTTCCACAGAAAAACACGCTTTTAAACATTCTAATAACATTTTATAATATTTAATGTAACCATGTTAAAATACATTTTTAATACATACTGTCTATAGACCATAATGGTACGATATTCTTTTGTGTGTCCCTGAAAAGGAGCCACCGTTATTATATACGCCAGTAAAATAGTACACTTAATTAATTATAACTCACTTATATTTCAATCTAATTTGACATCATTTAATGATTACAGAATGTCATTGAAATTCTTTTGTATGGTCCTGTAAATAAAATTAGCTTATACATACCTTTTTTTTTTTTTTTTTTTTTTTTTTGAGAGAGTGATAGAGAGATAATACATGTTTTTAAGTATGATTATAATATATGATAATTCCTCTGAGTGCAGCATAAACGCGTTAAAATGCACTTAGATAAAAATTTCCTCATAAGTTCTAATGTTATGAAATTGTTTTGCTTTCCTCTGTAAAAGGACACTAGTAAAAACATTTCAACTTATTCTATGTTTTTCAAAAATAATTGTTCGAAATTTGACAAAATTTGGATGATTACATGACATTGTCTGAATACTTTTGTAAAGTCCTGTACATTGGTTATGAAGCCTAAGCACACATATTTAATTTCTATGTAAAGCATCAGTTTAAGCTTATCAATAATGTACGCTAATTTCATTTCGTTGAATGCGGAGTAACGAAGCTAAAATTCGCTTAAACGAAATTCACCCCATAGACCGTAATGATAAGAAAAAAATTGTCGTGTCTCTGTACACGATTCATAAATAATCTAGACATAAAAAAATTACCCAGCTCTTTCTATACAGAGCCTGAACACGTATATGAATTTGCAAGTCAATCGGGAGATTTTTGTGGCCGCTATCGTGGTACATACAAATTCTGTCCGTAGGCCGTAATGATAAGAAAAACTTTGGTGTGTTCTTGTACACGAACTACAAATGGAATACACATCTAAAACTATACAGCTAATTTTGTGTGGTTCATAAACATGTGTACCAAATTTCAAGTCAATAGCATGATTTTTGCGGCCGCTATCACGAAATAGACAGACACACAAACAGAACAGAAAATCTTTTTTAATCTCCACATGGAGGCCTCGACTAACGTTTCGCCAATAATTTGAACTACATTTCAAAGTAAAACTTACTCACTGTATAACAATAACACTTTCTGTGGTAATCTATGCTGTTGTCTAAAAGCAGTTTGAACAGTTCATTAATTGGAAGAAGAAAAAAATGGGTAGATATTATTCTTTCATGAATATTTAAAACTTTCCATTGATCAACACACAGTCTCACTTTAGCTCAGCTTATTTGAGAAAAACGCTTTATCTCTGAATGTATCTCATCGCCAAAGTGCAAACAAAAAGTAATTTCTTCTGATATTATATTATCTGTAATAATTCTACTTAAAAATATAGAAAAAAATATTATAACAGAAATCGATCACAATGTTAATAATACGCAGGATAATGATGTCGGGAGAAACTTTACATCTTATTTAAGAAAAATATTACATTAGAAAAATATTTCATTTTTTAATGTATTTAATTCCCGATATGCAAACACTGCGCAATTTTTTTTCTCACATTCTATTAAATGTAAATAATACTTAAAAATACATGAAAAGGAAACGATAGTAGAATTGTATGAAAATGCCAATGAATATTGACTCAAGATAATGTAAACATAAACAAAACATATCAAATGCAAGCGGGGCGCTAGCGCGCGTACTAACATCAGCCGTCATTGGATCGAAATGCCAGAAGAAAATAAATTGCCAGTTTTGATTGGAGAATAAGAAAAGAAATGAGAAGAGAATCTTGCTATCTCTAAAAGTAGGTAAAATGGAAGGACCGCAGAAACGTCAAATTTGTAGAATTTATTTAATCAGTTTTAAAATAATGTGCACATCTTCAGACCAGAACATTGCGAATTTGGAGATAACTGAATATTCTTTTAATTTTAACATTAAATTCAAATTGCCCCTCGATGATTGAAACGGACTTGGAACGATATCTAGCTATGGCCCACGGCCTATCTCAAAACATGTAAATCCATCGAAAACCGGAAATCAAAAATTTTTTTCGAATCCTATACTTTTTTTCTATTGAATACAGAAGAAAGTAAAAAGATTGAATTCATGACGTAGTACAGTCCATTATAGCTTTGACAAGAAGGTGGTTTAAGCGAAAAAATATTGCGAGATTAAGGTTGAATGGGTTTTACGGCGCTCTAGAACTTAAATATAGAAAAGAAAGAACGTAATGGGAAATTTAATTAAATTAATAGGTTTTATTAAATTACTAGCAGGCTCTGCCCGCTTCGCTGGACACTATATTTAAATGATTTCTTTGTAACTGAATATATTTCGATTGGCGACTATTTTCGTCACAGCTTTAGTATGGGACCTCCTTGGCAATATCAAACATTTTTTGAACTTCTCGAATCTGTACAACAAAACTATTATTAAAACAAATATTTTCGAAAATAGTCCAATAGCTGGTGTTAATTCTTCGAATATTCTGGAAACAGTTGAAGCTGTTACTCGTACAGTATAAGTCATTATTCGATGAATGTTCTGGGACAGTCTAAAAAATAGTCACTTGTTCCACAGGAGTAAAGCAAATAACCCACTCGCCAAGTTTGTCTCCAAGACTATGCTTTCTATTAAACATATCTTTGTTTAGTTATTTAAATATTAATTTGAATTAATCAAATATTTCTGCCCGACAGCGTGCAAGTGCAGTCACACACAGCAGCTCATTTATTTGTATGTTCAATTAGCGTAGTGATTGGTATATAAAAAAATAAATAAATAACTAAACATTATCGTGCTACACAACTTTATTGAATCTCTCCCTTGGCGGCTTTTGAATTTTTGTCGCCATATTAGCGATTTTTTTTTTTGTATAATTTCTTGCATAAAAATAGAAAGCGTTTTATCGGACACCTTTTCGTTAATATATAAGAACCCTTCATATTCTGTTTATTTTATTAATGGTTTTTAGGTTTAAAATAGTGCTTAATGAAATAAATTTTCTATTTTTAAAACTTCACTTTTTTTTCTATAAAATTATCTACTCAGATAAAAATAGATCATTTATGTGACTACTATTTCAGTTTATTTTTTTTCGTTTTGTAGTATTTTATAAATTTTACATTTTTCTTGAACTACCTAGATTAAAATTGCTGTTGCTAAATTAAACCTCTTTTATATTTTTCTTGAACTACCTAGATTAAAAAATGCTAAATTAAGCCTCTTGGCGAAAAATGTTCGGTGTACTTCAACGCAACAATTTAAAAAATCTGGAGTGACTCCACTCGACTTTCCGAACATTGAGTAATTAACAGTTTTGTAGATAAAGTAAAGAAAGAGGAGTTGTTAAACAAACAAAAAAGAGAAAACCATAATAGAGTGTTTGAGTATTTTTCTCCATATATTACACGATGTTTTATTGAACGCTACTGAACTTTGAGCCCATAGATCATAATGACAAAGAATTTTTCGCTGTGTCCCTGTAAAAATCTATAAATGCTAGATTCACCAAAATGCTTATAGTTAGTGCAACAGTGATTTATAATACTCATATAAATTTTCAGCTCAATTGAATAAGGCGTTTAGATGCTATCGTACTTTTAAAAATTTGGTCCCATAGGCCATAATGATAAAGAATTTTTCTTTGTGTCCCTGTAAAAAAACTGTAAGTGCTAGATTCACCAAAATCTATACAGTTTGTGCAATTGTGACCTATAATACGTGTACAAAATTTTTACTCAGATTAATAAGGCGTTTAGACGCTATTACACTTTTAAAAATTTGGCCCCATAGGCATAATGATAAAGAATTTTTCTTTGTGTCCATGTAAAAAAACTGTAGGTGATTTGATTCTCCAAAATCTATACAGATTGAGTATTTGTGACCTATAATATGCGTATAAATTTTTTGCTCAATTGAATAAGGCGTTTAGATGCTATCGCACTTTTAAGATTTTGCTCCCATAGGCCATAATGATAAAGAATTTTTCTTTGTGTCCCTGTAAAAAAACTATAAGTGCTAGATTCACCAAAATCTATAGGGTTCGTAGTGACTTACAATATACGTACCAAATTTCAGGTTATTCGAACAAAGCGTTTAGACGCTAGCGTGTTCACTCACAGACATACACACATACACACATACATACACACATACACACACACATACATACATCATTGCAAAAATAGTGAAAACGGACTCATTGGACCTCGAAACGTATAGAAACATCAAAATCTCGAATTCGGTTTTTTGACATGATTACAATACTTTCCTCACTATAGTGTTCGGAAAGTAAAAATTACCCAGGAGGATCTACTATAAATAAAACTGATTTTAGTAGAACACACATTAGCATCGTAAACTATATTAGCACTTTGTAAAAGAATTTTTAAATTAAAAATGACGTCAATTTTTTGAGATGCATAATTTATTTATTTATTTATTTATTTTATTTATTTTTTTTTGTTGTTGTTCACGTTTAGATAAATGTATTTATTTTCCTGTTGAAAAAAATAAATAAATTCGTTTTTTTTTTTTTTTTGGCAACAATTAAATTATGGATAAATTTAAATGGCTAATTTTTTGCTATTATTAGCCATTAGCTTATAAAATTACTATTTTATGCATAAAAATCGCAAAAACAAAATTTTTTTCGGAATAAAAGGTAGACAACTTTTTAAGTTAGGGTATAAGCTATCTCCATAACAAATTTCATCGAAATCCATCGAGCAGTTTTAGCGTGAAACTCAGTCAAATAAACGGACATTCACATTTATAATATATATAAGATTTTTAAATACATTTTTTTTTTTTTTTTTTTTTTTGAAGACAGCAATGTTTGCCTGATACATACTACACGAAATCAGTCTTTCATCATTTATTTCGAGGGGGGGGGGGCTTGGGCCCGTCGGGCCCCCCCCCCCTTGCCTACGGCCTTGTATTCATTTTTTTTTAACATTCAGTTTCAGTACCATTTCATACAGCATAGATGATATTCTAAATATTAAACTATTTAAAATTGCTTTCCACTTGCATGCACTTTTTCTAATATGATTAGTTAAGGTTTTTTCAACTTTTCCGCCACGGGAAAAGCAATAATACATAAGTTTCTTTCTTCAAACTATTTCCTATTGCTCTAGAAGTAGAGCAAAAATGTAAGCCTTGTTGAAAAAAATATTATTAACCCCGAAAAACTATCAAAAATCTGAGAATTCCACGTTTAAAATTTGCGAATATTCCCTTGATGTTCATAATAATAGAAAAAATTATTAAATTAATCCTGCCTTCAGTAGAAACAGCTTCCCAAAGCAGCATAGATCCACCTTTAAAATGCCAGACTCTGCATTTTAAATATCTGCCTTTAAAAAAATCTGCTCTGTCTTTCGCTATCTTCAGATCGTGCCAGTAACTGTTAAAACCATTTGGTTAATCCAGAATAAAATGTTTTACATCCGAAAATGCAACATTTTACCATTTAATATTGTCTTTATTCAACTTCAACACAGACGTTCTTTCCCCCATTATTATTAATTATTTTAAACATGCATAAATGTGGACCCCAACCTTTCGTTAAAAATTACGAGCAAATTCAGCAGCACTCATTGTGAGTAGAAGAGTAAGAGGAATTATGAGTCTTCGATCTCTCTCCTATCGAACCAGCAGTTCAACGTTTGATCACATTTCCTTCAGCAATTTTAGATCTTCGAATTTCATTAGAAATTCGGTGAATTGAAATTATCCTTCCACTTAAAAAACACATTTATCATACTTCACTACATGAACGTTCTTTTTTCCGAGGAATTATCAATAATGTCCGTCCAAGAAAAATTCAAGGCTTACATATGAATTAATCTAGCCCAGTAGTTAACAAATTCGCATGCCAACTGTAATTTATCCGCTAGTAAGTTAAATAAAACGATAAAATCTTGATTGTCCCTATAATTATGAACATCTAAAAACGTGGAGAAAAAAATGTTTTGCATTATTTTTTATTAATTTTGTTTCATATTAAAAAAAATTATAGCAGTTTTGGTGTTTGAATACTAGGTATATTAAATGCACTTAGTATAATCTTGTTCCCAATTATTTTTACATTAGTTATTTCGAAACATAAAGTGTCCTTATAAATATGAGGAGTGTAGTTCATTAATAAACTTCATTGAGATCCTTATGTGGTCTGTATTTACATCAAAATTCGGAATACTCTTTTTACAATTTAAATTTTCAAGTGGTCTGCACTTGAAATCAAAATGGCGGAGCAACTTGGTTAACAAACTCATCTATGATGTTTATAAGATAAGTTAAGACACTGTTCAAATTTGGTTCCATTTGAAGTATTATTTCGGAAGTTATCATGGTTTTAAATTTTCAAGTGGTAGCCTGATTTTAAGTGGTCCTGCTTAACTTAAGATATCCGCCACTTTATTAAGAACTAGCCGCCCTCGGCGACCAGCTGGTTCGCGATCCTTGAAAAGTCCGACTTTACGAAACTCCCGCTGGCGCCTTTTTCCCGTTTCACGTCTCACAACAACTTATTGACATATAGTGAAAATAGCTTTACTGAAAAATTTAATTGCAGTAAATTCCCGCTCGGTCGCGCCTGCGGCGCTCTTTTTCCAGTTTCAATATCTGAAACAGCCTGTTCCCTCACCGTGTTACGATCTTTCAAAATTCTGACTTTAGCAAAGTCCATCTCGGTGGCGGCTGCGGCGCCTTAGAACTTACAACAGCTTCCACGCTCATACCGCAAATAGATTTTAAAATTTTAACTGTCGCAAATTTTCACTCTGTGGAGACTAAGGCGCCGCTTTACCTTTCATGATTTGAAATGACCTGTTCGCTCACTATATAAAGGACCTTGAAAATTCTGATCGTGGCAAATCCGCAACCCGGTGGGGCCTACGGTCTTCCAATCTTCTCCCTATATGTAATTTACTGATAATCAGAATTGGAGATATTGAATTATTAAAATGTCAAAGCGCCCTCTGGCGACAGAGATTTGCAATATGTACTCCTCAATTTCAGTTAAAATACTTTTATAATGATATTTTACCTATGAAATTATGTTAATTAGAAGCTGAGATACAAAGGTAATATAAGCATTGTTATAACAAAATTTGTGTCTGATTTTTTCCTGGTTTTTCTTTGAAACTTGCGTGTTAAAAATCCTTAATACGAAATGTGAACGGAGTATCGGAATTCGAAAGCCTGCATCATAATTAGAATTGGAGATATTGTAATAAAGGTGTTCTGGATTGTTTTTGTGGTTTTCTCTGAAACTCCCATACGGAATTTAACGGCTTATATCAGTTTAAAAGTCCGTAATATTTCAAAAGATGTGTTATAAGTAATAAGCATAGTTAGAATTCTAGATATTGAATTATTAAAATATCAAAGCGGCCTCTGGCGACAGAGATTTGCAAGATATACTCATCAATTCTAATTCTAATAACTTTTTAAATGATATATTACTTATGAAGTTATGTTAATTAGAAGCTGAGATACAAAGCTAATATAGCCATTTTTATAAAAAGATTTGTGTACGATTTATCCATGGTTTTCTCCGAAACTTGCATAATTCCGGGCTATGTAACATTAAAAATCCTTAGGACGATATGTGAGCAGAAATTGGAATTCGAAACTCTGCAAAATATTAAAGAATAAAGGTGTTCTGGGTATTCCGTTGTTTTCTCCGAAACTCACGTTCCTTTTCTACATCTTTGCCCTTCGCTCTCCCCCCCCCTTTTCCGTCGCTATTAATAATTTTACACTCGAAAATATCCGCAATTGATTTACCTTGCCTTAAAATCTAAATATACCAACCAATTTCAAACGCTGTAACTCTTTTTTTTTTTTGCCCCTTTCCCCCCTCCATCAAGCCCTTCCTAATAATTGTACTCTTTCAAAAATATTCACAATCGAACATTAAAACCAAATACTACGAAATTTCAACGGCATATCTCAATTTAAAATACTACTGCAAAATATAAAAGAAAACTTAAACTTTTTCCAATAAATATGTAATTTTTTTGTTTATTCATATATTTTCATGAAAATTGAACAGTAGCTTTATAATATGCTGTCTAAGCCGAATATTCATTTAAATGTAAGGTAAATGAAAATTTGAAAAAGTTTGAAAATTGCAATCCTCCCCCCCCCCCACTATAAAACAGGTGATATCTTAATTGATTACAACCAACGAGATATATAAATTAGAGTGCTGATTCAATGGATGAAGGATTAGCTTTCCGTGGTTCAGGATGAATCACGTGACATGCTCCAATAGGTTGCTGAGTTTGGACCTTTATCGCTATTTTGGCATTTAAAATATCAGTTCGACAAATTATCCTTATTATTAGTTAACATGACAGTTCTATGACCGAAATAAATTGTTTTTAAAATAATTTTACACATATTTCACATTTTAATAAACAATAAAATACCTTTTTTTTTCATCGTTTCTCAACAAAGTTTAAAAGTGTTTATGAAAGAAAATTTAAACTTTTAAAGAGCTAAATTTAACAACAAATAATAATTTTTCAACTATTTTTAAGTATTTTGTTGGTTAAAGTTCAACTACACGAAATAAAAAAGAAGTAAAATCAAAATCAAAATGATTTAGAACAAAAGAATATTAAACTACGTAAGTAAACAAAAACATTGGCTTTATGACTTACGCGAAGAACAATCTCCACTCCAAACCGTTGCTATAGAAATTTACTGAAAATATGCTGTTATCAAGGGAACCACCGAATACGCAGGTGCAAGGAGAGCATGTCACATGACTCATCTTGGACCTTCTCAAGGGTTACCATTTATCACTCTACTTTTAGTACAGTCAAATTAGACCAAAAAACACCAAATAAGGGAAAAAATTTATAAAGTTTTGAAACTTTGGAATAACATTCCTGGGGGCTCTAGTAATGCAAAACAAAAAATTCCCCCTTCCTGGGGGGGGGGAGCTTCCCCCCATTCCCCCTTTTCCCCACTATACCATATAGCTCTTTCATATTAGGAAAAGCAGATATAATAATTTATAAACGCTTGAAGTTTTAGGATAACATTCATGAAAAGTCTAGTAATGGACAAGAAAGAAAAATTTTTCTCCCTGTGTGTATGCTACCCCCCCCCCCTTTCCCCCCAAAATTGTTTAGCTCCTTCAATCATTTATTTATTTATTTATTTTGAATGAGGGACTATAAAAGGATTATATTATAAAAATAAATATAAAGTTATAAAATTTTGAATTAATACTCTTGAAAATTCCCCCCCCCCCCCAAAAAAAAAAAAAAAAAAAAAAAAAAAAAACAGTGTAAGCTCTTTCAGATTTGAAAAAAAAATATATATATACAGAGGAAAGAATTTATAAATAACATTTGAAACATCGAGACAACACTCATGAATAGACTATTATTAAAAAAAAAGACATCCCCCTTCCCTGAATAAGCACCCCCCCTTTTCTCCCCAAAACATACAGTTCCTGTAAATTATGAAAAATAGGAGACTCTAAAGGATTAAAGGAATTTATCACAGAGGTATATATTTATCAATACAAAAAACCCTTAACGGGTTAAAAGTTTGTGACGCAGCACTGCACTTTATGGCTATAAGAATTAGAAATACGGGTCTTAAAAATAATGATATCAAATTTTCAGTGACGCTTTGCTATTAATTAAAAAAATACAGAGATTTTCTTATTTGAATTTGTTTTTTTCTTCTATTTATTTTTACAGTGTAAACGTTATTTTCAACATAAAATAATATATAACATTTACTTACCGATACCTTTTCATTCACATCTCTTATAATATCAAAATATGTGTTTTAAAAGAAATGATATGAAATTCCAGCAACGCAGTGATGTTACACTAAATGATTTGTTTTTAAATTCCACTGCAATTATTTTGTTTTACATATTAAAGTATATTTGCACATTGAAACATTGCTTTTAATTTTCAAATACGCAGTCAAATATATCACTTTCATTAAGTTTATATTATGTACTGAAATGTATTTATTTCAATGAATTATTTTATCTTTTGCGTTCCGCCATCCAAAACTACAACTAAAATTTCGCAATTTTTTTTTTCAGCACACTATCTATTTGCATGCTTTTTCAATTAATTTGAGTAGTGTAAAAAGGGGGGTTCTGCTGCAGGGTGGAGGGACGGAGGGACGATGAGAGTCAGGGTGGAGGCGCGCCACCACCCTAGACCCACCGTCCCTCCACCCCGCTGCAGAACACCCCCTTTTTACACTACTTAGTCATCATCTTGGACGAGGGGGTGTTGCCACCTGAAGAATAGAAACTGTGTGTTGCCACCGGAAGAATAGAAACTTTGGGTATCATCTTGGATGAGGTTTGGTGCTGCCATCTATCGGGGAGAAGGGGGAATTTTGAGGAGTTAGATTTATTTTCCTAAATTTCGGGACTAAGTATTTTTTTTTCATAATTTTGGGGACTTCAAAATTTTTTCGAAGTTAGATTTATTTTCTTAAATTTTGGACTTAGTAATTTTTTCGAATTTTTTTGCAGGGGGATTAGATAACGTCACGATCTTTTGGGACTTTAATATTTAGGTGTTGCCACCGGAAGAATAGAAACTTTTGAAGAGTTGTCATTCGCGGATTATAAATTGATTACAGAATTAAATAGAAATTTCCCTATGTATTTCAGTGAATTTGACAAAATAAAACAAAGGGTTGGTGAGTACTATATAATTAAAAACAGGGTATAGACATTAAAATTTAGATGTTGCCATTGGAAGAGTATAAATAATTTCCGGTGGGACTTAACATTTTCGACTGAATGAAACAATGAATGACTGAAGTTAATTAACATCAGTAACAATTTATGAGTATTTTAGAAACTTAGTATTTTTAGAGATTAAAAATATATTGTGTTAAGATAATAAATAAGGAATTTAAATAGGAGTTCATACTTTTAGTGACATCATTACAAATTTATATTACGAAATTTTTACAGAATTAAATAGAAATTATCGTATTTTGAGGATAAGTGTCATCAGTGGATTAACACACAGATTTAAAAACAAAACAATAATAAATAATTTAAAACACATATTTTTCAATAATGAATGTCATACAATTATATGTATAATTAATTATTTTAAAACAAAAACGATACGCATAAATTTAAAAACAATAATATATAATTTAAAACACTATTTTTTTAATAATGAATATCATGTAATTATACGTATAATTAGTTATTTTAAAACAAAAAAGACATTATAAGCAATAAAGTTGTTTAAACTAAACTTTATACACATCATGACTTTATGTTAACACTAAATAAGTTTCACTTTTAAAATTTCTTTAAACTGTAACTTATAAATACTATTAATACAATCATAGGCGTAGCGTGAACGAAAATTTTGGGGGGGCACACATATATGAAAAACCAACCAAAAATTTTCCTCTATGCTATAAGTATGGAAATATTAGATATTTATGAAAAATTTAGATCTCAATTCTTAAACAATTTTTAAGGTATGAGAAATCCAAAAATCATAAATTGATGTGGTGAAAAATTATTCTTGTTACTTTACTGATCGAGATAAATTTTAAACAATTTAGAAAATTACTCTTTTCGGGCAGCACAGATACAAACTATAGCAAATTCCAACACTAAACAGTTTATTTTTCAGAAAGCAAACGTACTATCCATTTTCTTGAATAAGGCTATAAATAATGAAGAAATTGGAGTTGAAACCAAAAGTGTATGTTTAATTTCATAAATCTGATTCTGCTACTTAACCTATATATTCCAAGAAAAATTACACAATTCAAAAATGCAGCATTTAAATATATATATATATATATATATAAAGATGACGATAAATCATTGATTAGCCTACAATAATGCTGATACAACTGCCTCTTAGATCGATAAGTTATGGAATAGAGAAGAGATGTGACGTTTTTCGTGCACATTAGGGTACTTCATATACATTTTTTAATTACATAAACTTTTTTTTTTTTTTTTTTTTTCACGGTGTGTGATAAGACAATTTTTTAATTGACTTTATCATATATCCTTGTCTAAAAATTTTTTATGTTCTGAAAGATTGAGGGGGCACGTGCCCCCTCGTGCCCCCCTGACGCTACGCCTATGAATACAATTGTTAAAATTGAACGCTGAAACAAAGGTAGATGAATTTAACGAATGGTATAGACTTTGATCTTAATATCTGCGCATTACCATTCGCAGATTATAAATTTATTACAGAATAAATAGAAATTTGCCTATGTATTTCATGGAAGTTGACAAAATAAAACAAAGGGTTCGTGAGTATTATATAATTAAAAACATTCAATGTGAATGGTATAGACTTCGATATTAAAATTTGGGTGTTACCATTGGAAGAGTATAAATAATTTATATGTTATAAATTAAACTGAATACAATAAAAATTATTTAAATTAAACTAAATATAATAAAAATTATATAAATTAAACTTTATATTCTCACTAAATAAGTTTCACACTTATTTAAACTCTAACTTACAATCGTTAAAAATTGAACACATGCACTTTAAAAAATGACTATCATATAAATTTAAAAAAAATTACTATCATATAATAATATTAATTAAAAAAATGCATACAAAGATATATAGTAAAGTTATAAATTTTAAAAAAATACTGTCATATGATAATATTAATTAAAAAAAAAAAAAATTAGTATTATATAATAATATAAATTAAAAAAAATTACTTTCATATAATAATATAAATTTAAAAAATTACTTTCATATAATAATATTAATTAAAAAAATGCATACAAAAATATACAGTAAAGTTATAAAATAAATAAATAAATAAAAAATAAAATAAATAAAAATAAAAATAAAATAAAAATGACTATCCTATAATAATATTAATTTAAAAATACATACAATGTTTAAAATCAACAATTAAATTTTATATACATTATAATTAACTAAACTTTATGCTGTTACTATTAAATAAATTTATCCTAACACGAAAACTTTACATAAATTTTATAAGCAAAAAAGCTATAAGTACATGAATATGTTATTTAAATTAAACATTATATTGGTACTACACAAATAGTATTTAACATTT
Source organism: Salticus scenicus (assembly GCA_963930645.1). Classification (NCBI taxonomy): domain Eukaryota; kingdom Metazoa; phylum Arthropoda; class Arachnida; order Araneae; family Salticidae; genus Salticus; species Salticus scenicus. Next base: position 280,937,085 of record OZ005652.1, on the reverse strand, counting down.
ATTCGAGTTTAACGCTGTAATATAATTTAAACTATCTTAGTTGATTTAAATGAAACAGGTAAATACTTTTAAACTTGAACTAATAAAAATAAGTTCTTTTTATAAAATAATTGATATAAACTATAATAATAAAAAGGATTAGTTATATTTAAAAACTATCAGTTACTAAAAGTTATTTTATATTAAACATTTCGAAATAAATTGCATAAAAATTCAATGCATCATTTTAAATGAAAATAAACAGTTTCCTTAAAAAACAGATAATACGGAATATTCCATGAGTCAGTTATCACCTGCAACGGAAAACCCCTACAGCTGATGAATCATATGTTATATACGCTGGCGAGCCATGCCTATTAGTAATCCACACTATCTCATATAAAGATTCAGTTAAAATCATTAAAGCAATACAGCGAATAATTTGGAAAATGCAATAATTTTTTCACAAAGCATATCATACAATGAGTTTATACGATTATCACCTATCTATCACTTAAACGGTATTGAAATAAATAAATACATATAAAAGTAAGTTATAGTTAAACAATAAAAATTCGTTTGTGAAAGGAGTTTTATATATTGCAAAAATTAGTTTTACTCAAATAATTTCTAAACATACACAAGTTAAATGGAAACTTTTCTAGGTTTCATTTAAGCAATAATTTTCCATGTGTGAAAGTAGTTTTATTTATGCAAAATTTAGTTTTATATAAACAAAAAAATTTATAGTGTAACAATAAAAATAGTTTATAGTATAACAATAAAAAATTCCTTATAAGTAAATACCAATAAAAAATATTTTTTAAATTAATTTCTCTCTCTTCAATAAAACAATAAAAATTTCTTATATAACTTTCGTAAAGTTTTAATAAAATTTCTATTATAAACAAATTTTTTATGATATAAACAAATAATTTTATTAGAATATACATATTAAGTTTATTAAATTATCAAATAGTAATAATAAATTATGAAACTTACTTAAAATTGATGAAATTTCCCTTGGCGAAATGCAACCTTCATTCACACACAAATGCGAGAAACTGTTTATCGCCACACGTTGACTCATACAGATAAGAATGTTGATTCATGCTTATCTTAGTAGAATGTTGTTAGAGTTCTGTGTTTTCAGAGTAATATAAAATAGTTTATAGAGATCATTTATTTAATATCAGTTGTAAACTACATTTAAATAATGCAGTAAGAGTTGAACTCTGCAATTAACCTATTAAAATATTGAAATTTTTTTAAATTTTTTTATTTAATTTTACTTTTTTTAATTATGCTAAGAAAATAATGAGATCAAAACAGAATTATTTTACGATAAGACATCCTTTTTCATTCAATAAAATGTAACTATAATTTTTAATGAAAGGTTTTAAAATCACTTAATAGGATAAAATTAAAAACAGAAATCTTATTATTTTTTCTAGTTATAAAACTAAGTAATAAACTATCTATAAATAATCATATAGCAAGCGAGATTTTTGTATAATAACTATATATTATTTTAATATATACATTACATCGCAGGGTAAAATTTTCAACTTATTTATACGGATTGAAGTAATAAAACTTAATCATTTGCATAACCGCTAAATTTTATAAGTTGGATATATGATTTAAAATACTAAACAATAATCCTTGTGAGAGAATTGGGATAACACTTTCACAGAAAGAAATTGTCCTTTACAATAAGATTTGCTTAGAATGTCTAAGTGAAAATAACTTACCGTGAGGTCAGTGAGTCATGCAAATGTATTCGAATTTATTGTTTTTAGTTAATGAAACTTCTAATGAGAGAATTATTTGTTACTAGCATATAAATGTACATTTTTATATTATTCCTGTATATATAAAATTTTAAATAATTCATTAAGTGTTAAACTTTGCATTTAATCGATTAAATAAAGTTTTCCTAAAATATAAGTGTAATTTTTTAATGAATCGTTTTGAAATCACTTTAACTTTATAAGAAAAAACTAAAAAGAGGTTTTTAAATTACTTAATAGGATAAAATTAAAAATCTTATTGTTTTTAGCAATTATTTTATCTAGTTATAAACTATATATTATTTTAATATACGCCTTATAGTTAAGTCAGTTTTAGAGAAAACCAAGAAAAAATCCCAACGCGCAGGTTGATGAGTTGGAATATTCTATTATACTTAAAGAATCCAGGTACGGAAAAACCGAAATACAATACGCGGAAAAACAGACGGGATTTTCGGTTAAAACTTCAAAGCAGTGGACGGTAAACATAACACACCGTGAAACAACCTACTCCCACGACAGCCAAACTAAGAATGAAGGGAAACGTTGAGTTGTAACACCTTATCTACTAGAGATAAGGGGGAATTCCCCATGACTCACCCCTCGTTCGTTCATGTACAACATCTTACGAGAAACTTCGTGAAGGATGACTCATCGGTGACGAGTTTGAATAATATGCATAACCGCTAAATTGTATAAATGAGAATCTTTTAATGTGAGTATTATAGTAATGATAAATTTATTTTATAATCGATAACTCATCAGCTTCACACCTTATATAAAACAATGGTATATTCAAAAGTGTTACCAAATTTTACTACACAATAAACATTCACATATGGATATTCCTAAGGTTTAAGACTATGCGAGGATCCTATAAGCGAAATGCCTGTGAGTCTTTCTAAGGAATCCTAATCTGTATTTAAGCAGGTTTTAGAGAAAACCAAGAAATACTCCAGTCGACTAGGTTGATGAAATGGATTCGAATCCAACACTTCCCCTTTTACCATAGAATCGTTCACTAATCACAAGGTTAATGAGTCATGCAGTTGTATTAAAACTTATTGATTACATGTCTAAACTTATACCATTAAATATTTAACTGTTGGTTCTATAAGTGGATTGCTCTGTGTGTGAGTCTTTGTAACTTATAGTTAAGCGAGTTTTAGTGAAAACCAAGAAAAACTACAAACGGGTAGATTGTTAAGTGGAATTCGAACCTAACATTAAACATAGAATCGTTTGTTCTTCTAAAATCCTTGTAACAACATGTTTATGGACTTTATAAGAAAATGCTTAATATGGTTTGCATGCGTTAGCTATATTAAACACTTAATTTTTAACATACATTAAGGTTAGTGGATGAGTGACAGGTAATTCATTTAAAACAAAAATATAATAACGGTCGATTGAAACAAAGGGTTTGCATTTTTAGAGAAAACCAAGAAAAAATCCCAACGGTAGGTTGATGAGTTGGAATATTCTATTATACTTAAAGAATCCAGGTACGGAAAAACTGAAATACAATACGCGGAAAAACAGGCGAGATTTTCGGCTAAAACTTCAAAGCAGTGCACGGTAAACATAACACACCGTAAAACAACCTACTCACACGACGGCCAAACTAAGAATGAAGGGAAACGTTGAGTTGTAACACCTTATCTACTAGAGATAAGGGGGAATTCCCGGAAAAGCTGAGTCACCCCCCGTGGATCTTACGAGAAAGTTCGTGAAGGATGACTCATCAGTGACGAGTTTGAATAATTTGCATAACCGCTAAATGGTATAAGCGAGAATCTTTTAATGTGAGTATTATAGTAATGATAAATTTATTTCATAATCGATAACTCATCAGGTTCACAATATTCACATATGGATATTCATAAGGTTTAAGATCGATTAAATAAACGAGAATCCTATAATCGAAATGCACGAGAGTCTTTCTAAGAAATCCTATTGCATATTTAAGCAGGTTTTAGAGAAAACCAAGAAATACTCCAATCGACTAGGTTGATGAAATGGATTCGAACCCAACACTTCCCCTTTTACCATAGAATCGTTCACTAATCACAAGGTTAATGACTCATGCAGTTGTATTGAAACTTATTGATTACAAGTCTAAACTTATACCATTAAATATTTAACTGTTGGTTCTATAAGTGGATTGCTCTGTGTGCGAGTCTTTGTAACTTATAGTTAAGCGAGTTTTAGTGAAAACCAAGGAAAACTACAAACGGGTTGATTGTTAAGTTGAATTCAAACCTAGCATTAAACATAGAATCGTTTGATCTTCTAAAATACTTGTAACAACATGTTTATGAACTTTATAAGAAAATGCTTAATAGGGTTTTCATGCGTTAGCTATATTAAACACTTAATTTTTAACATACATTAAGGTTAGTGGATGAGTGTCAGGTAATTCATTTAAAACAAAACTATAATAAGGGTTGATTGAAACAAAGGGTTTGTAGGTTATAATTATAGGATAAAACGTTATGTGTTTCGAAAACCCTTCATCAAGATTGCAACAACCGTTTCGAATGATACTCTCCCTTCATCAGATAGACTTAAACTTTTATTTTATCAGAATGAAAGAAAACTATAGACGATTTACACTTATTGAAATCCCAACTTATAAATAATTCGACTTTCACTAAAAATGCAAGTCGCATATACACTTTGAAACAATCAATAAATTTTATATTATCACAATGCATTAAATAAGTTTCCCATTTAACATTCAAGATGAATTTATTTTTACATTAATTAAGAATTGAACACATATTAATTTTTAAAATGACTATTTTTTAAAAAGTTTTGAAACAGCTAATAAATTTTATAAGCTTTTACAATTAAATAAATTTAGCATATTATGAAAGTTTTACATCACTCGGTAAAATTTTATATAAGCAATAAAAGTGATACACATTATAATTATAAACTCATAAAATAAATTTCACACTTAACATTTAAACTCTAACCAATCAATCTTAAAGTAATTTTTTATCTTTTGTACATAATCATAAACCTTTCGTTTCTATTGTAAAGTGAAGTATGACTCATGCTTTAATTAAAATCTCTAATCAAAATTATAAGAAAGTAAAGTTTAGGAAATACCTATGTATTATAGGTAAATTAATACAGTATAAATATTCATGTTTTTCAGTTAAGTAAAAAAGTTATATAATTAATTTTACAGACTACTTAAATAATGTATAATTAAGTTTCAGAATTATTATTATTATTATTTTTTTTTTTTCTTCTATAGTATGTATATATAAATTTTTAGTTAGAAAGATTTATTAAAATACAATAATCAAAGTTTTGTACGATATTAATTTACATTGCATCTAAAACTTTAAATATATAGAAACAATTGTACATTTGGTTTTGTCTGAAGCATATATATAAATAATAAAATCTTATTCAGTTTAGTTTTTAAAACACTATAAAGATTTCAGACACACATATTTTTATCTTGTTTAAATAAAATTTTTAAAATGAAACAATATTAATGTTATAAAATAATACACTCAACATGACTCACGGAGTGTGCTATTCCATCAAATTATTCCGCATACGTGTAATAACATGTCTGACTTAACTATATACTGAATTACCATTATTTCAGAAAAAGTTGGGACTTACCTTAAAACACATCCTACACCCTTGGCAGACTTGAAGAAAATGAGGCATTCTTATCAGAGACGCCAGGTCACGAGGTTAGTGACGTCACGAATGATGTGATTGGCTACGCTCAGTCACGTGATCATGACGTCATCCTCTCATCAATGACGTCACCGATTGCTTATCTGCTACCACAACGCGCGGAAATGTCCAGTACGCAGTGAAAAATATTCAAAGTCTACGGGACATTACTCGAAACGATTCCATTGTCTTATACCGTAAATTGAAATATAACACGCGGAAAAAAGATCGACATATACCGGAGAAACTATGCATACTGCCCGATGAAACTAAGCCGCACAGCTAAGTAGATGCTACCAGGATGAGAGTCAAAATCCAACTGAATTCAAACAATATGACAAGGTCTATAAATCTCCCGTGTTGATTAGATGGTTTTGATGAATGGGTTTTCCCCCACACTTAAGCAGAATGGAGAAGTCATAGGTTTTTCCTCACCTATCTCTTAATTAAGTTTCTTAATTAAAATTATGCAAATTATATGTAAGTCTTTCAAATATCTCTTAATTACGTTTTCTAATTAAAATTATGTAAATTTTATGTAAATCTTTCATGTTTATCATATGCCCTCCTAGTTAAAGATTTAATAAACCTATCTTTTATACAACATAAATAAATTTAATAAGTATAATCTGTTTAATGACTCATCAAACGATGACTCATCATAAACATGTCTGAACATGAATCTAGTTGAACACTAACATTTTATAGTATATGATTTTGTATTATTGCTTTTTATATTATTCAAACCAAAAGTTATTTTTATTATTATTGTTTACTTATGAGAAACTTAATTTTTCATCAAGTAGTGTTGTTTACTTAATTTCCAACAACGTATATTTTGTGATCCATATAGTAATTATCGCTTATTCAGTAAAATATTAGTGTTCAACTAGATTCATGTTCAGGCATGTTTATGATGAGTCATCGTTTGATGAGTCATCGTTTGATGAGTCATTAAACAGATTATACTTATTAAATTTATTTATGTTGTATAAAAGATAGGTTTATTAAATCTTTAACTAGGAGGGCATATGATAAACATGAAAGATTTACATAAAATTTACATAATTTTAATTAGAAAACGTAATTAAGAGATATTTGAAAGACTTACATATAATTTGCATAATTTTAATTAAGAAACTTAATTAAGAGATAGGTGAGGAAAAACCTATGACTTCTCCATTCTGCTTAAGTGTGGGGGAAAACCCATTCATCAAAACCATCTAATCAACACGGGAGATTTATAGACCTTGTCATATTGTTTGAATTCAGTTGGATTTTGACTCTCATCCTGGTAGCATCTACTTAGCTGTGCGGCTTAGTTTCATCGGGCAGTATGCATAGTTTCTCCGGTATATGTCGATCTTTTTTCCGCGTGTTATATTTCAATTTACCGTATAAGACAATGGAATCGTTTCGAGTAATGTCCCGTAGACTTTGAATATTTTTCACTGCGTACTGGACATTTCCGCGCGTTGTGGTAGCAGATAAGCAATCGGTGACGTCATTGATGAGAGGATGACGTCATGATCACGTGACTGAGCGTAGCCAATCACATCATTCGTGACGTCACTAACCTCGTGACCTGGCGTCTCTGATAAGAATGCCTCATTTTCTTCAAGTCTGCCAAGGGTGTAGGATGTGTTTTAAGGTAAGTCCCAACTTTTTCTGAAATAATGGTAATTCAGTATATAGTTAAGTCAGACATGTTATTACACGTATGCGGAATAATTTGATGGAATAGCACACTCCGTGAGTCATGTTGAGTGTATTATTTTATAACATTAATATTGTTTCATTTTAAAAATTTTATTTAAACAAGATAAAAATATGTGTGTCTGAAATCTTTATAGTGTTTTAAAAACTAAACTGAATAAGATTTTATTATTTATATATATGCTTCAGACAAAACCAAATGTACAATTGTTTCTATATATTTAAAGTTTTAGATGCAATGTAAATTAATATCGTACAAAACTTTGATTATTGTATTTTAATAAAAACTTTCTAACTAAAAATTTATATATACATACTATAGAAGAAAAAAAAAAAAATAATAATAATAATTCTGAAACTTAATTATACATTATTTAAGTAGTCTGTAAAATTAATTATATAACTTTTTTACTTAACTGAAAAACATGAATATTTATACTGTATTAATTTACCTATAATACATAGGTATTTCCTAAACTTTACTTTCTTATAATTTTGATTAGAGATTTTAATTAAAGCATGAGTCATACTTCACTTTACAATAGAAACGAAAGGTTTATGATTATGTACAAAAGATAAAAAATTACTTTAAGATTGATTGGTTAGAGTTTAAATGTTAAGTGTGAAATTTATTTTATGAGTTTATAATTATAATGTGTATCACTTTTATTGCTTATATAAAATTTTACCGAGTGATGTAAAACTTTCATAATATGCTAAATTTATTTAATTGTAAAAGCTTATAAAATTTATTAGCTGTTTCAAAACTTTTTAAAAAATAGTCATTTTAAAAATTAATATGTGTTCAATTCTTAATTAATGTAAAAATAAATTCATCTTGAATGTTAAATGGGAAACTTATTTAATGCATTGTGATAATATAAAATTTATTGATTGTTTCAAAGTGTATATGCGACTTGCATTTTTAGTGAAAGTCGAATTATTTATAAGTTGGGATTTCAATAAGTGTAAATCGTCTATAGTTTTCTTTCATTCTGATAAAATAAAAGTTTAAGTCTATCTGATGAAGGGAGAGTATCATTCGAAACGGTTGTTGCAATCTTGATGAAGGGTTTTCGAAACACATAACGTTTTATCCTATAATTATAACCTACAAACCCTTTGTTTCAATCAACCCTTATTATAGTTTTGTTTTAAATGAATTACCTGACACTCATCCACTAACCTTAATGTATGTTAAAAATTAAGTGTTTAATATAGCTAACGCATGAAAACCCTATTAAGCATTTTCTTATAAAGTTCATAAACATGTTGTTACAAGTATTTTAGAAGATCAAACGATTCTATGTTTAATGCTAGGTTTGAATTCAACTTAACAATCAACCCGTTTGTAGTTTTCCTTGGTTTTCACTAAAACTCGCTTAACTATAAGTTACAAAGACTCGCACACAGAGCAATCCACTTATAGAACCAACAGTTAAATATTTAATGGTATAAGTTTAGACTTGTAATCAATAAGTTTCAATACAACTGCATGAGTCATTAACCTTGTGATTAGTGAACGATTCTATGGTAAAAGGGGAAGTGTTGGGTTCGAATCCATTTCATCAACCTAGTCGATTGGAGTATTTCTTGGTTTTCTCTAAAACCTGCATAAATATGCAATAGGATTTCTTAGAAAGACTCTCGTGCATTTCGATTATAGGATTCTCGTTAATTTAATCGATCTTAAACCTTATGAATATCCATATGTGAATATTGTGAACCTGATGAGTTATCGATTATGAAATAAATTTATCATTACTATAATACTCACATTAAAAGATTCTCGCTTATACCATTTAGCGGTTATGCAAATTATTCAAACTCGTCACTGATGAGTCATCCTTCACGAACTTTCTCGTAAGATCCACGGGGGGTGACTCAGCTTTTCCGGGAATTCCCCCTTATCTCTAGTAGATAAGGTGTTACAACTCAACGTTTCCCTTCATTCTTAGTTTGGCCGTCGTGTGAGTAGGTTGTTTTACGGTGTGTTATGTTTACCGTGCACTGCTTTGAAGTTTTAGCCGAAAATCTCGCCTGTTTTTCCGCGTATTGTATTTCAGTTTTTCCGTACCTGGATTCTTTAAGTATAATAGAATATTCCAACTCATCAACCTACCGTTGGGATTTTTTCTTGGTTTTCTCTAAAAATGCAAACCCTTTGTTTCAATCGACCGTTATTATATTTTTGTTTTAAATGAATTACCTGTCACTCATCCACTAACCTTAATGTATGTTAAAAATTAAGTGTTTAATATAGCTAACGCATGCAAACCATATTAAGCATTTTCTTATAAAGTCCATAAACATGTTGTTACAAGGATTTTAGAAGAACAAACGATTCTATGTTTAATGTTAGGTTCGAATTCCACTTAACAATCTACCCGTTTGTAGTTTTTCTTGGTTTTCACTAAAACTCGCTTAACTATAAGTTACAAAGACTCACACACAGAGCAATCCACTTATAGAACCAACAGTTAAATATTTAATGGTATAAGTTTAGACATGTAATCAATAAGTTTTAATACAACTGCATGACTCATTAACCTTGTGATTAGTGAACGATTCTATGGTAAAAGGGGAAGTGTTGGATTCGAATCCATTTCATCAACCTAGTCGACTGGAGTATTTCTTGGTTTTCTCTAAAACCTGCTTAAATACAGATTAGGATTCCTTAGAAAGACTCACAGGCATTTCGCTTATAGGATCCTCGCATAGTCTTAAACCTTAGGAATATCCATATGTGAATGTTTATTGTGTAGTAAAATTTGGTAACACTTTTGAATATACCATTGTTTTATATAAGGTGTGAAGCTGATGAGTTATCGATTATAAAATAAATTTATCATTACTATAATACTCACATTAAAAGATTCTCATTTATACAATTTAGCGGTTATGCATATTATTCAAACTCGTCACCGATGAGTCATCCTTCACGAAGTTTCTCGTAAGATGTTGTACATGAACGAACGAGGGGTGAGTCATGGGGAATTCCCCCTTATCTCTAGTAGATAAGGTGTTACAACTCAACGTTTCCCTTCATTCTTAGTTTGGCTGTCGTGGGAGTAGGTTGTTTCACGGTGTGTTATGTTTACCGTCCACTGCTTTGAAGTTTTAACCGAAAATCCCGTCTGTTTTTCCGCGTATTGTATTTCGGTTTTTCCGTACCTGGATTCTTTAAGTATAATAGAATATTCCAACTCATCAACCTGCGCGTTGGGATTTTTTCTTGGTTTTCTCTAAAACTGACTTAACTATAAGGCGTATATTAAAATAATATATAGTTTATAACTAGATAAAATAATTGCTAAAAACAATAAGATTTTTAATTTTATCCTATTAAGTAATTTAAAAACCTCTTTTTAGTTTTTTCTTATAAAGTTAAAGTGATTTCAAAACGATTCATTAAAAAATTACACTTATATTTTAGGAAAACTTTATTTAATCGATTAAATGCAAAGTTTAACACTTAATGAATTATTTAAAATTTTATATATACAGGAATAATATAAAAATGTACATTTATATGCTAGTAACAAATAATTCTCTCATTAGAAGTTTCATTAACTAAAAACAATAAATTCGAATACAACTGCATGACTCACTGACCTCACGGTAAGTTATTTTCACTTAGACATTCTAAGCAAATCTTATTGTAAAGGACAATTTCTTTCTGTGAAAGTGTTATCCCAATTCTCTCACAAGGATTATTGTTTAGTATTTTAAATCATATATCCAACTTATAAAATTTAGCGGTTATGCAAATGATTAAGTTTTATTACTTCAATCCGTATAAATAAGTTGAAAATTTTACCCTGCGATGTAATGTATATATTAAAATAATATATAGTTATTATACAAAAATCTCGCTTGCTATATGATTATTTATAGATAGTTTATTACTTAGTTTTATAACTAGAAAAAATAATAAGATTTCTGTTTTTAATTTTATCCTATTAAGTGATTTTAAAACCTTTCATTAAAAATTATAGTTACATTTTATTGAATGAAAAAGGATGTCTTATCGTAAAATAATTCTGTTTTGATCTCATTATTTTCTTAGCATAATTAAAAAAAGTAAAATTAAATAAAAAAAATTAAAAAAATTTCAATATTTTAATAGGTTAATTGCAGAGTTCAACTCTTATTGCATTATTTAAATGTAGTTTACAACTGATATTAAATAAATGATCTCTATAAACTATTTTATATTACTCTGAAAACACAGAACTCTAACAACATTCTACTAAGATAAGCATGAATCAACATTCTTATCTGTATGAGTCAACGTGTGGCGATAAACAGTTTCTCGCATTTGTGTGTGAATGAAGGTTGCATTTCGCCAAGGGAAATTTCATCAATTTTAAGTAAGTTTCATAATTTATTATTACTATTTGATAATTTAATAAACTTAATATGTATATTCTAATAAAATTATTTGTTTATATCATAAAAAATTTGTTTATAATAGAAATTTTATTAAAACTTTACGAAAGTTATATAAGAAATTTTTATTGTTTTATTGAAGAGAGAGAAATTAATTTAAAAAATATTTTTTATTGGTATTTACTTATAAGGAATTTTTTATTGTTATACTATAAACTATTTTTATTGTTACACTATAAATTTTTTTGTTTATATAAAACTAAATTTTGCATAAATAAAACTACTTTCACACATGGAAAATTATTGCTTAAATGAAACCTAGAAAAGTTTCCATTTAACTTGTGTATGTTTAGAAATTATTTGAGTAAAACTAATTTTTGCAATATATAAAACTCCTTTCACAAACGAATTTTTATTGTTTAACTATAACTTACTTTTATATGTATTTATTTATTTCAATACCGTTTAAGTGATAGATAGGTGATAATCGTTTAAACTCATTGTATGATATGCTTTGTGAAAAAATTATTGCATTTTCCAAATTATTCGCTGTATTGTTTTAATGATTTTAACTGAATCTTTATATGAGATAGTGTGGATTACTAATAGGCATGGCTAGCCAGCGTATATAACATATGATTCATCAGCTGTAGGGGTTTTCCGTTGCAGGTGATAACTGACTCATGGAATATTCCGTATTATCTGTTTTTTAAGGAAACTGTTTATTTTCATTTAAAATGATGCATTGAATTTTTATGCAATTTATTTCGAAATGTTTAATATAAAATAACTTTTAGTAACTGATAGTTTTTAAATATAACTAATCCTTTTTATTATTATAGTTTATATCAATTATTTTATAAAAAGAGCTTATTTTTATTAGTTCAAGTTTAAAAGTATTTACCTGTTTCATTTAAATCAACTAAGATAGTTTAAATTATATTACAGCGTTAAACTCGAATAAATGTTAAATAATATTTGTGTAGTATCAATATAATGTTTAATTTAAATAACATATTCATGTACTTATAGCTTTTTTGCTTATAAAATTTATGTAAAGTTTTCGTGTTAGGATAAATTTATTTAATAGTAACAGCATAAAGTTTAGTTAATTATAATGTATATAAAATTTAATTGTTGATTTTAAACATTGTATGTATTTTTAAATTAATATTATTATAGGATAGTCATTTTTATTTTATTTTTATTTTTATTTATTTTATTTTTTATTTATTTATTTATTTTATAACTTTACTGTATATTTTTGTATGCATTTTTTTAATTAATATTATTATATGAAAGTAATTTTTTAAATTTATATTATTATATGAAAGTAATTTTTTTTAATTTATATTATTATATAATACTAATTTTTTTTTTTTTTTAATTAATATTATCATATGACAGTATTTTTTTTAAATTTATAACTTTACTATATATCTTTGTATGCATTTTTTTAATTAATATTATTATATGATAGTAATTTTTTTTAAATTTATATGATAGTCATTTTTTAAAGTGCATGTGTTCAATTTTTAACGATTGTAAGTTAGAGTTTAAATAAGTGTGAAACTTATTTAGTGAGAATATAAAGTTTAATTTATATAATTTTTATTATATTTAGTTTAATTTAAATAATTTTTATTGTATTCAGTTTAATTTATAACATATAAATTATTTATACTCTTCCAATGGTAACACCTAAATTTTAATATCGAAGTCTATACCATTCACATTGAATGTTTTTAATTATATAATACTCACGAACCCTTTGTTTTATTTTGTCAACTTCCATGAAATACATAGGCAAATTTCTATTTATTCTGTAATAAATTTATAATCTCCGAATGGTAATGCGCAGATATTAAGATCAAAGTCTATACCATTCGTTAAATTCATCTACCTTTGTTTCAGCGTTCAATTTTAACAATTGTATTAATAGTATTTATAAGTTACAGTTTAAAGAAATTTTAAAAGTGAAACTTATTTAGTGTTAACATAAAGTCATGATGTGTATAAAGTTTAGTTTAAACAACTTTATTGCTTATAATGTCGTTTTTGTTTTAAAATAACTAATTATACGTATAATTACATGATATTCATTATTAAAAAAATAGTGTTTTAAATTATTTATTATTGTTTTTAAATTTATGCGTATCGTTTTTGTTTTAAAATAATTAATTATACATATAATTGTATGACATTCATTATTGAAAAATATGTGTTTTAAATTATTTATTATTGTTTTGTTTTTAAATCTGTGTGTTAATCCACTGATGACACTTATCCTCAAAATACGATAATTTCTATTTAATTCTGTAAAAATTTCGTAATATAAATTTGTAATGATGTCACTAAAAGTATGAACTCCTATTTAAATTCCTTATTTATTATCTTAACACAATATATTTTTAATCTCTAAAAATGCTAAGTTTCTAAAATACTCATAAATTGTTACTGATGTTAATTAACTTCAGTCATTCATTGTTTCATTCAGTCGAAAATGTTAAGTCCCACCGGAAATTATTTATACTCTTCCAATGGCAACATCTAAATTTTAATGTCTATACCCTGTTTTTAATTATATAGTACTCACCAACCCTTTGTTTTATTTTGTCAAATTCACTGAAATACATAGGGAAATTTCTATTTAATTCTGTAATCAATTTATAATCCGCGAATGACAACTCTTCAAAAGTTTCTATTCTTCCGGTGGCAACACCTAAATATTAAAGTCCTAAAAGATCGTGACGTTATCTAATCCCCCTGCAAAAAAATTCGAAAAAATTACTAAGTCCAAAATTTAAGAAAATAAATCTAACTTCGAAAAAATTTTGAAGTCCCCAAAATTATGAAAAAAAAATACTTAGTCCCGAAATTTAGGAAAATAAATCTAACTCCTCAAAATTCCCCCTTCTCCCCGATAGATGGCAGCACCAAACCTCATCCAAGATGATACCCAAAGTTTCTATTCTTCCGGTGGCAACACACAGTTTCTATTCTTCAGGTGGCAACACCCCCTCGTCCAAGATGATGACTAAGTAGTGTAAAAAGGGGGTGTTCTGCAGCGGGGTGGAGGGACGGTGGGTCTAGGGTGGTGGCGCGCCTCCACCCTGACCCTCATCGTCCCTCCGTCCCTCCACCCTGCAGCAGAACCCCCCTTTTTACACTACTAATTTGGATAAGATGGCACAAAATAAACATTTCCATAAATTTTACTTACAGTTTTGGATGCGTTTTTAAGGGAAAATAAGGCTATTTCAACGCTAAAACGACTAGAAATGCACAAAACTAGCACTTTATCAACTTACTAAGTCTCATTGAAAGAATTTATACAAAAATAAACACAATTATTTACAATTTTGTAACAATATATAAGGTAAAGACACCAGTATGCTCGTCAGTCTTAAGGCCTTATTTTAAAAATGTTTGTTTTTTTCGCGTAGTATTCGTGTGGTATTCATCTATCAATCTTATACTTTGTTCTATTTTATGCACTGATTCTTCTAGTTGTTGTTAGACACTTTCAATTTTTCAATACAATACGCCAAATTTAAAAAAATAAATAAAAATTAAACCTATAAAAACGCACCAGTGCTCGTCACTTGAAAATTGAGTTTCACCAGTAGTCGTCAGGTGTTTGTACCAGTGGTCGTCATGTAAACAAAGCATAAAAATTTGCTGAATAAGTAATTTGATTTTAATTGTGCTTTTACAAAATTTCATGAAACAAAACATCTTTGGCACATACTACTTAGAACGGAAATCCATTCTTAGTTTATAAAACACAAAACATTAAATGGTAAAATTCAAACTATTGAGCAAGGTTTTGCGAATAAAACAAGTAAATTCATATGCAAAATAATTTGAAAATTGTTTACTTTAAAAAAAAAAGTCCTAAAAATTTTATTTGTTCTTAAAAATATCTTTACTTAACTTAAAGCAGAGGGTAAGTAGCAAGGGAGGGGCTAATAAACTTGTTTCCAAGCGTGTGTGTGGAGTAGTGTAGTGTGTGTAGTGTAGTGGTGGTAATGGTGTAACTTTGCTCCAAATTCTCTCAGTAAGTTTGATTTTTTCTTTTTTTTTTCTTTTTCTTTTTTTTTTTTTTTTTTTTTTAACGTATGGGTAAGTTATGCGCACCTAACACACGCTATAAAGGGATTTTGCGAAATCTTTCGCTTCTCCTCCTCCATCAAGTGTGGGGTGGATTCAAAAAAATTTTTTCAAGAGTAATTCTGCTCCAGATTATGTCAAGAAAGCAATTTTTTGATGCGTCGATTAATAACGTGTACCCAACACACACTATAAAGGGATTTTACGCAATTCTTTCCTACCACATCTTGGGGGAGGGGAGCAAAAACATATTTTCTTGTATGACTTCGATCTAAATTATCTTACAAAGGTGATTTTTGATCTGTGAGTTGATCATATGTATCCAACACCTAGTTTTGCGAAAATCTCTCGTTTTCCACCCCCCCCCTTTTTTTTTTATGTGTGTGGGCAAAAAAATACGTTTTCAAGCTCAACTCTGCTCTAAATTATTTCAGGAAGGGGTTCTTTTTATGTTTCGGTGGGTTACGGATACTCAAAACGCATTATAAGGCGATTTTGCAAAATAACCTCCCCTTTCCACAGGCGGGCTGACCAAAAACACGTTTTCAACCTTAGCTCTGCTCCAAATTACCTCAGAAAGGCGATTTTTGATGTGTTTGTTGGTTAAGTGTAAGCAATATGCTCTTTGATGGAATTTCGTGAAACTTTTAAATTTACTCTTGGCGATGGGGGGGGGGGGGAGATAAAAAGCGGTTAAGACGATGCAAAAGGCTTGTGAAGGCATCATATTGTGGGCCAGAAATCTATTAAAGAAGGCAGCGGGAGCTTTTTTAACTGCGTAACTTAAAATACTTTCATAATTATTGACGTAAAATGAAAACATTTAGACTTAATTATAACTTAATCTTATAATACTTAGAAAATATTTCTGGTATAAACACAAAAAATAATAATTATATCTGTTTCAGTTTTACACTGCCATTATGGGTGATTTTGAGCCATCATAAAAAATATAAATATGATATTTTTATGTAAAATAAGAGCTATAAGAAAGTTTAAATTTTTAAAAAAGGCTTATACATATTCCGAAATTTTTAAAATATAGTTCCCATTATCTTGTTTTTTTTAAGTCTTTCAACTAATGTAACACTATATATGCTAGACAGGCAAAGAACAATCCTTTGAATTTCCAAAGAACAATCCACTGCTACTGAATATATCACCTCTTTTACCCCTCCCCCTCCATACACACACAAAAAAAAGGCACTACATACTTAACGTTTTTTAATTAAAAGAATCATTTATATGTTTCGAGTGTTTACCTTACATAAGTAATATAATATATAAATAGAAAGCTTACTTAAGAAATGCTTTTTGTTTAATATTTTCTACATAAATTCTTAGTCACCTATATCTAACATAACAAAAATTCTTAATAAAATTTTGAATCGACTCACAGTTATACTGATTATGGAATTAAGGCTTTGTATTTCATAACTTTCGAAATATATATGAATTAAATTAATTAATTACGATCAATAAAAACTTATAAAAATATAAAATGCATAATAAAGGGCTTAAATCATATTGTAACTAATTAGTTTGTAACTAATTAGCAAGAAGCAACTTTAAAATATCACTTAAATACATCTTCGTAAAAGCATGACATCATAAAAATTTAAAATACATTAGACAGATGTATAGAGTAATCATTTCTGTTTTTCTAAAATATATAGCAGAAAACTAGAAAAGGATCATTATAACTAAATATGTTTATGTAACATTTATTTAATTTTTACAGCAAATTACAATGGAAAATTATAAATGGTTTAAATTCAGTCTTAGTGAATTAAAGTTACCAGGATTGACTTTATTTAAACAAGCTAGACAAAAGTTACAAATACAATACAGGTCACGTTCTGGGGGTCAAAATACGTTTGTTTACATTTACAAATACCCCTGACGACTACTGGTGCCAGCAGTCCAATTAAAGTAAAAACTATACTATCATAATTCTAAGCTAAAATATAGTATTTTTAGTAAAAAAAACATTACCCAATTATTAAAAATGTTAAAACACCAGTGCTCGCCAGGGGCGACGAGCACTGGTGAAACGTACAAAATATGCACCAGTAGGCGTCATACCATAAAAATCTTTATATTATATTAAAATTTAAAAAGTCGCACATAAATCGTATTCTACATATCATAAACTTTTTATACAATGCTTTATGAGCAATGTCAAATACAACAAACAACAAAATATATCAAAAAATACGTACCTCATTCCTTAATCATTTGCTTTACGTTGACTCAATCAAATTGTCATTTAACGCATACTTCACTTATTTTGCTTTCCCCCGCTTTTCCTCAACACTTGAAATCGAACTGTTTGTGTAATAAGAAGCAGAAGGCTTTGGAGAATCTATAGAGCAGGCGCATGTTTATAAACAAGCGACGCTATTCTGCAACTTTTGCGCATGTAGGCAAAGTATCTGCCTTTCCATTGGTGCTTTATCCCACCTTTTGCCTACAATCTACAGTACGTGCGGTATAATCTGTCACAGTGACGTCCCGTGCGCTTGCTCTATACTCGGGGAAAGGATAACTTGACAGTGTGTATTAGCCTGTAGAAATTACACATCCGCGAAAGAAAATAGTTCTTTACTATATTTAAGTGTAATAAACTTTTTCTCGATTTTTTTTTATTCTGGTAAACTGAAAAAAGATTAACTATTTAAACTAAACATATTTATGTTAACACATGGAATTTTTTGTAATAGATAAGCATAAAATTTATATCAATGTATTGTTTCGCGAAGAAAGTCTGTTGGCGAAATATTGGCGGAAGAGGGAATACCGGAAGCAACCTTTTAACCCCTATTGTGAGTGCGAAACAGTTTGGTGGGGCTAATAGATTACTTTATTTTCGAAAATTTGAAGATAATTAATGCACAGTCCGCTTCTTTAATTTCACAACTGTTAAAAATAGAGTAAAAATTTTGACGGATTTGAACTTTTGGGAATTTTTCACACCAGATTCACACCAAATATGTCAATGAAATATTCAAGCTAACAGGAATAAGGAAAAATATTTTTCGACAAATACTTTTTCTTTTTCGTTATTATTATTACATTGATAATATAATTTCAATTCGTTTACGCATTGTTATATAAAATATTTTTATTTCCAATACAAACAACTAATAGTGTTTACATTAATTTATACTATGCACTATATACTAAAGATTTTACTTTTTTTTTTCTTTCTGGAACAGAACAATAAAAGAAAAACATAATTAACTTTAATAATAATTATTATTATTATTATCATATATATATATCAGACTTATATATATGTAAAATTTATATATAAACTAGCAGGCTTTGCCCGCTTCGCTGGTCATTATATTGAAATGAATCCCCAAAACAGCATATCATTGATAATAATAAAATATCTTAAAAAAAAAAAAAAAAAAAAAAAAAAAAATCATTGAAATCCGTCAAAATCTAATTTTAAGTTGCCCAATGCCTTCGGCAGTCCCTTACCTGCTTTTTACTCCCCCTCCCTCGCGGTTACAGTTGAAAGTGTTTACAAAATCTCATCAAAGGGCATATTTCGCACACTTAATTAACATCCACACACCAAAATTCGCCATTCTTAGGTAATTTGGACGGATTTAAGCTTCAAAGTGTAGTTTTTGCCCCGCCCGCCCCAAGAGGAAGGAGGGGGAGGGGGGGAGGGTAAATTCCCAAAATTACTTTATA
Organism: Salticus scenicus; assembly: GCA_963930645.1. Classification (NCBI taxonomy): domain Eukaryota; kingdom Metazoa; phylum Arthropoda; class Arachnida; order Araneae; family Salticidae; genus Salticus; species Salticus scenicus. Next base: position 280,917,676 of record OZ005652.1, on the reverse strand, counting down.
TTTCATGTTGCATACACATACCTGACCGACACATCAAAAAATTGAGATCATGAAATTATTTAAAGCTGAGCTATGCTTTAAAACTTTTTTTTTTTTTTAATCTCTCCTCCCGTTCTTAAAGGTGGGAAGGAGGAGTGAATTTCGTAAAATCTTTTCATACTATGAGTTAGATACATAAAATCGTCCCTTACATAAAAAATGTCCAACCTTAGATAATTTAGTGCAGCGTTACGCATGAATACATGTTTTTGCCCCCCATTCTCCAAAGGGCGGTAGGGTGGAATTTCATAAAATCCCTTTGTAGTGTGTGTTCAGTTCGATTTCCTCGTGTGTTGAGTACCCTTCTTCCAAAATCTTTTCCCTTCCCTCCCCCTTAAAAATCCAAAATTCCAAAATCGCAGAAAATAATTTTTTTGTACTGAAGTCTGGTCTTTCCATCTGCAATTTCTTCACCGTTAAGTAATTTGGAGCCGAGTTAAGCCTTCTGCCCCCCAAGGAGACGGGGGGGGGGTATTTTGCAAAATTCCGTCTTAGTTGGGGGTCAGGCTCCGAAATCCAACCTGGTCACTAAAATTTGTGACCCTCTTTCCCACAGAATCGTCATGGCAGTGTTGAGTCAGTGAATCATTGAGTTTACTCTTTTATATGTACAGATTTGTTTATATTTTTTATGGACTACTTGGCTTAAGGTTGTTGTCACAAAAATAAAGCCCTTGGCGAAAAATGTCCTATCTACTTCAGTATTAAAATTAAAAATATACCCAGGATTATCAACTAATAAAGCTCTTTAATACAGATCTGAATTAGCTTTCATTTTCTTATTATTTAATTTTGATAAGGACGTTATGTTGTCATGTGCCTAAGCAAATTTAATATGTATTATTTTTTTTTTATTATTATTCGCGTGAAATATTCTTTGGCAACAATTAAAAATTAAAATAAATTATTTTAAAATTTTATTATAGAAGAAATATTTATATTATACAGAAGATTAATTAAAAATTTACATTTTTCCCGGTATAAATAGTAGCCTATGTCTTATTCTAGACTATTACCTATCTCTATACAAAATTTCATCCAGATCCGTTTAGCCGTTGTGGTGTGATTGAGTAACAAACATCCATCCAAACTTTCGCATTTATAATATTAGTATAGATTATAGTTATCATGTGCATGTGTTAGATTGAGTTATTTTGCTATCAAATTGACAAAATTTTAATTTTAAATTTCAAAACTCTGTCGTTCTTGGCGCTTATTGTATTTGGTGATCAAAAACGTAATACGAAAATATGTATGCCAGATGTATATTTTCGTAATATGCATTGTACGAAATATTGTTTCATATTATTCATTACTCTCTTAATATAAGTTGTTAAAATAACCATGATTTTTGAAAGGAATTAAATTATGTTCGCCAAATAATTTGTCGATATATTTTTTTTTTTTTTCTGCTAAGGATGACCGATATCAAATCTATTCCGCTGCAATATCGTATCTTATATCAGATACTTTATTTAGACCATTTGGAAAGAAATTTGACTTCAAATTATGATAGAATATTTATCATTTTTCTTTTAATTAGTGTATTAGTTGGATATTTATTGTGTAAATATCATCCTTTGAAATGAAATGTTTGTGTTTTCAATCGAATATAGAAGTTTGCCATTTTTTTCCCTAGAGTTTTGATATTAAAAAAATCAAATTTTGTCAATTTTACAACAAAAATAACTTAATCTAACGCATGGACATGATAACTAATACATATCTATACCTAAATATGGGGATTAAAATCGGGAAATAATTTTCCTCGATTTTTAATATTTTTTTACAAAAAATCCAATGGGCGTTTAACATAGGACATATTTTTCTTGAATCCACAAACGGCCAGTTACGTCATCACTTCGCTTGCGTATTAGCACTTTATCAATGTGTAAAAGAAATTTTTAATTAAAAATGACGTCAATTTTTGTGATATGCATAAATTTTTTTTTATAATTTTTTATCGTTCACTTTTAGATAAATGTATTTATTTTCCTGTTGAAAAAAATAAATAAATTCGTTTTTTTTTTTTTGGCAACAATTAAATTATGGATAAATTTAAATGGCTAATTTTTTGCTGTTATTAGCTTACAAAATTGCTATTTTATGCATAAAAATCGCAAAAACAAATTGTTTTTTGGAATAAAAGGTAGCCAACTTTTTAAGTTAGGGTATAAGCTATCTCCATTACAAATTTCATCGAAATCCGTCGAGCAGTTTTGGCGTGAAACTCAGTCAAATAAATTCACGGACATTCACATTTATATATATATTTATATTAAACGTTTGTATGGGAAATAGAAAAGGGCTGTTTTTAGGGTTTTCCCGGAAATTATTCGATTTTTTCTCGCCTTTTAAACCTTCCCTAGACCTCCACGAACATTTCAAGACTAAGATAAGATAAATCCGTTCAGCCGTTCTCGAGTTTTAGTGAGACTAACGAACCGCAATTCATTTTTATATATATAGATGGGAGACAGATCATTTATTTAAAGCCGAAATGACATAATTAGCAAGCATTACATTGTAAAACAAATTTTATTTTAATGGATATTTACTTAAAGAAAATTAATTGGGAAATAAATACTGTTTGAGACTTTATAACAAATTGATCGATACCTTGGAGAGGAATTACAAAATTTTAAAGATATGTAGAGCAATTATGTAGGATTTTCTATATTGCAGTTTAAAATATTTACTTTTAAAGATATCATTATAAAAAATTTTGATTAGAAAAAGCTTACATTGAATAGAATTATTACTTATAATTCTGTGGATTTAGATGGTAAAGTAATTTCATCAAGTGAATAAAAACTATATTATTTAACAAAAATAATAAATTAAATTAAAAATAAATAAATAAATAAAGGCTGATAGTGGTCAAGTGAATTGAAATGAAATTTAAATTCTGTCCTACACATAGTATAATTTTGTGAAAGTGGCCTATTTATTTATTGTGTATGCATGAAAATGTACTCCTTACACCGCCTGCTTTAATCAAGGTAGTTCACCGCAAAATTTTAACGACACAATTATTATTATTATTATTGGCTCTTTGAAAGAAATAGTTCTCTCGTCCTTATAAATCTATCTTTTGAGATTTGAATTTAGAGCCAAGAGCCTCCTAAATTCATAAAAATGCCTCGAAGTTCTTCCAAAAGCTACACAAAAGTCAAAAACTTATTTTCATATACCTAAAATAATTCCAAATATGGCTACAAAATTGGTATTCATTCAATTGCTAAGTTTTTCAGTATCAAGTATGACGGAATTTTGACTCATTTTCTGCAATTGCTCTACATAATTTACTACAATAGTTATTTTTTGATTTAAATATACAAATATCTTTAAAACAATGGGAGGGGGTTCTTAACTTTGTTTATAAATTGTAGCCCGCATTGAAACGGTTACTATATAGATTTCTGAAAATTTCTGTCGAACATTATCTCTCAATTTTACCTTTAATATTTTTTTAACTGTGCCAAAGGGAAAACAAAATCACAAAATAAAAAGATAAATCGTTTTTATTTAGTCTATGCTGTCGGAAAGAAATAGTCCTCAATAAAAGTGTGGAAACATTGTTTCTGAAAATTTTAAGATTGCTTTTAAATTTAATATCACACATTAATATCAAAGCATGCTTATCCATTCAATATATCAAAATAAATTGAAAAATGCGTGAAATGACATGCTTTCATTCCTATTCCAAAGAATCGAATAACGTAACATTTCCCTCTTTCTCATCTATAAAAATCTCATTCCAACCTCCTGAAAATGCTATGAAAATAAATGTTTCAACTCTGTTTTTAAAAATAGCAGTCGCAAAGGTGTGTGTTTATCAGTATTAAATAAATACATCAAGACAAATCATATTTGCAAGTAAATTAAAATTCGCTTCCCTTTCATATAAATTGTAAATTTCTTAATTTTATTCAGAAATAAATATATAAAAATTCTCATATTCACATTTAGCATAAAAAATCGGGATACAGACAAAATGAATGTATAAACAAATTGTAAACAGAGATTCCCTCTGCATATGAAAATTCACTATATTTATTTATTTATTTTAAATTAATATTTTTTAAATATTTTCATAAAAGCTTTAAACTATTTCCACTTTCTCATTTTTTTACTGCTTTTAACATTTACTGATTAACCGGTAAATAATAATGCAAATTGAAAATCTATTACGTTTTGTTCATTTAGAACTTTTTGTTCATTTTCTCCACAGAAGATACTGCCATTTAAAAATCACAGTTTAAATCTTATGATAAAATAATTTTTCTGCCAAAATATATTCGAAATATTTTAAAAGTATATTTTTAAATTATATATATTATGATTTTGCTGACCTGTTTAATAATATTAATTTAACAGATCTTAATCATATCATCTTTAACCTTTTTGAAAAATTTAAAAGTCAAATCTCTTTACCAAAATGCTTTTCGGCAACATCATTTAAGACACTTTTAAATTTTATTATTCATAACAATTACATTCTACACTGTAATAAGATCTATATTCAAAAGGTCGGTATTCCACAAGGAGGATGTAGCTCGAGTATGTTAGCTGATTTATACCTTTACCATTATGAACAGGGATTATGTATTGAAAATGTTTATTTTTACAGATACATTGATGACATTATAATTTTTTATGTCAATAATTTTCCCCCTAATCTATTTAAATTTGAATATCCTTCTCACCTTACCTTAACTCATAATCTTCTCAACAATAACTGTATAAATTTCTTAGATTTAAAACTTAAACTTGATGGTAGTAAAATTTATACTGATCTGTATGACAAAAGACAAGATTTCAGTTTCAAAGTAAATTTATTTACACACTTTACTTCTTGTCTTCATATCTCTGTTTACATAAATATCATTCTCAATCACCTCTTTCGTATACATAATCTTTGTTCATATAGGTTTAAAAACAAAAATATCTCTCACATAATTAATGTTGCTAAAAAAATGGGTTATCCCAAAAAATTTCTTTATTCAATTGTATATCATCAAGGGTCTCTGTCTAACAAAAAAAAAAAAACTACTAAGGTTTAATTAAAAAAAAAAAAAAAATGGTGGATGGGTGGGCAGATGTTTGATTAAGGAGGAAGGGTGGTGTTGTTTGGCTGGTTGGTTGGGAGGGTATGATGCTGAATAAAATTAAAAAAAAAAAAAAGGTGGGGGGATTACTGTAAGTTACATTCTTATTTTTCTGGTTGATTACTATGAATTATGATATCTTTTATCCTTAAATTTAATTATGTGCATCTGGCTACTGAGGCTTCTCTTGTTAAGTTTGAACAATCCATCTATTTGCATAACAAAAATAAGATCTTATATTATTAAAAATTCTTTTAAATTATAATTTTAATTATAGATGACTGCCTTTTAATGCTTATCCTTTTATGTGTGCTCTTTGGCATTATTGCTTGTATTTGAGTCTTCTTAAAACTTAACATTTAATACTTTGATTTCAAGATTACTTAATGTTGAGTTAATCATAAGTTCAATTCTTCTTAATACTTAATTGGTGCTAAAAATTCTTCTTATTACTTGATTGGTGCTAAAAATTATCTTAATCTTGCAGTCAATACTTCTAAATTATCTTAATCTTGCAGTAAATACATCTTACAGTGCGTTGCATGAATATAAACGCACCTTAGCTTTAAGAATTAGAATGGTATAGAAGTGTAATAAAGAAATATGAATAGGTGACACTTGAGCTAAACTCTATGTGTATAATTCATTAAATGAAAATACGAGTCAAAGCAATGAAAGACGAATATGATTTTATAGAAAATAACTTTATCGAATTTAAGACAAAAATACATGTTGCGTGAATTTAAACGCACATATAAAAAACAAATAACTGAGTAACAAATACTGTATCTAATACTTTGTAAAGCCACCATGGGCTTCTAGAAGAGCCAGTAAGAGCCTTGGCATTGACTGATATAATGACTTGAGGCCATCCAAGCTGATTGTCTTCCAAGCTAATAGAATGACCGATTTTAGTTCATCTTTCGTGTTAAACTGCCTTCCGTTTACGTAAACACGGCGAACCAGAATACCCAATACGTTCTCCATTATGTTTAAATCGGGGCTTTTTAAGGGCCAATCCATAACTTTAATTTTATTGTCACGGAATCATTTTTTCACGATACGTACTGTATGTACAGATGCACAATCTTGCTGAAAAATATAATTTCTTCCAGCTTTCTAGCCTGTTTGACGGCGGAGGTTCCTTGTGAGCATCTGGACATAATCTACAGAGATCATAGTGCTCTCCACGAACTCTAATTCGAAAGTCCCTTTAAAACCTATGACTGCCCACACTATGACAGACCCACCTCCAGATTGACGTTTTGAACACTACATTCCTTCGATTCTCAAATCGTGCCAGTAGCTATGAAATCCGTTCGGGTCATCGAGATTAAACTTTTTTTCATCTGAGAAGATGACGTTTTGCCAATTGAGTCGATCTAGTATCCATTTTCATCTCCATTCCAACCGCATATCTTTGTGCTTCTGAGTGAGGGGTGCTTTCGCCTTCATTTTCTTAAATTTAATGAATGTTGCAGCTTTGATGGCTCTCCATATGGTTGTCCGATGAACACCCAGCTTGTATTGAGCCTTTAACTTCGCACAGGAAATATTCTTATTCTTTGCAGCGTTGCATATTCGAAGTTTGTTGTAAGTGGCGAGCTTTCCTGTTCGCTTCTTAACGCTTTTTTCCCATAATTTGCTCCTTTCTTTATATAATTTCGCACAACACTCTCACTTCTTCCGATTCGGTGCCCAGGTTTACAATTGCTAAAGGTTTTACCACGCATAAAGTCGATTTTTATCCTCTCGTCTACTGTCAAAGTTTCCCTCTTGCAATCCTGAACAAACTCCGTAAATTTTGCACTCAAGCATTAAAACTGATTTTAGAGAACTTTAGCAACACGACTATATGTGTTTTAATTTAATTCCGGTGGATCTGTTAAATTTTAAACGCAAAATACAGAGTGCGTTTAATTTCGCGCAACAAACGAAAAACAGTGAAAAATAATAAAATGCATAAAACTCATTTACATAAGTTTGCATGAGCCTAAATATACGTGCTCAAAGCATCTTATTCAGTTGTTAGTCATATGCAATAACTGTAAATCACATTCCTTCTTTTAAAAATTTAAAAATTCTATTTCTGGTTATTGGAAAAGGTACGTTTATATTCATGCAACGCACTGTAATTACACTCCTTATTGCATTGGCTTATTCTCCTGAAATTATTTAACTGACTTAATGTTTTTAAAGCTAACCGAAAGATGGCGCTGGCACTCTGATGTCTTATGCCTTCCTTCTTCAGTCCTTCACTTAAACGATTTAATTATTAATGTATTTGGTACGATTTAATTTAACTCTACTAGTTTTAATTTTAATTACCTCTAAAATCTATTTTAACATTATCATTTAATCTTCACTCTGTGTTTTTTATCTTTAATAAAAATGCTCTGAAGTATATTCGATTAATCGATAACTGTCGAGCTTTTATTTTACTTCAATTTAGGTTTTGGCATCATTCTTTTCTCCAGTTGGTGTTAAATGTTATACATGTGTTTACTCAGCTTTTTTCATGATATCACTTTGGTTTCAATTAAGTTTTTAATTAATCTTTATTTAATCTTTGTTTTAATTTAATATTTCTCATTCTTTATTGTTCTTACTGCATCGATCTTTCTCCAGTTGGTGTTAAATGTTATGCATGTGGTTACTCAGCTTTTTTCATGATATCACTTTGGTTTCAATTAAGTTTTTAATTAATCTTTATTTAATCTTTGTTTTTATTTAATATTTCACATATTTCTCATTCTTTATTGTTCTTACTGCATCGATCGGGGCGTGAAATGATATAAATTGCTATGAATAGCAATATCGTTTTACGAAATCGTTGCAGTTTTTCATAGCTTTATGAAGTATGCGCCCCTTGAAAAGTATGCTTCTAACTTTAAGCATTTACATCCAATTAATTCTGTGATTTTTTTATATGTTTTTCTCTCTCATAAGTATAATGGTCCATTTTTATTATCATTCAGGTCGGTTAAGTTTTTCATGTTACTATCGTAACTCATTGGTTCTTAATCTATGTCGCAACTTTTTGTGTAATTCTTTCCTCTATGTTAAATTCAGTTCTATATTTTAGTGTGCTGTTATTGTTTTAGTTCTATTAATTGCTAAATTTTAAGATTAAATTTTATTACGATATCTATTATATATATATATATATATATATATATATATATATATATATAATAATCAGTTTCTCTTTAAAGAAAACAAAGACAAAAAATGTACATACAGATAATATTTTATTTAATTTTTTCCTTTTTCAAAATATTTAAGTATTAACCTTTTTGTTTTGTTTTTCTCTCAAGGTAAAATGTAGTATATTACATAATTTGCAGTAATATGGATTTACAATAAATTGTAAGTAATGAATTTAGTGTAAATTCATTTCTAAAGAAACTAAAAAATATACTCTGAAAAAATATTTTTACTTTAATCGAAAAAAAGAAAAAGAAAAAACTTTCCGAAATCATCGCTAAATCACCCGATATCGCAACCCAATTAACGCCAAGTGCGTAAACAGGTCTCTGTAGCCTTTGCAATACTGACAAGTTATACGTTCCCCGAGTATAGTGCTGGTGAATTGAAACTCATAGATGTTAATTAACGCTTATTTTAACACTTCGTTTAAGAGGGTGACGACTACTGGTGCAGATTTTAGGGGTGAAAAAGAATATTTCATTTCATTTCTGGAAAATAAAAATATATATAAATATAAAACATTCTACCGAATCTGAGTTAAAAACGGAAAAAGCGGAAAATAAATTAGAAATATCAGACCTATCTTTACAAATTCGGTACCAAATAAAAGGGGCGATTTTTCTGAGTCCAGGGGTGCAAACAGTTTTTCGACGCGATAATTAGATTTTTTAAAAATAACTAAACTATGAAATTTAGGTGGCAACGGGAAAACGGAAAAAGGGAAAAATAAATTAGAAATATCAGACCTATCGTTACAAATTCAGTACCAAATGAAAGGGGTGAATTTTCTGAATTCTGGGGTGAAAACAGTTTTTCGATACGACAATCAGATTTTTTAAAATTAACTAAAGTATGAAATTTAGATGGAAACACTTCATTTTAATCTTTTCATAATTTGTAGTGCGAATCACGCGAATAAAAAAAGTCTTTAACTTAAAAATTTATCTTTATATTTTATTTTTCCTTCAAAGCCTTTTACTGATAAAATCTTTATGGCGCATGTGCAGGTGTTTTTTACCCACAATTCAGGAACTAATCTAAAATTTGAAACATTCTAAAGATATAATTTTAATTTGGATGAAGACCTAAATTCCTGCCAAGTGCCGTTTAATTCCGTTCAGCAGTTTTCAAGTGATGGCCGGACAAAAAAGCGACATACAAACACCACGACATACACACACACGCAGGCAAAATTTTCTGAAGCCATTTTCGGCTTTCATGGTGTGTGAAACGTGAAGATATCGCAAAAATTTTTGATTCCGACAAATTTACAGACAAAAGTCTGATTTTATAAATATAGTATATACAGAAAGAGAGAGAGAGAGAGTTATATAAGTAACAGACTCATAGATAGACAGACCAGTTGCTATAAATCTTATTTTCTGATTCAGTTGACCCCAAACCGTGTATGTATAGGAAGATCTCAATTTTGAAAATTTGACCTGAAAACAATATTTTCTCTTCCTTTTATAGATAAGAGAAAGTAATAAATAAATAAATAAATAATTTTAATTTTATTAAAATTTTTATTGCATTCATTTTTATTCATTAAATAAATCTATCTATAATAATAAATGGAAAAGTTTGTCTGTCTGTCTGTCTGTCTGTTCTTTTATACGTTCAGCCCCTATTGAACGCAGAAGTACAAGAATTGACATACGGATGCTCTGGAGCCTTTCCGATGTTTTCCTCGAAACAGAATTTAAAAATCTTAATTAGTTTCGGAGATATTAATTAAAATGTTGACCCATATCGATCGCAAAAATGACCAAAAATCCTTATTGCTTAAAAAGAGGCATTCTATCAGCATTCAGCAGACGATTTTAACGGCTGCCTCTATTACACTCTAACGGAAACAAAACATGTACAAGTCATTAATGTCACATGATCTTTAACTGGGGTTAAAAATTGCAAATTTCAAAGTGCTTCAAATTTTCCTTTTCGTACACAACACTTAATATACAACCTATTCAGCAGAAAACCAACCTGCAGTTAAAATTTCATCAATTTTGATTAATAAACAAAGCAGTTACATTTTAATTGCAAATTAAATTTTATTCTAACACGTAATCTATCTTTCAATAGACAATAGGAGTTTCCATAGCAACAAAATACATTTGAAGGAACTAAAAAATACTTTTTCTTTTTCTTTTTACTTCCATTTCTCGACTACCGTGGTCAGGCCCTGACTAACGGCAGGGCATACGGGGCAAATGCCCTGGGCCCCCCTTCTGGAAGGGCCCCCCCTACAGTCGTATGAAGAAATTCTGCAACCTAAAGACCTCTTATGCCACTGCAAGGGGGCCCCCAGAATAGGCTTGCCCCGGGGCTCCAGGTAGTCTAAGTCGGGCCCTGACCGTGGTATATATAGGTTTTGGGGAAATTATTTTTCTTTTTACTTCCATTAATAAAACTACCGTAGTTAATGGAATTAGAGATTTCACGTGATTTACATGTTTTAGATTAGAATGTCCTTATTAGGTTTTCTTTTGCATTTCAGCTACTAATTAAAATAATTTCATAAGTAACACATTATTTGAAAGCTTTGTTGATTTGGAATTGAACAGTAGATTACAGAAATTTCTACCGCCAAATATTTTAAATTTCGATATTTCAAATTCCAATTAAATTATTTTTAATACATCATTCGAAAGATATTTTAAAGTTCTTTTAAATTATCGAAAGTTTTCACGAGATTTACACGTTTTGAGGTCTCCTGAATTAGTTTTCTTTTGTATCTGAGCTGCTAATTAAAATAATTTCATAAGTAATACATCATTAGAAAGCTTTTTTGATTTGGAATCGAACAGTGGAATACAGAAATTTGTACCGTCAGATGGCGCTGTAATATTTTAAAATTTCAATATTTCAATTTCTATTCATGATTAAATTATTTGTAATACATCATTCGAAAGATATTTTAAAGTTCTTTTAAATTATCGAAAGTTTTCACCAGATTTACATGTTTTGAGGTGTCCTGATCCTGAATCAGTTTTTTTTTGTATCTCAGTTATTAACCCGTTAGTAGTCGCTATCGACAGCGCCACCTATTACAGATTGCGAAATTTTTATTTAATTGTCACCAATAATTTTAAGAAGTGATGTGATCGACGTTAAATCGATTTTACTCGCATTTTATGTATATCAAATGCCACTTCTAAAACTTTTTGGTGGCTATTGAATAAAAAAATCTGGAAAAACTGAAGGATGGGCGGCAAATCGACCAACTAGCGACTACTAACGGGTTAATTAAAAAAAGTTCATAAGTAATACATTATTTGAAAGCTTATTTTAGTTGATACACATTATAAAGTACTTTTACATTATCGAAAATGGAATTCGAGATTTCACCCGATTTACACGTTTTGAGGTGTCCTGATTAGGTTTCCTTTTGTATCTCATCTACTAATTAAAATAATTTCATGAGTAATACATCATTTGAAAGCTTTGTTGATCTGGAATGGAACAATAGATTACAGAAATTTCTACCGCCAGATGGCGCTGTAATATTTTTAAATTTCAATATTTCATATTCTAATTATGAAAGATATTTTAAAGTTCTTTTACATTATCGAAAGTGGAATTCGAGATTTCACCTGATTTACAATTTAAAGTGTCCTGATCAGGTTTTCTTTTGCATCTCAGCTAATTGAGTAATTGAGTGAGACCGTTCAAAATTGGTATATGCAAGTTAATTAGGGGGGGCTGGAACGGTGGGGAAGGAATAGGCGCGCATGGGTTTGGGACGCGGTGCGAGTTTTTACCCGATGATAAAAGATTTTTTTTTTTTAATTTTAGTTTCTTAATAATAAAAGTGTGAGTTGAGAAGGAATATGCGTGTACAGCGCACGTATATCCTCAAACGTGCACGCGCAGCGCGCATGGGTCTGCGAAGCCGAAGGCAGTGGCGTCCCGGTGTGAGTTTTTACCCGATGCTAAATGATATATTTTTTAATTCCTTTTCTTGAGAATGAAAGTTTATGAGTAATAACATGGAATTTTGAGAAGTCATAAGGATGGTAAAGGAATATGTGCGCGTAGCGCACGGGTCTACGCTGCCGAAGGCAGTGGGGACCCGGTGCGACATTTTCCCGATCAGAATTTTTTTTTTCTCTTTTTTTATCACATGATAAAAATTAATGCAATTTAGAGAATTCATTAATTATTGTGATTCATTTAAAAATAGTGACCAGCGAAGCGGGCGTAGCCTGCAAGTTGTTGAATATGCAATTCAGATTGTGCTTTGTATTTTTAATATAGGGCTATATTAAAGTACATACTATGGTATGTACATAATTAATAGAAGACATACAAGGCTATCAATAATTAAGCGAAAACATTCTTTCCTATTAATTGTGAATAGTTGGAAGTACTTTACTGTATTTTGTAATGTCCAGGAAAATTACTCAGGAATGTAAATTAACTGTAATAATTATAATAATTAATTATAGTAATTTCTGATAAAATTCTTTTTTTTTTTTTTCAAAATAGTATATATATATATATGTATATGTATTCTTTAACCACATTTCTTGCGACCATGGAAGCAAGTGCGGATTGAACGAGTCCAGTGTTAAAATAGGGGTGACTGAGAGAAAACAAGCGATAAGGGAAAACAGAATAACTGGATGTTTGCCAAATAACTATCTCTCGGCCAACTTTGCATCCCTCAAAACTTTTTGCTAGTCTATCTATATAATAATAAATGGAAAGGTTTGTCTGTCTGTCTGTCTGTCTGTCTATCTGTCTGTCTGTCTGTCTGTCTGTTCTTTTATACGTTCATCGCCTATTGAACGCAGAAGTACAAGAATTGACATACGGATGCTCTGGAGCCTTTCCGATGTTTTCTTCGAAACAGAATTTAAAAATCTTAATTAGCTTCGGAGATATTAATTATAACCATGACCCATATCGATCGCGAAAATGACCAAAAATCCTTATTGCTTAAAAAGAGGCATTCTATCAGCATTCAGCAGACGATTTTCACGGCTGTCTCTAACGGAAAAAAAAACATGTGCAAGTCATTAATGTCACATGATCTTTAACTGGGGTTAAAAATTGCAAATTTCAAAGTGCTTCAAATTTTCTTTTTCGTACACAACACTTAATATACAACCTATTCAGCACAAAACCAACCTGCAGTTAAAATTTCATCAAATTTCATTAATAAACAAAGCAGTTCCATTTTAATTGCTAATTAAATTTTATTCTAACACGTAATCTATCTTTCAATAGACGATAGGAGTTTCCATAGCAACAAAATACATTTGAAGGAACTAAAAAATACTTTTTCTTTTTCTTTTTACTTCCATTACCCGACTACCGTGGTATATATATAGGTTTTGGCGAAATAAAAAATATTTACTTTTCTTTTTACTTCCATTAATAAAACTACCGTAGATAATGGAATTAGAGATTTCACGTGATTTACATGTTTTAGAATGTCCTGATTAGGTTTTCTTTTGTATCACAGCTACTAATTAAATTAATTTCATAAAAGTAACACATTATTTGAAAGCTTTGTTGATTTGGAATTGAACAGTAGATTACAGAAATTTCTACCGCCAGATATTTTAAAATTTCGATATTTCAAATTCCAATTAAATTATTTTTGATATATCATTCGAAAGATATTTTAAAGTTCTTTTAAATTATCGAAAGTTTTCACCAGATTTACACGCTTTGAGGTCTCCTGAATTAGTTTTCTTTTGTATCTCAGCTACTAATTAAAATAATTTCATGAGTAATGCATCATTAGAAAGCTTTTTTAGATTTGAAATCGAGCAGTGGAATACAGAAATTTGTACCGCCAGATGGCGCTGTAATATTTTAAAATTTCAAAATTTCAATTTCTAATTATGATTAAATTATTTTTAATACATCATTCGAAAGATATTTTAAAGTTCTTTTAAATTATGGAAAGTTTTCACCAGATTTACATGTTTTGAGGTGTCCTGAATCAGTTTTCTTTTATATCTCAGTTATTAATTAAAAAAATTTCATAAGTAATACATCATTTGAAAGCTTTGTTGACTTGATACACATTTTAAAGTACTTTTACATTATCGAAAATGGAATTCGAGATTTCACCCGATTTACACGTTTTGAGGTCTCCTGATTAGGTTTTCTTTTGTATCTCAGCTACTAATTAAAATAATTTTATAAGTAATACATCATTAGAAAGCTTTTTTGATTTGGAATTGAACAGTGGATTACAGAAATTTCTACCGCCAGATGCCGCTGTTTTATTTTCAAATTTCAATATTTCAATTTCTAATTATGATTAAATTATTTTTAATACATCATTCGAAAGATATTTTAAAGTTCTTTTATATTATCGACAGTTTTCACAAGATTTACACGATTTGAGGTCTCCTGAATTAGTTTTCTTTTGTATCTCAGCTACTAATTAAAATAATTTCGTAAGTAGCACATCATTCGAAAGCTTTTTTGATTTGGTATCGAACAGTGGAATACAGAAATTTGTACCGCCAGATGGCGCTGTAATATTTTCAAATTTCAATATTTCAATTTCTAATTATGATTAAATTATTTTTAATGCATCATTCGAAAGATATTTTAAAGTTCTTTTAAATTATCGAAAGTTTTCACCAGATTTACACGGTTTGAGGTGTCCTGAATCAGTTTTCTTTTGTATCTCAGCTACTAATTAAAATAATTTCATAAGTAATACATCATTAGAAAGCTTTTTTGATTTGGAATCGAACAGTGGAATACAGAAATTTGTACCGCTAGATGGCGCTGTAATATTTTAAAATTTCAATATTTCAATTTCTAATTATGATTAAATTATTTGTAATACATCATTCGGAAGATATTTTAAAGTTCTTTTAAATTATCGAAAGTTTTCACCAGATTTACGCGTTTTCAGGTGTCCTGAATCAGTTTTTTTTTTTTTGTATCTCAGTTATTAATTAAAAAAAGTTCATAAGTAATACATCATTTGAAAGCTTATATTAGTTGATACACATTTTAAATTACTTTTACATTATCGAAAAATGGAATTCGAGATTTCACCCGATTTACACGTTTTGAGGTGTCCTGATTAGGTTTTCTTTTGTATCTCATCTACTAATTAAAATAATTTCATGAGTAATACATCATTTGAAAGCTTTGTTAATCTGGAATAGAACAATAGATTACAGAAATTTCTACCGCCAGATGGCGCTGTAATATTTTTAAATTTCAATATTTCATATTCTAATTATGATTAAATTATTTCTAATACATCATTCGAAAGATATTTTAAAATTTTTTTACATTATCGAAAGTGGAATTCGAGATTTCACCTGATTTACAATTTAAAGTGTCCTGATCAGGTTTTCTTTAGCATCTCAGCTAATTGAGTAAGACCGTTCAAAATTGGTATATGCAAGTTAGTTAAGAGGGGCTGGAACGGTGGGGAAGGAATAGGCGCGTATGGGTTTGGGACCCGGTGCGAGTTTTTACCCGATGATAAAAGATTTTTTTTTTTTTCTTAATAATGAAAGTTTGAGTTGAGAAGGAATATGCGTGTACAGCGCACGTATATCCTCAAGCGTGCGCGCGCAAGGGTCTGCACTGCCGAAGGCAGTGGCGTCCCGGTGTGAGTTTTTACCCGATGCTAAATGATATATTTTTTAATTCCTTTTCTTGAGAATGAAAGTTTATGAGTAATAACAGTGAATTTTGAGAAGTCATAAGAATAGTGAAGGAATACGTGCGCGCATCGCACTGGTCTACGCTGCCGAAGGCAGTGGGGACCCGGTGCGACATTTTTCCCGATCAGAATTTTTTTTCTCTTTTTTTATCACATGATACAAATTAATGCAATTTTGAGAATTCATTAATTATTGTGATTCATTTAAAAATAGTGACCAGCGAAGCGGGCGTAGCCTGCTAGTAATAAATAATAATGCTTTCGCTTATTTTTGGGTACCTCTATTTATTATCTATATATTACACAAATACCATACAGTGTACTTAAAGTTAGAACAGTATAAAAAACACGTGATAGAACTTGATATACACTTCCAACAACTTCTTTGTATAGTCTTATGAATCTAAATCCTTTTTGTGGCTTTGTGTAAACCACTAATAACCATTTTATTCCAAACTAGCAGGCTTTGCCCGCTTCGCTGGACATTAAACTTAAATGAGTTGTCAAAATGCCATATCTTTATTAATAACCTAAGTTCTCGCTGTGATTGGTAGAGGTTTTCTCGCTCCCAGTGTGAGGAGTCTGGGTCCCCACTGTCTTCGGCACAACTTACCCACTTCTTACTTCCCCACCCTCAGCGGGTGAGTTCGAAGTTTTGCAAAATCCCACTAATGTACATAATGCGTATACTTAATCAATATCCACACACCAAAATTCGCCATTCTAAAATAATTCAAAGCGTATTCAAACGGAAAACATGTTTTTACATGTCAAACTCACCATGTTGTATAGTTTTAATCAAGAATACCTCGGCCCTCTTTATTTCTTCCCAGGTAAGGTGACCCA
Organism: Salticus scenicus; assembly: GCA_963930645.1. NCBI lineage: Eukaryota > Metazoa > Arthropoda > Arachnida > Araneae > Salticidae > Salticus > Salticus scenicus. The sequence continues at coordinate 280,900,810 of OZ005652.1, read as the reverse complement.
CAATTTTCTCCTTATTCTTGATGTTGTTTACAAATCTAAAAATATAGCACATAATATGAATAATTGTCATATAATTATTACTTAATTTAAGAATTTCATTAATTAAGGAAGCATGGTGGTTAAAAAGAGAAAAAGCAAGGGGAGAAAAGTCTTTTTTGAGTTCTTGTGAAACTTCCTCGAGTGATACTGAAGTTTCATTATAATCTTGAAAAATGTCAATTTTCTTTCTAAGGAACTGAGGACCCTTAAACCATATGTCACTGCTTCGAAGAATGTCAACATTGGCTCCTCGACTAAGGAGATCTGCAGGGTTAAGAGACCCGGGACAATGAGCCCAAGCACTAGTATCAAACAGACTTTGGATCTCTTCCACTCGGTTAGCTACGAAAGATTTCCAACGCCTACTTGATCCCTTTATCCAATATAATGTGATTTTAGAATCTGTCCAAAAGAATGCCTTTGAATGTTTTTTGTGATCAACTATCGCCTTCACTTTGCTGGCAAGTCGTGCAGCAAGCAAGGCACCAAGAAGTTCCAGACGAGGTAAGGTAATTTTCTTCAGGGGAGCAACTCGACCTTTCGATGCCAGGAGATTTACTTCAATTTTATCATCCTTTACAACTCTGAGATATATAGCAGCACCATAAGCCTTTTGGCTTGCATCGCAAAAACAGTGAAGCTCTATGATGTCGGTGGATTCTTCCTTCGAAGAATTAAGTATTTTTCTAGGAACTTGAAGCTCGAAAAGCTCAGTAATCTCAGAACACCACTTTAACCACACATTTCTAATATCTGAAGGTAATTGCTCGTCCCATGAAATCCTCTTCATCCACAAAGTTTGAAGAATGCATTTTACACGAATTGTAAATGGGGTGAGCATTCCAAGAGGATCAAAAAATTTTTCTATTGCTTTCAGAAGGAAGCGTTTGGTATTTCCATTTTCCTTTAATACATCTGCTAGGTTCTGCAATCCCATTATGAAACAATCTTCCTTAATATTCCATAACATGCCAAGTACCTTAGTTGTATGGAATTTTGAGTTGGCATGATTTTCCTGTATCTGAGTGTCGAACTCTTCACCTCTCCACAATCGCATTAAACCTTTATCGTTAGTTATCCACTTCCTTAACACCATACTAGCTTGACTCATAATAGATAAGGCTTCCTTAGAAATTCTTAACGCTTCTTGTAATTCATCTGCTCCAGATATAAAGTCGTCGACATAAAGGCCTCGAAGTAAGCAATCTGTTGTGTTCGGGTATTTATCTTGGAATTTTTCCAGATGTTTTTTTATAGTGGCAGAAAGAAGGAATGGGCTGCAAGTAACACCAAAAAGAACTCTTGTAAACCTATAAATTTTGAGGGTGTCATTATCTTTCCAAAGAAATCGCACAGCATCTCTGTCCTTCTCAGCCAATAATATTTGAAGAAAAGCTTTCTCTATGTCAGCCACAAATGCAATCTTGTTCAGCCTGAAATTCACGAGTATATCAAATATATTTAAGTTTAGATTTTGTCCTGACCAAAGACAGTCATTCAGACTTAAATGATGAAAATCATAACTTGAACTCGCATCGAACACAATTCTCATTTTAGTAGTCAAACTCTGGTCTCTAAACACTGGTTGGTGGGGCATGTAATAAACAGGGTTCTCTACAGATTTTTGTGAATTATTTACTTTTTCTATAATACCCCTTTTTTCATAGTCACACAAGATTTCACAATATTGTAAGTGGAGAATTGGATCTTTTTCAAATCTTCTTGTAAGTGAATTTAATCTCTTTTTTGCAACTGTATAATTATCACTGAGCTCTCTCCAATCTCTCTTCCATGGCAGTTCTACTTGATAACGGTTACCTTTATAACACACAGTTTTCTCGAAATGTTCCAAGGATTGATCCGTTTCGTGTAAATAAGGATCATCTTTAATCCCTATAGCCTCAAGTTGCCAAAAGTTTTTTACGTCGTTCTCTAAGTCCCTACAATCATAAACCACTCCACAATGTATTTTTTGCTGATTCTCACGTATTGAATTTGAAACACTACCATAGGCTATAAAACCAAAAACAGAATTTTGAAATTTTAATTCTGAATTAGGCATCTCAATTTGACCAAATTTTATGAGTTGATAGAATATTTCGGCACCTAGTAAAACATTTATCTTTTTTGGTTTATCGAAAAGGGGGTCTGCAAGCTTGATATTTTGGGGTAAATTATTAACTGGAATGTGAATACGATTCATAGGAATAGTGTCTGCTATATTAGAAACACATAAAAATTGTAAAGGCATCTCAAAGTCAACCCCATTCGAAATTACAGCACGCAGCTTTGATTTTACATTTACCTTAGCATTACTTAATCCAGACACTGCTACAGATATTTTTTCCTTTTTAATTTTTAATAAATCTGCAAATTCAGTGGTCATAAACGACGACATTGAGCCTACATCGAGCAATGCACTGGCTCGTCTCAGCACTCCGCAATTATCTCTAATAAAAATATTTGCAGTTGAAAGAATGACAGTTTTTTCATTATTTATTTCGCTGATAGATGTACCGGTAAACGTGTTTACATTACTAGACAATTCGAAACTCTCAACACGGGGATTGAGGCTTACTGTTGGTGCAGTTTCTGGAAATAAGGAATCATTATTTTGTTTATTCTCGCACCTGTTCATTTTTTCATTTTCAAAGTGAAGCAACGTAGAATGTTTCTTGGAACATTTTTGACAGCGGTAAGTGGAAGTACAGTTTTTGACAGCGTGATTTTTTAAGCAATTAAAACATAGTTTATTTCTTTTTACAAATTCACACCTATCATTTATGGAAAGATTTATAAATTCTGGACTTTTATATAATCCATGAAATTCTTCTCTGCGACATTTTAAACACTTAAAGTTTGTACTTTTTGAATTGGATGTTGACATCATACTCGCCACTTTATGTGGAAAATTACGATTAATTTTTATTTCTTTCACCTTACTATTCTGAAGCATTCTTGCTTGACTTTGCAGAAAAGAAAGTAATTGTTCAAGAGAACCAAAATCCTCAGAACTTTTTAGTTCCTTTTCCCACCAATAACGTGTAGATTTGTCTAATTTTTCAACAATTATATATACTAACATAGTTTCGGATAAATTCTCTACTTTGTAATTTAAATTAGATAGTGACCTAATGCATTCATTAGTAACATCAATCAAACTCAAAATTGAACTAGATGACTCATTCACATTAGGTTGATTCAATAACTTTTTTATTATAGAGTTAACGAGCTCTCGCTTATTTTCAAAACGATCCAATAAAAGATTCCATGCAATTTCAAAATTTGCATCTGAGATGGATATGAAATTTATTATTCTCAAGGCCTCATCTTTGCAACTTGCCTTGAGATATTGAAGTTTCATTGCTTCTGAAATAGTTTTATTTTCGATTATGGTAGCTCTGAACATATCTTTAAACATAATCCAATTATCAATTTTCCCGTTAAACGACGGTACCGATAAAGTCGGTAATTTAACGTCAGGAGTAACAGTTTTTTCACTGGTATCTGTAACAGAAGCTATAGGATTTTTCGTTTCGGTTTTCATTGCAATTAACTTACGATTTATAATTATTCTCAATTCATCTATTACGTCTTCTGTCTTATCCTTTTCCTTTATATATTCGTCCAGCTCCGTTTCTTTGCACGTTTCAAAGATTGAGTTAAATAAAAGTTTGATGTCAGTTGATATCTCATTAGTTTTGGTTTCTATTAGGCCTAGCTTGACGAAATCGAAATCGTTGATTTCATTCGATATTTTATCTTTATGCCGCGTTAATGCGGCTTTTAGGACTTTTTTTCTTATTTTTAATTGTTCCATCTCAGATACAATTATGTTAAAACAATTAATTCAAAATAATTAGGAGAATTAGGGAGAGAGCTCTTACCTGTTCTCAAGAATCTTCCGGTATTCGGCGTCTCGTCGGACCATTTGGACTGTGTCGCTGGATTTTGTTATTATAATAGTACACTTGAATAAATTTCCTCATAACATATTTTGATATAATCACTGAATTAAGAAAAACTCTGTTTTTTTTAATGTTGATTAAAAGAACACAAGCACACATGGCCACTTCACGGACATCACTTCACGGACATCTTTATTTACTCTCCGGCAATCGACGATCAAACATAAACTTACACACTCTTTTTTCTTGCGCGCTAGTAGCGCCATCTATTGAATACAAAGATAGTTACATGTACGCCGAAACAATAATTAAAGCTTAAAATGGGAAGAATAGAGGATAAACTATACAGAGGTATACTAAAAAGCAATAGTATAAGTTATAAGAAACACAAAATATTGATTCACTTTTTATGCATTTTTTTTTTAACCCGTTAGTAGTCGCTAGTTGGTCGATTTGCCGCCCATCCTTAAGTGTTGCCAGATTTTTTTATTCGATAGCCACCAAAAATTTTTAGAAGTGGCATTTGACATACATAAAACGCGAATAAACTCGAAGAAACGTCGATCACATCACTTTTTAAAATTATTGATGACAGTTAAATAAAAAGTGCGCAATCTGTAATAGGTGGCGCTGCCTATAGCGACTACTAAAGGGTTAATGATAAAGTTATGGAAGTAATATACCAGAAAATACATGGAAAACACTTTATACTTGTATACTTTAAAATTCGTGTGCATATGTCTTTAAAAAATAACAAATGTCTATTTTTTCCTATCTTGAAAGAAATATCGCAATATATCACTAATATTGATATTAACTTGGTGATATATCGCGATATTTAATTTCTGATATCGTCCAGCACTAGTACAGGGACACATCAAAATGTTCCCTATCATTACGGCTTATGGGCAGAATTTGTATGTACCGCTATCACGGCAGCAAAAATCCTTCGATTAACTTGTAAATTGGTACATACGTTCAGGCTATGTATATAAATAGCTGAATAATTTTTTATGCCAATATTGTTGGTGGATTGTGTACAGGGAGCCACCAAAGTTTTTCTCATCATTATGGCCTATGGGGAGAATCTTGTCTAAATGCATTTTAACATCGTTACTCTGTATTCAACAATATGAAATTAGCATACATTAAAATGCTTAAAAGCATGTTTTCTATAGAAAATATGTGTACTTAGGCTTCATAATATAATGTACAGGACCTTACAAAAGTGTTCCGACAATCCTCAAAATTATGTCAAATTTCGAACTAGGCGTTTTTTTTTTTTTTTTTTTTTTTTTTTTTTAACACACTTGACATTGTGAGTTTTTTTGCTTTTCTTTCCATGCTATTTCTATGTTTTTTTTTTTTTTTTTTTTTTTTTAGCTTTCCCCCCCCTCTTTTTCTACATTCTAAAGTGCGGTGGATTCAAATTCATGAAAAACGTAGAATAAGTTGAATAATTTGTACAGGTGTATACAATCTTTATGGTTCGTTTACAGAGACACACAAAAGAATTTTGTGACATTAGAGCCTATGGAGAACTTCTTATTTAAGCGCTTTTTAACGCGTTTACTCTGCATTACACATAATGGAATCAACACACACTAAATAGATTCTAAAAAACATGTTTACTTAAAATAAAAAATAAAAATAAAGCAATGTATAGACTAAATATTTTTTTACAGAACTACAACAAAGGTATTCGGATGGCATTCTTTAAACATCCAAATGATGTCAAATTAGATTGAAATATTAATAAGTTATAATTAACTGGTGTATTCTTTTTATTAGTGTATAGGTTCCTTTTTAGTGACGCACAAAAGAATTTCGTACCATTACTGTCTATAGGTAGTATTTCTTAAAAGTGTATTTTAACATAGTAACACCCCATTAAATATAATGAAATATTATTAGAATGTTTAAAAACATGTATTTTATGTGGAAAATTGTGGGCATAGAATTGGTAAATAGTTTACAGGGTTACACAAAATAGATTTAATATGTTATGTAATCTTTTCACATGAAATTCGGTACAAGTATTCATGAGATAAAAGAAAGTAATAAAGGGCTTTTACTACGTTTATATATAAATATACACATATATATAGAGAGAGATAAAAAGAGTGATAGTGCGGGGGTTAAGGGTTGCCGGCAGCCCCCATCCGAAACATATCTGTTTACGTGGCTAGTAAATTCAGTCCAGTCAGTATGTATATTATATAATATGGAATAAACAAAAATGATCTGTTGAATAATATGTGATGCAAATAGGACGTTGAGGTGAGGCTCCTGATCTGCAGATCCACTAGTTTACTTTCTTTTACCTGTATATGGTAGAAAAATTACAGTTTTTTTTAACTAACTTTGTAAAATAATAATTACAAAACTTTGAATTACACCATAAAATGTAAGAACTCGCTTGTTTCGGTTTGAATGAAAACGCAACCCTTCGTCAGACTAGCATCTAGCCAGCGACGAGCAACTAGCACACTTTCCTGCAGATTGCGCGCATGCGTCATATGCCGACGCTGAATTCTGTTTATGTTTATTTTCAAGATTCGCTATTGTTTCGCTATTGTTTTGTTTTTTTTTGCTTCACTTTGAGTTCTGTTTATGTTTTCTGCTATGCATGTAGCAAAACGGCCCTTTTCAGGGCCAACAGTTTCTTTTTCAACTGTTGACGACCTGAACTGGAGCAATGGATAACGATTTTCAAAACGAAATGGAACTGGAATATAATTCTCGAATCACTAGCGATATTAACGATCTGGACCGACCACTGGATAATGATTTTCAAAACGATAACACAAAAAGAAATATATCCCCTTATTTATTTTTGGCATCAATATATTTTTTTTTTCTTTTAAATAATTTTAAAGTTAAAATGAAGTCTTTCCTCAATATTTTTTAATCAATTATCCGATTGAACTAAAGAGCATTAGTTACATTTTGTCCTTGTTAATAAGTGTAGCAATTTTTGATAAAATCTAATAATTCTGGACAGATACAATAACAAACTTTCAGCTTTATATGTTTTAAATAAAAATGTTTGCACATTCATTTAGTAATACAATAAATGGTGGCAACGCAAAATTACTATCTGAAAGAAATAGTGTGATCTGTCGTACTAGCAGTGAAAAATATTTATATGAAGACTTAAGAAAAAAATTATACTTTAGGATTATGTAATGGAATATTACAATTCAGAGTATAATTTTTAATTAAGTATAATTAATTACAGAATTTATATTAATATTTTAAATAATATTGCAAGTTTTAAAGCTTTTTCCAAACTAAACTTGCTACACAATTTTAATCGTACAACCCCATAAAAAGAAAGCATACTCTCACTATTAGAATTATTTCAAAATTTTTTTGTATTCAGATATTAAAATTTTTAATGTCTTCTTGATTTTATAAGCATTCTAGCACTTTTGCACTTTAATAAATTAATTCACAATCCTTAATTCAACATTTTGCATGAAATATGTAAATCAAAAATAATAAATTGTAAAAAAAAAAAAAAAAAAAAAAAAAAACTGTCTGGGTATATTCTAAGGCTGCTTTTTTTTATTTGGTATTTCAAAATCAGGATATCTCAGGATTTAGTATATAGATAAGAAAATGGGCTGTTATAAATTTTAATTACCATGTTATAGCACATGTCTAGTTTTTAACGATCACTTAGTTTAGTTTTGAAAAAAACTAAAAAAATTGAGAGCAACGTTTTCAGTTATATATTTTTTACCTTACATTAATTTCTCTGAAATAAATTGTCTTCCCATTATTCTTATTATTATTACTGCAAACTTTTCCACTTATTGCATAAGAAATAGTTTTTCTATTCTAATTTAGCCCTCCCCCTTAAATAATAGTATGGCAAGTTTTAAACAGGATTGCCACGCTACCTGGAAAAGTCAGGGAATTCGAAAAATGACTATAAAAGTCAGGGAATATGAATATTTTATCCAGAATCTGGAAAATTCAGGGAATTTCATATGATAATTACCATAAAATAAACAATTTTTCTGCTAACGTAGGGTCATTTTTCCTTTTTTAGCTTCTGCCATTTGTTTTAAACACTCCCACCCTTCTTTCCACTTATGAAAGAAATTTCTTATCTCGCTTATAAGCAACAGATGTTATCACTATATGCAACTTTTATCATATGTAACTTTTGTTTTTTTCAAGTGGTACCATAATGATTTTGGCCTGGACACAGCCAATGCCCAATGTATGGTTACAGTGGAATTTTTTTAGAATATTTCTGGAAAAGTCAGGGAATTCCATTCTACTGTTTGAGTGGCAACCCTGTTTAAAAAATCTACTTTTAATATTTTGTCTTTATCATAAAATATTGGCTGTCATTTTTTATTTTTTTCCAGGGAGGAGCACTAAACAAACTTGCCATTAATAATATAAAAAGTGAAAAAATACCTCCCCCCCTTTTTCTCGTCATTGTGTGTGCTTGACAGAAAACATTCTATGTTTAGAAAATAGGGCCGAAAAAGTATTGTTTTAGGATCAAATTTTCGAACGTGAGTTTTTGTTATATTTACATGTTCTGAGGTCCCCTGAATACGGAAATCATGTTTTTAGCGAATGGTCTGTGTGTCTGCTATCAGCATATCTCAAGAACAAATAGTAGCAGAAATTCCAAACTCGGTATTCTAAATGTGTATCATATAGGGAAGCTACAGTAAGCTTTTCGTTGAGATGAAGCAAATGGTTCGTGTACAGGGACACTTAAAAGTATTAAAATACATCATGTCTATGGGGGAAATTGCAGGTAAGTTAGAATTTAACATCTATAGACTGCACTAAACCAAATGAAACGAATATATATTTTTTTTTGTAATAGAGATAGTTCACCGGGAAAAAAAATTGTGTATGTAGGAGCCTCGCGTCCCCCCCCCTGGGGGGAAGTCTCCCCTCGTGGGGAGTAAATTTTCATAATGGGTATCTTTCAAAAAAGCTCGCCAATACATTTAAAACGAATGGTTGAACCATCGATCTGCGGTAATTTAAAATAAAGTTATAATTTTTTTTTTCATTTTTAATAAAAAAAAATTAATGTAATATTGAGAATAAATTCAACTTTTTTTTGAGTGACACACCAGATTATTTAGTTGAAAAAAAATAATAATAATTTAATAGAATATTTATTTTGCATGTCAATAAAAACTTAATTAAAGCAAACGAGCACTGTTTTCTGCCAGAAACATTATATCAAATATTTAATAAAAATTTAAATTAAATTATTAACAAAATAAATTAATAAGTCCTTGTCGAATCCTGTTCTTAGTCAGTCTAAGAACATGATTCGATAAGGATTTATTTAACAGAACCGTATGAAGTGTACTTTTTTTACATAGGAATTTTTGCTAGTGTTCGGACACTTTTGTTACCGACTGTACTAACATCAAATGGAATATCCTTACTGGTAACCTTTCACTGCCACATTTTCAAACAAGTTGCAGTCATTTCTTATCAGTTACATATTTTTCTTAAGACATCAAAAATGGATGAGAAACCAAATCAACAAAAACCAAAACTAAATCATTTTACAAAATTTTTTAATTGTTGAAAATCACCTACTTAAACAATTAAAATAAATGCTAGTTTTCATATACTATGCAAATACAACAACTTTAGAATTTTTTAAAATAAAGGCCTAAAATATAGATTAAATACACTTGAAACTTATTGTAACCTATTTATTATATGAAATTCAATTTAGACAATAAATGAAAGATAACATTTAACGTTTCTGAAGCCAAAAATATAAAAGATACAAATACATTAATATTTCTTTCTAAACTAACAAGGAGAGGTCACGACATGGAAAATTCAGATCGGGACGAAATTGTGCAGGATTGTAACACACTATGAGGGTAACAACATATTAAAGCAGTAGGACCCACTATCCCCAAAAATTCGAGAAAAAAGCATTTAAAGTTTCAGTAATCTTTAAATACAAGTTATTTCGCAAGCGAGTAAGCGCCTCAGTGGCGTGATCTTAAAGCGCGAGTCTCCCACCCAGATGACTTGGGTTCGAGGCTACCTGCGGGACAACTTTTTTTTTTTTTTTTCTTTAAATTTTTATGTAATCTTAACTTTTTATTTATTTTACTTTATTTTACAAATCAATTCAAAATTTGAAAATTTTAACAAAATATTTAATTTTCTTGAGTATAAAATAACTTTTTCTATTTTCAATATTTATAACTTAAAAATACAATAAATTTATATAACTTAAAAAATAAATTTCAGTTTTATTTTAACTTTAAAATAAGGTAAAACTAAAGAAACTGTTTGTAATTATTTATCTAAATATTTTATTTTATTTTAGGTATATTTAATTTTATTTTTTAAACTAAAAAAAAAAAAATTACAGAGAAATGATGATTTTAATCACATATATAATTACTATCCAAATTAAATAATTACTTCTCCAATCAATAGTTTCTTAAAAATTATAGTATAGGATTGATATGCTATTAAATTATTACAGGCAAAGAAATGTTATTTTTAAATGTAGATTTTAAATGTTAATGAACATCGTTTCTGTTTCGATAACGACTTCCTTTTTTTTTTTTTTTTATCCTTCTGTGCACAAAATAAAATTCCACCTGCCCATTATTATTAACAAGCTAGAAGTGTTTACGTAATTTATACACATTCAAACCAAATCAGGACGCTCAAACCAAGATTTAAGTACACCTGCTAATTATTTTACACTTTGTTTACAGCTGGCTTATTTTTTTAATTATTTAAATATTTGTCTGTTTTTCTTTGTGTTTCTTATTTAGGGATTTGTAAAAGTAAACTTTATTTTTTAAGTTATAGAAATTTATTGTATTTTTAAGTTATAAATATTAAAAATAGAAAAAGTTATTTTATACTCAAGAAAATTAATTATTTTTTTTATTAAAACTTTCAAATTTTGAATTGAATTGTAAAATAAAGTAAAATAAATAACAAGTTAAGATTACATAAAAATTTAAAGAAGGGAAAAAAAAAAAAAAAAAAAATTGCCCCGCAGGTAGCCTCGAACCCAAGTCATCTGGGTGGGAGACTCGCGCTTTAAGATTACACCACTCAGGCGCTTACTCGCTTGCGAAATAACTTGTATTTAAAGATTACTGAAACTTTAAATGCTTTTTTCTCGAAATTTTGGGGATAGTGGGTCCTACTGCTTTAATATGTTGTTACCCTCATAGTATACTACAATCCTGCGCAATTTCGTCCCTATCTGAATTTTCCATGTCGTGACCTCTCCTTGTAAGTTTTAAAAAGCTGCATGAAACAATCTATTAAAAAAAAAGTTCAAATCTCTCTCTGATAATACACAGGGAAAGACATTTCCAGGAAAATAATTATATTAAACATTTCAGTATTTTTAATTATCATTACGTTAATCACGGAGTAATTAATTAATAAATATAAACAAAAACGCAAACACATGCTAGGTTAATAGATATTTCTCTCTAGCCAATCATTACGGCTTATCGTTTAAAATAATCGATGTATTGGAAACCGGAAGCGAAATTCTAAATAGAAGGCACAAATCTGCAGTCATATCAAATACATCCATCTCATTGGTCGATTCAGTCACGTGGTTTTTGGCGATCGATCTCTTGGCGAAAACCATAGAATGCCAGATATTTTAGTTTGTTTACAAACATGTTTTTACTGGATACGCAACGAGGCTTGTGTTTGCTTTCGTATCTCTTGAAAAATAACATTTATGTTATAAATGTAATAAGAAATGACTAAATGAATCTATATTAAAAGCAGTAAAATATATTGAAGAGATGACTAAATGATTGTGTATTAAAAACAGTAAAAATATATTTTGTCTGAAGAACGTATATTAAATATTAAATTTATGGCATATTAAAATATGTGTATCTCTCTATATAAATGTAATTATGTATCCATAAATATGTAAACTAATTAATAATGAACACTGGATTTATTTAGTTATTTATCATTCCAGCATTATTTTAACGTTTATTTAAAAATAATATATTGCAGAATATATATTAAAGTAAATTAAATATAAACTTTGCCCAGTTTCTGAAATTATTCAGATTCCCTTTTTTGTATTTATTAATTTTATAATTGAGGCGTTGAAAATGAGGTAAGTGCCAAAATTTGCGAAACTGCGTTTTTTCACTGAAAATAATCTATGTTCCAACGCCAATAGCATCGAAAAAGAGGCAAGTGCCTAACGAGCTTCATTTAGTTTCAGTCGTTGCCGGAATTTTTCTAATAATTAAAATAATTTTTTTTTTCTTTTCACACTTACCTGTTATGTCTTTTGCTTCAATAAACCATTTGTAGTCAAGAGCGTGATTATTCATTTTGATATTGGACCATCAAAACTTCTGTTGCTTCTCCTGTAAAATTTAATTTTTGGCACTTTCCTTATTTTCATTGTCAATGCCTCAATTGTCTTATTAAACTTATCCATGGTTAAATTTAAAAATGTAAAATGATTTTCATTTATTTTTTTATCGTATTTGGGGGGGAGGAAAGAAAACTGCAATCCGATGTGGATAGTGTTAGTTTTCAGTATTTCCACAAAGTAAACAAAATCTGTTGCACCGTAATGTAAACTTTTTCAGGAAAAAAAAAAAGGTGAAGTAATAAATATTTTTAGCTAATTTATATCTTTCTTATATGAATTGTGTAAAATATTGATTTAGTTTTGCAATTATACATCTCCTGTAGTTTTTTACAAATAGTCCTTGGTATAAATTCCTATTTACGTAAACTTTCTGTATTCCTCTCTCTCTCTTTTTTTAAACATACTGAGAGGGAGGGTATAAACCAATCCAGGTAGTTGTTTAAATTTGAAAGAAGTACAACTTTTGAAATCTGTAATTTATTTGTAAGCATTTTTTTTTTTTTTTAACTACTTCTCACACAGATTTTAAATATCTAAAGAAAGGTAAATTATTTAATTCCACTAATTTTAAAATGCCCAGTTCCTGTTATGAGTGTGATTACTGTAACCTCATGAATAATTACTATTGTAATATTTTATACATCTATATATTACAGGGGTTAATACAGGTCGAGTTTACTACCTTTTATGGGTACCTTCACAAAAATCAACCTGGCAAAAAAGGTACCTTCACAAAAATCATTCAGCTAAAATCGGTACCTTCACAAAAATCTTAGTCATCCCAGCAAAATCTGGCATCTTAAATGAGCACATTTTCAAAGAAGAGTAACTTATTTGTGCATTTCTGTTGATGTGATTCACAAAGCAAGAATCATACACAATGTTTGTTTTAATCTACACACAAGTGTTTTATACAGGCGAGAAATGGTGTAGCATATGTAAACAAAACGATCCTTGCATGTATCTGTACAGATACGCTTTGGAGTTGTGGCCATAGTGTACTGTTTGCTGATTCATCAGGTGGCTTGACGCTTTGATGACTGTATGGTGATGTGTCTATCCTCCCTTGTACAATTCATGTGTAGTGCAGTGATAATAGCACAAATAAAAACAAATCCTACTTAAATTCTCTCTACTGAACTGTTTCTACTGAGTTTTGATTTCTGTTCTGCTATAAGCCTCACACCAACTGTTAAGCATTATTTTTATTATTTTACTTAGTTTGAACTCCCCCCCCCCCCCACACACACACACAGAAAAAGAGTGTGCTGCAATTTTTCACAAAAATAAAATATAGTTAAGATTTTTCACAAAAATAGGTATTAATTTTGAAATCCTGGATTGGTCCCTGATATATAACAATGGAAAACTGGTTAGTCTACTTTATTGGTTCTAACTTTATTTTTAAAAATGGTGTTGATCTTGCTCAATTTGCATAAAATTTAGATATATTCATTTTGACCATTATGCAGTGGTTCCCATTATATTACATGTAGTACGATTGCAGAACCGAAACTAGGATTTTTTTCACCCGGGGCAAGGAGGGATTTTGGCGCCCCCCCTCCCAACCAGAAATTAAAATTTCAAAGGAAATTTTACAAAGTTTTTATGGCCATTTTATTTTCAACTGCATTCATAAGAAGTAAATATTGAATTTAATTCAAATTGTTGATAAATTTATAGATTTTGAAATGTATTATTATTATATTTAACGGATACGTGTGTGTGTCTGTATAGGACACAAATACTGTAACTAATTTATGAACTGCATGTTCGGAATTCCATGAAACCTAGTGTGCAGTTGAATTCTGACATAAACTGGTGATGTCTAGTTTTTGATATATATCGCTCGACTTGCAGCACTTTTATGCCACGTTTTCTTATAGCTATATCTCAGCATCTCCAGGACGGAATTTAACAAACTTTATACATTATATGCTTGTTATGAAAAACAGAGTTTACAAAACAAAACAGAATCGCAACATGTGTTTCGTGTCGAAAAACTTAGCATGGCACTTCGCCAGGCGTAAAATTGTACAAGCACAAGTAGAGCTACAACCAGCCGATCTTTATTACGATTTTTATTTTAACGTATATGTTTTATATCTTTATAACATTTCTTGAAAGAAAAAAAAAGATTGAAGTTGTGAATCAAAGCATTATTTTAGGGGGGAAAAAGAAGAAAAGCATATTATAGAGAAAGATTTAAATTAAGCTACAGTTATTATTTTTATTTATTTATTTATTTTTGCTGGTTTAATGATAGTTTCTTTTTTTTTTTTCCCCTCTTTCTTAAATTAATGTTATTTATAAATGACAATTCTAAAACAAGTAAATGTAAATTTCATATTCAATTACTTTTAAAACTGAAAATATCATCATTTTGAGAGAATTTAAAATGATATTTTGAATATTATAGTCGTTACATCAACTATACTGCAGAGAAATAAACAGAGAAATATTTAACTTTTTACTATAATTAAGATGCATAAATTAATAGATATGAACAAGTATCTAAAAACTACTCATATCCATCAAGTGCGAGATAACCGTTAGCTGTCTAAATACACTGCGCTGAAAAAAAAAAAAAAAAATTTCGAGCCCTGATACCATTCCTGCTGATTCTCATGTAAAATGAACTTCTGAATCCGAATATGACCCCCCCCCCCATTTTGCCCAATCAACCACCGTTTTCTCGGGACGCCACCCATTCTCTTATTGTTTGGTAGTTTTATGGCCATAAATTTGATTTGGAGAATGGAAAAAAGTTATTTTAATACTTTGAAATAAAAAAAGTATAATTTATAATAAATAATAGTAATAATTGATTAATAAAATATAAAAAATGTAATTTGTAATTTCAGTGGCGAATCCCCCTCCTCCCCCTAAATTTTCCCCTTGCTGCAAATGTTCACGTTTTAAAATTTTTCATTTCTGTAGCCACTCAAAAGACATTTAACAGTTAAAACAATCCCTTCACCCCTTTCAAATCAAATTTATAGCCATAAAAATACCAGAAAATGATAAAAATAGGGGAGCGTCCCCAAATAATGGTAGGTGAAAGGGCAAAATGGGCGTCATAATCGTATTCATGAGTTTATTTTACATAAGAATTTTCAAAAATGGCGTTGGGGCCGATTTTCATGCAGAGCAGTGCCATTGTAGATAATCTTTTTTAAAATCATTTTCAGGAAATAAAATAGAAAGGCAGGTTCTAGTCTATGAATATTATCGGAACCAATCCAAGAAAACTATTATTAGAAACACTAACTTCATGGTAATAGGATTATATACACCACAAAATAAGAATATCGTTTGTTCAGAAATAATATTCTACAGCTTTTTACAGAATCTCTCATAGGCAAAAGCATAGCTTAGAGTTCAACAGAATTCGCTTCTGAGCAAATAGCCTACTTTTGCACTCTTTGACAAACAATTAGCTGCGAGAAAAATGCATAATATATAGAAAAAATTAACAACTATAAAACTGTGAAATGGCTTGCTGATTTTGGCAATCCTAAACTATTTTCCGCCAAATTTGATCGCTAATCTCGTGATGTCACTAAACCCATCACCAATGTAGATGACAACTGGTCGCAGAGTCAATGCTTTGGCGACAAAATTGGCAACCTGGCATTAATTTTGGTGAAAAATATTGGCTTAATATTGCCGAAATTTGGAAGCTGGCATGATCTACTGTTTTCTTGCTCAGTAATAAAAGTTCATCAAAAGTTCTACAAATCACTAATGAGAATATAAAAAGGAAAGAGTCACTACTATAATTATTGTTGACAACAGCCTGTCTACTTCTTTACGTATTACTTTATACACGGTATTACAGTTAAAATGGAAATAGATGGCAGATTTCTTCACTTCCACGGAAATAGGCATTAGCGGCAAATTTTGCGACTTGGCGAAAGATTTCGCAATTTGGCACCCAATTTTGGCGAAAAGTTGTAATTTAGAGTAGCCAAAGTTTAGAAGATCTAACTTCAATAGAAACCGACTTGTAAAATTTTCCAGGTTAATTCAGTAGTTTCTTGAGTAGAACTATCCAGTGGCGGATCCAGAACTTGACTTTTGGGGGGGGGCTAAGATTTTTCAAAGTGTTATTCTAAACCAAAAAAAAATTTACAATTGCAATATTCAATTGTGAATGTCAGTGTTTTTGGGGGGGGGGCTTCAGCCCCCTAGCCCCCCCCCTTAAATCCGCCACTGGAACTATCTCGAAAAGTCTATAAATCACTAGTAAGACTGGATAAGTTCAGTTTCTGTTTATACTGCAAGCTGAGCGTACATCTTTTAGTTCACTGGATTTTTTTATAACATTATGGCCTTATTTTGACATACTTATTTTAATATTTTAATAGTCACGACGGCGCCCTGAGAATTTTTTTT
Organism: Salticus scenicus; assembly: GCA_963930645.1. NCBI lineage: Eukaryota > Metazoa > Arthropoda > Arachnida > Araneae > Salticidae > Salticus > Salticus scenicus. The sequence continues at coordinate 280,884,049 of OZ005652.1, read as the reverse complement.
TTTTTTTTTTTTTTTTTTTTTTGCTTCCTTATGAATCATATTTTCTAAAGAGCTTTCTGAAGTTTAATCAAATATACTACATATTTTCCAACCATTTACTTTTTAAAAATCTTGGCTGAAAGTCAGGAACCACTTGTAAATTACTCTTCTTCGATTGCGAGAATATTTTACCACACTTACTAACCTTAAAAGAATATTGTTAGTCTTGGAGAACACTCTATCCACCATGCTTCTCCTTGAAAATGAATTCTGTTATCTATTAATCTCCTTTCTACTTTTTTTTTCTTTGTTCAAATTGCCCTGAGTAAAAGAATTTGACTTTTTCTTTCTTTCTTTTCTTCCCTTCTTCCTTTTTTTTTTTTTTTTTTTACTTTGAAATTTTTTTTTTAACTTTGATTTTTTTTTTTTTTTTTTTAAATGTGTAAATAAGGCAACAAACCGGCCTTTTTCGGCGCCCTTCTTCATCTGGCGCCTGGGGCAAATGTCCCGCTCGCCCCCCTCTAGTTTCGGCCCTGACGATTGCATAGACATATGAATAAGTTGAACTTGTTAGATTTAAATGTTATCTACATTTTAATAATTCAAATAAGATAAGTTAGTGAAACTGATTGTTCTTTTTGTTTTCTCTTCTAATATTAATACAAATTAATGAAGATCCTACTGTAGTTGTTATATCTGAAATAAAGTGGGATGGCAATGCCACCTGCTGGATGATTTTCACCAAAAGTTGATAGGCACTAATTTATGCCAAGGTGCAACTACATATAAAATTTTATGAAATTCTGAGCAATAGTTCCTGAGATACATTTGCCATAATATTTTGCCACGCACATTTTCTAAAAATGATCAAATTGTGTTCTAGTCCATTGAAAACTTGACGTTAAAATTTTTTTACAAATACAATACTTTCCTCAATTGAACATAGAAGAAAGTAATTAATTATATGAACAGTCATGAACTGGAAAATGTCTCTTTGTTTACCAAATAGTTCAACACCTGCAAATAGCTATCACCTATCTTTAAATTCGTTCATATTCATAAAAAATTATATATACAGTCCTGAACTGGAACCTGTTTCTTTGTTTACCAAATAGTTTGACATACACAAATATCTGTTTTCGATCAAATTCACTTTATTCATTTAAAAATAAATAAAATAATTTTATATGAGCTGTCATGGACTGGAACCTGCCTCTTTGTTTACAAAGTAATTCAGCACATACAAATATCCATCATCTGCCTTCGAATTCACTTGTATTTATTAATATATACAATATATATAGTTTACATATTATGGTGTCCCTTAAATGAGGGGGAATTATATTTAATCGGATACACATCAGCGGCAGCTCGTGGATCGAAAATAGGCGAAGAAGCACTTCATCTAATATTTTACACTGTACTCATTTATAAAGTATGAATTTACATTTAAATAAAATGGGTACTTTTCGTTAAAGTTATGCATAACTACTTTAATGTTATTCTTCAGCACTTATCTATGTTCAATTCACGAGCCGCCACTGATATGCATATCCTCCAATTCTTTTCTGTTTGACCCTAAACAGTTTTTAGCAAAATTCTAATATTAGGATTTTCCTGTCAATTTGGCACATGTTAACATTATCCCAAAGAAAATTTATTACTACATACTACACGAGTCATATTAAATCCTCGACAAAAGGTTTAATGCCTTAACCCAAATCCCTTTCTGTTCTTGAATGACTTTTTCTACTTAATTTTTTCCTTTTATTCCTTCTGGTGTTAACCTTTTTTTTTTTTTTCCCGGCCTTAACGTAGTGTATTTTTATTTTCATCCCATGCTTTTTGTATGGAATTTTAGGTTTTTTCCTCAATTTTTATATTCAAAAATGCAGTGGAAATGTGCTTGAAAAGTCTTTCGCCTTTTTACATGAGACTTCTTGCCACCACACTTTAGAATACAATATATCATTGCATGGATTTTACATCACGCTCGTGCTACACTATGGGTAATTGCCGATGGTCTGAGACACACCCCCTAAGGTGGTCAGGTGACAAGCTATCAGTGGGTGAGTCCCAAATAAAAATGGAATTTCTAGGTGTAAGTACAATGCAGTGCCTACCAAAAATAACAAATATTTTTCAATGATTTTGGTTAATAACTGAATTTCTGAAAATCTCAACAGTTACTGATTCTCTTATACATGCTAAGATACAATTGTACCATAATGATCGATGGGTTGAGCTTTTGGCAAGGTCTAAGCCAAGGAGAGTGGGAAGGGTTGAATTGATTTAATTGCCATCCTCCTTCTTCCAAAAAAAAAAAAAAAATAGATTTGTTGAAAATTTTCAAGCTACACTTCATTTTTAACATACATCTCTTATATTATTAAAATCTGTACGTGTGTGTGTCTGTCTGTGAGAAACGGCTTGAAACAGCTAAGGCTCCGCCGCTAATGGTCGCACAGACTTCGGACAGGAACCGTCGGACAGAGAATTTATCGCAGATGTACGTTATCTAATTTGCTAAACGATGCAACCCTAATTAGCGGAGATAGTAATTAAAATGTCGACCCATGTCTAACAAAAAAAACAATTCAAAATGGCATGCGATCATCATTTTCGACCGGGACCGCTTACCTCAAAAGAAGGAGGAGGAAGAGGAAATTTCGTGGGTTTTTGTAAAGCGATCGCTGCCGATCTGTTGGAAATATCGAAAATACACCTGCACCACGAGAAAAAGCATTTATTACCGATTCTTACGGTACAATTTAAAAAAAAAAAATACAAATTTTTTGTATTTAAAAAAAAAAAAAAATTAAAAAGGGTCGAAATTTTCTCTTTTTCTCGATCGTTTCTTTTTTAAACGCCCTGTACAACCGAGTAACTGTTCCATTTCTTAACAACTGGTATATTCAGAGAGGACATTTAATCCTCTTTCGAACTATATAAACATTTTTACAAAATACGGATTAGCGATCCATATTTTTAGATTTTATGAAACGTCGATTTTTTCACAAAACATTCTATAACTCAAAAGCGTTTAGAGATAAATCATTTCTTTTTTTTTTTTTTTTTTTGTATATTACATCTCGCTTCCATAATTCAATTCCGAAAAGATTGAGAGAAAATTTTAAAAACTGAATGAGTTATAATTTTTTTAATTTTAGCCATAAAACCATTGAATTGAATATGCGACCTTCGTTCAGTACTGATTTCCAGAATTAAATGCTGCAGTCGTCCGTTTCCGTTGTTACCTTGGTAACCCAGTCCAGTCACAGAGAGTCTGCGGGAAGAAACATCACGTGTTTTTTCTACTAGGAATATAAATTGCAAACTTCAAAATGCTTCAATGCGAGTTTCTATAGCAACACAAATACACTTACCTTGCAAATTAAATTTTATTCTAATACACATATTTCAATTTCTAATTACAATTAAATTATTTTTAATACATCATTCGAAAGATATTTTAAAGTTCTTTTATATTATCGAAAGTTTTCACCAGATTTACACGTTTTGAGGTGTCCTGAATCAGTTTTCTTATATGGCACTGTAATATTTTAAAATTTCAATATTTCAATTTCTAATTATGATTAAATTATTTTTAATACATCATTCAAAAGATATTTTAAGTTCTTTAAATTTTATCCAAAGTTTTCACCAGATTTACACATTTTGAGGTGTCCTGAATCAGTTTTCTTATATGGCGCTGTAATATTTTAAAATTTCAATATTTCAATTTCTAATTATGATTAAATTATTTTTAATACATCATTCGAAAGATATTTTAAAGCTCTTTTATATTATCGAAAGTTTTCAGAATTGGAATCGAACAGTGGAATACAGAAATTTCTACCACCAGTAGGGCTGGAGTATTTATCAATATATCCCCAAGTATCAATATTTTTTAAATATCGCAATAACGATATTAAAGATCTAGCTCTGCTAATATATCCCTCTAACGATATTTCTTTAGTGCACACTCAGCGATCGATCGATGCGCCGATAAATAATGTTCCTCACTAGCACCTATCACCAGTCACCACGCTCGGAATAAAGAGAACGCCGAATAGCTTATTCACAGTGTTTTCTAAAAAAAACAAACAAACCGTTTGGCTAGCGGAAGTGACGCAACCCCTTGTGCGCGCCAAGCAAAGCCCGAAAAAAAAAGAGACCTGAATAGCTTATACTAATGCAACCCCCTTTTTCCCCCTCCTATTACTCACTGACTAAAACTCCCAACCCCAAACAATCCTCTCTTTCCATACCGCAATGTATCTACTTTCTTGAAAATATCACTGTCCAAAAACAAAAAGTCAATGATATTCATCAGGAAAATTAAACTATCACAGTATATTGACTTCCCATAGTATATTGACTTCTCATTCTACATTCATGCATTTCCCTGGCTCTAAACGATAATATGAAAGAATTTATACTACCGTTAGTATAAGTTCTTTGATAATATTGCACATCATCGCTCGTGGATCGTAGGTGTAATACCACAGACAGGCGATATAAAAACAAACGCTTATTATGAGTATGACGAATGAAAACGATATCTTTTGTTTTAGCTCATTTCCTGCTATTGGTTCATTGATATTGGTTTATTTCAAAGTATCCATATCTTCTGGCCAATAAGATGCGACATGTGTTTAACTCGCTTTGGGCTCAGTGATGCCAGATTGGGGATTTTGTCCCCATTTTGGGGATTTTTGAGGCTTTTGGACCAAATGTTTGTGGGGACTTTTTTGGGGAATTCTAAAATTTTTGGGGACAAATCTGGGGAGTTCTTCAACTCTGTCAATGTTGATAACGTAATGATTTATCCCTACGACTAGAGACTTTCAGTATCTTTATTGGTATTTGGGGATTTTTTTTTTTTTAATTGCCTTCTTTTGGGGAAAAATCTGAATTTTTATCACACAAAAATCTGCTTGATATTTTTTTGAAAAAATTTTTATTTCCCCTTTTTTAGTAGAAATCAAATTGGGGATTTTTTCGAAAAGAACCTCCTGAATTGGGGAAATTTGAAGACCTGTTTGGGGAAATAATTTTCGACCATCTGGCATCACTGTTTGGGTTGTACATCAGTCCCTTTCTCCTTTCCCATGTTATCGAATGGGATTTTCGTTGCTTCGTTTTATAAAAATATCTCATTCAAAAATGAAGTTTTTCGAATTCTGTTTTTTGAATATTACTCTTTGAACGGGTCGCCTTTTAGCTTGGTGAACAATTTTTCGAAAAAATTAATTTAAATATTTTATTTCAATAAGTAAATTATGGACTCTAAGTGTGGATCTCTAAGTAAAATATTTAAATTTATTTTTTCGAAAAATTGTTCACTAAGCTAAAAGACGACCTGTTCAAAGAGTAATATTCAAAAAACAGAATTTAAGCTAAAAGACGACCTGTTCAAAGAGTAATATTAAAAAAAAAGAATTCGAAAAAGTTAATTTTTTAATAAAATATTTTTATAAAACGACGCGACAAAAATCCCATTGGAAAACATGAGAAGGGAGAAAGGGTGCTATCTGACTGATGTAAAATAAAGTTTTATCTTCAGTAAGTTTACAGTGACAGTTTCTTTATTAAATTATATAATATTGGATAGTTTATTACTTTTTTTATGTAGCATTTATTTTTTCTCTTTCCTTTTCTTTCTTTCTTTTTTTTTTTTTTTTTTTTAAGCCGTACATGTAATTGCAAAATGAGTTACTTTAAGTAACAAAATGAAACTTTAACATAATTTTCTTTAAATAATATAATTTTTATACTGACAATGTATATATATATATATATATATATAATGAAACTATTACGAATATATGAAACTATTACGAATGTGAATTGAACACATATACATTTAAAAAATATTGTAATGATTTGGTAAGCAGATACAAAAATAAAAATGACAAGTAACTGACATTTAGGATGCATATAAGAGTTTTAAGTAAAAAATATTACTCTCTACGACCAAAAAAGATGTATCCAATGGCAATTCTTAACTATTTAGAATGATTTTCCTTTTTATTTAATACCTACATCTTAAGACAATTTTTATTAAGCTTTATTTTTAGTAGAATTATGAATTTTGATATACTTGGTACAAATAAAACACAGATCGCATATTAGCTGTGTTAAAATATGATTTTAAAATAATTAATGCTTAAAATGGGAAGAATAGAGGACAAACTATACAGAGGTATACTAAAAAGCAACAGTATAAGTTATAAGAAACACAAAATATTGATTCACTTTTTATGCTTTTTTTTTTTTTTTTTTTTTTTTTTTTATGATAAAGTTATGGTAGTAATATACCAGAAAATACATGGAAAACACTTTATACTTGTATACTTTAAAATTCGTGTGCATATGTCTTTAAAAAATAACAAATGTCTATTTTTTCCTATCTTGAAAGAAATATCGCAATATATCACATAATATCGATATTAACTTGGTGATATATCGCGATATTTAATTTCTGATATCGTCCAGCACTAACCACCAGATAGTGCTGTAATATTTTCAAATTTCAATTTCTAATTATGATTAAATTTTTTTTAATACATCATTCGAAAGATATTTTAAAGTTCTTTAAAATTATCGAACGTTTTCACCAGATTTACACGTTTTGAGGTGTCCTGAATCAGTTTTCTTTTGCATCTCAGCTAATTGAGTTAGATTGTTCAAAATTGTTATATGTAGGTTAATTAGGCGGGGCTGAAAGTGTGAGGAAGAAATAGGCGTGCACCGCGCATGTGTCCCCTACCTTGTGCACGCTGAGTGTGCACAGGACTACGCTGCCTAAGGCAGTGGGGAGCCGGTCCAACTTTTTAACCGATGAGAAATGATTTTTTTATTTTCCTTTCTTAAGAATAAAAATTTTATCACAGAAGGAATTTGTGCGCGCAGCGCGCGTACACCCTCACACGTGCACGCGCATGGGTTTGTGCTGCCGAAGGCAGTGGGGATCCAGTGTGAGTTTTACCCGATCAGAAATGATTTCTTGTTTTAGGGGAAATGAAGTGTCAGGGAAGGAATATGCGCATGCGGCACGTGTGTCCTTTAACTTGTGTGCATGCACAGGACTTTGCTAGCGAAGGCAGTGGGGACCCGGTCCGAATTATTACCCGATGAGAAATGATTTTTTAAAATTTTCTTAAGAATAAAATTTTGATTCGAGAAGGAATATGTGCGCGCAGCGCACGTATACCTTCACATGTGCTCGCAAGCATGGGTGTTAGGAATAACAGCTATAGGATTTTCTATAAAAGTTCTTGCCATTTATTGTCTTGGTTTAAATAATTTATTATATATTAAACTTTATAACATTTATTTAGATCAATATTTCATTAATTAAGTTATATTAAAACTCAATGCTCTATTATATAAATTAAATTATAAATAATTTTTGAAAAGACTTTTATTAAAATATTTTTGATAACTTACTTAACTTTTAACTTCATTTAATTCATCTTCCTGTCATTTAATCAAAAATCACTTATTTTATAGTCTTCAGTAAATTAGCTTCCGTGGCATAAAATGTAAACAAACTTTCACATTCACTTCACTAAGTAAAAAAGAATTCATAACTAATTGTTTTCGTTCGATTCCGTTCGTATGACGATGACGTCATTCTGTTTTGACCAGTCATTTTTTTTTTATAGCTTCAATTGATTTAACTGTTTTATTAACGTTATGCTTATGCATATTAATTTGTCTGGCATATATAAATAGATCGTTTTACACAATGTGGGTGCTTCATTTCTTTTTTTTTCTTTAGGAGCTGGTCTCTTAATTATAAACAGTAAATGGCAATTAAAATCTAAATTTAATCTTCTATAATCAGTAAAGTAAAAATATATTTTGTTATGTGTTTGACAAGTCTTCAATAGATATGTTTTTTTTTTCTGTGATAAAAAGTTGTTTTGATGCATGTAGTCACCAGCTGATGTTACAAGTAATGTTGTTCTATATTTAAGTGCTGATATTTTATTTATTGTCATCTACATTGAATCATCCAAAAATAAACTTTATTTGTTATAATATGAATCGTCTTCATTTCAAGAACACTTTTTTATTTATGCTTCAAATTAACTCAGTAACGTTTTTCATCTGCTCAATAGTTTAAACTCTGCAAGTCAAGATTATTTATTTTAAAGAGATTACTTTTTATTAATTAAACATTTGGCGTCTCCTTCTTTGACAGATAAAGGTTATGGGCAGTCATTACTTTTTTGAAGCAGCTGTCATGTTTGTTTTGATTACCGTCCGTATGGAAGATGGTGAATATAGGTCAAGTTCATGAATCAAAGTACTTTTTATCTTTTGTGGTTTTTCTTATTTTGTTTTCGTTTCTCCCGTGAAGGATGGATCGTATTTAAATATGATAATGAAGTGAGCTAATTTTTTTTTCTTTCTGCAAGATGTCTATTCTCTATTTAATGTATCACGTTGCTATTGAACTTAGTTTTTACCTTCAAGAATTTCATTTTTTGATTATTTAAGATATAAAATGAAGCAGTTGAGTTCAAATAAAGGCAGTGACATTGTTTTTGATTATGATATATTGCAGAAACTTTTATATTTATGAAGTATATTTAGCTCTTGTGACTTTTTTTTTGAAATTCTTGCTACTTTCATGAAGAGTTGAAGTTATGTCTTCAGTAAAGTTATGAAGTATATATAAAAATTACGATCGTTATTGACGGGGGGGAGCGATTATAAATTTAATGTTTATAACTTATTTGAGTTTTTTGCTGTTTTATATTAAAATTTAGATTTTTTTTTTTTTGATAAATTATGGCTAGCAATTATCAAATTGAGAAATTGAGTGAATCTAATTATGATGGATGGTCACAGGATGTGAAATTCCTCCTAATGGAGAGGGGACTGTGGTCCATTGTAAATGAGACTGAGAAATTGCCTGTTTTAAAAGAAAAAGAGTCAACTATTGAATTTGAGAAACAAGTTTTTGATTTTAAAAATAGGTGTAATACAGCAATTTCTATAATTTATTTAAACATTCAACCACAGTATAGAAAACTTGTTGAAAATTTTGAAGATCCAGTTACATTATGGAAAGAATTATTAAAAAATTTCAGACCTGACAATCGTTCATATCATATGGAAATATTTAATAAATTTTGTGAGGCAAGAATCCAACCTGATGAAACAATTTCGTTGTTTTCTTCAAGAGTTAACCGATTATTTAATCAAATTAAAGAGATTGATTCTTCTTTTTCAGAAAAGTACGCGGTTTATCAATTTCTTAAATTTTTGCCTTCAAATTTTGACACTTCTGTTCAATCAGTATTAAGATGGAAGGACACTGATTTTAAATTTAAAGAAGTAGTTCAGGAGATTATAGCTGAGGAAGTTCGACAACGAGTGAGAAATCAAGATGTGTGTAATATACAGGCTCAATCCACTATAAGAAAGAAAAGTGGTGTGTGCTATTGCTGTGGAAGTAATCGTCATTACAGAAATCAATGTCCATTTATAAATAATCAGTGTAAAAATTTGTCTTCTTCAAAATCAGATGTACCGAGATTTAATCAACGTTGTATGGATCGACCAAGAGAAAGATCATCTTCAAGACCAAATTCAAGTTTTCCTTCCAGTAGAAGTCCTTCTCCTATGAGATCTCCTTCATCAGGACAAAGTTCTGTGTTTAGAGGAAGAAATAACATTAGAAGTGGACATTCCAGAGGGTCAAGATTTTATAGAGGTACTAGACATAAAAACTGTAAGTCAAAACCTTTTATTTCTTATGTTGATGCTTGTTTAACTGAGAAAGATAGTAGTGAAACAGACTGGTGTTTCGACACCGCCGCGACACATCACTTCTGTAAGCATAAAGATTTCTTTGTAGATTACAAACCATTGGTTTCTGAAAAAATGGCTATTGCCATTGATGATATCGAATTTCCGATAGAGGGTAAAGGGACTGTTATATTAAAATTTGGAAAAAGAACTGTGGAATTTAAAGAGGTCATGTATAGTCCTAAGCCTAGGCGAAATCTCATTTCTGGCCCACGTGTTGACCTCATGGGAGGCTGTTTTTCTGGATCTGGGGGTGTAGTGAAAGTGACACAGGGTAATAGTCTGTTATTTAAAGCTTATCTTAAAAATGGAATATATTATGTTTATCCAAAATTAACTAAGAAACCTGTAAATAGAATTGCTTTTGTAGCTGATACTTCAGTTGAGGACCAACATAAATTATGGCATTGTAGATTTGCACATATAGGTATTTCATCTTTATTTCGTACCTTTAAAGAAAATAATGTCATTGGTCATCCTGAGTTAAGTAAATGTAAATTTAATTGTGAGACATGTAAACTTAACAAAAATAAGCGAGTTTCCTTTAAACCTTTGAATGTCATTAGATCCAAACATCCTTTAGAACTGTTATATGCAGATATATGGGGTCCTAGTCCAGTAAATGGACGTGACGGAGAAAGATATTTTTTTTTTCAATTATAGATGATTATTCTAGAAAGGTTTCCCTTTATCCCCTCAGAGAAAAATCAGAAGCTTGTAATGTTTTACAAAAGCATATAAATAGAGTTGAAAATATTCTGAACTCTAAAGTAAAATGTATTAGAACTGATAATGGGGGGGAATTTTTGGGAAATAACCTTAAGAAATATTTCTCTGAAAAGGGAATTACACATGAACTTACCAATATCTATTCTCCGGAACAGAATGGCATTGTAGAAAGGTATAACCAAACTGTTGCAGATGGTGCTAGGACTTTATTAGATGATTCAGGTTTGCATGCTAGTTTTTGGCCTGATGCTATGTCTCACTTTACATATACCTGGAATAGGGTATGTCATTCTGATCAGAAGCAGACTCCTTTTGAACTTTTCTTTGGCCGCAAACCTTCAGTAAGGCATCTAAAACCTTTCGGTGTTCTTGCATATGTAGGTGTTCCTCGTCAGCTTCGCAATAAGCTTGAAGCAAAGGCAAAAATTGGATACCTTATAGGTTATGCATATAGAACTAAGGGTTATAGAATATGGATGCCCGATTCTGGAAAGGTGGTCGAAACGATAAATGTCTCATTTGATGAGAATGAAACTTTTAAAACTAAGCGCAGTGGAGCCGTGATGGGCACCAACCCTTTTTCTGAGATACAGAATTATAGTGAGGTTACTATTCCAAGTGAACACAGGGAGGAAGCTAAAGTCGATTTTTATCCTTCTGATAATTCCCATGATTGTTTACCTAGTCCTCCTATAAGTTCAGAACTGAAAAAGGTAGTTTGGTTAAGGAAGCCCAAAATGCGTAGTGATCATTCCAGAAGAGACATTTATTATTTTCAGGAAGGAAAAACACAGCGTTTGCGTTCATTAAATGAAGTGCAAACTTACTGTGATAAAAATAAACTTTTATTTGAACCTGAATTATTTGATTTTCGAGGTGAAAATGATTATGAGGGTCCTGTTTCTGATCTTGATGAATTGGATAATGAGGAGATTGTATCCCAATTAAGCGAGTCTAGCTGACTAGATAAAGTGTCTATTCCTAAAACTTACAAACAAGCATTAAAGTCGGATAATTATCCTGACTGGTTAAGTGCTATGGAGAGTGAAATGGATACTATGAAAGCTAAACAGGTCTGGAATTTGGTTGATCCTCCTAAAGATGTTAATCCAGTAGGTTGTCGTTGGGTATATACAGTAAAGAAGGATGAGACTGGAAAAATTGTTAGATTTAAGGCTCGTTTAGTGGCACAGGGTTACACTCAAATAAAGGGTGAATCTTTTGATGAAACTTTTTCCCCTGTTGTCAATTTTAGTTTAGTTAGATTTTTCTTTTCTCTTCTTGTTTCTTATAATAAATGGATTCATACCCAATGTGACGTGACTGGTGCATATCTTTATGCTAGTTTGAATAGAGATGTTTACATGTTACAACCTCCAGGTTTTGTAGTTAAAGGTCAAGAAAATAGAGTTTGTAAATTGAATAAAGCGTTATATGGCCTGCATCAAAGTGGCAGGGAATGGTTTTATGAAATCCATAAGGTTTTGTTAAATATTGGTTTTGTAAAGTTGGAGAGTTGTAATTGTGTGTACATATTTGATTCAAATGCAGTTCTAATTTTATATGTTGATGATTTTGTTTTATTTTGTAAATGTAAAGAAATTTCAGATAAATTGTTAAAGTTATTAAGTTCTAATTTTGATATTAAAGTCTTAGGTAAAACTAAAAAATTGCTAGGAGTTGAGTTTATGGAAGTTGATGGGAAACTTTACATACATCAAGAGAGTTATATTAAAGAAGTATGTGAAAGGTATAAAAATTTTAATTTCCCTATTTCTTCACTTCCTATATGTAAAACTTCAGTTTATTCTAAGAGAGATTCTCCTAAAACAAATGATGAACTTAAAGAAATGTTAAATTACCCCTATAGAAATATTTTGGGATGTTTGTCTTTTCTTGCTAACAGAACTCGTCCAGATATAAGTTATGCTACTAATATTTTTGGTCAGTTTCAGTCAGATCCTGGACTTAATCACTGGAATGGTCTCTTAAAACTACTTGGATATGTCAATTGTACTCGTGAATTAAAATTGGACTTAACTTGCAATAATATTCAATTCCTAGTTTATTCTGATGCAGATTTTGCTGCAAACCGTGATGACAGAACTTCTATGGGGGGACAGTTAATTCTTTTAGGTAGGTCTCCAATTGAATGGAGAACTTTTAAGGAAAAGAGCGTCAGTCTTTCCACAATGGAAGCTGAGTTCGTGGCAATGACTGAAGCCTCTAAAGAGTTAATATGGTTTGATAGAATACTTGAAGAATGTTATCATAAAAATTTAGTTTTTGGTCAGAAGGAAAAATCAATTTTATTTGTTGACCATATGGCCACTATAGACTTTGTAAAATCTCCAATAGAGAACTATAGAAGCAAACACATAGATGTAAAGTTATTTTTTGTTAGAGATTTGGTTTATAAACAATTATTTGATCTTAAATACATTAAAAGTAAATCTAACCTTAGTGATCCTTTCACAAAACCCCAGTCCAGAAATGATCTTGAAAAGTTTATTATGAATCTTTTTTGTACATAAAAAATATTGTAATTTATTGTTAGTACATTGTTTTAAATAATTTATGGTTTAGTACATTGTTTTAAGGAATTTATTGCTCGTACATTGTTTTACAGAATTGTTAGTACATTGTTTTATAAAATTCTTGTATTTAATATATATATTTTTTGAGTCTTTCCAGGTATTGAATAATTAACTTTCCCATCTAATTGAGGATATGTCTTTTGAGAGATAGATTTTAGTGAGGCAGAACAGCCCTCGGTAACGTCTCGTAGAGGGTGCCATTGTAATTTGTCAGATGTCTCTCTGGTTTGTCTTTTGGGAGATTTATATTTTCAAAAGGATCTGTTCACGGGCATGTTAAACTTTTTAATTTTGTAAGTCCTAGTTTTATTATGTTTGAATTGGAAATGTCATTAGGTCCCATTCAATGCCTGGAGTTAAATATTTTGTTTGTACATTCTTTATATATTTTTCTAAATTTTTTTGAAAAGTTCTTTCTGTATGAGTGTTTGAAAGACTGGGGCCCCAGCATGTGCGAGTGAATGTAATTGATTATTTGTATTGTATATATGAGGAAAGTAACTTTCTGTGAATTGTTTTGTATTTAATTTATATATATATATTTTTTTTTTGCAGTTAGAGAATGTAATTATTTAACTTTAAAGCTAAATGATGTGGTCATTATTTTCCTTGATTTGTATACCTATGTATATATCGGATACTTTTGTGAACTCAAAAAAAAGAAAAAAATTTTGTTTTTTTTTAGGGCTTGTTTTAGAGAGAAGATTATTTTAAGGAACTTTTTGTGCCTAAGGCATAATTTAAGCTGTTTGTTTTATTCCTTACCTCTTATAAATGTTGAGATTATAAATGTCAAGAGGGGGGGATTTGTTAGGAATAACAGCTATAGGATTTTCTATAAAAGTTCTTGCCATTTATTGTCTTGGTTTAAATAATTTATTATATATTAAACTTTATAACATTTATTTAGATCAATATTTCATTAATTAAGTTATATTAAAACTCAATGCTCTATTATATAAATTAAATTATAAATAATTTTTGAAAAGACTTTTATTAAAATATTTTTGATAACTTACTTAACTTTTAACTTCATTTAATTCATCTTCCTGTCATTTAATCAAAAATCACTTATTTTATAGTCTTCAGTAAATTAGCTTCCGTGGCATAAAATGTAAACAAACTTTCACATTCACTTCACTAAGTAAAAAAGAATTCATAACTAATTGTTTTCGTTCGATTCCGTTCGTATGACGATGACGTCATTCTGTTTTGACCAGTCATTTTTTTTTTATAGCTTCAATTGATTTAACTGTTTTATTAACGTTATGCTTATGCATATTAATTTGTCTGGCATATATAAATAGATCGTTTTACACAATGTGGGTGCTTCATTTCTTTTTTTTTCTTTAGGAGCTGGTCTCTTAATTATAAACAGTAAATGGCAATTAAAATCTAAATTTAATCTTCTATAATCAGTAAAGTAAAAATATATTTTGTTATGTGTTTGACAAGTCTTCAATAGATATGTTTTTTTTTTCTGTGATAAAAAGTTGTTTTGATGCATGTAGTCACCAGCTGATGTTACAAGTAATGTTGTTCTATATTTAAGTGCTGATATTTTATTTATTGTCATCTACATTGAATCATCCAAAAATAAACTTTATTTGTTATAATATGAATCGTCTTCATTTCAAGAACACTTTTTTATTTATGCTTCAAATTAACTCAGTAACGTTTTTCATCTGCTCAATAGTTTAAACTCTGCAAGTCAAGATTATTTATTTTAAAGAGATTACTTTTTATTAATTAAACATTTGGCGTCTCCTTCTTTGACAATGGGTCTGCTCTGCCGGAGGCAGTGGGGACCCGGTGAGAGTTTTTACCCAATCAGATTTTTTTTTTTTTTTTTTTTTTTTTAGGAGGCACGAAGGGTCAGGGAAGGAATATGTGCATGCAGCGCGCATGGGACTGCTCTGCCAAAGGCAGTGGGGACACGGGCCGACTTTTTACCCATTCATAAATGATTTTTTTTTTTTCAATTTATTTTCTTAAGACTAAAAGTTGCTGTTAGTGATTCATTTGAAAATACTGACCCGCTAGCGGGCAAAGCTCGCTAATTATGTACTAAAAATTAAAATTGAATTCCAACCCAAAAAACTTTTCTGGCTGCATTGTGTTTTTCAACCAGATTTAGTTTTAGTTTTGCTGTATTACATATTAGACTTAGTATATTGTGGCCATCAGAAAATTTTCTTTTTTTATAACAACCCCACCTACAAATAAATATATACAAAAAAGTATCGAAATAACTTCTCTCAATCATATTGTTTTCTAGTGGAGGCCACTTGAAAATTTGTAATCGCGATAACTTTTGAAATACTTGATCATTTCAAACCAAAGTTGAAAAATGGATTTATCATTCAAATATGTGTGATTTTGGTGGGTAAGTTTCTTTAGAATTTTGTTTCCAAGTTGCGACTACTTGAGAATATTTTATTGCAATAACTTTCGAAATACTGAATTTATTTGAACTAATGTTGGACAGTGGACTCATATTTCAAATATGTTAGAATAGTTCACTGAACAACTTGCTGTGCCATTTTTATCTAAGTGGCAGCCACTTAGTTTTTCAACGTGATAACTTTTGTAATTCTGAATTAATTCAAACTGAATCTGTACAGTAGAATTATCTCCCAAATACATTTGTTATGCTTGTTTGCCAAATTGGCCGATCATCTTGTTTCCAAGTGCTGGCTACTGGAAAATTTCTAAATCACATAAAAGGTATTTATGAACAGATTTGCTTAGTTAACCCACATCAATATTTCTACCACGTCCATTAATAATTTGTAGCTGCCATATTGTTTCAAAATGGCGGCTGTTTGATAAGAAAAAAAAAAAGAAATCAATCTATCTTTCTGAATGAGCCAAAAGGACTTCCTTTTTTTTTTTTTTTTTTGCTTGTGAAATTTTACTGAAGTAATTTATTACATCTAGTCTGTATCGAAAGAAAAGACTACATCTCAAGAAATAAAAAATGTTTGAAATATGGTTCTTTTAAACTTGAATCATCATCTTAATACCATTGTAAGACTGCAAGTAAAATCTGTGTAAATGTTTTCTTTATGTCACACTACCTCTTTGTGCAAATTTTCACTGTTGGATACTATGATATGCTATGTCGTGCATAGTGTGATGCAAAAGATAAATCAATTTATTGAAATAAATAATTTTAATTTATAATGCAAACTCAGTGAAAGTATAATTATTTGAGAGTATATTTAAAAATTAAAATCACTGTTTCAATATGTAAATATACTTTATTAGACAAAACAAAAGTAGTTTTAATGGAATCTAAAAACAAATCTTTTAAAATAACACCGAGGTACCACTGGAATTTTTATATCATTCCTTTTAAAACTGTTATTTTGAATTTGAAATGTAAATGAAAAAGCATCAGTGAGTGTATTTTATATATCTGTCTGATCTTGAAGCTAAAAATATTGCGTTTGCATTATAAATATAAATAAAAGTAGAAAGTAAATGATCAAATAAGAAAATCTATGTATATTTTAACTAATTGCAAAGCGTCACTTAAAATTTGATATCATTATTTTTAAGACTCATATTTCAAATTCTTATAGCCATAAAGTAGCGGCGTCACAAACTTTTAACCCGTTAAGGGTTTTTTTGTACTGATAATAAATACCTGTGGTTTATCTTTTAATCCAAATTTTGCTGATGTCATTCTTTTTCTTAGTTAAAAAAATTCAAAATGGCTGCTAAGTATAAAAGTTATTGCATTTAATTGCAAAAGCCTGAATCATTTATTTAATTATTTACATTATCATATGTAGCTGAAAAGTATCAGCTATATTGTTTCTGGAAAACATGAGATCCAGCTATGGATCTTATACACAACAGGTAATTATATACAAATGTTAATCTTAAATACAAAAAAGTAAACATGCAAAACCATGACATATTTTTATATTTACTATATGCCATGAAATGAGAGTATAGTAAAAAGCAAAATACAACTAAAATCATACCTTGAGCAATTTTCACTTATATTCTATTATTTATTTGAATATTTTTGTGTGGTTCTGCATTTTAGTGATTACAAAGTACAAAACTTTGAATAAACACCATAAAATGCAAGAACTCGCAACAGTTGTTTCGTGTTGAGAGAAAACACAACCTTTGTCAGGCGAACAAAGTAGGCATGAATGTTGCAAACAGAGGTAATGCACACAATAATTTTAGGTTGAAGGGCTTTCGTAAGGTGAACTAAATAGGCAGGAGTGTTACAAATAAAGTGGTAATCTATCTACTTTGTTCGCCTGACAAAAGATCATGTTTTGTTTTGACCTAAAACAATTGTTGCAAGTTCTTGCATTTTATGGCGTTTATTCAAAGTTTTGTACTTATTACTTTTAAACACCAGTTCTGAGATGCTTTTTTATAATATTAATGATTAACCCCTTGGGTATGGATTTATTTGAGAAAATATTTTCATGTGGAACGGATATAATTTTTGGTTGCTTGGAGTAGTATGTAAAAGCCCAGTGGCAGAAACACCGTGACAAGGCGACATAGTCGCGGACACAGAAAATCGGCTTGCGGACAGTTTTTGTCTGCACTGAGAAAAAAATTTGTCCGCAACTTTCGGATAACAATTCACTTGTAAAAATTTCTGTATCAAAACTAAAACTAATACTTTCATGATTTATAATTATTTTTTCTGCGTTGTGTCAAACATTGCTATAAAATATTTAATTGAATGAGACGAACTGATGAATACAATTGTTTATACTATATTGTTTTGTAGTAAAATTGTATTCGTGTATTGTTACACGAGATCACCTCTGATGTTAAGCCCCCCCGTCACCATCAGCTTTCAGGCTTTTTGAGTGTAAGCCATTTTCACCCCTGATTACACGCAAATTTTGCAGAAATATTATGAAATTTTAAAAGCCTGTCGCAGACCGCTTCAAAACTTTCTGCCACTGGGTGTAAAAGCAGTACATTTTACGTAAGAATTTATTTCTAAAATATTGGTGACATATGTAGTATTAAGATGTCTTCAAGTAATTAGAATTGCAAAACAAAAAAAAGTGTCTCAGACGTCAAATGTACCCAAGGGGTTAATCATCTGTCTGCCTTAAATTTCATTTTAAATATATTTTTTAACTTAATGTGAGGTAAAATGGAAAAAAAAAAATAATTGGTCTAAATATACAAAAAGCATTTAAAAAAAAAAATGTATATCAATTTAAATAAGGTTTTTTTTTTTTTTTTTTTTTTTGGGGGGGGGGGAGTATCAACATAAAAATAAATAGATTTCCTTTAAAAAAGAAGTAAATGAACATATTATATATTAGGGTTGCACCGAATAGCAGTTTTGGCCGAATATCCTTCAAACCGGAATAGTAACTATTTGGCTGGCTGATTTACTCTTATATTAAGTTCTTATTCTTATCGTGTCAATCAGCCTAATTCTTTGCAAACTCTTTCAGCAATACCATTTACATTTAGTAATATATTTATTTATTTTTTTTAAGTATGAAAATATATAAAAAAAACTATTCAGAAACAGTGGTTTACATAAATGTAGAAAAATATTAGGAAATATTACTATGCATAAGTAGTGGTGTAATGCTGAATTCACAGTACAAAAAAAATTAATTTCTTGTTTTCACCGTATCTCACGAACCAATGAATGAAATTCAACCAAACTTGGTATATAGTTGGAACCTGACGGGGCATGGTGCCGATTAGATTTGGGGATTAATCGCTCAGCAGGTGGCGCTGTGATTGCAAAATTTCATATTTTTCACCGTATCTCACAAACCAATGAATGAAATTGAACCAAACTTGGTATATAGTTGGACCCTGACATGCAATGGTGCTGATTAGATTTTGGGATGAATCACCCAGCAGATGGCGCTGTGATCGCATTTTATGTAAACTTTTAACACTTCAATACTAGGCGAGTCGTATTAATCCTGGACGACAGAACCCATGCCCCAGCCCGCCCGATTCCCGCTCTTCGATGTGTTTTTCTAGTCAATTTTGTCCTTTTATTACTTCCGGTGTGAGCCTGTTTTTTTTTTTTTAACACACTTGACATTGTGAGTTGTTTTGCTTTTCTTCCCATGCTATTCCTATGGGGTTTTTAGCAGGGTTGGCAAAAACCCGGGTTTTTCTAGAAAAACCCAACCCACTTGGGTTTTTCTGGGTATTTGTGGGGTTTTCTGGGCTTTTGTGGATTTTTGTTTGAATACATTTGTATTGTAATGTTAAATATATGTTATTTAGCATATTAGTTGTAATACACTTAATTATATTAAACTACTAATTAGTAATTAATCTAATATTAATAATAATTAATTAATAATAATAGTTTAATCTAATATTTATCTTAGAAATAAAAATTGGTTTGATTCTAATATTAAAATAGTGTTAATTAGTAAGATTAAGCTATATTTTATTTTAATGTATGCTTATTCAAAATAAATATTCTTAATGACAATAAGTGATAAAATAAAATAATTTAAATTCTTAAGTACAATACATATACATATCAAATAAATTTTTTAGTTCCACATCATACTATAGATGGAGAACTTTAGTAATCGTGAAAATTTTCGACCTCAGTTTTTTTTTTTTTTCATTTTTACACATTTTCACGTGTGAGGAATATGAAAAATGACAAAATTTGCATAGTGTGTTAATCCATTAGTCTGTGTACACGATACCTCAAGAACAAATTTTCACATAGAAGATAGAAGTTAGATCAGTTTTAAAATATTACTTTCGACACTGGCAAGAACCCTATTCATTTGCAACATCCGAACTAAAAAACTTCGTAAGTTATTAAAAATTTATGCTTTTCTTAACATGGGAAAATAGGACAAAATTTTACGTTTAAGTAAAATTCTGCATTAAATGGAAAATTTTTATTAAAAAAAAAATGTGACACCAGATTTAAAATATGCATTTTGATGTCGGAATGAACATCAGTAACTAGAAACATGCTAGTTTGAAAATTTTGCAAGTTATTGGAAATTTACGAATTTCGTAGCATGGCAGTATAGGGCAAAATTTCTTATAAATGTCGATTTTTAGGGATATTTTCATCGTAAAGATGTCAGACCACTTTTGAAATATTATTTAGGGTACTGGCATGAATATCATAGAGTATAAATTTTCCAATTAAAAAATTCGTAAATTATTTTGAATTTACGATTTACTTAAAATGGCAGAATAGGGCAAAATTGAGCATAAATGTCCATTTTGAGGATCATAAATATATCGGACAACTTCAAAATAACATATATGATACTTGTTTGAACAGAATTGACTATAAATATTCTAATAGGAAAATTTCGCAACTTACTCGTAATTTAAGAATTTATCAACATAGCAAAATAGGGCGATATCCCATATAAATATGCATTTTGACATTTTGAGGATTGTTGCATTGGAAATAGTAGCATGAAAACGAAACTACGAAATTGATCCTAATAAAATAAATTAATAGATTAGAATAAGATAAATATATCAAAATGAATGGTGGATAGCCTATTAGGTGGGGATTTCATTCTGTCATTGTGTCAAGTGTTTAGTCGATACATTTCTCTTAACATGATAATCATGTTAAGAAAATATCCTATACTAGAAATGTATGAGAACATATATATGATGGGGAACTGAGCAGAGTCCATTTATGCCAACTAGTTTTAATTATAGAAATAAGTTGCACTGCTTTATCCTTTTTTTTTTTTTTAAGTTTTTTAATAGTTGAAACGGTTATAGAAGAAAATTTTATTTTATTAGATTTATAGTTATTGTTGCTACTAAAATTAAAATAAAATTATAAAGTTTTAAAACTAAACAATTTAATCAGTTAAATATTGATTCTGGGCAACATTTATGTCCGCTGTTAAACAAAAATATCGTTCGGCTTTACAGGAAAAGGAAAATTGAACCAATTATAGAAGATAAACTTGCTTTTATTATATTTATAACTGTAGTTACTTTTTATGTTTAATACTATTTTCTAGAAAATAAAAATAAGTTTTTTCTTTAAAGTTAAGGTGTTTTCTATACTTTATAGATCGGATTTGTAAATTATAAATAATTTTTAACAAAAACCCACTTATTTGCAAAAACCCGGTGGGTTTTTGTTGGTGGGCCCGCCCAGAAAAAACCGGGCGGGTTTTTCTGGGCTGGGCCCAGTTTGCCAACCCTGGTTTTTAGCCTTTTTCCCCCTCTTTTTCTACATTCTAAAGTAGCGGTGGTATGTGTTTTTAATTTCCTGCATGATGCATTTGGGCTTTAAAATACTCTTAAAATAATAATAATAATAATAATAATAATAATACAGTGATGGATACAAATGTTACCTCACAGCTCACACTCCCTTTCAAACTCAAATAATCAATTACATTAAATATTGGCACTGTTAAAAACAGGTCTAATGAAATAAACAGATCTTACTGCTGTTTCATCATTCATTATGGTCAGCAGCCATTTTGAATCTTTCAATAATGACATAGCAAAAATTGGATTGAAAGATAAACCACGGGTAAGTTTTGTATTTTATATAATAAATGTTACATGTAAGAGAAAAAAATATACAGTATTGCTTTAACAAATTAAAAAAGAATTAGTATTCTATAAACATTTAAATAAGAATAATCACAGGAAAATACTCACAGTTAGGCTTAGTAAATAAGGTGAAAGAAAAAAAAAAAAAAATGTATATATAAAGACTAAAAAATCTTATCTTATTAATTATTTTAGATATTAGAATATTTTAATTGAAAATTAACTAGTATGATAATTAGTACATATCTACTATAAAATGTCCTTCATGTTCAAAATACTTTTCATACAACTTAAGTATATTGCATAATTCTATACATGAAACATATACTGTAAAAATGTTAAAATAAATTATGTGTTATACTCTAACAATACTTTCTATTAAGAGTTTAATTTAAGTACTTAAATTATTTAACTACTTAATTTCTTTCTATGTACCTACTGTTTAAAAACATATGACAAAGTGACAAATTATGCAGAAATTTACTATGACCTTGTGTTTATTAACAGAGAGGGAAAAAGAAAATACAAAATATCTTAAAAAGAATAAATTGATATTTAAAGCTTACTTTAAAGTTATTTTTCTGTATTTTACAATGTAAGCTTAGCAGTTATTATTTGTTTTAAACTTAACAGATAAATTTCTTTAAAGTTTAAGAACAATAATAACAAAATATTGTAAAGAAAACAATTAGGCCTTTCACGGTTGATTTTCAACCTGACACCTGGAGTCTCCTCCATAGCTGCATTGTGTAGGGGTTTATTTGTTTTCCAGGTGCCGGCCCCTTCCCTACACTAGGCTATGGATTCTTCGACTTCAGCTATAGTAAAATCCATACGTGTATTCATCTTTTATAGATTACTAATTTTAAAAATGAGGTCTTTTACCATGTAAGTAATGATAATTATATTCTTACATGAACAGTAACTTGTCATAATTCATTATTAAAAAGTTCAAGTTATTATAGTTAGTATTTTTTTTTTTTTTTTCAAAAAGTTTACAAAACACTATCTTTATAAATAAATAAAAATATTTTTTTAACTAACATAATCAAGGTAGACATCAAATTAAATCTTATGAAATTCTCTTTAAAATGAGGAGTCCGAAATTTCTCTATCTCTTAAAAAACATAATGTGTTTATTTAAGCTAAAAAATGGCCAAGTTTCAAAATCAAAAGAAATAATATATTTTTAAGAGCATTTTATCATTTATTTCAAAAAGAGGAATGATTCCTGAATGTTTAAAATTAAAAACACACTTGGCATGGGTTGATTTTACAAACAAAAAAATTTTTAAAGCATGTGTAGCACAAAATAGTCTGCCTTTAACTAATTCAATAAATATTACAGATTATATTTTAAACAGGGCTTTGCACAGTACTTTTAAACTTTTTAATGCATAATTTTCTGCAAATTAACCTTTATTTATAGATAGTGCATTGAAAATTAAATTAAATTCAAGTGGTAGATGATAAATTTGCGATTAAGCTTACTTTTATACTGTATTTCAATAAAACAACAATAATTCATAACCTAAACTTAATCTGTTTCTTTTTTAATTTAATTTAACAGCATCCAGCTTCAAATACGTTAAGTAAATATGTAAAATTAATATTTACAAGAGGATTATTAAAGTGTTAACTTTTGACAAAATTGTTACATCATTTTTTTTTTCCAAAATAAAAAAGCCTTAATTAAATCAAATACAAAACTAATCTGTCTTTCTTTACTTTTTAATTAACAAAATAATTAAATATTTAAAATTATACATGTACAAGTAACAAGCAACATACTTAAGCATTTCATGCAAGTCCATTTCTTAAATATCCTAATCTGAAAACACATGGACGAACCCCTTTTTACAGAACAATTTGTATAATTCAAACTTCACACTACTAAAATATGTATTACAAGCTTTAAAAATATGTAAGTATCACACTCAAAATTTTGTTAAATTTGAAATATTGACGTTCAGGTTGACATTTCCGTGGAATTGCCTTATTACGAATCAACAGCTATATAGTAAAATTAAATTAATGTCAGGCACATTTAAGATTATATATATAGGAAAGAAAAAGATATACATTCAACTTATTCAAAAAATACTTCTATGTAGATTTTTCATCTTAAAAGTTATAAATTTAATATATGTTTACAATAAATTTTGGTGAGTATTAAATAATAAGACGATTAAAATATATATAGCAAATAAAAGTAGTCTTAAAGATGCAATAATGAAGTTGCAGCAATCCTATAATGAATACACCCGCGAGATATTTATTCATCAAACAAAATCTATTAAATTTCAAAGTATCCAAATCAAAAGGAAGAATAACTTGAAAAAATATAAATATGTTTTATATGAATAATTAAAAAAATTTCTCTCAAATTGCTCACACAAACAAAACAAACTATCCTTCCAAAATCCAAATACGTTTAGTTAAGCGGGATTCGTATTTGTCAGCGAAGCTGATTGGTTCCGTGGTGTAAGTAAACATTCCATGACGTACGCAAATCTGGCGTTCTATGGTTTTCGCCAAGAGATCGATCGCCAAAAACCACGTGACTGAATCGACCAATGAGATGGATGTATTTGATATGACTGCAGATTTGTGCCTTCTATTTAGAATTTCGCAAACCGGAAATCACAAGCTTGCGATCAGCCGTCGTCATTTGTGAGCGACTGGTTCCGTTTGCTTTCTTGGCGATCACAAATTTCGGATTTGTGATCACTCGATTGCGAGCGAGCGTTGCAGCCTGGATGTAACCCAAAAACGTGGGTGCGGTTTTGATATTGAGATGATATGAAGTGAAGAAAATACATTCGGGGGTTAACGTCGTTCGTCTGTTTTTGAGGATCAATGTCAATCGGGAAAGTTGTGTTTGTGGAATGCTGTATTTTAGTTCAAGATCTGTTGTTATTTATTCATTTAAATACTTATGATATTTTGCAAAAAGAAATACCTCATTGGAATAGTGTTGGTCTTTTTACATTTTGGTGTTGACTTTACTTTAAAACTGGAAAAGATAAACTCCATTACGTACAGGTATTTCTTTTTAAACATTTCTTAAAATTTGTGTAATATTTGTAATTTTAATGTATATCTACTAATTCATAATTGCAATCAGAATTGTAATATTTTTGTTTAAAAACTGTCTTATGAAACAGTTCAATTGCAGTGATTTTCAATAACTGTATAGACTTTTCCTTAAAAGGAAATTTTGAAGTACAACATACACTATAAATTTGGTCGTGTTTAATCATTTTTACGGCTTCATTATTTTATGACACTATTATTTCCCATTTCATATGCAAAGTTTGTTTTATATTCGAGCAGTGTGTGAGGATTACATTCAACATATTTTAATTTTTTTATGTAGATATTTAAAACCTGATTCGGTAATACATGTTTATTTTGTGTAGTAATACTTTTCGAAAATACAGTTGTCATTTTTACTTATGCTATCATAAAAGCATTTGTTATTAATTACTGGGCTCTTTTGTAGCTCAACTATTGTAAATTTTCATTAGTTTTCTCATTATCGGCTATAATTTCTTAATAGTTTAATCATTTCTTAAATCAATGCATTTTACTTTTGTTACAAAATTATTAGAATTTTATTGATATTGTTCTCGCGGTGGATGAAACAAAAATAAAAAAGATTTATTTGTGATCTTCTGTATCAGATTTTTAATTCTTACTTTGCTCATTTTAATTTTACACAATTTGACCCCCCCCCCTTTAAAAATAAATAAATAAATAAAATGTAGCAGAATGTATCTCATTATTTTTGCAATATGTAAAGTTATTTTAAACTGATTATATATGCAGAAAATATATTTGCAAAAATTAATGTACTAAATATTTTTATTTATTTTTAAGGTGTGCATTTGTTTAGAGACTAGTACTTATTAAACACTCATTGTACTTTTGAGTTGCATTATTATTATTTTAATGTTAAGAAATTTTTTATAGTTGGCTTTTAAAAATCACTGAATACTCTCTCCCCTCAAAACATATTTGGCGATTTTTTTCCTGAAATATATTATTAAATAGAGACTGACTTGCTACACATAATATATATATATAATCAGGTTTAAAAAAAACCCCAACTCGGGTGGGTTCTTTAGGTTTAATTTGGTTTTTTTAATATTAAACCTAGAATAACACTATTGGGTTTGAATTTTAAGTTTATTTCAAAAGAGAAACATGTTTAGAGACTAAAATAAAAACTACTTATAAAATAATAGTAATTAATTAAAAATTAAATACAATTAATTAAATATCATTTAATTCATTCATATTGTTACTATTCGGTTTGGTTTAAATTGAGGAATGAATTATTTTATTCTTTTCAGTATTTTATCACAATTTTGAATTTAATTAACTTTTTTATTATTAAGTTATTTTGTGTAAAATTAAAATTAGTAACAAAAGCAAAATATATTAATCCTTCCATGTACTATTTTCCTATTACAAATAATTATGTGTTTTTATGTAAATAAAGTAAAAAAATTAATTAGAAATTGGGTTTTTTAATGTTAAACCTAGAATAACACTATTGGGTTTGAATTTTGAGTTTATTTCAAAAGAGAAACAGTTTTAGACTATAATAAAACGTTATAAAATAATAGTAACTAATTATAATTAAAAATTAAATGACCTTCATATTTGTAATGTTTGGTTTGGTCTACATTAATGAATGAACTCTTATTTCATTAAATGAATTCTTATATGATAAAAGGAACTATTTTTTCATTCTGTTCATGATCAGTATTTTATCATCTTTTTGAATCTAATTTATTTTTTATTATTAAATTATTCTGTATAAAATTAATTCCTAACAAAAGCAAAATATTTTAACCTTTCCATGTACGATTTTCCTATTACAAATAATTATATATTTTTATATAGGTAAAATTAAAAAAAAAAAAAAAAAAAAAATCTATTTTTAAATTTTTGTTAATATTGATACTGGCATATTTTATTCATATGTGAAATCTTATTTAATAAAGGAAACAAAACAAAATTATCACTGCCTACATTCTACAGTGTCAGAAGTTGATCCAGAATTTAATTTTTGAGGTCCACTTTTGTGAAAAAATAAATAAAAAAATCATAACATAACACCTTCCATTTTATCAGTCATTCTATATAAATGTTTATTATCAAGTTAACAGTGTTTATTTGTACCAAGTTATAGGTAATAATTAAAAATAATTCTGGAAACACAGAAGAAATGTATAAAAAGATCATTTTTATAAAACTAAATCTTAAAGGCTATTTTTATTAATCTGAAGCTTGTAAGGGCTAACAATAGAACTCTATTTTTTGCTTGTATCAAACCTTACTAGGCCAATGTATTATCTTACTACTAGAAAGTTGCATGATCAAAAACATAGGCAAGTTAGCAGCACTGCTGTTAATTAATATATGAAAATATGAACTTCAAGGCCTAAACTTATTATATTATTCAAAATAATGCAGACATGCCAAGTCTCCTGCTTTTGGCAGGAGTCTTCTGCTTTTTGCTTGTTTTTCTATGCTCCTGATTTTCCACTCATTTCTCCTGCTTTTTTTAATGTAATTTTTGTCTATCCCTCTTAGCATAATTTATGCTTAAAATTTGTGGGATTGGGTAAAAAAATTTGAAAGAAAATTGAAGTTTATCTTGCCCTGCAATTTATCAAGTTCAGTTTGAATGTGTATTACTATATACGGCTGGCTTGGTTAAACGCATTCACCACTTCAATAAAGCTGTAGAAAATACAATGTCATAACTGATAACACTTTTAATCATAAATAATAACTAACAATTTACACAAATGTAAAAGCTCAATTAAATTAAATATGTGCCATAGCTGTGCACAGAAACGTCGACACATTTTACATAGCAAGCGAACAAACTAAACAACATTCCTCTGAACTAGTCTTTCAGAGATTGTTACAGAAAGTACTCACTGCGCCATCTACTGACACAATTTAAAAACAGTTAAATGTTCACTGAAGTAATTTAGCAGTTCGCCTTAGTACCCCCTCTCCAGTGAACAAAGACAGGCAAACTTCAACTTGGTACAAATCGGTCTGGAAATCAGACCTGTCTTTTAGAACGTCTAGGTACTAGTTTCTCGAAGGTACAAGCACTAATGTTTTCATCTGGTTTAACTTCTATTGGAGAATCAAACACAATAAATGCTGGTTTAAGTCTATCGATATTAACAACTTGAATTTTTCCATCTATGAAAATATGGAAATATTTTTCCTTTCTTGACACTACAGGGTATGGTCTATTCATGGGTGAAAGTTTTCAGTCTATTGACTGAATTCAGTTTTTTTTTATGTGTTATAATACAAATAGGCCAATTTTATGGAATTAATCTTTGTTAGGAGCAAGTAAAGGTCCCAATTTTTTTTCTGAATCAGCCCCTATTAATGTTAATTCAATTATACTTATTAATGTAACCTTTGAAAATGTATGTTTTGAATATCTACATACATTATGTATGAGTTTATTATATTTTACCCAATATTACAAAAAATATATATATATATACTTCAGTCCAGCGAAAATTTTTTACTTTCACCCATGGGTCCATTGTATGGTGGTTGTAATGATCCTCTAACTCGATCATATCTCACAAATACATGTGAACACTGTTTTAAATGCTTATGTACAAACACTGGATTATTTTGATGTGCAGATGTAGGTTTTGGTTTTGAGCAACCTCGTAAATTCTCTTAATTTGTGGGATTGGGTAAAAAAATTTGAAAGAAAATTGAAGTTTATCTTGCACTGCAATTTATCAAGTTCAGTTTGAATGTGTATTACTATATACGGCTGGCTTGGTTAAACGTGTTATCCATTTCAATAAAGCTGTAGAAAATACAATGTCATAACTGATAACACTTTTAATCATAAATAATAACTAACAATTTACACAAATATAAAAGCTCAATTAAATTAAATATGTGCCATAGCTGTGCACAGAAACGTCGACACATTTCACATAGCGAGCGAACAAACTAAACAACATTCCTCTGAACTAGTCTTTCAGAGATGGTTACAGAAAGTACTCACTGCGCCATCTACTGACACAATTTAAAAACAGTTAAATGTTCACTGAAGTAATTTAGCAGTTCGCCTCACTATACAATACTTCGAAACTAATTTTTGCTAATGAATAAATTTTTAACTTTCATTTTTGCATAATGAAAAATGTCTTATTATCAAAAGATTTTTTTTTTTTTTTTAATACCATAACTACTGAAAACGTAAAGAATTCAAATTTCATTAGAATATAGCTGATATTTTCATTTCTTTATTACTTTTTCTTTTACAAAGATAATTAAGATTCTTATTGTTTTATATTAGGAGCAGAATGATCAAATCTGTCTATTTTGACTTAAATTTTAAACAACTGTATGTCTGAGGTTTTTCTTTTTCTTTTGATAGTTTGTTTTACTGCAAGAAACATATATTATTCATTTAATTTTAATACTGATGCTTTGTAAATACCTTCTAAGCTTATAAAGCTTTACTTAAAATTAAATTTGCATTATTTTACTCATTTTTCTTACAAACCTTCTTGTTGGAAAAAGTCTCACGATTTCTGTTAAAAAATCTCCTGCTTTTTTTTCATTAGAAGTTGGCATTTCTGATAATGATATTTTTATCTATATTAAGAGGCCTCTCCACTTATCGTCCCCAGAAGCCAGAGCCAATGTTATTCTATGGAGAATTTCGCCCCATTATAACTTATTAGCTAATATATAATTTTTAAATTACGTTTTCACATTCAGAAACACCAGAACTATTAAGCAATCTATGAGTGCTAATTTTAAATATCAGTATTAAAGTAAGATGAAGGTTTTATATGCTTAGTTATACTGCTGTAACTTAATAACTAAAATAATTACAATAGGTCAAAGTTCCAGGTCAAATGTAAAATTTTTTACAAATTTCTGCAGTAAAAAACTCTTTTAGGGGACAAAGCAACAACAACAAAAAATCTCTGGTATCACAATAATGAGAAAATTTAATCGTAATTACGTGTGGTTTTTATCCCTTTACTGCACTCCCACAAAATGTCAGAAAAAATAGTTTTTAAGCCCCCTCCCCCATATATATATATATATATATATATATATATATATATAAAGATGAAAATATATATATTGCTAATTTATTAATCTGTTAAAGTAATGTAGGGTCAGATGGGGTAAAATAGGTCAGTTTAAAAAAACACCCAAACATTTTTTAAATTCCAATTTTGCTAGTTTTATATATTATTTATATAAGTCTTCATTTTGTATGCAAAATTAACTGTAACTGATACTTTTTAGTTACCGCCAGTAATTATTTGTGTGTTTCGTATTAGTAACTCGAATGTGTTACTAAGAAAAACTTTGGTTTTAAACTAATTCAAAAACAAATTTTACAGTATTTTCTTATATTCCAAAAAGCACATTCTTAAGATGAATTTCCTAAACTTTTGTGAAAAAAAATAAAATATTAATATTTTGGAGTAAAAAAACACATGTGGGGTAAAATAGGTCAGGTGTTAAATCATATTAGGCTTAGCAAACATTAAGTAACTAATTACTTTTTTTTTGTGTTTTAAATAACTCCATATGTATTATTTTAATGTATTAGTTTAAAATTAAACTATATATTGTTCTGGAGCTATTTCAAACACATAGACATATAAAATAATTTAATGTTAAGAGAGGGAAACAAAAAAAAAAAAAAAAAAAAAAAAAAACATATTAAAACTGAATCAAAACATTCAGTTTGTACGTGAAATTCAAAAAGTTGTTTAATTCGAGCTTATTTAAGAAGGGTGCCAATTTTTCATACAAAGGGCAGGCAGGACAGGACACAACATTCTCCTGTAACTGTCTGAGTGAAACTCTGCAGATCAACTTCAAATGCAAGAGTGGATGAATCTAGATCAATTTGAAGTGGATGAATCCAGTTCATCAATCACCAATTTGACAAATTAATTCTAGTGTAACTTCAACAGTCATGAAACAGGATAATATTTATATATTCTCCTTTTAAGTACATAAAATTTGCTATTATAAACACTTTATCACCCAATCAAACATTGTCTTCTAAAGAAACTTTGAAAAATGCACACAGAAAAAGAACCCATATGCAACAGAAAACAGGAGTAATTTTAGCAACCATTTTATTTTTCAATTGATTGTATGACAAAAAAATCAACAGAGATGCTAAAATCACAGAAACATCAACTGTAAAAGAAACAAACAAAAAAAAAACAAAAAAAAAAACAAGTCTTTCTCAAGAAGAAAATTTGGACAGCATTAATACTAATCAGTTCGTAAAAGTTGGAAAATGTATTAAAGTAGAAATTCCTGGGAAAAGATCAAAGAAAATATATCATGGCATCATTCTTTCACACAATCATGAATATTCTGAAAATTTTGAAGGGACAAAAAAAAAGTTTAAAAGGAAGCTCCTATTGGATTTTCTAGAGAAATATATTTCTGATGTAGATGCATCGTACATTTCAAATGTTCTCCCCGAACTAATGATGGACCATAGAGACATTATTTTTCTCGAGAGAACACAAAATCAAGTTTTTATTAAAAAAAGTAATATGTATTTGTAATTTTATTTGCATGAAGTAAATTGTATTTAAATTTAAAACAGTTTTAAAGGATGACTTATTTTACCCCAACCCATGGAGTAAAATAAGTCACAAACAGCATATTTTAAAATATATTTTTCAGTACAATTTTTTTTGTTTTTTCAGAGATATTTCTCTTAAAATGTCATGAGGAATAATCATTTGCATATTTTGTGCAATTTTTTAACAAATGGAACCATAACATTTTCTGCTGTTTAAGTGCAAACGTAAAATATGCTCTTTTTGACCTATTTTACTCCACCTGACCCTACACTGTGTGTTGCTTTGTAATTATTTTTTTTTTTTTAATTATAGTTGTTTTAAACTGCATAGTTTGGCTAGTTAAAGTAGAAAATTAAACATTGATTAAATAATTGCAGACTAATTAATTTTTTTTAAAATTATTATAATGTACTTCATAATAATGCAAAACTTCTTCTATGGAATTATGATAAAATGCTAAAAGTTTTTGCTTATTTTGTAAAAAATATTTTAACATTATTTTATAAGTATTAAAAATTATTTGTGAAAAAAGAAAATAATAATAATAATAATAATAATAATAATTGTGAAATGAAAATGTTTGGAAAGTTGAATGGAGTTACTCCAGATTTTTTTCTATATTTATAATTTATGCAAATTTTGAAAGAAACAGGAAACCCCATCATATAAGACAAGGGTGCAAAATATGTCCAATCTAGGATTGGGGGAAATATTTACAGAAAAATATACAAATGATATCAGTTTCAACAAGGAATTACAAAAATCATAGTTAAAATTGCTTTCCCATTTTGGAGATATTTTTATATATACTAGATTGGAGGAAATGGTGGGAATAAAAACCTTTTTCTGCAGCCCTGATATAGGACAGTAAAATCGAGAAAATAATAGACAAGTGCAGCAATTCAATAATTAAAAATTGCCTTACTTTAAAATTTATAACTGATACAGAGTTGTTCACAGACCTAATTCTGAGCAATTGCACTTTGGAGATTGTGCTCCAAGCTAATGAACTCTGAGTATTTATTTTGTATAAATAATGCTGCTGAATAATATTCTACAAACACATTTTTGTAGAATTGTAAAGTAGTTGTAAATGTTGCAGAATGAAAAAAATCTATTCACATTAGTAAAAGCTAAGAGAAAAATATCAATATTGTTACAACAAAATTAAGTCTTTTTCTCTGCATCAATTGTTCAGTTACAGTGAGAGTAGTTTTACAGCCAAAGTTAAAATAACGAGGCAGTTCGTTCACTTTCAGTGAGATTATCTTTAGCAATGCAATGAATTTGTCGACAAAATTTGGTAAATAATAGTAGTTTAGGGCTCCTGAAGTTTTGAAGCTTTCCAACATACAGCACCTGAGGGCTGAGATCTAGAACTTTCCATGGAATTCTCAGTAGAAACTCTACAATGCCCCATCACAAAAGGGTAGTAATAGGAGTGAGTTGACTTCTGCGAGAGTGTGTGTAGTCACTGCGATACAAAACTGTTCAGAAACCAAATTCATAGCTGCCAAGTAGTCCGATTTAGTCAGAATTTCCCTGATTTTTATCTGCATGCTCCGTTAATCCAAAAATTATCATAAAATGCCGATTTTTTAAACTTGACATTTCTTTATTTGTTATTTTCACTTTTATTCATAGCTGCCAACTATTCCATTTTTGGCAAAAGTTTTCAGCTTTTTAAGTTAATCTTCTGGCTTCCGATATTAAAAAGATTTCTTCCGTTTTTTAAAAAGTCGTGAATATCATTCATTACTCAAAAAAAAAAAAAAAAAAAAAAATAACTATTGGGAATCAATTGCTTCACGGAAGCCTTCTGATTCCCAATCTTTTTCCATCCACAACATAAATGTCAATATTCATTTTAAACTTACTTTGTAAGATTCTAGAATGTGTATAAATAAATACAATTATTCATCATTACTCGCTCATATATTTTATTTTTTACTCTCCTCCCCCTCTTTTCTTACTTTCCAACTAGCGATTAGCAATTAAGAGGGGACAATACCTAATCCCGCGGACAGCCGTGGCCAATGTTATTCTATGGGAAAATTTGTTGCGATAATTACACATTACCTAATGTATATTTTTTAATTGTGTTTTCGCAGTCAGAAAATTCATAACTGTTAAATGAGTACTCATTTTTGAAAAATTCATTTTTTTAATTTTTGCATTTTAATTTTGAGTTCAAAAATGCAATTTTTCACAAAATGCATTTTTCTCATTTTCTACCCGCAAAATGAAATACTAAAATTTTAAAAAATCAATTTTTGGAAAACAAGTATTAATTTAACGCTTATGAATTTTCTAAATGTGAAAACAGAATTGAAAAATATTCATTAGGTAATGAGTAATTATGTAAACAAATTTTTCCATAGAATAACATGGGCCAAGGCTGCCAGCGAGATTAGGTACTGTCCGCTCTTAAATGCTTTGCAGAAGCCATTTGTTACCCAGTCTTTCTCCCATCACAAAATAAATGTCACTATTCATTTTAAACTTGCTTTATTAGAATTAAAAACCTTATAAAGACATAAACTTATTTCTTAATCATGTATTGTTTTTATTTCCCCCCCTTCCCCCCTTCATTGATTCAAAGAAATCTATATTAAGACTGTAAATGTAGATATGGAAATCTTATTTAAAATTTTTGTATCATAATAGTTGCTCTGATTTTTTCTTGTTTGTGAGTCATTCCATGTCAAATCAACACACCTAAAAACCTGACCCCCCCCCTCTTAGATATTTATAAAATTGGGTTTATTTATTTGTCTTACGAGAAATGAATGTATACCAATTAATAAGTCCCCATCTCTTTTAGTTTTTGATATACAGTGTTGCAAAATTGGGTAAAAAGTGCAAATTTTCAAAATTCTTGTGTTACAAATGTTCTTATATCTTTCCCCCCAATTGGCTCAAAGATATAAGATTGGTATTGTTAGAAAGCTTTCAATTCAGGCTTTCAAATGATATATCACATGCACATATTTTTAAAATTTTCATTTTAAGGTGGTCAAACAATTTGACCTTTGACCTTCACAATATCTCAAACTTTTTTTTTCTTTTAAAAATTATGTTATTCTTACATTTATTGTCTATAATTACTGTGAATTTCAAGATGGGAATAACATGGGATGCTGATTTATAAATTAATTTGCAACTCTAAATCAGTATTTTCATACTAATATGATGTAAGTTTTACCCATATTTTGTTCCATAAGTTATTTAGAGATATAAGATTGGTATCATTAGAAAACTTATAAATCAGGCTGTCAAGTGATATATCACTTGTATATATTTGTAAAAATTTTCATTTTGTTCATATGTGTTAACAATGTAGTGTATATAATATTTGTTTTATATTTATATGTTTATTGTAAGTTAGATAAAAGTGGAATTTTAAATAAGGATTTTGAAAAAAAACCACTTGGGTTTTTTCGGGTTGGGCAAAATCAAGCCAACTCTGTTCAGGAAATAATGTCATGTCTGTATAATTGACTGCATTTCTTTTTGTCTTTAAATTGTATTTATCTTTACAAAAAAAAGAAAAAAAAAAAAAATAGAATCAAATTCAAACCCATTTATGAATCTTCTAATTTCACACTGATAATTTTTTAACGTTACAGAATTAGATATTTCTATGATACATTTCATATTTCTAATTATGGTAAGAAAATAATCTGGTGTCACTCACACAACTTTCTCTTACCCTGAAATTTAATACTATAAATATACAGGTTGGAGATTAAGAGGTAAGATAATGAGTACTGTTATGTAAACCTATGTTAAACAATTCAAATAAGGCTTTGGAAGTGTTTTATATGATATTTAGTTCTGTGTGAGGGGGAGCTACTGCCCCCTTAACCCCCCCCCATTTCATTACTGCACCTACATTTATATAGAATTTAAATCTGTTATTAAAATTAAAAGTTCCCTTAAAATTATTCAGACTACATTCCTTGAAATTTATCGATCGTGATGAAACTTTTGTAGCAACAAACTTATATTAACTTGAAAATACAACTTTTGGATCTCTTAAATTATTCGTTTTTAAGTTACTCTCTAAGAGACACAAACATCAAACGTTAAAAAACTTGACTTCGGTAATCAGAAAGCCTCAAAACGTGTAAATATGCAAAACACCAGTGATGAATATGTAGCTTAAAAACATACATTATTTACCATATGTCTATGGGGAATTCATTTCAATTCCTGAGCAGCTTTCCTGGAAATGGTAAAATATTATAGTACAGCACTTCCACTAACAGTAAAAAAGGTTATCGCTTAAATATTTGCAGCCCTGTATATCATTTGAAGATTATATACAGACCACATGGTGCATTTAAATATAATCCTATAGAAGGGGTGCACAACCTTTTTGGCTGGCGGGCCACTCTTACTGTTGTGTGGGTCATGAAGGGCCACAAGCGAGATAATATAAAATAATTAGACTATGCTATGCACATATATTCACTGTGTATATTAAAAAGTGCATATATATACATATATACCGTGTGATTCAAAATAGATGTAACAGAGATTCTCTTAACAGACATAGAAACATACTTCCATGCCCAGCAGCAGAATTTTTTCTATCAATCTGCGACAGCTATTTAGGCATTAGAAAATAATCTGCAACATAATTTCACATTAAAAGGGGGGGGGTGGAGTTACCAGATTCAGTAAGCATATTTTTATCATAAATTTGCATTTATCTAATGTTATTAATCTGTTAGGTATGTCCAAGCATTGTAGTTATAAAGTTTTAATTACATATAGCTAAGTAAAGAGTTGGCTGAGATTCTAAACATTGAAATTAATGCAGCTTTCTAAAATTTTTTGGTTCCTGTGTAATCAGATTGAAGGACATTAAGAAGTATAAATTTTCTTTTATCAACAATTACAGTTAGTTCGTCGTTTCTATCTGTACATCTTAATTGCATTTTGCCTCTCAATGTCAGAGCCACAACCTTCACAGAAAACTTCTAATACTGGAATTGAAGCAAATCTACTTTTTTTATAGGTCCTGTAATTTAATAAAACAAGTTTAAAAAGAATATTGACATTTATTTTGCGAATGGAGAAAGATTGGAAATCGCAAGGCTTCTATGATCTGTTTTATTGCCGATTATTAGCGGTAAGAAAGAGAGGGTTCACATAAAATTACATGAAAGAAAGATATTAAACAATTCTACCTCTTTACAGCTTCTAGAGTCTAATACAGCACGATTAAAATGAATATTGACATTTATGCCGTGGATGGAGAAAGACTGAAGATCATTACCTTTTCTGCCAAAATCAGGAGACTTGTAATCTCTGCACAATACTGTTTTGGAAATAATCTGCAGACTAAAAATAAATCTGTGACGTACGTCTCGCGTCTCGCATTTTCTGCTATGGGGCTTCCATGTGGGGATGTGGGTATAAAAACATCGCTTTGAGATATGGCAGCGAGATTTGTTAGTGAAAATGCTTCTATAGTTGTAATTGTCATTTTCTGAATGGATTTTCAAGTCTATTTTTTATAAAATTCCAGGTCACAAAATTTGGTTCGCAACATAAAAAATAACTCATGACAAAAGATAACATAGCTCTTGACATAAAGGATAACACAGTAAATTTTAAATTGTATGATTAAAAAGCATTTTCCAAATCTATATCATCATTTTTCCAGATTTTTGGGCAGTATTTGCAATTTTCCTAACTTTTTCACTAATTTCGAATTCCCTAACTTTTACAGGTTCTCCTTAACCCATGGTAACCCTGATATAAAAACCATCATTTTCATCCCCTTCTTCCCAAAAAATGTTTTTTAAATGAAAGTTTTACAACTGCAACAAATGAAATATTTTTTTTCTTTCGTATTTTTCTTTACAAAAACAGAAAAAAAATCTCTACTGCTGATGATTAATGCAGTCTAAAATGTTAATCCTTCCGTGGGCTGCAAATTGATGGCTCTTGGGCCACATGTGGTCTCCGGGCCGCAGGTTGTGCACCTCTATCCTATAGTAATAATACATGGCAAATCTGAAATGCTCTTCTATTAATTTTCAGCTATTGTCGCACTATAATTTAGTTCTTTTGTGTAGCCCTGTAAATGAGCAGTGGATGATTTCCCTACCATATTCTACACGAGACATGTTTTTACGCATATAAAAAATATATATTCATTTCATTTGGTTTAGTGCAGTGTGTAGATGTTAAACTCTACTTACCTGCACTTTCCCCCATAGATGTAATGTATAGAGCAGGCGCACATGACGTCACTGCAATAAACATGACAGATGATTCCACACACGCTTTAGAATGTAGGCAAAAGGTGGGATAAAGCACCATTGTTTAACGTTACAAGTTTAGCTATGTACTTCAATTTCTCCAATATTTTTAACATGTTTTACATTTCTGCTAAGATTTAACCGTTATTGTTAGTATATTTTTCCTGTGAATAATTAAAAGTTAAAAAAATATTAATAAATAAATAAAAAATCTAGAAAACTAGTTTAACTAATAAAAAAATATTTATTTAAATAATTAAATTAAATTAGTTGAGATTGTTTAGTATTGTTGTTTCAGCTTTTAATAGAAAAATCTATACGACAATACTTTTAATATAATAAAAATATTATTTTCTATGAACGGTAATAATAATAAAAGCTAGTTAAAAAAAATCATTCAATAAAATATTCTAATTAAAAAATGAAAATTTATTTATTAAAAATATATTTTTTTTATATTGAAATTAGTTGAAATTACTTAATGCTATTTTTTGGACTTTTAATTAAAAGGCCTATTTCAGTAGTCGAGCGGTTGCTCTTCAAGTCCATAGATTAGTGTTGGTGTTTAGGAATGAGGCCGATTGACTACTCTTGGGTCATAGGCCCGAGGGGGAGTACCTTCAGTGGAGGTCGTTCTAAGGGGTCCTAGCCGTATTTACGCAAGTTTCTGAGAAAACCACAGAAAACTTCGAACAGCGTGGCCGATGAGCGCGGTCCTGGGATCGAACCCGGCACTCGGCACCTCACATGTAAGAGCTTTGAACGTAGAATCGCTCAGCCGCTGGTGGGCTCTGATAGACTGGAATTGCCCGGTCCGTTTATCAACCTAGGCATTCGGAATTTTTCATGGTTTTCTCTGAGATTGCTTAATACAACGTTTTTGGCTTTCAATAGAAAAAATTATTTTAAAACGTTTTTATTTTATAGATTTTATTTTCTATGAATGATTATTAATATATATATATATATATATATTAAAAAGAAAAAAAAAAAAACTTTTTTTTTTTCATATTAAAAATATAATTTATTATAATTAAGTTAATTGAAATTGCTGAATAAAATTATTTGGACTTTTAATTAATAAGCTGAGCAGTTCTGCTCGGGGCCGTGCCCTTAGCGGAAATCTATAAACCCGTGTCCTTAGCGGAAATGTTATCTCCCCTCGGTGGCATGCTTTCAGCATATGTGCCTTTAGCGGAAATGTATAATAAATTAATAAATAAAAAATGAGATCTTCAATTTTCCTCTGCACTTTATCCACATTTAGCACAGGCTATATTTTGCTTCAGAAGTAACCTGTCGAAAAAATAGGTATGCATACTGTAGAATATCCGTTATTTGAGGGAGTGGCAATCTGTAACCATATAAAGTTTAATGGATCACAGTACTCCATACGAAAACAAACATTATTGCCATTTTATGATATTATTTAAGTTTTTGAGAAAATATAATTAAGCATTACACCTTTTAAAACTAAAACAAAAAATCATGAGGTATACATTGATTATCAACACTTTCCAACTGTACGTATTCGTTGTATCGTATAACATTCTATGTTCTTTGTCTATATTATCACACAATGGACAAATAGAAAGACAGACATATAGACTAATTGAATTCATAATCACTCTGAAACATTGTTGGAAAGTGTTATAAATGCCTAACACAAACAGATATGCTGCTCTTAATTTCCTATTTGCACCCCTTAATATATCGAAACATTTTTGCGTAGTCCTGTAAATCTGGAGGTTAAGCATATTATAGTTTATACAAAACATTTTCTTAGCATATAAACAGTAAATGCGAAATTCTTTATGATTTTTTGATGAAGTTATTTAAAATGTCTCCCCTAAAGCACAAGGCATTGGCATTTTTTGGATGTCCCTGTACACAAACCAGTGGCATGGGTTCTATTAGAGCCATTTTAAGTAGGGAATAATCAATAATGAATTTGAATAACACATATCATTAAAAATAAATAAATAAAAATAAAAACTAGTATGCTGTGGCCACCACAAGATTTTCTTCTATATTTTCCTATACAAATTCATTAAGTGCAAATAATCAATTTTTATCTTAGAGAAAACTAACACTAAATATCCTAAGAAACACAGATTTATTGTCTATAAATGACATCTTAAAAAATGCATGTTTATAATAGTTATCTCACATATCAAGTTTCGTACTGTTATATGCCATTGAAGTTGAGATATAACTTTCTCGTTATCAGGGAAATTTGCAGTATAGCAGAGCCACCTTCTGGCCGATAAGCATCCAAATTGAATCAGCATAATGTCTCATAATGGCCTTCACATATATCACGTTTTGTTCGATTATAAGCAATAGAACCTGAGATATAGCCACCCCTTAAATTGCGGAAATCGCTGTATAGCAGCGCCATCTGTTGAGCGGTTGACACTAAAAGTTTATAGACACTCATTTAGAATAGAGTGCATAAATATATAAACTTATATGCAATTCTATGCAGTAGTTCCTGAGATATAGCTTTCCCTTAAAATGCACAAATATCTGTATAGCAGCGCCACCTGTCAGTCCATAAGCATTCAAATTGAATCAGCATAATGTCTCACAATGGCCTTCTCTTATATCAAGTTTTGATTGATTATACACAATAGAACCTGAGATGTAGCTTCCCCTGAAATTGTGGAAATTGCTGCATATCAGACATCAGAGCCACCTGTTGAGCGGTTCGTATCAAAAGTTGACAGGCACTAATATAGCTCAAGGTGCATCTACACGTAAATTTTTATGCAATTCTAAGCAGTAGTTCCGGAGATACAGTTGCCACAAAATCCCCCCCCCCCCCCCACACACACAAGTGCTAAGTTATTAAAATTTGGTTTGTAGAAATACCTCTCATAGAACGAAATGCTTTGGAATACTTTCGGCTATTCCTGTACATAAACCAATAACAATATTTACTCCATTTTCCATAGAGAACACTCCATAATGAACATATATCAGTTCGAGAATGAACATACCTTCTTATTTCCGCTAAGGGCACGGCTTCTTCTATTCCTCCTTCTTCCCTTTGACCCCATTCCGCTAAGGGCACGGTCACTAAGGGCACGACACAGTTCTGCTCTCCAAACTGGTAGACAGGAAGTGCCGGGCTCGATCCCAGGTCATGGTCGTCGACTCTCATGTTCTCAAGCGGCTATAACACCTAAACTACCCCCACCAAATTATTTTTAATAAAAAAGTTATTTTAATGAATGATTATATAAAAAATAACAATATATTATAACTAAAAACTAATTTAATTATCAAAAATACTTTTTTAACAATTAATTTAGATCAAATTACTTAATATTACTGTTTGGGCTTTTAATAGAAAAAGTATTTCAAAATACTTTTTAATGTAAAAAGATATCTTTTGTCACGATTATAGAACAAAGAACTTATTAATATTATATTGTTTAAATAATTTAATTGATAAAATTTTACATTATAATATATATACAATTTTACTAATTACATTAGTCAAGCTCACTCAATACTATCCTTTTGGCTATTATTCGAAAAATGTATTTCTAAAGACATTTACTTAGATTTTTTTAAATATTAATTGTTATAGAAAAATATTAAAAAATATTTAATCAAATATTAATTTAATTATAAAAAAAAATAGTTTTTTAATAATTAAGTTAGTTGGGTTTTCTTTTTCACTATTCTTTGCTTTTTTTTTTTTTTTTTTTTTTTTTTTAGCTGTTTTTTTTTTTTTTTTTTTTTTCCTAGAATACTTTTAAATTATTTATTTATTTTTCCTTTGAGTTATTGGGGGGGGGGGGGGAAACTATTTAAGAATCTTTTTTTTTTTTAATCTAGTTAAAAAGGGTAATTTAATTTTTTTTCAATATATATTTTTAATAATGGCAAATATCCGTTAATACTATTATTTAGACTTTTAATAATAATAAAAATAAAAATATATTTTGTACTATTTTCTTTTTAAGAAAAGCAGAATTTCACATTACAAGCAAAGAATACTTTGTTATTTATACAGACTACAGACGATAATTCAAACTTAAACAAAGCCATATTTGAGCAAGTGTTACTTCTATTTCACAAATTTATCTTTAAATTAATTTTCATATAAAATATACATTAACTTACTTTTTACTTTCTCTTACCCATAAGGTAGAGAAAGTATTGTTTTAGGCTCAAATTTTCGAACGCGAGATTTTGTTACGTTTTGAGGTCCCCTGAATACGAAAATCATGTTTTTAGCAAATGGTCTGTGTGTGTGTGTGTGTGTGTGTGTGTGTGTGTGTCTGTCTGTCATCAGAATATCTCAAAAACAAATTATGGCAGAAAGTTCAAACTTGGTATTCTAAATGTGTATCATATAGGGATGCTACAGTAAGCTTTTCGTTAAGATCAAGCAAATGGTTCGTGTACAGGGACAATCAAGAGAATTCTAATACATTACGTCTATGGGGGAAATTGCAGGAAAATAGTTTAACGTCTATAGACTGCACTAAACCAAATGAAACAAATATATATTTTTTGTAATAGAGACAGTTAACTGGGAAAATTTTTTTGTGTATGTAGGAGCCTCGCCTCCCCCCTGGGGGGGGGAAGTCCCCCCTTAAGGGGAGTAAATTTTCATGATGGGTATCTTTCAAAAGAGCTCGAAAATACCTTTAAAACGAATGGTTGAACCATCGATCTGCGATAATTTAAAACAAAGTTATCGATTTTTTTTACTTTTAACAAAAAAAAAAAAAAAAAAAAAAAAAGAAAAATCGTACTTTTTTTTTTTTTTTTTTTTTTTTTTTTTATTGAGAATAAAATGGACTTTTTTTGGATATTTGGTGTTAAACTACTTCTCTAATATGGAAATCGTCTGCCTTATCATAAAAGATAATTTTTTTAAATAATAATTTTAATAAATTATTTTTTAAAAAGAGAAATATTTTTTAATAACCGAATTAAATTCTATATAAATGTAGGTGCATTAATGAAACGGGTGGTTGAGGGGGGCGGTAGCCCTCCTCACACAGAACTAATTATCATATAAAACTCTTCAGAAGCCTAATATGAATTGTTTAACATAGGTTTACATAACAGTACTCGTTATCTTACCTCTTAATCTCCAACCTGTATTTATAGTATTAAATTTCAGGGTAAGAGAAAGTCGTGTGAGTGACACACCAGATTATTTCACTTGGCGAAAGGCAGATATTTTGCCTACATGCGCAAAAGTTGCGCAGAAGATCAGAATAGCGTCACTTGTTTATAAACATGCGCCTGCTCTATTTGAATTCTCTTGGGTGTCCCTATTAGAGATCTGCACGGGCCGAAATTTTGAGGCCCGACTCGGCCCGTACGCAAGCTTTGCTTACCCGGCCCGGCCCGGT
This sequence comes from Salticus scenicus, assembly GCA_963930645.1. NCBI lineage: Eukaryota > Metazoa > Arthropoda > Arachnida > Araneae > Salticidae > Salticus > Salticus scenicus. The sequence goes on along the minus strand of OZ005652.1, from coordinate 280,841,036 downwards.
ATGAAGCCAGAAAATTCGGCCCGGGCCGCCGGCCCGATTCAAAAATGTGTAAAATAACAAAAAATAAAATAAAATAAATAAATAAATAAAAAAATGCATGCCTTTTTATGAAAAAGATTTTTAGTACGTATTTTGCAGAGGTTTTATATAACCAAACAATAGTACAGTCTTTAACAAAACTGCTGAACTTTTACAAGATAATTATATATAAACAGAAATTCATTATTATAGACAAGGCACAAAGACAAACAGAAAGTCAATTCGAAAATATTAGCATTCATCAAATAATACAGGAAGGTATTAAAAATGGTTAATACTACTAAAAATCCACTTTCCTCTTATATACCGTAATGTATCCGAATATTTCATGTGATCCAGTAAACAAAACTTTAATGTTAATCCAACCATATTGAATAGAAAAGTTGTTTTTGACCATAAGAATGATGCTACTTTCATCCACTGGAGAAAAGAAAAAGGAGCCTTAGAGGAAAAGTTACAACGGAAGGATTTTTATAGCCTTCATACCACCTAAACTCAACAGATCATATGAAACAAAGCCTTTATACAGAGTAACATATCTAATTTATTTTGTTATGTACATGTACTCAAACTGGTAGTAACATGCATACTATTTTGAATAGGAAACCATCTAATATTACTTTAAATAAAATATATTAATTTCGAAGCATGCTAAAAATATTTGCGAAAAATCAGTTTTCGAACAGACAGACTGATAGACAATTAAATTGAAGTTACAGACATTTTTTTAACAAAATAGAACTTTATGTGACATACCAGCCTGTAAAATTATGTAAAATAAATGACTGAAAAAATATTTTTATCATTTCCCTTTTTCGTTGATTAACGAGGAAACCAGAAAAAAATTCGGCCCGACACGGCCCGGAGAAAATTTCATTCAGGCCCGGCCCGGCCCGAGCCTGAAAAAATTTTTAAGCCCGGGCCCGGCCCGGCCCGAGAACAAATTTAAAAATTCAGCCCGAACCCGGCCCGTGCAGACCTCTAGTCCCTATACACGAACCATTTGCTTCATCTCAAGGAAAAGCTTAGTGTAGCATCCCTATATCATACACATTTAGAATACCAAGTTTGGACTTTCTGCTACTATTCGTACTTAAGATATGCTGATAACAGACACACACACAGACCAACCGCTAAAAACATGATTTTCGGATTCAGGGAACCTTAAAACATGTAAATATAACAAAAACTCACGTTTGAAAATTTGACCCGAAAACAATACTTCCTGTACCTTATGGGTAAGAGAAAGTAAAAATTCATCACCTAAAACTCTTATTGAGAAATCGAGTTATTTTATCCTTTGTTGTTTTAAGAGATAGGTAAAGAATTAAAAATTGAAGCTGTCGGAGATTTTTCAAATTAAAATAGTATTAATAATAAACTTTCTTTTCAAATATTTTCCGATGTTTAAAATAATTACTTAGCTGTACATTAGAAACATATACAGACCATTATATAGTGCACTAAATTAACTAAAAAATACAATAATAAAAAGTATAGGCATTAGAAAAAGTAGGTGCTTAAAAAAAAAAAAAAAACGATTATACCAAAATATTCATCGCCAGATAATGACAAAATTTTTAAACTCGCCATTGGGGTCATATATTAAAGGGGGTCATATACTAACGCTGCAGTGCAAAAATAGTCTAGATATTACAAATTTTTTCTATTCTTTAAATAAATAAATAAAAAAAAAATACTGATCTTCAGTATAATATTTCATTAAAAACCGATTTTCAGTATAATATTTCATTTAAAAAAAAAAAAAAAAAAATGGTGTGAAATATTATGTGTATTTCAATTTGACATTGAATATGAGGGTTTCTATAACATTTTTCTACTTTTGTCTTGTTATGCACTATTAATATTCCTATTCAGTGAAAGGCAAAGAAACGAATGGGCGGGCAGAGCGCCGCAGGGATTAATAAGTGAACCGAGCCGGGGCAGAGTTCCCTAGTAAAATGAAGAGAGAGAGAGAGAGAAAATAATCTGGTGTGTCACTCACACGACTTTCTCTTACTCTGAAATTTAATACTATATAAATACAGGTTGCAGATTAAGAGGTAAGATAACGAGTACTGTTATGTAAACCTGCGTTAAAAAATTCAAATTAGGCTTTGAAAGAGTTTTATATGATAATTAGTTCTGTGTGAGTAAGGCTACCGCCCCCCTCAATCCCCCGTTTCATTAATGTACCTACATTTATACAGAATTTAATTCGGTTACTAAAAAATAATTCTGTTTTTTAAAAATAATTTATTAAAATTATTGTTTAAAAAAAATTATCTTTTTATGATAATGCAGACGATTTCCATATTAGAGAAGTAGCATAACACTAAATATATAAAAAAAAAGTTGCATTTATTCTCAATATTATATTAAAAAAAATAAATAAAAATAAAAAATAATGAAAAAAATCGATCACTTTATTTTAAACTAGCAGGCTTCGCTGGTCACTATTTTTAAATGAATCAGAATAATTAATGAATTCTCAAAATTGCATTAATTTTTATCATGTGATAAAAAAAAGAGAAAAAAAGAAATCTGATCGGGAAAAATGTCGCACCGGGTCCCCACTGCCTTCGGCAGCGTAGACTAGTGCTGCACCGAGTTCCGAGTGCTCGGCCTTTTACTATTCGGCCGAGTACCGAATACAGAGTAGTTTTTGTTATATTTACATGTGCTGAGGTCCCCTGAATACGAAAATCATGTTTTTAGCAAATGGTCTGTGTGTCATCAGCATATCTCAAGAACAAATAGTAGCAGAAATTCCAAACTCGGTATTCTAAATGTGTATCATATAGGGATGCTACAGTAAGCTTTTCGTTGAGATGAAGCAAATGGTTCGTGTACAGGGACACTCAAAAGTATTCAATTACATTACGTCTATGGGGGAAATTGCAGGTAAGTAGAGTTTAACATCCATAGACTGCACTAAACCAAATGAAACGAATGTATATTTTTTGTAATAGAGATAGGCAACTGGGAAAAAGCATTTGTGTGTGTAGGAGCCTCGCCTCCCCTACCCCTGGGAGGGGACGTCCCCCTCGAGGGGAGTAAATTTTCATGATGGGTACCTTTCAAAAGAGCTCACCAGTACCTTTAAAACGAATGGTTGAATCATCGATTTGCGATAATTTAAAATAAAATTATTGATTTTTTTCATTTTTAACGAATTTCTTTTTTTTTTTTTTTCTTTTTTTTTTTTTTTTAATGTAATATTGAGAATAAATTAAACTTTTTTTTTTTCTTTTAATTTAGTGTTATACTACTTCTCTAATATGGAAATCGTCTGCATTATCATAAAAGATAATTTTTTTAAATAATCATTTTAATAAATTATTTTTTAAAAACAGAATTATTTTTTAATAACCGAATTAAATTCTATATAAATGTAGGTGCATTAATGAAACTGGAGGTTAAGGGGGGCGGTAGCCCCCCCCCCCCCCCTCACACAGAACTAATTATCGTATAAAACTCTTCCGAAGCTTAATTTGAATTGTTTAACACAGAATTACATAACAGTACTCGTTATCTTACCTCTTAATCTGCAACCTGTGTTTATAGTATTAAATTTCAGAGTTAGAGAATGTCGTGCGAGTGACACACCAGATTATTTTTTGTATATTTACACGTTTTGAGGTTTCCTGATTAGCGTAGTCAAGTTTTTTAACGTTTGTCCTTTGTCTGTGTCTCTTAGAGTGACTTAAAAACGAATAATTTTAGGAGATCCGAATGTTGTATTTTGAAGTTATTAAAAGTTTGATCAAGATGGATGAGTTTCAAGTAATGTTGCGTGTGAAAATTGTCTGTATAATTTTAAGTAAACTTTTAATTTTAATAACAGAATTAAATTCTATATAACTGTGGGTATATAGAATTGAATACAATAAACGGTAAGTTTATATCTTTATTACTTTATTTTTTATATTTTTTTGAGAATTTAAAGATACTTCTTGGACACCCTGTATTTTTCAAGATTAGTTAGAAAAAATTGCGATAATCGAAATTCAGATTTTTTGCTATTGTATTTTTTCTCTTCCTTTCCTTTCTTTTGTTTATGAATGAAAATAATTTTTTAAATAAGAAATACACATCTGTCTTCACATTTTTTTACCCTCTCCTTTTTCCTTTGATTGATGCCATCTGTTTTTCTGCATGTTTCACAGCCTTTCTTTAGAACGATTCATAATGGTTATTTGGTTTACTTTAACTTGGATTAGCATTGCTTTCTTTTAAAACGAAAGAACGGACTTGGAAAAACTTGTTCTACAATATTAGTGTTAAATATAATTAAATTCTTGTAAAGTTTTTCCAGCAATTAAGTTTGAACGGGAATTTTTTGAAATTGTATACAAAGTCTCGTTTGGTAAAAGTAAGAAAATTTTATAATTTTCTTTAATAGAAAGTTTTTTTATTGATCGATGTTCCGCTTTAGAATATAATATAATGCATGATTATCATTTTTATTACTTTCCGAACACTATAGTGAGGAAAGTATTGTAATCATGTCAAAAATCCGAATTCGAGATTTTGATGTTTCTATACGTTTTGAGGTCCCCTGAGTCCGTTTTCACTATTTTTACGATGATGTATGTATGTGTGTATGTCTGTGAGTGAACACGCTAGCGTCTAAACGTTTTGTTCGATTAACCTGAAAGTTGGTACGCATATTGTAAGTCACCATAGTACGAACCCTATAGATTTTGGTGAATCTAGCACTTATAGTTTTTTTACAGGGACACAAAGAAAAATTCTTTATCATTATGGCCTATGGGAGCAAAATCTTAAAAGTGCGATAGCATCTAAACGCCTTATTCAATTGAGCAAAAATTTTATACATATATGATAGATCACAAATACTCAATCTGTATAGATTTTGGAGAATCTAGCACTTATAGTTTTTTTACAGGGACACAAAGAAAAATTCTTTATCATTATGCCTATGGGGCCAAATTTTTAAAAATGTGATAGCGTCTAAACGCCTTATTAATCCGAGCAAAAAATTTGTACACATATTATAGATCGCAGTTGAACTAACTGTATAGATTTTGGTGAATCTAGCACTTACAGTTTTTTTACAGGGACACAAAGAAAAATTCTTTATCATTATGGCGTATGGGACTAAATTTTTAAAAGTACGATAGCATCTAAATGCCTTATTGAATTCAGCTGAAAATTTAAATGAGTATTATAAATCACTGTTGCACTAACTATAAGCATTTTGGTGAATCTAGCATTTATAGGTTTTTACAGGGACACAACAAAAATTTCTTTATCATTATGATCTATGGGCTCAAAGTTCAGTAGCGTTAAATAAAACAACGTGTAATAGATGGAGAAAAATACTCAAACACTCTATTATGGTTTTCTCTCTTTTGTTTGTTCAACAACTACTCTTTCTTTACTTTATCTACAAAACTGTTAATTACTCAATGTTCGGAAAGTCGAGTGGAGTCACTCCAGATTTTTTAAATTATGCTTTTGTTCTAGTATTGGAAGAGGGGACAAAAATGTGCCGAACTTGTTTTATTAGACGAAAAAATTCTCTTCATAACGGGCATTTAGCAGAGAGTGTTTACACTTTTTGTGCGTTTTTTGGATCTTATTTTAATGTAAAATTTTGTAATATATTTAGTATTTCATTTGATAATTTTGTTCCTTATTGTAAATCTGCATCCTTGTTTCCATAAAATCTTTTTCTAAAATTATCCAGGGAGTTACTGCTTGCTTGCGCCTATATATAAATTTTCTTATAGATTTATTTTCAGTTTAGATACATAAATCTAATTTATGCATATTAATTACAGTCCTTATAGTAAATTTCTATTAGATTCTCATTTGATTATATCTCTCCTGTTATTTAACGCAACACAAATTTTAATCCAACTTCAGCGGAGTCTCTTTCAGTTGTCTGTTGGTGTGTTTATTAATTCACTTTCTCGTGTTACTTTGATTCCTTACTTTCTCCATCAACCGAATAACTGAAATTTTTTCAGAGATCGTCTGCCGCAATCTGAACCGGTTTCCAGATGAATTTTCTTAATTTTTTGTTGAATATACACTTTTCTTCTTTATGTCTTCCTGTGATTCAAGGCAGAAAATTCTTTGAAAAAAAATTTTTATGAAGGAAATATTTTTTTTTTTTTTTGTTAGCGTTTTCCGATGTAACAAAAAAATGAATTTTAATTTAGAATGATTTGTCATATGACAGATCATATGGTCATTTCAATTCCTACATTATATAGCAGGTGCTTTAAAAATAAAAAAAAAGGGTTTTTTTATTTTTATTTATTTATTTATTTATTAAGCAATCAGCTGTCAGGCGGTGTTTTTTCTGTAAATTAAACTGGAATGAATGTCTCTATATTATCGCTTCCTTAAAAGAATAATTACAGTACTTTCTTTCCTGTGTTATTGTTTGTTTGTTTGTTCTTTCTTTTTTATATTCAGTAGACGAAAGAATTGAATTAGTAAAATTTTCGACTTCCGGTTTTCGATGGATTTTACACGCTTTGTGAAAGGTTTCAGATCAAGATTTGACTATTTTTAGAAAATGCGCCTTATACAATGCCTGTAACAATTTTATGGCAATTCTAACTCAAGAACTAAAATATATTTCATATAAGTTTATGTTTAGTTTCACCTAGAGATGTAAAATTTCCAGAAATTTTGAGGCAGTGGTTTTTTTCCAGTTTTTTTTCTGGAAAAATTTGAAAAAATGGGAAAAATTGAATTTTTACTGTCAAAAATAGGGTTTCTTAATAGTTATAATATTTTAGAAAATATGAAGTGTTAAATACTTAAAAATACATGCAATCCATATATTTTTTTCTTAACAGAAACATACAGAAAGTTTTTACTATTAAAAAATGAGCCTTTTTGTTTCATAACTGCCAGTACCTTTCCTTGTACAAAACACCAAAAACTAGGCAAATCATCTTTCAACCATTACTTTTGCATAGGGTGTGCATTCCTATGGAATGTTCATCTCCCAACAGCATTGATAAAATGAATTTAGATTAGAATCAAACTAACAACAACAACATATGTACTTATATCTGACCTTAACCTGACTTTTTTATATCCGAAACCCGAAAACTAAATTTAATTTAATGATTCATCTGAAAATCATGCAAAACTTTTTAAAGTTATAAAAATAAAATTAATTTTCATTGTTACCGAGTTAGTAAATCATTTATTTTATTTTATTTTATTTTTTTTTTAATGGAACCTTATACACTAAGTTATAAATTTAAAAATCTGAAAAATAGATTAATAATTTTTAACCATTTATGTGTGTTATGTTCTTCAAGAGTACAAAAATATGCTATATATATATATATATATATTAGTATATATATATATATATATATATATATATATATATATATATATATATATATATATATATATATATATATATATGATTTTTCTTTATTTATTGCCTTTCTGCAATATGTATGCAATAATTTGTGTGCATGTATATTTAATCACAGGAATATGTAGTATGTTTATAATTATATCAAACAAATTTCTGTTTATTATGATAAAAGTTTTTGAAATGTGTTCTTAAGTTGACCCGACTCATTAACAAGGAGGAGGAGCCGCTCACCACTCCAGGAAACTTAAACCTAACCCTCAGGAAAAAAAATTTCAGTCAGCCTAATCCAAACCCGACCCACAAGAAAAATAAATCGGACAACCCAGCCCCCAGGAAAAAAAAATCAGTCAATCTGATCCATAAGAAAAATAAATTAGTCAACCTGAACCGAACTTAATATGCAAGAGAAAAAATTTGGTCTACTAGACCTAAACCTGATTGCATGTCAGGCTTACCGATGTACTGGACACTGGACCTGATGCTGGACTGTGTTAATACAGATTTTCACTTAAAATGAAATTAATCACACGATAAAATTAAAAGTTTAATTTAAAGTTAACTGAACTTCAGAAATTTAAAACAACATTTCATTATTGATTTATTATTTTTTTTATATATATAATATAAAACTTATTAAGATGTAAACTACATAAATCAAGTAGGTTTTTGCACATGTAATTTTTATAAATTGTGAAATAAATTTTTTTATAGAAAGTAGTTGCTTAGGTTTCTTTTTTTTTTTTTTTTTCTTACTGTTACATGCATTTATATGTATGTGTGTAATATATATCCACACACATTAAAATAATAGACGAATCTAAGGATATATATATATATAAATATATATATATATATTTAAAAAAAAAGATGAAAATATAAAGGAACTTGAAAAAAAATAAGTAATTTCAAATGAATGTGATGGGAGGGAGGTCATTGTAATGCTTAAATATTTCAGGATTATCATTTGATTACATGGTTAAAACTTTATTTTTGAAATATAAACATCATCAGAGTCAGTGTTTTCGTGTAAGATACTGAACATGAAAAAATATTTCACAAAAAAACATCGGAATGTAAATATATTATAAATTTTATTCTAGAAATTTCAAATTTTTCAATTTTTCCGGGCGGAAATAAACCCCTTCGGGAAAAAAAACCGAAAAAAAACTGGGTTTTCCCCCAAAATTTCCGGTTTTTTTCGGACCATTCCCATCTTTAGTTTCACCTTGACATGAATTGGTGCCTATCAATTTTTAGCACAAATCGTCCAAAAAATAGCGTTACTTACTATGCTATGCTATAGTGCAAATTCTTCCATTACAGGGAAGGCAATGTTTAATCTTCTATGGGTATAATTGCACAAAACTTGGTGTGTGGAAAGATTATTATAAAACACTGTCTTATTCAATTTGGTTGCATATCGACCGACAGTTGGCGCTGATATGTTGCGATTTTCCACGTGAAGGGGAGGCTATATTTCAGCTTATATTGCAGGGGTCAATCCAGGTTTTAATTTTTTTGGTTCCTTTTTGTGAAAAATAAAATATTTATGTGAAAATTTTATTTTGTGATAAAGAAATATCAGACAAAACTTTCCATTTTAACAGTCATTCCAGTTAATTAAAAATAATACTGAAAACCAGGGTTGGCAAGGTTTTTCCCACTCCTAGTAAATACCATGGTAAAAACCGGTATTTACCGTCCTGAGAAATACTATGTTTTTCCCACATGGGAAAAACTGATTATTAAAAACATAAATATAAATTCAAAACAATCTTTAAAAATGTCAAAATTGAGTTCTAAGTAAATAGCTTGGAAGGTTAAAAAAAAAAAAAAAAAAAAAAAAGGACTACAAAAACGGACAGTGGAGTGTATTTATTTAAATATTCATACACCATACAGATTCCCAAACATTTACCAATCGCAATCGAATTCATATTCATATGCTTCGTCTTTCACTTCCACATTGGATTTTAGCATCATATAACAAAATACTAATTTTAAAGGCTTTTTGTAAACCCAGTCTATTTTAAATCTTGTTTTGAACGAAAGAAAAATTAGAAAAAAATACTCTCCAGAGATGCTGATGGTGCAGGAAGCAGGCAGGGCATCCCTGAAGATGTTCCATTAATTGGAAAACTATTTTGTTAATTGTTTTTGTATGGAGCTTGATGGGTTTTTAAAGAAAATCTGAATCAGCCTTCGAAGACTGATTTTTCTAGTATTCTATTATAGACTAGACAAGAATCTGGCAACAACAAAAAATGTAAACAAATCTGGTACTGATGATGCAAAAGAATATTTTGCGTAAATATTACATCAAACCAAAATTGTAAAATTAAAAAAAAAAAAAACTTTGGGTTTAATAGGCTTACTTAAAAAGCAGTAAATTTTTAATTTAAATTTAACAAAAATTATTTATTGCTTATCTTGATGACACTGATGTTTTTAAGTTTAATAATTTTATTTTATTGTGTTTTAAAATATTTATTTAGGAGATTCATTTTTATTAAAAAAAAATTATGAGCAAATTTTATGTTTTAAGCAATAATTCTTATGTATTTATATTCCTTTCCTACAGAATAATTTTAAACCTAAGGGAAATTTGTAGTAACTATGTATTTCTAACTTTCATTTTACACATCATATTCAGAAAGCCAAAATATTTCGTACATTTTGTCATTTGGAAGTTTTTCCTGGTATTTACTAGTTTTTCCAGGTCGGATGGGAAGAACAAGTTTTGGATGGGAAAAGCCGACCCTGCTGAAAATATGGAAACATTTTATAAAAGGATCATTTTTATAAATCAAAATCTTTGTGAAGAGGGGTTCGTTTTATAAATTTGAATTTTGCTAAGGGTTCCTTTTCATGAAGTGGAATTGTGTGAAGGGTTCCTTCTCATGAAGTGGAATTTTGCGAAGGGTCTCTTTTTTATGATGTGGAATTTTCTGAAAGGGCAGCAAAAGGAACTCCATTTTCATCTGGACCGATCCCTGTATTGTGTGTAATTGCATGAAACTTAATATTTATTTGAAAGGGCTTTTATGAAACACTATGTTGATCCCATATTTAGGTACATGTCGGCTGAAAGGTGGCCCTGCTGTTTATTTTACAAATTTCTCTGTGAACGGAAAGGCTATATCACGATTTCATTGGTATATAAATCTACCAAACTAAATGTGTAAGAACCATCATGAAAATGAATGTTGACTTAATTTGGGTGCATATCGGCTGACATGTGGCACTACTATTACGCGCGCGCGCGCGCGTGTGTGTGTGTGTGTGTGTGTGTGTGTGTGTGTGTTGTGATTATCTATGGGTTGCTGCGCGACTGAATTCCGCGAATGATCGTGAGTTTACTAAATTTACAGGCAGGTAATCTTTTTCTCCGCATCCCCTAAAAATGTTTTACCCTCTTAAAAAAAAAAAAAAAAAAAAAAAAAACCTAATTATCCACAAGATAGGAAACTTTTCCGCGCACGGCGTGCGTGCCTTTATTCCACAGCCGTGTTAGCCAGTATATGTGGCGAGTTATTGAATTACACGGAAGAAAGTTTTGTGATGATCACAGTGTACTAGATTCTTTTTGTTTTTAAAATTTCAATATAAATTATTTAACAGTTCTGTGCTCTCCTTGACGTATTACACTTGAGAATCCAATATGTACTACACGTGTCTAAACATTTAATTTCCTCCATAAATCATAACTGCATATTAAACACACATACACACGGCACACGCATTTATATATTAGTATGAACTAGTACTTGTGATTTTATTAACATCTCTATTCATAGCGTACATTTATAAAATAAATCTTTCAGGCATTGGCCACATTAATTTTTACAAGAGCGAAAAATGACCAGGCCAGGATTCGAACCTAGATTTTTTTTTGTTTAACGCCCCAGCGCTCTACTCGCTAAGCTGTCTAGATATGACTCGCATAATTCTCTCATGTGAAATTTTTAATTTTCCTGTGCCTTCCTTCGAACAGATATAAAAAGGAAAATTTCTAGCTTTTTGTCGGTGTTTTGTTATTCAAAAAGGTAATGGTAATATTCGAATCCACGCCTAGTCATTTTTCGCCCATGTAAAAATTAATTCAGCTATTCCACTAAAGATCTATTGTATAAATGATCGATGTTATTACTATTCTAAATGTTGTACATTTATAGGTGTTTAAAGAGAAGGGAAAAAAAGTGATGTGACTCCACTCCACTTTCCGAACATTAAGTAATTAACAGTCGTATAATAAATTAAAGTAACAGAAGTCATTGAATAAACAAAAGAAAATATTATAATAGGGTATATGAGTATTTTATGTTGTTTAAATTAACTCTATTGCCCTTCAAATAATTTGAGCCCATAGATAATAATGATAAAAACATTTTCGTTGTATCCCTGTAAAAATCTTTAAATGCTAGACTCTCTAAAATCTATACAGTTCGTGCAACGGTGATTTATAATAATTATATAAAATTTCAGCTCAATCGGATTAGGCGTTTAGACGCTATCGCATTTTAAATAATTCGTGCCAGTGCCATAAGCCACGATGATAAAGAATTTTTTTCTGTCCCTGCAAAGAGACTATAAGTGCTAGATTCTCCAAAATTCATACAGCTCGTGTGAAGGTTATCTATAATATGTATGTAAATTTTCAGCTCAATCGGATATAGCGTTTAGACGTTATCGCACTTAAACGAATTTGGGCCCACAGGACATAATGACAAAGAATTTTTCATTGTGTTCCTGTAGAAAAAAAAAAAAAAATAATAATAATAAATAAATAAAAATACGTAGCTAGATTCACCAAAATCTATGTAGTTCGTGTAATAATGACCTATAACATGTGTAGGGGAGAACGGGGCACAGTGGACCACCCCTATTTAAATCTATTAATATTCAACTCTTTTAGTTCATATGAATACACATGTATGGCAGCAAAGTACTAGTTGTATGCAGAAAAAAAAAAAAAAAAAAAAAAAAAAATCACATAGGAAATAGTAAGATAACCATTTTGAGCAGTTTTTATGTTTTGAGATGCTCAAAGTAATTTTTTCCCATTGAAGTTTTTTAAATTTTATAAAGATTGAACTAGTGACTAGAAATACTATTATTATAACTGTTAAAGGAAGGCAAGATATTGCTGTTTTTAAATTCCTAAAAATTATTAGCACATTTATAGTCTATGTATTATTTTATTATTATTATTTGTTTTACTCTGACATGGGGCACAGTGCACCATCTTCTAGTGTGCCTAAAAGTACAAATTAGATTTAATATATTTGTTTTAGTTAAATTTATAGATACAAATATAATGTAAAGTATATCTCAAAGTAATAAATATCTTAAAGTAATGTATAAAATAAAAATAATAATAAACTTCTGAAAGAGTAAGTATTTGAATAGTAATCTAATTACTGTAAATATCTAAATTTATTAACTATTTGAATTATGTAGTACATAGGTGTCAACTTTTTAAAAAATCTGGGGGGGGCGAGTTTCAGTGGAGCTATGTTCAAATAAGATTTAAAAAACTTTAGAATTTATATATATCGCATGTGATACCCCTCATGTGGGCCCCTCGCATGTGATACCAACAATACGGCTATTAAAATGCATTCTTTATAAAAATTTTAACTTTCTATAAAGGGAAAAACACAACTGATTTAATTGTGAAGCAATGAACAAAATAATGAAACAAATCAGTAGGCTAGAAAAAGGAAAACTGATCTAATTGTGAAGTAATGAACAAAATAATGAAACAAATCTGTAGGCAAGAAAAAGAAATATTTAATCCGAACTGAAATCAATCTTATCAAAAAGTAATAAGGAGAAATACAATTTCCGTAACTTTAAATTAAAAAAATTCTAAAGGTGATAAATGACTGGATTGAACCTGGCTACTGAACTAATAAGTTCATTAATGAAAATAGAGACTAATTTCTTTTCATACATACATATGAAACTAGTATGTTGTGGCCACCACAAGACTTTCTTCTATATTTTCCTATATACATACTTAATCAGTAACAATATTAAAAAAAAAAAAAAAAATTAGGATTTTTTTTCAAAGTTTTTTTTTTTTTTTTTTTTTTTGTTAAAAGTAATACATATTCAATCAGTAACAATATTTAAAAAAAAAAAAAAAAAAAAAAAAAATATTTTTTTTTTTTTTTTTGCTAAAAGTAAAACAAATCGATAACTTTGTTTTAAATTATCACAGATTTATAGTTCAACCATTCATTTTAAAGGTATTGACGAGATCTTTCGAAAGATACCCATCTTCAAAATTTACCCCCCCCCCCTTGGGGGGTACTTCCCCCCAGGGGGGAAGCGATGCCCCCACATGCACAAAATTTTTTTCCTAGTTAACTATTACTATTATCAATAACTCATATTAATTTTACAATCACAAGTTAAAAATAACTCTCATTATGTACATGTATACGAAATTTTGTCCTATATTGCCATGTTAAAAATTTAGAAAACATGAGATCACACCGCCACCTGTTGAGCGATTGATCCCCAAATGTAATCAGCACCAGTTTTTGTCAGGGACCAACTAAATACCAAGTTTGGTTAAATTTCGTTTAAAAAAAAAAAAAAATTCTAAGTTTTTTTTTTTATTAAAAGTAAAAAAAATCGATAACTATGTTTTAAATTATCACAGATTTATGGTTCGACCATTCGTTTTAAAGGTATTGACGAGACCTTTCGAAAGATACCCATCTTGAAACTTTGCCCCCCCCCCCCCCCAGTTGGGGGGAACCGATGCCCCCACATGCACAAATTTTTTTTCCTAGTTAACTATTACTATTATCAACGAGACCTTTCAAAAGATACCCATCTTGAAAATTTACTTCCCGGGGAGGCCGCCCCCCCCGAAGATTTAAAAGTGGGGGGGGGGGCAGCCCCCTGCCCCCCGTAGTTTACGCCTATGATGTAGTATTAATAATATATATATATATATGTTACCGTTAAAACGCGAAATCCGTTAATCTGCAGATTACCTAGCTAATCTGCAGATTAACTAAAATAACCCGTTAAAGTGCGGAATAAAGTGATTTCCGCAATTTAACTAGGTAATCTGCAGATTGACGGTTTCAGTATCATTAAAGTTCAAATGTTTGTTTCGAGCCTTAGTTTTTTTACATTCACTATGACGTCAAACAGCCATGTGATACAGATACGCGAATGACCTTCAAACATAACTGAAACTTTTACCCCTTCCCTTCCGCACTTCCGCTACGCTATGATGATAAACCGATAAACGGCAAACGCAAAATGTGGCCATGGAAATGTGGATGGAAGCCATGATTAGGTTTATTATTATGACTAACACAAAATTTAAAGTAACAAGTAAGTTATAATTGTTTTAATTTTGATTTTATTGTTTTAATTTTGATTTCGTGAAACTCCATCTTGAATTATGAATATTAGATTTACGTTACAGTAATTATTTCTTTCCGAACTAAAACTATTAAACCATAACTTTTTAAAACTAATTTATTTTAAAATTGATTTAAATTACTATTACTTACTGAAAAAAAAGATATATTAATTATTAACTTTGAAAAATATTATGGCATTTAATAAATACTTAATATGAAATTTTTGTACATTTTTTAGCATTTCATTACATTTTCTTTTTTTTCTTTCAGTTTCAAGTTTCCTGTACATATTTTATATATCATGATTATATTTTTATTTATTTATTTTAAATTTTGTTCGCTTTTTCAGATAATTTCGTTGTAGTTTATCACATAAAAAGTGTTAATATATATTTTTTTTTTTTTTTTTTTTGTAAAATTAATATATTTGCTAAACTTGTGCAGATATATGTATGTTGCAAAATATGGTTTAATAAAGCATTGAAAACTGTCATTTTAATTTTCATGCATCCTAAAAAATGTTAAAGCAGTTTTAATTATTTGAAGTACTTCTTAAATAATGCTTCTGATTTGTCTAATTTAATATTTCTAGTATTTAAATAGTAATCCGCGATTGTAATGAAATGCTCGCCCTCTGGTGGGCTAAGGTGAAATTACAATAAACGTGGTTTAATTCGAATTCCATACGTCCGCCATTGCTTGCCGATATTTAGTTTCACATATATTTATTGAATAAAAATGAATAAATACGGTAAAAAAGATAACACATACTGTTGTGTGCTACAATCTAACTCCATAGGATCAAGAAATCCAGAATTGAGCTTCCATTTATTTCCAAATGACAAATTTAAAATTTCAGTTGCTTCGGCTAATGGAAGTAAAGAATTAATCAGATGATTTGAAACTAATATTTGTTCAACTTCAGTTAAAAATCTACTTCCGATCGAACTTTGAATAAACTGAAGTATTTTTTCCAAAAGCAATCAATTTTCCATGATGTAATGGCGGAGAAATTATAGTACGAATATTAAGTAGAATAACAAAGAACACTAATGGAAC
This sequence comes from Salticus scenicus, assembly GCA_963930645.1. Lineage (NCBI taxonomy): Eukaryota > Metazoa > Arthropoda > Arachnida > Araneae > Salticidae > Salticus > Salticus scenicus. The sequence continues at coordinate 280,825,160 of OZ005652.1, read as the reverse complement.
ACACGTGTCTATAATGTTTACAAACAACTGCAGTGCTGAGAAAGCGCCATCTATCGATCATTACAATCGCGGATAGCAATATAAGTTGTTAATAAAACTTTTTTTTTTTTTTTTTTTTTTTTAAATTGTTAAATATTTTTATTTTGAAAAGAAATCGTTACTGTATTACAATTCTAACATTCATTTATAAAATAGAATTTATTGAAAGCTATTAAAGCTATAATATTTCATATTAAAAATGCATAACATCTTCAAACTTATATTGACAGAATAAAAAAGATGAAATAAATAAAAAATAAAACAAATATAACTTTAAAAGATATAAAAATTAAAACACATGCAGATTAAAATAAGTAAAGAAAGAAATAAAAAAGAAAATAAAACTATTTTTTTTCAGAATGAAAAAACAAATACAACACAGCGTGCTGTAAAATTACAACACCAGATATCTTATTTTCACTTTAACTAGTGCCTAGTAGGTAATGTGCAGATTATCTAGGTAATTCGCAGATTACCTAGGTAATTTGAGAAATAAAACAATTTTCCTCACTTTAACGGATCACCCTAGTTAATGTGCAGATTACCTAGCTAATATGCAGATTAACTGATTTCTGCACTTTAGCGATATATATATATAATTTAATAAAAAGTTGGAATTATTTATTATTTTTGTTGTTTTTAGAAATTACATGTGAAAAGCAAAAGAAGTAGCTTAATATATTTTATTTAAATTTATCTTACAAATACAATGTAAATTAATTATATCTCAAAATAATTACAAAAATATTAAATATTTGAATAGTAGTATAATATTGATTAATATCTGAATTAAAGATATGGGTCATTCTCTGAAAAGTGGGCTTAAAAAAAAAAAGTTAGCCCAAATAAAATTGCTCTAAATTTTTTAAAATTTTTTGTGCATGTACACATATGTTACAGTTAATAAAAAATAATATAAACCAAACTGTATCTAATAATTTTTGAAAAAGTAATTATTTTTATTAATTAGAAAAATGAGGGGATGATTGTGAGGGAATGACAAATTTCTTCTAGAAACTACTTTATAAAAATATTATTAAGTTCAGTTCTATTTTCAAACACTAAATATTTATTAAAACATATTTTTATTAATATAACACCATAAAAAAGCAAATTTGATTTCTTTTAGTTAACTTTATAATAAGTGAGGGAATGGCATATAATAAAAATACTGTTTTTCAATCTAACGTTTGAGAGCCATGTGCTATTCATTGTAAAATATTTCCAACAGAACACAAAATGGTTTCTTTACTTTGTTGCTATATAAATTAAGTTTGACTTATATAAAGTATGTGCTGCCATTAATACAGTAAGTAGGGGTGTCATTATAGTTTGATGAGGGAATGATATCTATTACTAGGGACAACAATAAGAAGTGCTCTAATTTCTTTCATTGCATAATATATAAATATAGTATAATGGATAAATATTTATTAAAGTATGTTTAATAAATATTCAATTCAAATAATTTAAATATACATGCTTTAATACCGTCGAAACCATTTTATTTACTTACATGTGGGAATGGGGGCACAGTGAGGGAATAATATTTTGCATTTAAAAAAAATATTTAAAGATTATATTTGAATTCCAATAACCAAAGAATAACAGTTTATATGTAAAACCAATTAATATTGATAGTTTAGACAGCTTTTTGTTTTTGTGCTTTTAAAAATATGCTCTCAAGACTACTGGGACATGAAGTGACAACTTTTCAGAGAATTACTCATATATTTGATTTATATAATATTAATAAAAGAATAAAAAACAATATTTAATAAAACTTAATAAATTTTCTTACTGAGATTTGATTTCTTATTTATTTATTTTAATTTAATTTTGGTTATTTTATTTCATGAAAATGCTAGAATTACGTTATTTAGACTAGAATAGTATAAGAAACTAATTTTAGAGGGGAAAAAAAGTAATTTATATTAATTTAATTTAAACAAAAGAGGCTGGTCCACTGTATCCCGTTGACGGGGCACAGTGGTCCACTTTGAGAGTGCTTACAATTTATTTTTTAATTCATAATGTATTAGAAATTCAGTCTGGATCTGTTGCGTACTTGGGGGTTCGTGAGTTGTCTGAGAATGAAAGGCCAAACGTACAAAAATTCAGTAATTTATTCACAGAAAATTCCAGAAAAATGCAGGTCTATAAACCAAGTATCAGCTTCAATTCAAACAGTAAACACAGCTTAAACAACAGCTGTCAATAGCAAATCCACAGTATAAACTGTATACCAATAACACTTGAAGCAAGTCTCTCCCAAAGAGGCTTAATAGCAATGCAAGCACTAGCGAAGCTGGCTGAGATCTGAACTGAACTGACTGCCTTGGCGAGGAAGCGCTCCTTATATGCTGTTCCATGGAGCCCAGATTTTTCGAGAAAACTCTAGAAAGTGGTCAACCAATCAACTTACAGCTTCCATATTTGGTATATCCCATATAAGGATTTTCTCGCCAAGGTCGCCAAAAAAATCGCCAAGGTGGGAAAAAGTCGCCAAATTTGGCGCCAAATCCATTAACTGCATTACTGGGGCTTTTTAATGCGTTTTTAAGGGAAAATAAGGCTATTTCAACGCTAAAACGACTAGAAATGCGCAAAATTAGCACTTTATCAACTTACTAAGCCTCTTTGGAAGAATTTATACAAAAATAAACACAATTATTTACAATTTCGTAACACTGCCCCCCTCCCAAGGACTGCACGTCCCGGGCAGTGCAACCCTTGGTCAAGAGGCGAACTAAACAAATTTACACAATCTAAAACACAAAAAGTAAGTTGCATATAACGATAAAATAGAAATACAGATCAAGTGAGAAATATTTACGAAATTCACAAATATGTTCAAATATTTATATACAACTATTTACAAAATTCACAAATATGTACAAATATTTATATACAAATATTTACATTACACATGTGCAAATTTTATCAGTATTTACATTTTTAATTTTAATATTACCGGTAATTGTGGTACTTGGCTAGCCTGTTATAGTGCACCACCTTCGGTTTTGATGAAGGTGTTTTAGTGATCCGCACCACTACATCACTCAGCCTTTTTAAGACTGTGTATGGTCCGTCCCAGTTGCACTGTAACTTGGGAGAGAGTCCTTTGCGTCGAACAGGATTCCACAACCAGACCTTCTCTCCTTCCTGAAACTCATGTTGCGTAGCCTTTAGATCGTACCTTGTCTTCATTTTCTCCGATGCAATGTGAATTCGCTCCCGAGCAAAGTTGTGAACATCCTCAAATCGTGCCTGAAGATCTTGGATGTACTCCTCAGGCGATGAAGGCGCATCGGGTGGACAACCAAACAGGAGATAACAAGGGAGACGAAGTTCACGTCCAAACAGCATCTGGGCTGGAGTATAGCCGGTGGTTTCATGGACAGCACTTCGATAAGCCAGCAGGAATAATGGCAACTTCAAGTCCCAATCTTGCTGGTTCCTTGATACTAGAAGGGAGAGGTTATTCAGAATGGTACGATTGAACCTCTCGACCATGCCGTCCGACTGGGGATGTAAGGGTGTTGTCCGGGTTTTGTCTATGCCGAGTAGTTGACACAGTCCTTTGAAAACATCAGAGGTAAAGTTCCTACCTTGGTCGGTATGAAGTTGTAGGGGCGTGCCGTACCTTGACACCCATTGCTGCACTAGGACTTCTGCGACTGTGCATGCCTCTTGATTGGGAATGGGATATGCCTCAGGCCACTTGGTGAAATAGTCCATCACGACGAGAATGTATTTATTTCCACTGGAGGTCCGTGGCAAAGGACCCAAGATGTCGATTGCAATCCGTTCAAATGGTGCTCCCACGTTATACCGTTGCAGTCTTCCTCGACTTCGTTTCTGCGGGCCTTTACGTGCCACACAAGCATCACAGGATTTACACCATTTCTCCACATCCTCCTTTGCCTTGCACCAGTAGAAGCGTTCCCGAACTTTCTGCACAGTCTTCATTACCCCAAAATGGCCTCCGGTAGAGCTACTATGCAGTTGTTCTAAAACAGCTGGAATTTTTGATCTTGGTAATAAAATCTGCCATCTGAAGCTTTTCCCATCATCAGATTCCCACTTTCTGTATAATACGCCGTTTCTGATATGAAGAGAGTCCCAAAGTGCCCAATAACTTTTTGTAATGGGACTAAATCTGGAAATGTCCTGCCAGATAGGTCTGTTGCTGGTCGTCTCCTTCAGCCGTAATATTGGCTTTATGTCAGGATCTTCCAACTGGGATTTTCTAAGTTCTTCGTCACTCCATGGATCGGGATCTTGATCTGATGGTGTTGAGACAGTAACTTGGCAGGCACCCGGATTTATCGGCAGGTATTTCTGTTCGGCTCTAGAGCAGTACTTGCAGCTTTCCGAGCAGGGCTTCCGTGACAAGGCATCTGCATTACCATGTAGAGTCCCTTTACGATGACGTATCTCGAAGTCATATTCCTGCAGGCGTTGTATCCACCTGGCAATCTGTCATTCCGGGTTCTTGAACTGGAGCAACCACGTTAAAGATGCATGGTCAGTCCGGAGCAGGAATCTTCTGCCATATAGGTAATGATGGAAATGTTCTATGGCTTTTACGATGGCGAGTAGCTCTTTCCTGGTGGTACAGTAATTTCACTCCGGTTTAGACAGGCATTTACTCCAATAGGCAATGACATGTTCTTGACCATCAATTTCCTGCGACAGAACAGCACCGACACTCTCATGGCTGGCATCTGTATCAAGTATAAACTGTCTGTCGGGCTGTGTATACATTAAGATAGGCGATGATGTTAAGGCCTCTTTAAGTCGCTTGAACGCTTTTTCACATTCATCTGTCCACAGGAACTTCTGTTTGGCTTCCGTCAGCTTGTGGAGTGGTCTGGCAATATTTGAGAAACCCTTGACAAACTTCCTGTAGTAAGTGCATAACCCCAGGAAACTTCGTAGTTGGTGTACATTTTCAGGGCGACTCCAGTTCTCGACTGCAGAGATCTTCTCAGGATCAGTTCTCACACCTTCGGCAGAGATGATATGGCCGAGGTAGCTCACTTCACGACGGAACAAGTTACACTTGCCTGGATTCAATTTGAGGTTAGCCATTCTGAGTTTCTCCAGCACCTTTCGGATATTTCGTAGATGGTCTTCAAAGGTGCGCCCCACAATGATAATATCATCCAAATACACCAGACAGGCTTCATAGGAAAGTCCTTTTAGCACTGTCTCCATCAGGCGTTCAAAGGTGGCAGGAGCATTACATAATCCGAACGGCATAACTTTAAATTGCCACAGTCCTTGTCCCGTGGTGAATGCAGTCTTCTCACGATCATCAGGATGTAATTCTACTTGCCAGTAACCACTCTTCAGATCCAACGTCGAGAACCATTTATTGCCAGCAAGTGTGTCTAATGTGTCGTCAATTCTGGGAAGAGGGTAACTGTCTTTCTTCGTGATGTCATTCAAACGACGATAATCCACACAAAATCTTGTTGAACCATCCTTTTTCCGCACCAGTACTATGGGAGAGGCCCAAGGACTCGTTGATGGCTCGATGACATCATTGTGCTGCATTTCACTTAGAAGTTCAGTGACCTCTTCCTGTTTAGCAAAGGGAAGTCTTCTTGGATGTTGTTTGATTGGAGGATGATTTCCTGTATCAATTCTGTGCTGGGTGATGTTCGTTCTCCCGACGTCTTCAGGTGTTCGAGAAAAAAGGTCTTTAAACTCTTGGAGTAGCTTCTCCGCAGCACATCTCTGTTCCTTTTCTAACTCTGCATTCTTGAGTAATTCCGTTATTAATTGTTCAGAAGACTTGGATTCCGTTGATTGCGTGGGGCGGTTGATGCATGTAACAGGAGTGCAGGTTGCTAACACCTCATCCTTCTTCACTGTCCGGACCTTATCGCTGATGTTTGCGACTCTCACAGGAATAGTACTCTTTGAGAGATCAACTAGAGATGAAGCTACCAGAACTCCTCTTGGGCTATTGTCTGTATTCGGGTATTCAATCAGTCCATAGCGGAAGTATTGCTTGGTAGGAGGTGTTCCTGAAACTATTGTCTCTGTATGTGGAGGGATGGAAATTTCCGACTTGGCTGTTATCTGGCATATTGGCTGAATGTCTTGATTTTCAGTGTTGAACACAGCTATGTCTTCCGAACTCGAATGCAGTTCATTATTTTTGAAGTCCAATTTAAAGTTAAATTTTCTCAGGAAATCAATTCCAATGATTACAGGATCTCTTATATCTGCCACATATGCCATATGATGGTAACTGGCATTCCCAAAAGTGATGATCAAGTTCATTTTTCCATATATTTTGATTTCGTCTCCGGTCACAGTCTGGAGTTTAACACAGGGCGGCGTCTAGATGATCTTCTCTTTTAGTTCTTGAGCCAAATCTGTTCTAATGATGGTCACGTTGGCTCCTGTGTCCAGAATCTTCCGGCAGGTGGCGTTGTTGACTTGGCCATAGACGTGAAGTCCATTATCGCCGCCACTAATCGACGAAACATGAAATACTGTAAATTGGGGCTCTTTAATTTTAGGCAACCTCCGCCCCGCAAGATGGCCTCCTCCTAGTTTCCCTGCAGTGATGGTGAAGCCGGGTGATTTCCTATAGTTGGTCGTACGGGGCAGTTCCTCTTCACATGACCATCCCCTCCACAGCCCCAGCACTTTATCTTCCGATCCTTTATTTCTATGTTATTTTCCAGGTTGCGCAATCTCTTTAAGATCTCTGCGAAACTTCTCTTCATTTCATTCTCATCAGCAGGCGTATCATTTAATGAGACTGCTCTTATGGTATGGCGGTCTTTACGGGAGGCATGTTGGGCTGCTTCTATCCTAAGTGCATAGCCTAAAGCTGATTCTACGTCTCTGATGTTGGAGAGTCTCAGCGCTTTTTGAATTTCTGGATCCCGAACAGCATCGATAAAGTACTGAAGAGCTAAGTCGTTTCGAGTGTCAGCTTGGCAGTCTGAGAATGCTAGGTGTGACAATCTCTGAATGTCTGCTGCCAGCTCTTGCAAACTTTCGCCCGTTTTCTGGTAATGGGACTTTAGCTGGAGGCGACTATAGTCCTTAGAACACTTCTCTCCAAACCGTAGCTCCAGTGCTCTAGTCAAGGCCTCGAAGTCGTTCCTTTCTTCTTTAGAAACATTTCTCAGTATTTCAGCTGCATCTCCCCGTAATGCTGCTGCTAAGTGGACCGACTTGGCGGTAGAGTCCCAGCCGTTAGCTTCAGCTACGATGGAAAACTGCGTCTTATATACATGCCAGGAGGAACTGCCATCGTAGGTAGATAGCTTAATAAATTCCTGATTCTGGATTCTTCTCTCTTTCTTTTCAGTTTCTTGAGGCATGGATTCTAACTTTTCTTCGAGATTCCGAATCTTGCTCTGCAGTTCATTCCCTATTAATTCTCCATTCCACTCTTCTTTCATTTTTCTCTTAAGATCTTCCTCCATTCTCTTAAACTTGCTTTCTATCTCTGAAACCTTTCCTTTCAGTTCCTGATCAAAATTTTCTTTAACTTTCTCCTCGAAATTCTCTTCCATCTTCATAAATCTCTCTTCAAAATTCTTTTCTACTTTCATAACATTTTCTTCTATTTTCATAGCTTTCTCTTTAAAACTCTCTTCTATTTTCGAAACTTTCTCTTCAAAATTTTCTTCTATCTTTATAACTTTCTCTTCTATTCCATCCATTCTATTTTCCATCACCGTTAATTTACCCTCTATCGATTCTTTCACCGTTGAAAGCTCTTTCTTCATCTCATCTTGATTAGATTTAATTTCTTCGGTCAAACGGACTTCCAATTCTTTTTGTCCTTTTTCTATTTTCTCTATCAATCCGGTTTCCATCTTTTCCTGTCCTGCTTTTATTTCCCTTTGCGATGTTTCCATTTTCTCTTGTGCTGTCTTCATTTCTTTCATCTCTTGACTCAAGCTATCTCTCATCTCTTTCTGTCCTTCTTTCATTTCTCTTTGTCCTTCTTTCATTTCTTCGATCAATCCAGATCTTAACTCATTCATCTGAGCAGTGAGTCCTTCTAGAAATTTCTTCATTTCTTGTTCCATAGCTCTCGTTATCACCATTCACAGACAAATCCCCGCTTCTGACACCAGAAATGTTGCGTACTTGGGGGTTCGTGAGTTGTCTGAGAATGAAAGGCCAAACGTACAAAAATTCAGTAATTTATTCACAGAAAATTCCAGAAAAATGCAGGTCTATAAACCAAGTATCAGCTTCAATTCAAACAGTAAACACAGCTTAAACAACAGCTGTCAATAGCAAATCCACAGTACGAACTGTATACCAATAACACTTGAAGCAAGTCTCTCCCAAAGAGGCTTAATAGCAATGCAAGCACTAGCGAAGCTGGCTGAGATCTGAACTGAACTGACTGCCTTGGCGAGGAAGCGCTCCTTATATGCTGTTCCATGGAGCCCAGATTTTTCGAGAAAACTCTAGAAGGTGGTCAACCAATCAACTTACAGCTTCCATATTTGGTATATCCCATATAAGGATTTTCTCGCCAAGGTGGGAAAAAGTCGCCAAATTTGGCGCCAAATCCATTAACTGCATTACTTGGGCTTTTTAATGCGTTTTTAAGGGAAAATAAGGCTATTTCAACGCTAAAACGACTAGAAATGCGCAAAATTAGCACTTTATCAACTTACTAAGCCTCTTTGGAAGAATTTATACAAAAATAAACACAATTATTTACAATTTCGTAACAATATTGTTATAAAAAAGTTAAGACATGTTAAGAAGGGATTAGAGATTGTTTCCTAATTTTTTCAAGTGCATTGCTTTTTTGTTTTTTGTGAAAAGAAATTAAGAGTGTAAAAGGGGTCCACTGTGCCCCGGTCTCCCCTATATATTTTTAGCTCAATCGAATAATAGAGAACTCTCTCTCCCCCTCCCCCGACTCTTTAGTAAATACATGCTAAAATTCTTATAAAGAAATTATTTGATAACTGATACATCAATAGATAGCTTTACCATTTCGATATGAGGCAAAAAAGCGCATTTGGGGGAAAAAAAAAAAGCCTCACTAACACTAACTAATGTCAGGTCAGAGGTTTTGTATTCGAAGCTAGTAGACGGGAAATACAGAGTTCGAAGCAGGCCATGCTTTGTTGACTTAGCCGTTCGTAATTTTTTATAGTTTTCTGCTTGGATATGTGCTAGGACCTATCAGAGGAACGCCCACTGAATTCTGTCTAGAGGAGAGCAACGCCGTATCCAGAAAAAAATTTCGGAGGGGGCCCAACTTTCACTCAGATGTTGGTCGTGTATCCGCACATATATATGTACACCAAGAGCGAGTGCATTAAAGTTTGTCCCCCCCCCCGCCATAAATCACCGTAACTTTAAAACAAATATAAGTTATAGCCTTAAAATTCGTATCTAAGCATAGTAAAATGGTTAAGCGCTATAAATAAGATCGGTTACAACGCCGCATGGCGGCAAACAATGGAATTCCTAAAATCTGAAATGGCAAAAAAAGATTTAATAATAATTCTAAAAAGTGCCTTGGGCCTAAAACTGATGGAACTAGTCTTTTAAAATGCACAAGTCTCTGCTAAAGAGTTCTTTAATCCGTGACAAACGGAGAAAATCCCCAAAAACTGGACTCACGGTAGTCCGGTTAATAAGGAGTCGAGCTCGTAATTGAAAGATTGAGCGATCGATGCTGGAGCCATCCAAAGACTGTCATGTAGAGTAATGGTATCTGGTGCAAGTAAAATCTGTTGTGTCCTCCATGTTTTGTAAATGTAGTAGCCACATATGGTGGCTTTTTCTGCAAGTGGGTTTAACACTTCGGTTTCCTTTTGGAAAACATGGAAAATTGATACGGAATTACTTTGGCAGAACCTGTTGACTGCATATACCCTCTAGAGTCTGGTCCAGTCAAAGCCCAGTCTGGTTTGAGAATCTGGACATTTGTTTGAAAATCTGCCTCGCTGCAAATATGAATACTGAATGCTATACTCTATGATGTTATTACTGGCATTTTTGCTTTAAGTAGGATAAGATAGTACAATCTTTCACCACATGTCTTTCTGTAAAGTAGACTTTATATTGGCTGCTTTCTATTGTTAAAGTTTATACTCTATGGAAGGTATACTACGTGCATAACTAACAAAACTGGAAGTTCCATATGCAACTGTGATCTCTGTTAATGACGAATCTTTTGTCTCATATGGAATTAAAACGCTATTTCTGACAAGAGAAGTGTTTAAAAGAAAGGAGACACATTACAGTGTTCAACAATAAGTACCATAAAGATCTCTGTTAAGTGTTTTTTACAAAGAGCTAATATGCATTTCGGTAATTTGGACTTTACAAGACAGAAAATTGCTAATAAATAAGGTTTTCACAAGCAAACAAACTAACAACAACAACAAAAAATAATATATTGTCGAGAAACAATTCACTTTTTTTACAAATTTTTTCTGGTTAGTAGAACATGAAAAAAATTGTCTCAGACAATTTCGGGGGGGGCTCGAGCCCCCAGAGCCCCCCCTCTGGATACGTCCCTGGAGGAGAGGGCGAGGTTTTTTACTTCACCACCATGGTAGAGGATTGTGTTGCCATGTTCATCACAGCGGAGTCCTTTATATTCAACGTAGTCAGTAGTCCTTAACTCCAGTACCACACCACACAACTCTTATATATATTATAAATGTGAATGTCCGTTTATTTGAGTCAGTTTCACGCTAAAACTGCTCGATGGATTTCGATAAAATTTGTTATGGAGATAGCTTATACTCTAACTTAAAAAGTTGGCTACCTTTTATTCCGAAAAAAAAAAAAAAAAAATTTTGTTTTTGCGATTTTTATGCATAAAATAGCAATTTTGTAAGCTAATAATAGCAAAAAATTAGCCATTTAAATTTATCCATAATTTAATTGTTGCCAAAAAAAAAAAAAAAAAAAAAAAAAGAATTTATTTATTTTTTTCAACAGGAAAATAAATACATTTATCTAAACGTGAACGATAAAAAATTATAAAAAAAAAATATGCATCTCACAAAAATTGACGTCATTTTTAATTAAAAATTTCTTTTACACATTGCTAAAGTGCTAATACGCAAGCGAAGTGAAAACGTCACTGGCCGTTCGTTTATCCAAGAAAAATATTTCCTATGGGAAAAATCCAATGGACGTTTAAGTCCATTAGATTTTTTGTAAAAAATTATTAAAAATCGAGGAAAATTATTTCCCGATTTTAATCCCCATATTTAGGTATAGGTATGTATTAATTATCATGTCCATGCGTTAGATTAAGTTATTTTAGTTGTAAAATTGACAAAATTTGAATTTTTAATTTCAAAACTCTAGGGAAAAAAAAAAAAAAAAAAAAAAAAAAAAAAGTTTCCATATTCGATTGAAAACACAAACATTTCATTTCAAAAGATGATATTTACACAATAAATATCCAACTAATATACTAATTAAAAGGAAAATGATAAATATTCTATCATAATTTGAAGTCAAATTTGTTTTCAAATGTCTAAATAAAGTATCTGATATAAAATACTAATATGTTGCAGCGGAATAGATTTGATATCGGTCATCCTTAGCAGAAAAAAAAAAATATCGACAAATTATTTGGCGAACATAATTAAATCTTTTCAAAAATCATGGTTATTTTAACAACTTATATTAAGAGAGTAATGAATAATATGAAACAATATTTCGTACAATGCATATTACGAAAATATACATCTGGCATGCATATTTTCGTATTACGTTTTTGATCACCAAATACAATAAGCGCCAAGAACGACAGAGTTTTGAAATTTACAATTAAAATTTTGTCAATTTGACAGCAAAATAACTCAATTTATCACATGCACATGATAACTAATCTATACTAATATTATAAATGCGAAAGTTTGGATGGATGTTTGTTATTCAATCACGCCACAACGGCTAAACGGATCTGGATGAAATTTTGTACAGAGATGGATAATAGTCTGGAATAAGACATAGGCTACTATTTATACCGGAAAAAAATGTAAATTTTTAATTAATCTTCTATATAATATAAATATTTCTTCTATAATAAAACTTTAAAATAATTTTTTTTAATTGTTGCCAAAGAATATTTCACGCGAATAATAATAATAAAAAAATAATAATAAATTTGCTTAGGCACATGACAACATAACGTCATTATCAAAATTAAGTAATAAGAAAATGAGGGCTAATTCAGATCTGTATTAAAGAGCTTTATTAGTTGATAATCCTGGGTATATTTTTAATTTTAATACTGAAGTAGATAGGACATTTTTCGCCAAGGACTCTATTTTTGTGACAGCAACCTTAAGCCAAGTAGTCCATAAAAAATATAAACAAATCTGTGCATATAAAAGAGTAAACTCAATGATTCACTGACTCAACACTGCCATGACGATTCTGTAGGAAAGAGGGTCACAAATTTTAGTGACCAGGTTGGTTTTCGGAGCCTGACCCCCAACTAAGACGGAATTTTGCAAAATACCCCCCCCCCCTTCCTGTCTCCCTTGGGGGGCAGAAGGCTTAACTCGGCTCCAAATTACTTAACGGTGAAGAAATTGCAGATGGAAAAACCAGACTTGAGTACAAAAAAAATTATTTTCTGCGATTTTTGAATTTTGGATTTTTAAGGGGGGGAGGGAAGGGAAAAGGTTTTGGAAGAAGAGTACTCACATACTACACACTACAAAGGGATTTTATGAAATTCCCACCCTAGCGCCCTTTGGAGAATGGGGGGCAAAAACATGTATTCATGCGTAACGCTGCACTAAATTATCTAAGGTTGGACATTTTTTATGTAAGGGACGATTATATGTATCTAACTCATAGTATGAAGAGATTTTGCTAAATTCCCTCCTCCTTCCCTCCTTTAAGAACGGGGGGAAGAGATTAAAAAAAAAAAAAAGTTTTAAAGCATAGCTCAGCTTTCAATAATTTCATGATCTCAATTTTTTGATGTGTCGGTTAGGTATGTGTATGCAACATGCAATATAAAGTAATTTTGAAAATTTACCCCTCCTCCCCTTCCTCTTGGGACGGGGGGGGGGGCAAAAACCACATTTTGAAGCTTAAATCCGTCCAAATTACCTAAGAATGGCGAATTTTGGTGTGTGGGTGTTAATTAAGTGTGCGAAATATGCACTTTGATGAGATTTTGTAAAACTTTCAACTGTAACCGCGAGGGAGGGGGAGTAAAAAGCAGGTAAGGGACTGCCGAAGGCATTGGGCAACTTAAAATTAGATTTTGACGGATTTCAATGAATTTTTTTTTGTTTAGATATTTTGTTATTATTAATGATATGCTGTTTTGGAGATTCATTTCAATATAATGACCAGCGAAGCGGGCAAAGCCTGCTAGTAAAATATAATTTCTGGAGACAAAAGCATGTATTTTCTTAAATTATACTGGACATTTAAAAGTTAAAAGCAATCTCATTTTATTTCACCTTATTCTGATATTTTAAGATGAAAGAGATAGGAATTTTCTTATTTTCAAATGTATACTTATTAAAAAGAAAAGGAATTTTTCTCAAACTGGGCATGTGGCATATTGAACGGTATGCCCCTTTGTGTATTCAGCAACACACCAATTAAAATATAAAAGGAAGTTCAAGCTGCGCTATATTACTTACTACTACGAAATTAATTATACATGTTTGTTTTTTTCAAGTTCAGCTATGACCTTACATGTAGTGTGAGTTTTAGTCGTTTATATTAAGCAAAATATAGGTCACTGTATTGGAGGTATGATGAATTTGAATTGTAGAAAATGTAACTATTTTAGACTATGAATAATTTAATCATTTGCTTGGAGTAAATTATAGAGTTATGGAATTAGTCACTATTTTTCAGCTGTTAAAAAAAAAAAATGTATTAATCATTTATTACTTTCTCTTACTCATACATATGGTAGAAAAAATATTGTTTATTGGATCAAATTTTAGTTTTTGAGTTTTTGTTATACTTACACACTTTGAGGTCCTCTGAATCCGAAAATCATGTTTTTGACGGTTGGTCCGTGTGTATGTCTGTTATCAACATAACATATAAGAACAAATAGTTACAGAAGTCCAAACTCGGTATTCTAAACGTGTATCATATAGCATAGTGATGCTACACTAAGCTTTTCGTCGAAATCAAGCGAAGGGTTTGTGTACAGGGACATCCAATAGAATTCAAATACATTACGTCTATGGGGAAAATTTCTGGTAAGTTAATGTAACATCTATCGGCTTCTCTAAGCAAAATGGAATGAATATATATTTTATATATGCATGAAAGCATGTTTTGTGTTGATTGCGGTATGGAAATCATTCGTTTTCAGGTCTACCCTTACCTAAGGCTCCTATATATACGAGCTGGCGCATCAGGCATTTTGTTGCCTTAGGGTTGCCACATGTACCCAGCGCATTTCTCTGATAAACAAACGACAAACATTTTTTTTTTATCGCCTTACGTTACTTTAGAGCAACTTGTTTTATTATATTTTATAATTTTAGCTAAGTAAATATGATATGGAAGTTTGTTTTTGCGATAAACTGCTATAATCATTCAAAAAGTGAATATAAAGTGTTCACAGACCTTCTGTTACTGTGTATTTGAGTTTTGGCGACATTTTGTAAAAGAAACTGAAACCGCCCTAACAACACATCGTACATCCATAGGATATCCTCAGAATAAGATGACATCCTGAGAATGTACTGTGTTTTTAGGAATATTATTGTTGTTTATTGCTGTTATCTTGACCTTATTAGCTTCAGATCAAGATTGCTTAAAATCATTAGAGAAGCGATAAGGACGCCAAGTGGGAATGCTGTTCTCTTCGGAGGCAAAAAAATAGCGGTGATGCGCCGGCCTATTATTTTATTTAGGGGCTCTACCCTTACCCAAAGACCAAAGTACAATCGAACCATGGTAACGTGAATCTCAAGGGGGACAAAAAAAAAAAAAAAAAAAAACTGTTCATGGTATCAGTTGTTCATGCTGTCAGTAAGTAATCTTCATGTAACTAAACTAATCTTCATTTTGACGGGGATTGTGGAAAATTCACGTTAACGGCCCTCTTCACTTACCGTCGCCGGAAGCCCGATCCAATGTTATTCTATGGGGAAATTTTCTTTACAAATAACTTATTAACTAATACATATTTTTACTTCCATTACCCTACTACCGTAGGTAATGGAAGTATTGTATTCGGTCTGAAAATTCGATATCGGGTTTTCACCTGATTTACACGTTTTAAGGTCCCCTGAGTCCAAAAAAGTGGTTTTTGGCAATTGGTCAGTGTGTATGTATCATGTATGTGTGTATGTGTGTGTGTATGTATGTGGAGAATCTTCTGGCTATTATAGCTCAGAAACTAATAAAGATAGAGCTACGAAACTTTAGAATTCAAATACGTCTGGCGTACAGATGAAATTTCCAAATTTTGGTGAAAATTGAAAAACCGGAAGTGGGACATCGGAAACCGGAAGTGGGACCGTAAGTCCGTATCTCAAAAACGGCTCTAACGATTTTCTTCAAACTTGCTATATAAACACTCTATTAGATGTCCTTTCGAATGATATAGTTGGTTAGTTCAAGAAAATTGATAGGCGTCCTGTATAAATAGCTCAATTTCAGGCCTCCCAAGGGCGTTCCTTTAAAAACGGTTGTACGGATTTTTTTCAAACTCGCCATTTTAACTCAATTTTAAATATGCTTTTGTATGTAATTATTGTTTTCCTGTCAATAATTGAGTTTAACCGGAAATGGGACATCGGAAACCGGAAGTGGGACCGTAAGTCCGTATCTCAAAAACGGCTCTAACGATTTTCTTCAAATTTGCTATATAAACACTCTATCAGATATCCTTTCGAATGATATAGTTGGTTAGTTCATGAAAATTGATAGGCGTCCTGTATAAATAGCTCAATTTTAGGCCTCGCAAAGGCGTTCCTGTAAAAACGGTTGTACGGATTTTTTTCAAACTCGACATTTTAACTCACTTTTAAATATGCTTTTGTATGTAATTATTGTTTTCCGGTCAATAATTGATTTTTTGTGAAAGTTGGTATCTCAAAAACGGCTCTAACGATTTTCTTTTTTGGTCACTTTTATGTTTTCTGATCACATTATCTCTCAAAAATGCATATAATACATGTAATAGAGGGTAATGGAAGTCGTGTGGTTGTTTCACACCAGATTTTTAAATTCTGTTTTCACATTCAGAAAATTCCCAACTGTTAAATTGACGGACCTTTTTTAAAAATGTATTTTTAAAATTTGTAATATTTTATTTTGAAATTGCAAAATGAAGAAATTTCACATATTGAAAATTCGTATTTTGCAGCTTCAAAATAAAATATAAAAAATAAAAATAATAATTTTTTAAAAAAGGTCCGTCAATTTAACAGCTGGTAATTTTCAGAATGTGAAAACAGAATTTAAAAATATGTATTAGTTAGTAAGTTATTTGCAAAGAAAAATTTCCCATAGAATGACATTAGCTTCGGCTTCCGGCGGCGGTGAGTGAAGCGGGCCCTTAACGTGGTTTTCGACTGAATTTAGAGATATTGGGACTGTACTTGCAAATTATTTGAAGTTTATTTTATTTTTCGTTAGGTTTTCTTTTTCATATAAAACTTAAGTACACAGTAGGATGCATATATAGTTTTAGACAATATACTGGGCTATCGAAAATTAAACTTTCTTCTTATTGAATGTAATTGATGGAAGTGCTTTGCTGCAGTTTACTATGCCGACGAACACTACTCAGAAAGGAAAATTAATTTTTCATACCCATACAGTAAACAAAGTATTATTGTTATTATTTTTAAGTTCTATTTCAGCTCTGGATTTTTGTATAATATCACATTTTGAGGGTTCCCTCAATACGAAGTCCAAATTTTATCGGTTGATCTGTATGTATCTTTTATCAGGATAACTTGAAAACAATTAACTAGAAGAAATTCAAATTTGGTATTTTCAAGTTCGCAGTAGATTGCCAGTTGAAATTTATTTTGCAAGTTTGAAGGCGCCTTGATTAAAAATAAAATAAAATAAAATTATACAGACACGACATTATTTCATTATTTAAAACATGAAAATCTGACATTGACAGATTTTAATTAAGTGCCAGAGGCCTACTGCTAAACTTGTTAATATCGACAAATTCTTCTTTAGTTAATTCGTGACGATCTAAATTCCATGATTAAATCAAACCAATGTGTTTCAGCTGCAGATATTGTAACAAATAACGTTGGAAGTCCAAACTGTCTTATAGCCGCAAAACAACGTTTTTTCTCTTTTTCCCAATGAGGGGAAGGTGTGCCTTGGGGGGGACTCATGTCAAAGGTGTACCTTGGGGGGAGGACTCATGTCAAAGTTGGGCCTTGGGGGGGGGGACTCATGTCAAAGTTGTACCTTGGGGGGGGACTCATGTCAAAGTTGTGCCTTGGGGGGGACTTCATTCAATAAATCCCCATTCAATAAACCGACTGAAATAGGCCCTTAGCACTATTAAGAGTGTATTATAAAAATTCGACAACGCTGTACCGACTGAAATAGGGGTACCTTGGGGGGACTCATGTCAAAGTTGGGCCTGGGGGGGCTCATGTCAAAGTTGTGCCTTGGGGGGACTTCATTCAATAAATCCCCATTCAATAAACCGACTGAAATAGGCCCTTAGCACTATTAAGAGTGTATTATAAAAATTCGACAACGCTGTACCGACTGAAATAGGGGTACCTTGGGGGGGACTCATGTCAAAGTTGGGCCTTGGGGGGACTTCATTCAATAAATCCCCATTCAATAAACCGACTGAAATAGGCCCTTAGCACTATTAAGAGTGTATTATAAAAATTCGACAACGCTGTATCGACTGAAATAGGGGTACCTTGGGGGGGAGGGGACTCATGTCAAAGTTGTGCCTTGGGGGGACTTCATTCAATAAATCCCCATTCAATAAACCGACTGAAATAGGCCTTTAGCACTATTAAGAGTGTATTATAAAAATTCGACAACGCTGTACCGACTGAAATAGGGGTACCTTGGGGGGGACTCATGTCAAAGTTGGGCCTGGGGGGGACTTCATTCAATAAATCCCCATTCAATAAACGGACTGAAATAGGCCTCCAGCACTAATTAAGAGTGACCTATAAAAATTCGACAACTGTACCGTCTGAAATAGGCCTCTAGCACTAATAAATAAATAATAATAATAATTTAGGCACTATAATTAATGGGGAATTGATGGGGGCGGTAGCCCCCCCCCCACCCACAGAATTATATTACAAATAAAACTATTCCTAAACTTATTTTATATTTTTAAAGTAGATTGATCTTTATTATCTTAGCAAATTGATCTTACGACTTAATCTTCATTCTATCTCTATAGTTAGAGAAAGTCGTGTGAGTGACACCAGATTATTTTTAAACAATATACATATAAAAAACACACAATGTTCTAACTATGCAGTTTTAAAATTTATGCATTAATACCTCTAATCTTTCTGCCCATAGTAGGATCCTACAAAACGTTTGTCCAATTTATGACAGAGTGGTTAGCTCTTTTTCCTTCAAGTAACTGATGTTGGATTCAGATCTTGGTTCAGTCATGGATAATGTAGTGTTAACCAGTTACATTTTAGAAATTTTTTAACAACCTCGAAAATTGTTTTATAAACCCTGTTACATTGTTTTATAAACCTGTGTATTTTCTAATTTTATGATCACGCCCTTTTGTACAGATGTTCAGTATTAAATCATATAATATATTAAATCATTCGGTTCTTTCTGTGAAGTTGCAGTTTGTTTCGTTGCATCAGGACTTTGTCTTATGTAGCTTCTGTCCACCTAGTATTTGTATTGTAAAATTCTGAATGTTAATATATACAATTTAAATTGTGCACATTGCAAAAAATGTATATGTATGTACTATGTACTATGTTTTGTGCATATTTGTGTATCGCACATACATATGTTTCGGTAAAAGTGATTAATCCGCATAATCCCCGCTAAATTTTGGGGAATGTGATAAATTATTCAGTATTTACCAATTATTCCACATTTACCGGTTATTTTATAAAATCCCCAACGCATAATGGGGAATGTGATAAATTTTGATTCATGCATTTAGAAATAGAAGTATTCAGTTTTTTTTTTTTTTTTTTTTTTTTTCAATGTACGCGAAGCGTGCAGGCATGCGTGATACTGGCTGCTGCAGTACAAAATTGCGCATATTTTTCAGATTCATGCATTTTGAGATAGGGGTATTCAGTGGTGTGTGTGTGTATATATATATATATATATATTTTTTTTTTTTCCATGGACAAAAAGCGTACAGACGTGCGTGATACTGGCTGCTGCAGTAGAAAATTGTACATGTTTTTCAGATTCATGCATTTTGAAATAAAGGTATCCAGTGATCTTTTTTCTCTGTTTTTTTTTTTTTTTTTTTCATGTACGCGAAGCGTACAGACATGCGTGATGTGATACTGCCTGCTGCAGTACAAAATTTTGCATGTTTTTGAGATAGGGGTATCCAGTGATTTTTTTTTTTTTTTTTCTTTTTCATGTACGCAAAGTGTAAAGACGTGCGTAATACTGGCTGCTGCAGTAGAAAATTTTGCATATTTTTGAATTTAATGCATTTTAAGTAAATTTTTGTACTGTAGCAACCAGTATTACGCACGTCTGTATGTACTGTACATATGAATTTTTCAAATGTTGGTGAAGATTGGAAAACCAGAAGTGGGTCCGTAAGTTCATATCTCAAAAACGGTTCTAACGATTTTCTTCAAATTTGCTATATAAACACTCTGTCCTTTCGAATGATATAGTTGGTTAGTTCAGGAAAATTGATAGGCCACCTGTTCCTGTATAAATAGCTAAAATTCAGGTCTCGCAAGTGCGTTCCTTTAAAAGCGTACGGATTTTTTCAAACTCGTCATATTAACTCCCTTTTAAATATCCTTTTGTGCGTAATTAATGTTTTCCGGTCAATAATTAAGTATACAAAGAGTTGGTAACGGTTGGTATCTCAAAAATCGCTCTAACGATTTTCTTGAAAATTGTTACATAATTCCATTTTAGATATCATTTTTCATGCATTACGTGGTTATTACAAGAAAATTAAGTCATCCTGCTTAAGTAGGACAGTTTTAGATCTCGGAAATTGATGTTTCAAAAAATAACTACCATTTGTTTTTTTCGTATTTAATTCGCTATGTAAACTTTGTTTTACATGTCTTACACGTTTATTAAGCTTCTATTCCCGGAAATATTTTAGGTTTCTACTTAATTCAGTCAATTTTTTCTTCCGATAACATCTCCAAAAAATGCATTACAATACATACTAGTATGTTGTGGTCACCACAAGACTTTTTTTTTTTTGTTGTTGTTAAAATTAATACATATTCAACCAGTAACAGAAAAAAAATCTTTTTTTTGTTAAAAGTAAAAAAATCGATAACTTTGTTTTAAATTATCGCAGATTTATAGTTCAACCATTCGTTTTAAAGGTATTGACGAGATCTTTCGAAAGATACCAATCTTGAAAATTTACGGGGGGAGGGGGGGGGACCGGTGCCCCCACATGCACAAAATTTTTTTCGTAGTTAACTACTACTATTATCAATAATTCATATTAATTTTACAATCACAAGTTTAAAATAACGCTCATTATGTACATTTATACGAAATTTTGTCCTATACTACCATGTTAAAAGTTTACATAAAATGCGATCACAGCGCCATCTGCTAGGCGATTCATCCCAAAATCTAATCAGCACCATTCCATGTCAGGGTCCAACTATATACCAAGTTTGGTTCAATTTCATTCATCGGTTCGTGAGATACGGTGAAAAATACGAAATTTTGCGATCACAGCGCTACCTGCTGGACGATTGATCCCCAAATCTAATCAGCACCATGCTCCGCCAGGTTCCAACTATATACCAAGTTTGGTTGAATTTCATTCATTGGTTCGTGAGATACGGTGAACACTAAACCACAGACAGACATTTTCTAAAAACTATCAATTCGTGCTCAGGACATCCCAAAACGCGTAGATCCGTCAAAAAACGGAGGTCGAAAATTTTCGCGAATCCAATACTTTCTCTATATTACATATAGAAGAAAGTAATAATACAATGCCAAAATGCAATTAATAGTGGGTAATGGAAGTCGTGTGGTTGTTTTGTTTCACACCAATTTTTTTAAATATACTGCATTTTTTTCTCCTTTTAGTTACCTTTTCATTTTGCTTTATAGGCAAATTTTTATCAGTTAATTTTTTTTTTCATATTTTTATTTTTAGTAAGCAATGACCGTTTAAACTATTCTTGATGACAAAATTTAAAAAATGTCGTCACAAGCGTGTGTGGGTGTATGCCATTTGTTACCTTCTTATCGTTCTGATAAGCTATCGTTGTTATAATATTTTGAATTATTTTTAGAACCAATTTCGGTGTACAATTCAGGAGTAATAGGTTTTCAGTTTCATGTTTAAACTTTCTTTTAACTGTGCTAAAATTGTATTTAAATAAAATAAAAAAGTATGCATTTATTCATTACTGTCATCAGTTCTTTATTTTATCGTTAATAAAATATATTTATTAAAATATTCAACGTTTATTTTAGATATTTCATTTGTGAACTTTTAATTATACATCTACGAAAATTTTGTGCCTCTCAAATCAAAGTTGTTAATATTAATTTTTTTTTTTTTTTTAATTGATTACATTTTTGCTTATGAAGTAAGGAACATGGCAATATATTATAGTGTATCGAAATTAAATAATTACAAGATAAAAAGAACTTTTTATATACCATGTTTTTCAATTTTCTGTTGAACCATATAAACGCTACCAAAGGCAGCAGGAACCCGGAATAATTGGCTAAAAGTATTAAAAAAATTCATTGTTATCGTGTTTTGAGCCATTATAAAAGTTTCAAATGGCTAGTCAGCTAGCCGGGAAGTTAAAAATCGATTGCAAGCTTTGTACTGGTAACGCTGCCGAAGGCAGCAGGGACCCGAAACAGTTGGTTAAAAGTATTTTAAAAATGCATTTTTACTGTATTCTGAACTACTCTGAAAGTTTTAAATGTCTAGCTAGTCGGGAATTTAGTTAAATTTTCTGTTGAATCATATAAACGCTGCCGAAAGCAGTAAGGACCTGAAACAGTTGACTAAATGCGTAATAAAAATGTATTGTCACCGTGTTCTGAGCTATCCTGAAAGTTTCAAATGTCTAGCTAGTCGGGAAGTTAGTTGATAAAAATCGATTGCAAGATTTGTACTGGACAAACAAGAATCGAAGTTAATAAAAACATGGTAAAATAAATAACAGAATAATAATAAATACAGTGGAATATAACAGTTAATATTTATAAGGCATTTCTGAGGCCCCCATGCTAACCCCTGAGAGCCGCAGTTTGTGTAGTACTCATTTATGTTATTTTATTATTATTTTTTAATTCTTTAGAAAATCAAAACTCATAATATTTATAACAAATGACCTTTATTTATGCTAATGATAATTTATAACAATAAATTTTAGTCTAGACTTATAATTTTTCAAGTTAGAGACATTGAAAGATTAAGTGTTATGAACACTGCATAATTATAATAAAAACATAATTTCTGACAGATTTGATACATTTTAAAGAGAATGTTGCATAAACACCTGCTTCTACAAAATGTCACATGCATGTTCTTTAGTCTTTTACATTTACTTTTAACACTCTGAATCCTACTTTGTAGTAGCAAGGAAAACATACAAGTGCGAGGACATCGATAATGCTTTTTCTTAAGATATATATACATGTGATTATTTCATAGTTATTCTTCTGCCTTTCATAATAACGATGGATACTACGCTTTTAATAAACGAAGACTTTAATATAATATGTTTAATGAATGATTTAATTTAGAAAAATAATATAATAAAATAGTTGGTATAGGAAGGCTTCAATTCCCCGACATATATTTGTTGTCTCAAATTTATATCATTGGCCATACTTTATATTTCATGTTAAGTCGATTGAATTCGATAACTCGAGACGGTTGCAGACTTTGAAATGCCGTACCTAGGCGGCTATCCTTCCGATTCGATGCATGATTTACCTTATCTTAATTTGCTGGTTAATTTTCCGTGAAAATATTCAACATGGACATTTATACAAAAATTTGCCTTAGTTTGCCATTTTAAGAAAATCGTAAATTTCAAAGTTTTCAAAATAGAATGTTCATAATTAATTATGTTCATGCTAGCATCATAAGTGATGTTTTAAAGCTGGTCTGGTATCTTTACGATAAAAATATTCCTTTTTAATGCAAAAACACGTTAAAGTGAAATTTTGCCTTATTCTCCTGTGTTAAGAAAATCATAAATTTCGAATAAATTACGAAGTTTTCTGAATAGAATGTTGCAAATCGACAGGTTTTTGCCAAATATGATAAGCGATTTTTTAAAACTTGTCCAGCCTCTTTACAGTCATTTGTTCGTGAAATAATGTCTACACAGGCTATAAATAAAATTCTTATTATAGTGCTCCTAGCCAAGCGCCCCCTAGTGGCCCTGTTGCCGAAAACCCCAAAAATCATTCCAAAAGAGGAATGAAGGTGCATGTGAAAGTAATCGGAGTTTTTGCCGGTTTTTTTTTTTTTTTTTTTTTTTATTATTAATGTGTTAAGTGTGTAACTTTTAAATGTAAAATAAATAGTGTTACACTAAATCGGAGTTCCACTCCTACATTATTAATTTTGGTGTATCTTTCAATTACATCTACAGAAATTGAATAACTTTTGGGGCTTATGTATTTCAGAAACCTGCAAAATTTAAAATAGTACTGCACACTTGTTTTTCCTGAATCTATCTGAGCAAAACTTAAATTCGAAATAAAGGAACTAAAAATACTTTTTAAAAATTTATTTGCCAGCCCAGCTCCATTTTAACTTCTTGACTCTAGAAATAACATCAGTAACTTTAGTTTGTTTCCTAATCCAAGTGTTTCGCTTTCTGTCTCTTCGGGTGAATCCTAGCATGCATCTCTCCATGCTTCTCCGGGGTGTTTGAAGTTTTTCTATAGCTCTACATGTTAATGTCCAAGTTTGACACATAAGTTAAAACATGCGAAATGCACTGATCAAAAACTTCTCTTTTCAAACAAATTGGAAGGCCGCTTTTGAATAGCTACATGCAATAAACTTACTTTATTTTATTTTTTTTTTTATAATTTTGACTTTTTTACTTTTGCTTGTTACAGTATAAACGAATGTTGATGGTCATGCAGAATAGTTTTGTGTGCATATTATAAATTATCTTCTGTTTATCATTATTCTTCAGTTTGAAGATTATTTAACTCTAAATTTGTGTAAATAAGAGTTAGAATACTGTAGAAAGATTTGATAGAGAGAAATATTTTCTTTGACCCATATCCCTCAAATAGATAATTGATTATAACAAGCAATACAAAAAAATACTGGCAATTTTAGAAGCTGTTCAGAAAATACAAACTAAAATCCTTTATAAAGTAATGGTTGATTTCATGATTATTATATTTATAGGTAGCTCTCCCATTATATAATATGAGACATGGGGGAAAAAAATGCATGCTTGTATATAGTTTGACATAGAAGAATACTTAAAAAGTTAATGACTGCTTTAAAAAAGTAGTTGATTTCTTATTCACACACACTAAACGCAGCTTCCGGGTACACCTTAAGCACCAAATTCTGGATTTACAAAAGGCAATTAGTGTGCACACTTTTTAGATGAAGGACAAGAAGGGTGTTATTTATTTATTTTTTAATCGAAGGGCAGATAAGGCGCAGGACCTTTCTGAAACTGTCTGCCGAAAACTCTGGTCCTGCAATTCTTCAAGTGCCGTACAAAAGAAAAGCAAGGAAAAGTGGACCATCGATCCATAGTCTGCAGCACGAAGCCATACTTTTTTACTGTAAACGTGCAGATATTAGGCTTTGAGATCGGCTAAATAATAGTAGTTTGTGTTGCTGTTAAACACTGCATTTCTTCTAAGTTTTTTTAAATTATTATTTATTTAATTGAATATAGATAAAATATCTGAATACCAGTCATTATTCCATTACAGATGAAAGGTCCGAAATTTTCATTTTGTAAAATTTTTTCCAGAACAGGAAAAGTCAACCATGGCCAAACATTAATCTTCCAATAAACTAAACAGTATTGTCATTGTCAATTAATGAGCTTCTTGCTTTTTCTTTTTTTTTTTTTTTAAGTTATTTAACTGAATATAGATACAGTGTCTAATATATCAATAATTAGATGAAAGGACCAAAATCTTCATTTTATTAAATCTTATGCAGAACAGAAAAAGTCAGTCACGAACTGAAGTCAAAAACTTACATAAAATAATAATAACAATAATAATAATAAATGAATATAAATGAAGCGTTCAAACATAAAAAGCCGTGCACTCGAAATCTTTCGTTAACGCCTTAACTCCAAAGACATGAAATCGTACTACCATGTTCTTTTCTATGCTAAGCTAAGAGCCATATAAAATCTGATATTGTCAATCTTTATTTATAACTGACCGCTTTATTTACAGAAAAAAGCCCAACTTTAATAAAATAACATAAATACAATGAACACAACAGAATTTTAGAGCTATAGAGTTTTACAAAGCATAACTTTTGTAATGCTTTATATTTTAAATATATCTTGCAGTTTCGACACTGAAATATTTGATTCTCCGTCCAGTGCTTTGTATATAAAAATTCATTATTTGCGTATTATTCGTATTTATAAACAGTAATTACTGTTTGCCGAACGCAGCACAATGATGACCTCAGTGTTGTATATTGCTTCATTAAACTTCATTCTAAAGAAGTTCTACAGATGTAACATCTACTCAATAGAAAGGAAATTGGCTAAAATGAAAAATCTACTTCAGTTTAACGTGACTTTATAAAGTTCGCTTCCGCATGCATAAATAAATAAAAATAATTATTGGTTTTTCAAATCCACATCATAGTTACATTTCATAAGTGCTTTCTTAAAATGCTGCCTGTTGTGTTTTGCTCATTTTTTTAAATTTCACAAATAGCTACCCTTCTATCACAGTGAAAATTTCAAACATGTGTATTTTTGGATCAGCTGCTACTTTAAGCTGATTGACATACGGGGCTGGCCAGTAGAGGTCAAGATTTAAAATTTTTAGAAGTGGCCTGTGGCCACTGGACATGATGAACTCAGTGGCCACTCATAAGTCATCGTCATTATACATCGGATTCATACACATACAAATAATATATATATATGAGATGATATATATGTGTGTGTGCGTAAAAGCATAAAAACACAAATGATGTGGTCGTAAAATTAAATTAAGAAATAGTGCTCTTTATTGTATTATTTTAATATAAAAAAATATATATGTGTGTATTTTTACCCATTAAATAAAATTAAATAGGTATTATATGAAAATAAATAATTTTTTTAAAAACTTACGTACTTCTATAGTTTAAATTTTTCAATATCTGAAATAAAAGGAGGTAAGAAGAAGACAAAATAGATTGAGAAATCGAATCATTGAAAAGCGATTCAGTTTTTGAGGAAAGGTATGACCTCATTTGAACTTCCACTGAATGCTTATGATTTTATTCTTGTTAATGTTTTAAGAGTGAGTTCTATAAGTATGTAGTTATAATAGCATGTAATCCAGCTTTTTTAAAATGCTATTAATAACTATAGTACTTAGAAAGAAGACTTTAAAATTCAAAGTTTTAGTAATGAGGGAAAATATAGACTTTTGTAGATAAATATTAATTTTGCTATGGAAAACAGCTGGCTATAATGATGATATGATCTAAAAATGTTATTTCTCATACACAATTTGTGTTTTACAAGAATATTTATTTTTATGTCCCATTGCAAAAGAAATACAAAAATTTGATTTATTTAATAAATTTCACCTAGTCTGGCACTTTCATCTGCAAATGGAAAATAATTATGATTAGAATTAGAGGAAAACGAAATTATTTTGAGTCTGAGGATGGGGTGGGGAGGCAAAGAATATGTACTAGCCTATTATCAGAGGTTTAATTTTATTAACTGACATTTGATTGCTAAAATTAGAAGTTTGCTGAAAATTTTCTGTAAACATGATTGGTTGGTGGATTGCTTGGGCATTATTAACATCACTTTCAAAATATTGACTACCTAAACAGTTATATATATAGCTTTTTATCTACATTAAACACTTTAAAGATTGAAATTTAATTTTTCCGACTGAGTGAAAATAATGCATGGACCGGGACTCGAACCCCGGATAAATATGATTTTCAAATAAAATGAAATGATTTTCAAATAAATATGATTTTTTCAATAAATATGATTTTCTTCCACAGTTGATTGTGTGATTTTATTAAAAACTGTATTTCATTCTCCCATTGTTTAATGGTGTTTTCCATTTCCTGCGGCTTATTTCTTTTGAGCTATCTAAATGATAGACCAGATTGTTTCTGCCTAAAAGGTTTTCTGAGTGAGTAATGCTGACCGGGATGTCGGCCTGGATAGCTCAATTGGTAGAGCCTTGACCTTGTAAGTCAAAGCTCCGGGGTTCGAGTCCCGGTCCAGGCATTATTTTCACTCAGTCGGAAAAATTAAATTTCAATAAATATGATTTTCTTCCACAGTTGATTGTGTGATTTTATTAAAAATTGTACTTTAAAGATTATTTCATTAACACAATAAAATTATTTAATATAATTGCAGTTACTTTTATATCCACATAAAGCCTTATAAAAATTTCATACCATCAGAAAAACTAATTTTTCAAACATATATAGAATAAAAATTTTATGTATATACATTAATCATACATTAATAAGTATTTAATTATCAGCTTTAAACATGTATGAAATCAACTTAGCATTAATTTTCTTAAACTGATTTAGAAAAAATTTTCGTTCCTAAAAAATCTATTTTTTATCCCCCCCCCCCTTCCTGTTTACACATTTGGTATGGATATGAAATATAACTATATAATTTAATTGAGAAAGAATAAATAAATTCATCAAGTTAAGTCTAAAAATAATTACATATGTGAGAAATAGTGAGCACTTCTATCGCTTTTTTGTTTCTAGAATTGATCAGTTATCACTATCTAGAAAGGGGGGGGGGTAAAAAAGTAATTACATGAGTAAGAAATATTACATTCTCAATTCCACTTGTAAATTCTATTAAAGCAAGTTTAAAATGAATATTGCCATTTACATTATGGACGAAGAAAGACTGAGAAACAACTGCAGAACATTTGATCGGCGATCGCTAGTTGGAAATAAGAGGGAGAGAGGCAAAAAATAATTACACGAACAAGAAATATTTAACAATTCTATTTCTTTCTAGATTCTAGAATCTCATAAAGCAAGTTTTAAATGAATATTGACATTTATGCTGTGGATGGAGAAAGATTGGAAATCGGAAAGCACGATCGTCATCGAAATCCCATTAAAAGATCGCCGATCGTTAATGGGATTTTTTTTTTTTTTTTTTTTTTTTGAACGAACGATATCCGCATTTTTTTTTTTTTTTTTAACGGTAGAAATATTTCCGCGAATTCGCAGAAAAATTGGCGATCATAGCAATTTTTTTGGATTGCCACTTTTTCAAATTAAGTCGCCACGTGGCGAGTGGCGACCGTGAGTCTTGACCTCTAGGCCAGTTAATATAAATTTGTAAACTAACAGACATCGTTAACAAGATCAAAATTCGACTTGATTGTTTTGTTTTTTCGCAAAAAAAAGATGCATTTTTTGTATGTAGAAATCAAAATGACTCAGACAGAAATTTGAAATTTTAGATATCAGATTTGCTTTACTTTAAGTAACTGCTGTCCATATGTATAATAACTTGAGCTTTTACCATATTTCATGTATTACATACCTTCTATTTGCATTGTTCCTGTTTAAAATTAACAAATTTTAAGCTAAATTTTTTGTTGGTTCGAAGACCTTATTTTTGAATAATTTTACGTTTGAAATATCGCTGTTTAGCTATATCTCAAATGAGAATGCATAAAGGAGATCAGGAAATTATATTCCTATTGTCGACTCTTTTTTTATTTTATTATTATTATTATTATTATTATTTTTTTCTATGCATACTTCGTTTCGCATATGCTTTTCATAAAAAATTCTTTTCGTGAATAGTTCTTTCATTTTTCTGGAATTCCTTTAGATGTGGAATGGAAGTTAGTATGTAAAGAACTTTTGTTCTGCTGTTGACATGCCGTATGTACATTTTCCATGAAAGCATGTGTTAGGGTGTTTTAAATAGCTTCCCTATTTATTATGTAAATTTCATTTATCTATTTATAAAATGTGAAAAACTCTTTTTTTTTTTTTTTTTTCTTTTTCTACTGCTTTAAAAGTAACAGAATGGAACAAAACTATATAATATCATCCACATCAAATAGAAACTGTGTATCACTTTCTTCTATAATATTTGTATAAGAAAAAAGTACTGTATTCGTGGAATTTTATTTTATTTATTTATTTATTTATTTATTTATTTTTAAGTGGCGGGCGTGAAAGGTGTCAGTCTGAGAAAATTTTATTTATATCATATGCATTAAACCATTGTTTCAGAATATATTTTAATAGTTTTAAACTTCTTTAAAAACACAGGTCGACATGTAAAATTTTGATTTTATAATTTTGACTGATCTTTGTTTTTTGGCGTGCTGAAACCGCGAAAATGAAGCCAGTTTCTCTCTATCACGTATAGAATTTTGTCAATACAGGGTGCCTACCTATATAATTTCTTCCATTACTCTTCTACCAGTATAATTATGTGGTAAGTTTTAGGGTATGTTTTCATGATTAATTAATTATGGATACCTATTGTTGTAATAGCGCAGCACTAGTGCGACATAAAACCATACCAACCAACCAACCTATTGTTATGATGGTATTATGTAAAAAAATGAGTCAGTAAGCACCCTGTATTGATAAAATCTATACGTGATAGAGAAAAATGGGTTGCATTTTTGGTTTCAGCACATCAAAAAACATAAAGTTCAGCTAAAATCATCAAATCAAATTTTGTCAACTTCAGTTTTGTAGGCCTGTGAAATTAATGCGAATTGTATAAATGAAACAAAACTCAAGCTCTATTGGTCAATTTAAAGGTTTTTATGTGCTTTCTATTCTCCAAAACAGAAATAAATAGCAATTTTCAGATATTAATGCTACTTGTTGAACTTTTCATACAGACATAGTTATTATATCGTACGTTTTTTTTTTTTTTTTTTTTTAATTATTTATCGGAATACATAAAAATATGTCTTATTGTTTGCGCGAAATGTATCGAATGGATACAAAATTCTGATATGTTGCTTAGGTACAGTTATAATACTATGATAATAATAATAAGCCATCCTCGGCTAATTTCTCCACAAACTATTGTATAAATATACGATTGGTATTGATCGATTAATAAAAACCCCTAGTTTATTATATTCTTAGATTTTACTTATGGGTCATCTACATTCTACATATTAAAACTTGCACCGATTTAATTTTTCCAATGGTAACAGCCATTTTTGACTTTATTATTATTATTTGGATCACGTGAGTCCGGAAAATGGTATAGCTTATACATTTCTCTCAATTTTTCATAAAATTACATAATTTGTCAAAGTATAGGGATGCTAATGAGTCATTCCTTGTCAGATCAACACAAAAAAGTGCCATTTTTAACCTGACTCCCTCAGGTATTTATGAAATTGGGCTCATTTATTTGTCTTACAGAGAAATGAATGTATACCAATTAATAAGTCCCTATCTCTTTTAGTTTTTGATATACAGTGCTGCAAAATTGGGTAAAAAGTGCAATTTTTCAAAATTCTTGTGTTACAAATGTTCTTATATCTTTTTTCCTAATAAGATTGGTATCGTTAGAAAGCTTTCAGTACAGGCTTTCAAATGATATACCACATGCACATATTTTTTAAATTTCTCATTTCAAGGTCAAACATTTTGACCCTCAATATCTCAAAAAACGTTTTTTTTTTTTTTTTTTTTTTTTTTTTCATTTTAAAATTATATGTTATTCTTACGTTTATTGTCTATAATTACTGTGAATTTCAAGATGGGACTACCATGGGTTGCTGTGTTATAAATTAATATGCAACCCTAAATCAGTATTTTCATACTAACGTAACGTAAGTTTTACCAGTATTCTGTTTCCTAATTTATTATCTTAGAGATATAAGATTGGTATCATTAAAAAGCTTATAATTCAGGCTTTCAAATGATATATCACATGATATATTCTTCTTTTAAAAATTATGTTATTCATACATTTATTATCTATAATTATCGTAAGTTTCAACATGGCACACCATGGGATACTGAGTTATAAATTAAAATGCGACCTTCCATCAGTATTTTCATACTAACCTAACCTAAGTTTTACAAAATAATGGCCGTCCCATGAGGAAACTTACAATAATTATAGATAATAAACGTGAGAATAGCACATAAAATTAAATATTTATATAGTAAATACTTATATTTTTATCTATATATATATAAAAATGAATTGCTGTTCGTTAGTCTCACTAAAACTCGAGAACGGCTGAACGGATTTCGATCATTCTTTTTTTGTTTTTTTCCTTATAGGTCAGGGATGGTTTAGGAAAAAAAAAATTCGAAAAAATTCGAATAGTTTTCTTATTATTAATTAAAATATGAAAATAATAACCTCCTAATACCTTATAAATAGCCATTAAAATATTAGCTATAATTTAATTGTTGCCAAAAAAAATTTACGAGTTCATTTTCTTTCGACATAAAAATAAATAAACGTGATTAAATAAATAATTTAATTAAACGTGAGCTTTAAAAAATTGTAAAAAATTAAATTATGTATCTCACAAAAATTGACGTCACTATCCGCGTTTGTAATGATCGATAGACGGCGCTTTGTGAACACTGCAGTTGTTAGTAAACATTAGCCACGTGTGTTCCAATAGTGTTCTTGTTATTCTACTTAATATTCGTACTATAATTTCTCCGCCATTACATTATGGAAAATTGATTGCTTTTGGAAAAAATACTTCAGTTTATTCAAAGTTCGATCGGAAGTAGATTTTTAACTGAAGTTGAACAAATATTAATTTCAAATCATCTGATTAATTCTTTACTTCCATTAGCCGAAGCAACTGAAATTTTAAATTCGTCATTTGGAAATAAATGGAGGCTCAATT
This sequence comes from Salticus scenicus, assembly GCA_963930645.1. Taxonomy (NCBI): domain Eukaryota; kingdom Metazoa; phylum Arthropoda; class Arachnida; order Araneae; family Salticidae; genus Salticus; species Salticus scenicus. The sequence goes on along the minus strand of OZ005652.1, from coordinate 280,792,850 downwards.
CTGGATTTCTTGAACCTTTGGATTTACACTGTGGCACACAAAAGTATGTGTTATCTTTTTTACCGTATTTATTCATTTTTATTCAATAAATATATGTGAAACTAAACATCGGCTAGCAATGGCGGCTATATGGAATTCGAATTAAACCATGTTTATTGTAATTTCACCGTAGCCCACCAGAGGGCGAGCATTTCATTACAATCGCGGATCGGTTTAAAGATTTCATACGCATTGATAAAATGCTAATGTAGTTAGTTCTATGATTCAACAGAAAATTTAAAAACACAGTTTATAAAAAGTTTTTTTTTCTTATAATCTATATATATATATATATATATATATATATATATATATATATAAATGAATGTTTGTCTGTATGTCCATTATAAAATTGTAAACGGCTTGACCGATTTCGATCATTCTTTTTTTGTTTTTTTCCTTATAGGTCAGGGATGGTTTAGGAAAGAAAAAAATTGAAAAAATTCGGCCCCCCAAGGGGGGGGGGCGGGAGCAGGCAAAACGTGAATTCAAAATATCCTTCATAGCTCAAACAAAGAAACAGATATCCGTAAAATTTTTGCTTTAAAATATAGCTAATATAAATGTCTAAAAACCAATTCCTGGAATTTTCGAAATTTGATCCCCAAGGGGGGGGGGCGGCAAAAACAATTAGAAATACAGTTAGGCCTTTCAAAATTGGTACAGATAGGTTTCAATAGCCTGCAAGTCGAATGGGGATATTTTCGAAAGTGTAAAGTTATTAGGAGGGGAGAGAAGGGGGGAGGGGAGAGGGGGGGGGGCAAAAAAATAAAAATAGAGTTAGATCGTTCAAATTTGGTATATAGAGGTTTTCGATACTTACAAATCGATTGCGGATATTTTCGAATTTGTAAAATTATTGGGAGGGGCGGGAAGGGGGGGGGCTATGGGCAAAAACAAATAGAAATACAGTTAGGGCATTCAAAATTGGTACAGATAGGTTTTAAAGGCCTGCAAGTCGAATGGGGATATTTTCGAAAGTGTAAAGTTATTAGGAGGGGTGAGAAGGGGGGATGGGATGGGGGGGGCAAAAAAAATAAAAATAGAGTTAGATCGTTCAAAATTGGTACAGAAATGGTTTTCGATACTTAAAATCGAATGCGGATATTTTTGAATTTGTAAAATTATTAGGAGGGGCGGTAAGGGGGGCTATGGGCAAAAACAAATAGAAATGCAGTTAGGCCGTTCAAAATTGGTACAGATTGGTTTTAGATGCCTGCAAGTCGAATGGGGATATTTTCGAAAGTGTAACGTTATTAGGACGGACGGAAGAGGGGCGGAGGGGCAAATAAAATAAAATAGAGTTAGATCATTCAAAATTGGTACATAGAGGTTTTCGATACTTACAAATCGATTGCGGATATTTTCGAATTTTTAAAATTATTGGGAAGGGGGAGAGTGGTGGGGCAAAAAAATAAAAATAGAGATAGATCGTTCAAAACTGGTGCATAGAGGTTTTTGATATTTACAAATCGATTGCGGATATTTTTGAATTTGTAAAATTATTAGGATAGACGGGAGGGGGGTGTCGAAGGGGGAAATAAAGAGTTAGAGCATTTTGGGAATTTTTTCGGAAGGCAGTGAGAACCCGGTGCGACATTTTTCCTAATCAGATTTTGTTTCGCTTTTTTTTTTTTTTTTTTTTTTTTCACGTGATAAAAATTAATGCAATTTTGAGAATTCAGTAATTATAGTGATTCATTTAAAAATAGTGACCGGCGAAGCGGGCAAAGCCTGCTAGTTTTCAAATAAATATATTTTTTAAGAAAATTAAATGTGTGCTTTTTGAGATATTCAAAGTCAAAGGTCAAAATCTTTCACCTTAAAATGAAGAAATTAAAAAATATATACATGTGATATATCATTAAAAAGCTTGTATTATAAGCTTTCTAATGATACCAGTTTTATATCTCTAAGTTAATTTGTGGGGGGGGGGGGGGGCATGGGTAAAACTTATGTAATGTTAGTATGAAAATACTGATGGAGGGTTGCATATTAATTTATAACTCAGCATCCCATGGCAGTTCTAAGTTGAAACTCACAGTATTATAGACAACAAACGTAAGAAGTTTATATATTTTTTTAAAGAAAAAAAAAAAAAAAAAAAACTTTTTGAGATACTGAAGATCAAAGGTCAAAATGTTTGACCTTAAAATGAAATTTTTAAAAAATACATTCATGTGAGGTATCATTTGAAAGCCTGTATTATAAACTTTCTAATGATACCAGTCTTATCTGTCTAAGTTAATTAGGGAACAAAATAAGGGTAAAACTTATGTCATGTTAGTATTAAAATACTGATTTAGGGTTGCATATTAATTTATATCCTACCACCCCCTGGTTGTCCCATCTTGAAATTCACAGTAATTATAGACAATAAACGTTAGAATAACATATAATTTTTAAAGGGGGGGGGACTTTTTTTTTTTTGAGATATTGAAGGTCAAATGTCAAATTATTTGACCTTGAAATGAAAATTTTTTAAATTATGTTCGAGTGATATATCATTTGAAAGCCTGTATTGAAAGCTTTCTAATAATACCAATCTTATATCTCTGAGACAATTTGGGAAAAAGACATAAGAACATTTGTAAAACAAGAATTTTGAAAATTTGCACTTATTACCCCCTCTTTTGTAGCCCTGCATATATATATATATATATATATATATATATAAAAGAAATAGATACTTATTAATTGGTATACATTCATTTCTCCGTGAGAGAAATAAATGAGCCCAATTTCATATATATATATGAGGGGGTCTGGTTTTCGTAAACAACAGATAAACAGAATTATGGAATATTTAAAGCATAAATTTAATAATTTTAAAATTAAATTTTTAAAATTTTGTTTTTAATGAATAATTAACATTTGATTTTTTTAAATCATCTTATTAATATAGTTTATATATAATATGAACTATAAATATAAATCAAGGAAAAAATATTTCTCACTCAAAACCAAGAGAAAGACAGAAAAAACCTGATAAAACCGAACCCGATAAAACACATTTTTTTTTTTCTGAAAACACCCGTTTTTTTTTTCCAACCCTGTCTTCGGCAAAAAGTTTTAGGCATATAATATTGAAAAAATTTATGTGATTATTTAAAATATTTACATCTAATTGACCATTACTTTTCTTTGATACATTTGGAGTAGTTAAAAGAAAAAAAAAAAAAAACTTAAATACACACATTGCTTTATTTCTGGATTTAATTCAGCTTTTCATGAAATGCCATGTTTCGTAAGTTTAGTTTCATTTCTTGCCAAACACGTTCTATGAAATTTAAATCTTGTAATGAGGGCGGTATTTCGGTTTCGTCAGAACAACTGTAGTATAATCACAGTTTTAGTTGTAACATTTAAAGTTGTGATTATTCTTTTGATCCATGAATCTTCTTTTGAATCATTAAAAAATTGTTTCCGATATTGCAGTTTTAACAATTTCTAATTAAAAAAATATTTATGAATTTTGAATCATAATATTAATGACTTTTATTTTTTTTTAATAATGTAAAAGTCTAGTTTTACAAACTGCAAAATAAATAAAAGATTACTTGCGCTAGTGCATATTTCAACGCTGGCACTTACATTAACATGAAGAGACAGAAAGACTAACAGAAAGATACTAAAAGAAACGGAGGGATTTTTTTTTTTTTTCTTTTAATATACCTTTCAAATTTTTCTTTAGAGAAAAAGTAAATAATAATAAAACACCCCAAACTTATTTGTTACTTATGTTTGTTATATATATAAGGACTGAGGACTATTAGTCTCAATCTACGGATTTTTACGAAACCAGTTTTACGATAGTTGGACATTTATCGAAATCGAAAATTTGTCGAAAATATAATTTAATAATTTAAAAGCGATGTTATAATAATAATTAAAAAAAAAAAAAAAAAAAAAAAACTAATAGTCTTCCGTACTAAACTAAATTCTGCTTTTGCCAGAATTTCATCAAAATCTTTTTTTTTTTTTTAAGAAATAGAAAAGAAAATTTAATAATAATAAGTACCGTTTTTTTTTTTTTTTTTTTTTTTTTAATATATATATATATAGTTTTGAATTAGGAAACAAAAATCGCGCGTGCAAAATGGAATAAAAAATAAAATAAGATTTATAAATGAACAATATTTAAGCTCGTGGACTCAGTTCAATGATATAGTAAGAAACAAATGACGACATTAGTCTAAAGAGATTATTATTATTATTATTATTATTATTATTTTTAAAGAAAAAAGAAATTAATAATAATCAATTTCGAAACAAACATAATCGAAAAAGTTTATTTTAATAACTGTGATTTATAGCGTGCGTGCAAAATGAAATAATAATAAAAGAAGAATCAAGGTAATTAATTTTGAATTTGAATTGGTAATTTAAGGATGCCATTGTTGATATAGTAACTTTATTTTTTCTTCCCGAAAAACTTTTTTATTTAATAACTGGTCAATTTTTGAAAGAAGTATTGCGCATGAATTTCAATGCAGAAGTTATCATGGGTCTATCTAGGTTTTAATTTTTCAGACCCATTTTTATTTTTTTTACAAAGAGTACCATTTTTTTGCTCTCTTCATTCCACATTGTTTGCTTCCAGAAAGTTATGAAGTAAAAAAGAAATGGAGGCTGCTTCATTTAATTAGGCATTCTGAAGCAGAGTAATAAAAAAAATTAACTATTTTAAAAAACTTTTAAATCCCAAATTCTTAATGTATCATATCACATAAATCTTTTCGAAATTAGAATAAAATTTAATTAAAAAAAAAAAAAGTAACTTTTTTGTTTATTAACCAAAAATTGATTAAATTTGAACTGCAAGTTGGTCTTGTGTTATACAGGCTGTATATTAATTTTTGTGTTCGTGAGAGAAAATTTGAAAACTGCAATTTTTAATCCTACTTAAAACATGTGACTTAATGAGTAGCAGATGTTTTCCTTTCTCTCCAGACGGTGCACAGTGGGGCATTTTCGTCATTTAGCCGGCCAAAAACCCATTTTTCGAAATGCAGCTAAAAAGACAAAGATGTAGGTAATTATGTAGGTAAATAGTTGTGGAATCAAGGTACAGGTGTAAAATTTTTTTCGACAAGCCGTTTAAAGAGTACGGGAGATTGGGGTTGAATGGGACGCAGGATGAATGGGACAAATAGCAAAATTTTTATGTTTTGCAAGCACCATAAACTTGACAATTTTTCTGATATATGGCAGTGCTGAGGTCATTCATCAAGTGTAGTTTCAGAATTGTGCTATCTATAGAAGGGCAGAAAAAAAGTTAAAATAGTATCTTTTTCTGCTGCCAAAGTAACTTTTACTGATTCAATTAGGTAGTAGTTAAGAAATTAACTATTTGCTTAAAGTTAATGTAATTCTTATATGGTGAAAAGGCATAATCTTTTATTGTGTTTATGATATTCAAAAAAGAATATTGACAATTGTTCCTTAAGCCTATTTCCTGTTTTATATGATCAAGTGGTGGTGGGGATGAATGGGACATTCCCCACTATGTGCTAATTTAAAATTGTACGGAAGAGTTATATTTATATTAAAACAAATCGAAATAGATTTTCAATATTTTATAACCTGTAGTTCAGTAGTTATAACATGGAATTATAAAAGTAGCATGGATTTAGAAAAAAATAGATTGAAATTAATTGTTCTGATTTTTGTGTATAATAATTATGATTAAAAAAAAATTATAAGTTGGAATATTCAATGCAACTTAAATCAATAATATCAATAATTAAAAAAATAAATAAACTAATAATAATTTGATTAAAATCATAATTTTAATCAAGCTAATTAAATAAATCCTGGTGATTATTTTATACTATTAAGTGAGCAATATTTGTATGTACACTAAGCGACAAAAGAAAAAAAAAAAACGCACTTGGATATTTTCCTTTTCGCCTTCCACAACGGTGTCGTGCCCTTAGCGGAATGGTGTCAAAGGGTAGAAGGAGGAATATAAGAAGCCGTGCCCTTAGCGGAAATAAGAAGGTATGTTCATTCTCGAACTGATGTATGTTCATTATGGAGTGTTCTCTATGGAAAATGGAGTAAATATTCTTATTGGTTTATGTACAGGAGTAGCCGAAAGTATTCCAAAGCATTTCGTTCTATGAGAGGTATTTCTACAAACCATATTTTAATAACTTAGCACTTGTGTGTGTAGGGGGGGGGAATTTTGTGGCAACTGTATCTCCAGAACTACTGCTTAGAATTGCATAAAAATTTACGTGTAGATGCACCTTGAGCTATATTAGTGCCTGTCAACTTTTGATACGAACCGCTCAACAGGTGGCTCTGATGTCTGATATGCAGCAATTTCCACAATTTAAGGGGAAGCTACATCTCAGGTTCTATTGGGTATAATCAATCAAAACTTGATATAAGAGAACGCCATTATGAGACTATGCTGATTCAATTTGAATGCTTATGGACTGACAGGTGGCTCTGCTATACAGATATTTCTGCAATTTAAGGGAAAGCTATATCTCAGGAACTACTGCATAGAATTGCATATAAGTTTATATATTGATGCACTCTATTCTAAATGAGTGTCTATAAACTTTTAGTATCAACCGCTCAGCAGGTGGCGCTGCTATACAGCGATTTCCGCAATTTAAGGGGTAGCTATGTCTCAGGTTCTGTTGCTTATAATCGAACAAAACGAGATATATGTGAAGGCCATTATGAGACATTATCAGGCATGAGAGTGCAGAAAATTAAAAAAAGAGGAAACATGCATATTCATAAAATTAATTTCAAATGAAAAATAATGCGTGCGGGGGAAACTATACAAATGTGTTTATAAAATTTATTTCAAATGAAAAATAATGCTCACAGGAAAAAACTATACAAAATATTTTTAAAGTGAAAAATTAAAGTAAAAGAATAACACATCAACACAATAAAAAATGTGTTTAAAAAAAAAAATAAAACATTAGCTAGCAATCAAATTTTAATAACATTGACTGGTGGTGGAAAATGGGTAAAGGGGAAGAGGATGGGGTGGGGTGGGACAGTAGTTCATGAATGAGCAATATTAAACACAATTCTACTTCTTTGTGGGTTCTAGAATATCATAAAGTAAGTTTAAAATTAATATTGACATTTTTGTTGTGGATGGATAAATGGTGTCGTGCCCGTAGCGACCGTGCCCTTAGCGGAACGTGCCCTTAGCGGCATGGGGAGAAAGGGAAGAAGAAGAAATAGAAGAAGCCGTGCCCTTAGCGGAAATAAGAAGGTGTGCGTGTTCTCTGTGGAAAATGGAGTAAATATGGTTATTGTTTTATGTACAAGGATAGTCGAAAGTATTCCAAAGCATTTCGTTCTGTGAGGGGTATTTCTATAAACCAAATTTTAATAACTTTGCACAAATTTTAATGAAATTGAAATATGTTATTAAATGCACAAAAGAATGCTTTCTATAGAATGTAGTATGATTAGCATTAGATTTACAGAGTCACACAAAAATATTCAGTTACACTGAGGGTTATTATTGGAAATTTGCTGAATTGCATTTTCGTTTACATTAAACGTTTATTCTAACTTTTTTTTTTTTTCATGTGGATATGATTTGAATTAGTGTATTTGTCTATTCTACTGTCCGTTTGTCTGCCTCCACCGTCTGTAAATATTTTAAGAATTTTTTATTTTTACTTTCTTCTATATTCAATAGAAGAAAGTACTGGATTCGTAAAAATTTTCGACTTACGGTTTTCGACGGATTTACACGTTTTGAGAGGTCTAGAACACGATTTGACTATTTTTAGAAAATGTCTGTCTGTGTGTGTGACGAAAATTTTGTGGCAACTGTATCTCCGGAACTACTGCTCAGAATTACATATAAATTTACATGTAGATGCACCTTGAGCTAAATTAGTGCCTATCAACTTTTGATGCCAACTGGTCAACAGGTGACGCTGCTATAGAGCGATTTCCACAATTTAAGGGGAAGCTATATCTCAGGTTCTATTGCGTATAAGTAAACAAAACTTGACATGTGTAAAGGCCATTATGAGACATTATGCTGATTCAGTTTGAATTCTTTATCGGCGAACAGGTGGAGCTGCTATACAATGATTTCTGCAATTTAAGGGAAAACGATATCTCAGGAACTACTGCACAGAATCACATATAAATTTACATGTAGATGCATCTTAACCTAAATGAGTATCTGTCAACTTTTGGTGTCAACCGCACCACAGGTGGCGCTGCTGTACAGCAATTTCTGCAACTTAAGGGGAGGCTATATCTCAGGTTCTATTGCGTATAATCAAACAAAACATGACATATGTGAAGACCATTATGAGACATTATGGTAATTCAATTTGGATGCTTATCGGCCAATATGTGGCGTTGCTATACTGCAAATTTCCTCGATAACGCGAAAGCTATATCACAACTTCTATGGCATATAACTGTACGAAACGATATGTGAGATAACTATTAAAAAAATGCATTTTTTTAAGATGTCATTTATAGACAATAAAACTGCCTTTCTTTGAATATTTAGTGTTAGTTTTCTCTAAGATGAAAATTAATTATTTGCACAGAGTGAATTTGTATAGGGAAATGCAGAAGAAAGTCTTGTGGTGGCCACAACATACTAGTTTTTATTTTATTTTATTATATATTTTTTTAATGATATGCGTTATTCAAACTCATTATTGAATATTTCCTACTTAAAATGACTCTAATAGAACCTATGCCACTGGTTTGTGGACGTCCAAAAAATGCGAATGCATTGCGCTTTAGGGGAGACATTTTTATAAATCCCATTTAAATAACTTTATCAAAAAATCATAAAGAATTTCGCATTTATCGTTTAGATGCTAAGAAAATGTTTTGTATAAACTATAATATGCTTAACCTCCAGGGCTACGCAAAAATGTTTCGATACGTTAAGGGGTGCAAATAGGAAATTAAGAGCAGCATTTCTGTTTTTTAAGCATTTTTAACGCTTTTCAACAATGTTTCAGAGTAATTATGAATTCAGTTAGTCTATATGTCTGTCTTTCTGTCTGTCCGTTGTGTGATAATATAGACAAAGAACAAAGAATGTTATACGATACAACAAGTACGTACAGTTGGAAAGTGTTGATAACCAATGTGTACCTCATGATTTTTCGTTTTTTTTTTCGTTTTAAAAAGTGTAATGCTTAATTATATTTTCAAATACTTAAATAAAATCATAAAAGGGCAATAATATACGTTTTCGTATGGAGTACTGTGATTCATTAAACTTTATATGGTTACAGATCACCACCGTTGCATCAAATAACGGATATTCTACAGTACGTATACCTATTTTTGCGACATGTTACTTCTGAAGCAAAATATAGCCAGTGCTAAATGTGGGTAAAGTGTGGAGGAAAACTGAGAATTCATTTTATTTATTTATTAATTTATTTTAAAAGTTATTACATATTTCCGCTAAAGGCACGTATGCTAAAAGCACGCCACCGAGGGGGAATAACATTTCCGCTAAGGACACGGGTTTATAGATTTCCGCTAAGGGCACGGCCCCGGATAAATATTCAAAAATAAAAGGCTTCCCGCAGAATGTTTGATTGGCGATGGTTAAGAGATGAAAAAGAGGGGGGGGGGGACAAAAAAATTACATGAGTGAGAAATATTGAATAATTCTGTTCTTTTATATGTTATAGAATATGATAAAGCATGTTTAAAATGATTTTTGACATTTATATTTTGGATGGAAAAAGATTGAGAATCTAAAGTTTTTCGTGGAGCGTTTGAACACTGATCATTATTGGAGTTTGATTTTAACAAAATAAAAAACCGCAAAATCAACAAAAGTTACAAAAAAGCGGAAAATCGCGGTTCCGCGGAAAATTCTCATGCCTGCATTATGCTGATTCAACTTGGATGCTTATCGGCCAATAGGTGGCTCTGCTATATTCCAAATTTCCTCGATGACGAGAAAGTTATATCTCAACTTCAATGGCATATAACGGTACGAAACTTGATATGTGAGATAACTATTATAAACATGCATTTTTTAAGATATCATTTATCGACAATAAATCTGTCTTTCTTTGGATATTTAGCGTTAGTTTTCTCTAAGATAAAAACTGATTATTTGCACTTAGTGAATTTGTATAGGAAAATATAGAAGAAAATCTTGTGGTGGCCACAGCATGCTAGTTTTTATTTTTATTTTATTTATTTATTATTTATTTATTTTTAATGATATGTGTTTAATGAACTGTATTCATTATTGATTATTTCCTACTTAAAATGACTCCAACAGAACCTATGCCACTGGTTTGTGTACAGGGACATAAAAAAAATGCCAATGCCTTGCGCTTTAGGGGAGACATTTAAAATAACTTCATCAAAAAATCATCAAAAGAATTTCGCATTTATTGTTTATATGCTAAGAAAATGTTTTGTATAAACTATAATATGCTTAACCTCCAGATTTACAGGACTACGCAAAAATGTTTCGATACATTAAGGGGTGCAAATAGGAAATTAAGAGCAGCATATCTGTTTGTGTTAGGCATTTATAACACTTTCCAACAATGTTTCAGAGTGATTATGAATTCAATTAGTCTATATGTCTGTTTTTCTGTTTGTCCATTGTGTGATAAATATAGACAAAGAACATAGAATGTTATATGATACAACGAATACGTACAGTTGGAAAATGTTGATAATCAATGTATACCTCACGATTTTTCATTTTTGTTTTAGTTTTAAAAGGTGTAATGCTTAATTATATTTTCTCAAAAACTTGAATAAAATTATAAAATGGCAATAATGTTCGTTTTCGTATGGAGTTCTGTGATTCATTAAACTTTATATGGTTACAGATCACCATTCCCTCAAATAACGGATATTCTACAGTACGCATACCTATTTTTGCGACGGGTTACTTCTGAAGCAAAATATAGCCTGTGCTAAATGTGGATAAAGTGTAGAGGAAAATTGAAGATCTCATTTTTTATTTATTAATTTATTTTTAAATTTATTACACATTTTTGCTAAAGGCACGTATGCTGAAAGCACGCCACCGAGGGGAGATAACATTTCCGCAAAGGACACGGGTTTATAGATTTCCGCTAAGGGCACGGCCCCTCTACAACCGCCAATTTTACCATTTAATAATATTATAGTTTTAAAAAATTAAAGAACACGCTTTTATAGAAATGTGAACTAAAAAGCACAAAATATCTATCTTAGTATTAAAATGCAGGATAATAGAAAATCATATGAGTGACACACCATAATATTTACATACATTTAAATCTTTAATTAAATAATTTAGAATTAAACAAAAACCATTTTTAAAAAATCTCCCCTGACTGGGCTCGAACGCTAGACCATTAGGTTCGTAGCGCGAAGCTTTACCTCACAGCCACAGCGTTCACGTAGGAAAAAGTCTTTTTTTACAATATAAATTTTTTTTCAGCAACTAATTAAAATTTTTAAATTCTGTTTTCAGGAGCCCTTTGGGAAGGGTCCTGATCCTGAGCATCCGTATGTCAATTTTCGTACTTCTGCGTTCAATAGGGGCTGAACGTATAGAACAACAGACATACATACAGACAGACAAACCTTTCCTTCTTATTATAGATTAGAAAGGGTATTTTTGTGTAAAGTTTTTGAAATTGGGGTTTTTCTACATTTATGCGTTTTGAGGTCCCTGAATACGAAAATCGTGTTTTTAGCAGTTGGTCTGTGTCTCAGCACACTGAAGATCAAATATTAATTTAAAGTCCAAACTCGGTAATGTAAATCTGTATCATATGGGGATGCCTGAAACTTTTTAAGAGAATCGGACAAATGGTTCGTATATAGGGACATCCAAGAAAATTTAAATAAGTATTTTTCTGCATAAAAGCGTGATTCATATAGGATGTAGTACAGAAAATCATTCCTGATTTGTTTACACATCCAGATAAAAGAATTCCAATGTATTAGGGCATACTTGGAAATATCTAGAAGTGCATTTCAGTTTTTTTTTTTTTTTTTTTTTTTTTTTTTTGTGTGTGTTTGTGTTGTGCTAAATTTAAGTACACAATGTGTTGTGCGTGTGTATATATAGAATTTATGGACAATATATATTATATAGGGCTATACAAAATTAAGTGAATACATTAACCTCTATCGAATGTATTTGATGGAAGTGCTGTACTAAATTCTACAGAATCCATTAAAAACTGCTTAGGAATAATAGTTACTTTTTTTTTTACCCATATAGTAAACAAATCATTAATAAATCCAAATTTCATCGTTGTTTTTTATAATTAAGCATTTTGAGGTTCCCTAAATAAATAAATTTTAGCCATTGATCTGTGTTTATATATCTGTTATCAGCATCTAAAAACAAATAATTGCAGGAATTCCAATTTGGTGTGATGTTCAAAGGTATTTCATGCGGTTGCCACTTGAAATATTTGATCAAGATTGATGTTTGTTTCAAGGACTGGTGTGTGTGTGTGGAGGGGGGAGAGGGGAGGCATAGAAATACATGATCAAATAAAACTCTTTCTAAAACCATTTTTAACTGTTTTTAAAATACATTCTTATATAGTAGAATATTACCCCGTAATCTGCGATTTTTCTTTACAGTATTCAAAAACAGGGTCAGTCAGAGAATGTCGTGCCAGTTCCACTAGCGATTATTTTTTCCCGATTTACTAATTTGAGCAGTTGTTTGGGTGGCATATGAAGTGATTGATATTTAGAGATTGCTTCTGCAGCTTTCCGTCGAAATATTTTAACCTTTCTTTCGCTGTTTTGGAAGTAGTTTTGGAATTTTTGTATTGATTTTTAATTGATAGGTAATTTTGACGAACACACGCACTTGTAAATAATAAATATGTCAATGTCATAGTTCAAGCTATTTTTCCTAAGTCTTAATTTCAAAACAGATTTAACATTTACGAAATGTTCAAAATTTTAAATTCAGTTTTTAAATAATGCCATTAACGCTACTTTTTTGAAAAATAATGATGAGTTGTTTGTTTGCCGTTGCTGGTTGTAAATTTATATCTTCATCACTTTCATCACGATTTATTTTTTATTTTTCATGAAAACTTTCTTATCATTCATTTAAGATTTAAAGTTACTTCTCATTTTTTCAACCATAATTTTACTTTGAGCTGCAACAAGTACTGGCTCAAAAACAGTAAAGAGTTGCCTTATTCACATCGACAAATCATTCTCAAGTTAAATTGTTCACATCCTCATTACCGCTTTTTTGCGATTTCTTTTGATCGACCCAGTTTATTTCCATATTTTTTCATTGGGAAACTCATAGACAAATAGAATGTTGGGTCGGAGAGACAGTTGCACCATGTTTTATTCTAAATCGAATTTCATCAGAAATCTTAAAATTTTCAAATACGAGTAAAACATTTGTATTAATGATAAGTTTTTTTTTTTTTTTTCTTTTCTTTTCAATCCAATTCAAAAAAATATATATTTTTTTATTATAAAAAATCATTCACGGGAGGATTAAAACGTTTTGTTTCTGTTACCAGTATTTATTTTACAAAATGATATAAAACTGAAATTTTAAATTGTTATAAAATTCTGAATACAATGAAATAAGAATTCATTTTATTTTTATTTTTCAGTTTAGACTAAACCAAACCAAACCTTTAGCAGATAAAGGGAATTTATTTTTTAATTAATTGTGATAAATTTATTATTTTGTAATAAATTTTCTTTTTGGCTAACACTCTTCTCTTTTGAAATAAAACTTAAAATTCAAACCCAATAGTGTTATTCTAACCAGGAAACCATCCCATACTGTAATCATAAAAAAAAATCCAATCAAGCATTATTAATCGAAAGAGCACATTTAAATATGTTTTTTGATACACAAAACAATAGCCCTTGTCAGCTCGTTTTCGAGTTATAAATTCTGAAATTTCGCTAATAATCGGTGCAAACCCGCCTGGTAAGTAAACGACGGACCATATATATGAATAGAATTATTTATTTTTATTTCTTGAGTTGGAGAAAGTTGACGCTTACCGGCCAACGTATTTTTCTCTACTGCTGAACTTTTACATTGCCTCACTAGAGGGCGTATCAAAAGAGGCTTACATGATGCCACAGAATATTTAGTAATTGTTGGAGGGAGAAATACTTAACACCGCCTAAATCGATAACACTTACTGAAATAATGAATGAAAACAAGCCAAAATCAAACAAGCATAGTCAAACGTGTTCATTGATACAATAATCAGTTGCCCATACGGGCTTACGAGGACTAACAGTTTATGCATCAAAAATCACGTTAGATTAGGCCCTCTCGAATGAACATAATTTAATTGATTTCTATTATTACACTATTGGGATGTTTTCCTGGTAATTTTATATATAATCCATTTAAACCGAAATACCCATCAAAACCCAACTAAATTCATTAGTTTTTTTGTTACAAGAGAGTTAAATATATGGATGAAATGGGATGACAATGCCACCTGTTTAGCGAATTGCACCAAAAGTTGGTAGGCACTAATTTATGTCAAGGTACAATCAGGGACCGATTTACTCAGTTGGAGGCCCAGGGCACTCATGTTCAATGGGCCCCTTTTCCTCATACTTTAATATTACAACAAACAAAACAAACCGCATATTTTTTATTCACGTGTCTAAAAATTTTCTCCACTTTTCATTTTATTGGTAAGACTTAACTAGATCCGATGCTTGTCTATCGGATCAACGTACATCGCACCCGCGTATCTGCACTGCGGTATGTGCCTCGGATTTAGTTAGCCTTAGTAAGACTTTGGAATGCAGTATCGGTAGTGTGCAGTTGTATTTGCGTTTAGCAAAAATATTGCAATTTTTTTCAATGAACTGACAGTTTCCTTGAAAGATTATACCGCTGATTTATATAACAGCGCATTAATACCTCCATCTATTGATGAAAAAACAAAAAGCAATGATCATTATAGTAAAATTTGGAAATTTTTCATTTTAACTATTTTTTAAATGTATGATTGAATTTCTTGGAGGCCCCCCTCAGTGAGAGGGCCCAGAGCACATGCCCCGAATGCCCTGCCTTAAATCAGGCACTGGGTACAATTGCATATAAATTTGCATGAAATTCTGTAATATTAATTCTTGTGCTAAAGCTGTCAATAAATTTTTGTCTCACACATTCAGACAGACATTTTATAAAAAATGGTTGAATCGTGTTCAGGAACTATCAAATTCATTGATTTTGAATGGGTCTTCTCTCTCTTCTTTAAAGACTTTTAGTGGGGTTGTACCTACTTAAGTAAGGAAGTAGTACACTTATTTCTTACTTAAATACATTTTTTAGTTCCCCATCATACTATAGGTATGGGGAACTTAGGTAATCGTGAAAAATTTCGACCTCGGTTTTTTGACTTTTCTACACGTTTTCAGGTGTGAGGAATCCGAAAATGACAAAATTTCTATGGTGTCTGTCTGTAGGGTGTCTGTTAGTCTGTTAGTGGGTCAGTCCGTTAGTTTGTTAGTCTGTGTACACGATATCTCAAGAACAAATTGTCGCAGAGAGGTCAGATCAGTTTTAAAATATTACTTTCGACACTGGCAAGAACCCTATTCATTTGCAACATTCGATTTTAAAAACTTCGTAAGTTATTCGAAATTTACGATTTTCTTAACATGGGAGAATAGGACAAAAAATCACTTAAACGTGCATTAAATGAAAACTTTTTATTGTAAAAATGTCAGACCAGTTTTAAAATATCAGTTTTGATGCCGGAATGAACATCAGTAACTATAAATATGCTACTTTGAAAATTTCGCAAGTTACTGGAAATTTACGAATTTATTAACATGGCAGTATAGGGGAAAATTTCACATAAACGTCAATTTTGAGAGATATTTTCATCGTAAAGATGTCAGACTACTTTTGAAACATTATTTAGGACATTAGCATGAATATTAATGACTATGAATTTTCCAATATAAAGATTTCGTAAGTTATTGGAAATTTACGAATTTCTTAACATGGCTGAATAAGAGCAAAATTTCACATAAACGTCAATCTTGAGGGATATTTTCATCGTAAAGATGTCAAACCACTTTCGAAATAATATTTAGGATACTAGCATGGATATCATAGACTATGATTTTTCCAATTTAAAAAATTCGTAAGTTATTTGGAATTTACGATTTATTTAACATGTCAGAATAAAGCAAAATTGAGCATAAACTTCCATTTTGAGGATCCTAAATACGTTAGACAACTTCAAAATTACGTTTATGATATTTGTTTGAACATGATTGAATACAAATATTCTAATAGGAAAATTTCGTAAATTATTCGTAATTTACGATTTTATCAACATAGCGAAATTGCAAATTTATCATATAAATATGAGTTTGAGGATTATTGCATTGGAAATAGTAGCATGAAAACTAAACAACGAAATTGACCCTGATAAAATAAATTAATAGATTAGAATAAGATAAATATATCGAAATGAACGGTGGATAGCCTATTAGGCGGGGATTTCATTCTGTCACTGTATGAAGCTTTGGTCAAATTGATTTCTTTTAACATTATTGCCGAAACGTCAGTGGAGGCCCTCTGTTGAGACTCAAAACGGTTTTGGGCTGTGCCTGTCTGTCTGTCTGTCGCGCGATAGCGGCCGCCAAAAAAGCGCTATTTACTTGAAATTTGGTACACATGTTCATGAGCCCCAC
The DNA here is from genome assembly GCA_963930645.1 of Salticus scenicus. Taxonomy (NCBI): domain Eukaryota; kingdom Metazoa; phylum Arthropoda; class Arachnida; order Araneae; family Salticidae; genus Salticus; species Salticus scenicus. Next base: position 280,776,113 of record OZ005652.1, on the reverse strand, counting down.
GAAATCAGCTGTATAGTTTTTGGTATGTATTCCATTTGTAGTTCGTATACAGGGACACGCCAAAGTTTTTCTTATCATCACGGCCTATGGGAGAAATTTATATGTATCACGATAGCGGCCACAAAAATCACACTATTGACTTGCAATTTGGTACACGTGTTCATGTGCCCCGCGAAATCTGCTGTATAGTTTTGGGTGTGTATTCCATTTGTAGTTTGTGTACAGGGACACGCCAATGTTTTTCTTATCATTACGGCCTATGGGAGGAATTTGTATGTACCGCGATAGCGGCCACAAAAATCACGCTATCGACTTGCAATTTGGTACACGTGTTCATGAGCCCAACGGAATCTGCTGTATAGTTTTAGGTGTGTATTCCATTTGTAGTTCGTGTACAGGGACACGCCAAAGATTTTTTATGATTAGGGCCTATGGGAAGAATCTGTATGTACCGCGATAGCCACCGCAAAAATCAAGCTATTGACTTCCAATTTTTGCCGAAATGTGAATGGAGGCCCTCTGTTGAGACTCAAAAGGATTTTGGATTCCGTCTGTCTGTCTGTCTGTCATGCGATAGCGGCCGCAAAAAACACGCTATTGACTTGAAATTTTGTACACATGTTCATGATGCCCACGAAATTAGCTGTATAGTTTTCGGTGTGCATTCCATTTGTAAGTTCGTGTACTGGGACACGCCAAAGTTTTTTTTTACCATTATGGCCTATGGGAAGAATTTGTATGTACCGCGACATCGGCCCCCAAAATAACGCTATTGACTTGCAATTTGGTACACATATTCATGAGCCCATTGAGCAAGCATTTGACGAAACTGATATAGATCTGAGACTGACCGCCTTGGCGAAAATAATGCTCCTTTTATACTTTTCTATTGAAAACAGACTGTTCTGGAAAATTCTCGTATCACATCAGCCAATGAGATTAGAGCTTCCATATTTGGTATATTCCTAATAATGATTTTCTCGCCAAGATCGCCAAAAAAAAAAAATCGCCAAGGAGGGAAATAGTCGCCAAATTTGGCGCCAAATCTATTTCTTCCCTTATAGGAGCTTTTTAATGCGTTTTTAAAGGAAAATTTGGCTATTTTAACGCTAAAACGACTATAAAGGCACAAAATTAGCATTTTATCAACTTACTAAACCTCTTTGAAAGAATTTATACAAAAATAAATGCAATTATTTACAATTTCGTAACACTTTATATCATATACAAATAGGTATACAAAGAGAGATACAACGGGGGGGTTGAGGGGGCTGCCGCCCCCCTCAGGAATGTATTTGATTTTGGTAATAAGTCGATCGAATCAATATATACTATTATATAATAAGGAATAAATAAAAATGACCTATTGAATAATGTCTGATGCAAATAGGACGTTGAGGCTCCTGATCTGCAGATCCACTAGTAATATGTCTCGCACTAGAAATTTCTGAGAACATAAATATGATGGGGAACTGAGCAGAGTCCACCTATGCCAACTAGTTAATATAAAAAATGAATGCTCTTTAACGCTAAAAAATGTACGCCGGTACGTCTCTTCGAAGCATGCCGTCCCCACGCGGAATGCGTATCTATCTCCATTATGTTGGCGCGTGCAGCCCAAGCTGGCGAATTTTCGTAGCTAGCGCCAAAGCCTTTCTCCAGCGAAGCAACCCTTCTTTCCACTTCATTCACGAATTCATGACAGATTCGAACAATCTTCTTCTCTTTCTTTTATTTATTTTTATTTTTTTTTTTTTTTTGTGTGTGTAAGAGAATAAACTATTAAAAATGTAAAAATGTGTCAATGTCGGCTCGAAATTACTTCACAGTGAAGAAATCGCACAAGGGGAGACTATACATTAGTACAATTAAAATATTATCTGCGATTTAGGAAATTTCGAATTGTAAGGGGAGGGATAGGGGAAATCCATTTTTGGTGGGAAATTTTGCAAAATCTGGATTTTTAAGTAAAACTCTGCCAAAAATGGAAAAAAGATGTTAAAAACAGCCACGCGACTTCTTCAGGATATTTCTAAAACACGTTTTTGATCTTTTGTGATCTGCCTTTTTTTTTTTTTTTTTTTTTTGAGGGGGGGGGGGTGGTATGTGTTACAAAGAGCAAAATCGAGACACCCTTTTTAGCGCTAAATTTGTTCTGGGAAATTTACATGAGCTGCGGTCACGAAGTTTTGTGCTTGGATTGTTTATATGTATCCGACACCTAAAGAAACGGGATTTATCGAAATACCCCCGCTTCCCCCCTGGAGGGGAGGAAGCAGAAAAACGTTTGTAAGCATAACTCGGCCCCAAATTACTTCACTGTGAAAAAATTGCACATGGTGAGATTAAACTTGAGTATAAATAAAACATTATGTACGATTTTGGAATTCTTGATTCTTAAAGGAAGAGGGGGGGGGGGAATCGTTTTTCTGGTGGAAATTTCAGAAATTCCGGATTTTTTAATAGAGCTCTACTAAAGATGTTACAAAGCTATTGAAAATTGCCATGTGTCGTCTTTAGGATATTTCCAAAAAACACATTTTCAATTTCTTTTGTGATTTTCGATTTTTTTTTTTTTTTTTTTTGAGGAGGGGGGGGGGGCAGTTACAAAGTAGCAAATTCAAGACCCCCCCCGCCCCTCTTTTAGCACTAAATTTGTCATGTTGCGAGTGAGAATCTATGGGATTTGCGGTCACGAAATGTGGTGCGTATATTGTTTATATGTATGCGACACTTATTGTAACGGGATTTTTCGAAATCCCCCTACCCCTTGATGTCGAAAGGGCTATACACGCTTTCCCGTTTGAATTCGCCTTAAATTATCTTAGAATGGCGAACTTATGTTGATTAGGTGTACGCATTATGTACTTTGGGTGAGATTTCGCAAAACTTCGAACGTAGCCAAGCCACTGGGGAAGGGGAAGTAAAAACTGGGTAAGTTGCTGTCGAAGGCAGTAGGAACACGGATCCTCACGTTGCGAACGAGAAAAATCTACCGAACACAGCGAGAACTTTAACTCAGGTTAATTAATAATGATATGAGATTTTGACAACTCATTTAAGTATTGTGTCCAGCGTAGTGGGCAAAGCCAGCTAGTCTGTAATAAATAGATTAAAAAAAAAAAAAAGCTTTTCTTCACATATTGAGACTTAAGATTTGCTATTTGGTTTCAGAAGTAAACTATCGCAAAATAGGGGCGTTTAAAAACTAAAAGAATGCTCTTTGTTGTCATATTTATACAATAAAATAATATGTTGTGCCACTCACACAACTTTCTTTTACCCTGAATTTCAATACTATAAAAATTGCAGATTAAATCGCAAAATCAACAAGGTAAAATAATAAAGTTTAATGTACTTTAAAAATAATCTAAAATTGGTTTAGGAACAGTTTTACGTATGGTTCTGTCTGTGTGTGTGTGTGGGGGGGGGGTACTGCCCCCTCAACTCACTGGTTCAATTATAGTGCATTAAACTGCAAGAATGTCTGTTGTTGTCATGTTATATACAATTAAAAGGCTGCAAGAATATTTTTCGTAGCCGTGTTAATATTGATATAATTGATGGACTGTCATTTGTCATTTCAGTGTATTTTCTTTGTTTATGTAAGTGCTTTAAAACACTTTCCCAAGTCTGTATTTTCTTCCAATTTATTAATATTGTTTTTATTTTTTCATCGACAGGAATATAGATTTTTCTCCTTCCCCCCCTTTTATAGTCGATTTACCACCTACTTTTGCATATCTTATTATGTAATCTGCATATTCTGCAATGAACTTATTTATAAGCAAATAAATATAAGATGTTTCTAATTTCATTGTAGTGTTAACCTGCAAATCAGGGTTGCCAGATTTGGACTTTTTTTTTATTCAATAGTCACCAATAATTTTTATTTGTAACGTTTGGGGCTAATCACTTCGAAGATTGATAGTCTATTATGTATATCAAATATCACTTCTCAAAATTATTCGTGACTATTGAATAGAAAAAGGCCAGATCTGGCAACGCTGCCTGCAATACCAGCTTTCCACAAGATTATTAGTGCGATGACTTTGCCGGTATACATTCCATAAATATAGAGAAATTCTGAGATTATCCAACCATTGTTCACTGAAATATTCACAAAATTTAGATAATTATTATTTAAGGCAAGGGCACTATTTCTTCTATTCCTGATTCCTCCTTCCTTAATTCCAACCTCTTACGCTAGGGGCACTGTCGCTAAGGAAGGGCACAACTGTAACACCTTCTCCCCCACCCATAAAAATAAAAGAAAAATAAGTAACAAGTTGAATAGGCTAATTAATAGCGTAAATTAATTACTATATAACTTGTTACATTATGCGCATATCTACATATTAACCCGTGAGTAGTCGCTAGTTGGTCGATTTGCTGCCCATTCTTCAGTGTTGCAAGATTTTTTTATTCAATAGCTACCAAAAATTTTTAGAAGTGGCATCTGATATACATATAACGCGAATAAAATCGAAGGAACGTCGATCACATAATTTCTTAAAATTATTGGTGACAGTTAAATAAAAAGTGCGCAATTTGTAATAGGTGGCGCTGTTTATAGCGACTATTAACGGGTTAATAGGCAAGCATAAAATTTGCGGTCCCTTTTTAACATATTAATTATGGGAGTAGGGGATTGAGAATGGTATCATTCGAACGGTATGGTTAGCCAGATGAGAAGAATACAAAAATTTTCTTACGATCTCAAGAAGGTATTTAAAAATACTTTTATTTTTTATGCATTTTACTTTACCCCATTTTTCCCTTTCATACACGTATTCTTTTACATTAAAAAATACCTAAAAGTAGAAAGTTGTTAAATCTGGCAATTTCATAAAACTCAAATAAAACCACAGACACAGTAATTTGTATAATCTCGCATCACTATACGTCAGCGAAGTGATGACGCCAATGGCCGTCCGTGGAGCCAAGAAAAAGATTTCCTATGTTAATCATCCCTTGGAGTTTTTGTAAAAAAATATTAAAATTTAACAGAAATTATCTACCGATTTTAATTCCCATATTTGGGATATAGTTGTATACAAGTTACTGTCTACATGTGTTAGATTGAGTGTTTTTTTGCTGGAAAATTGATAAAATTTTAATTTAGAAACATGATTTTTGTATTCAGGGGATCTCAAAACGTGTAAATATAACAAAAACTCACTTTCGAAAATTTGACCCAAAAACAATACCTTCTCTACCTTATGGGTAAGAGAAAGTAAAAAGGCCTGGGGAATGATAATGCAAATGTAAAGACACAAATTCTCTAGTATGAAGGAAGGTGTAAAAAGGAAATTATTATTTCTCACATGAAAAACATTTTTATTTTTCTCTTTCACACCTTATATTGCATTATCAAACTCTATTATTTTATTTTTGATAAAATTTAAAATTCATTATTTTATTTCTGATGAAATTTAAAATTCATTACTAAGTGGTATCGCATTGATGCTTTCAAAACAAACAAAACCTTTTCACCTGTGACTTGTTTGAGATAATCGATTTGCATGTGTGTTATGGCCATTCTTAGTCCTTGGTTTGAAATTTCCCTATGGCGATTTGGGAGGTTTCCATGGAGAATTACGTTTTCATGCTTGTATGATTTCAAGTTTTTTTTTTTCCCCTTTCCTTCTCATTATACCGTTATGTCAGAAATGCTACTTTTTTTTATTATTATTTTTATTTTCGTTTAGGAAGTAGGGAAATATAACCACCATTTATGGATGTTATTTACTAGCAATTGAGATGTGTAACTTTTTTTGTTTATAAACTTAAAAAAAAAAAAAAAATTCTTAAATAATGAATTTTCGTCTCTCTTTTTTAAGAGAAGTGTTCATCAGAGAAACTTAATTTCGTTATAACTTTTAAACATTCAAAATTTAATACGAATATTGTTGTAATTTTAACACACTTTTGTATATTTGAAAAGTTATCGATTTGTCTGACTGTTTTAGCTCTGAATTTCATTCACTTGGTGATATTGTTACGAAATTTAAAAGTGATATTAATAATGGCGTTGTATGTTTCTCACTGAAAATAATCGGCATATCATAATTATTTTGCAGGAATTTACAAAAGAATATAGTAGTTTTCGATTTGTGTCAGTCTGTTTCAAATAAAACGGAGCTGAAATAATAATAATAATAAAATCGATGTAAACATCATAAACTTCGGGGGGGGGGGGGAACACAATTCTTTTGGATCAAAGTAACAGCTCGACCCTTTGTTAGGCGAATAAAATGAGCACTTATTTTATTTGCATGATAAAAGATTGCGTGCAATTATTTCGACCTGAAACAATTGTTGCTAATATTTTGCAATTTATAGTATTTACATACGAAATTTTATTTATTACTTTTCAATGCTCATCCTCCGGTGCTTTTTTTTTTTACTGCGAAGTTGATATATTTTAGATCTATTGCATATTTCTCATTAAAAATTCTGTATGTTGCTTTGCTCGATATGCGAAATGATTCGGATATATTACGGTCTGTGGGTATCCACTTTTAGAAGAATGTTTAAATATTTATAACAAAACATTTAAACATGTAAGTTAGATTCACTATATTATGGAAGATATTTAACGGTTGTTATTTTACGATGCTACAATAAATATTAGGTTTTGTTTGCATTATTGTCTATCGGTTATTGTAATAAATGCTGAAGTTGAATGATAATGAGTAAAAACTTTGTAAGCAAACGCTATAAATTAAAAAAAATATGCAATAATTGTTTCTGGTCTTAATAAACATGAGTATTCATAAGTTCATTGAATGTTTTTTCAATTTATGATGTTTACTTACAAAAAATTTTTTTTTTTTTTTTTTTTTTTTTCGGAAGTAATTATTTGTAGATTTTTTTAAAAAATTTGTGCAGTTTCAATTCTCTGATATTTAAATAATAACTGTTAAGTTTTACCTATTATTTGCAAGGAAAAGAAAACATAGAACAGCTAAAATACCAGGAGAGTAAAAAACATGTATCAACTATAATATCAAATAAATACAGTGAAACCTCTCAAGTTGGAAACCCCTATAAGTTGGACACCTCTCTAAGTTGGACACTTTTTCTTGGAACCGTAGGTGTCCAACTTAGAGAGGTTTTACTGTATATATCAAACTGTCAGTTTAGATTGAAACATGTTCCTTATTGAAATAGTGCTTTTAATCTAGTCTATATGTATAAGACCTAATATAAACATTTGAATAGATCATTTTGAATCGTTTGAATAAATCTTTGAACGTTTATTTTAAACTGCGTAGTATGTGTTTTATTATTTGTATGAAATTTTAATGTTATGTGCTGCGTGGATCATTTAGACAGCATATATAAGTCGTTCAAAAATTTTTGTTAAATATATTAATTTATGATAATATATATTCATCTATATACAAAATAATATATATTTTTAATTTATATATAAATAATAATGTATATTTTTTCCACATACAAATATTTTTTAGAATGAACTTTTTTTAGTGGATAAAATTTTATGCTGTCAAAATATTACAAGTTAATTCCTCACACTGAACTACTATTGCTGTAAAAATAATTTTATAGCTATTATAATAAATATATTGCAGTAATCGTTCTAGAAGTTGAACTAGGCAAAAATTTTATAACTTTTTTCCTTAATATTGGTGTTTTATAATTTATGATCGTTGCGGGAATTTTCTTGTTTTAGTTTTTAACAAGTCAATTTAAAGAATGTTGAAGGCAAGTTAATTGTTTCTGTCTAGTGAAATTTCATTTATAAATGCAAATAGCGTCCGTATTATGTATTTATAAAATTTTTATGAAAAATATCAGTTTTCATACTCCAAAGATGAGAGGAAGGATCAAAATAGTGGAATAAAGCTAAAATATAAAGCGCACCTTTACTGCGGGACATTGAAGGCATTTCTACCAGATAGGAGTACGGAGCGGAAAGGTTCTTTAGAGGGGGATTTCAGGTACCAATCCTTACGCAACTGTCCCATCAACAGCTGTGAAGGGAGAAAAAAAGTGACTGTGTGAAAACTTCTCAGCTGAGTGAGACGGAGCTTTAAAAAAAAAAGATAGACTACCTTGCACGTCAAACCTGTTTCGGCCGATATACCTGTACACCAAGGCTCTTTCGGGCTAGGCAAAGAATGTTTTGCAAGTAAGCGGGACAACAACCGTTGCATCGTTGTAAGATAAATTTGTGAGTATTATTTACCAAAATCATGATGGTCAGTTAACCAAATTTTCAAGAGCTAAAGAAATTTAGGAAAGCTGGCGAGAAATTGTTGCCGTCTCGCCCTATTTGCTTGAGAAATGGGCAACCAGCATTCAGAATTACGTGACAAACCAGCCAGAAAGAGGATGGGTGAGTACTTGTCTCTTTAAAACGCTCTACCACCCCTATTGCTTTTTTGCAAAATCCTCTTTTACTAATTTGATAAAGCAATGCTCATATTTTATAGTAAACAACAGCGGGGGATAGAAATATGCATGTTTAATGAGGTTAAACCTTGAGCGTAGGTCGAATGCTATGCGAGCTAATGAAGGTCGATTTTAGCTGTTAGCTGTTACCCATCGCGATTCGGGAATGCAAGCATACAATTTTTTCTTATATATATATATATATAATTTAGTATCAAAATTAATTACTAATGTACAACTTTATTGGCTTTTCATTTTCTACATGGAATATACACCATTTTATTTCTAAATTATTGGAGAATTCAGTGCAAAAATAAGGTATAGAATTTAGTTTTTTTTTTTTTTTTTTAATCATTAAAATTGTATTTTTCTGCAAAATAAATATATGCCGTGAAAACTTATGGTTTTTCGTTTATCTAAGCATTCGTTCTCGTTATTTTCACGTGAAAATTTGGTATAAAATTTCTAAAGCATTTTGTTTAATTAGGGATAAAAATGAATACTTTATTTTTGCATTATTTGTTCAGTATTATGATGTTAAACTTAGTTATTAATAAGATTTTTGTTGTGCAAAATTTTTTCACCTACCACAAAATAAAAATCTTGCATTGAATTATATTTTCATGATTAAAAATTTTAGATTTTTTTTTTTTTTTTTTTTTTAAATCAGTTTGAATTTTATTTGGATAATTCAATATCTCTATACATAAAATATTTTTGTATTCTCATATTTCGATGGAAATAACGTTTTAATCATAGAAAAATACAGTAGCTATCTCTCTTTTTTTTTCTTTCCAATAACTTTTAAATATAAATTATAAATAAATAATCGTTGATATAATTTGTAATTCTTAATCAGTGGTTTAGAAGATATTTTTTTAATTTTCCAATAAAGTGTGTAAGAGTGTGGCTTCAGATCATCTGCCTGCCTGTCCGCGTTTTCATTTCCCTTAGATATCTTTCAAATTCCGTATAACACTTTTTGACACATTAACCGGTCACAGCATGAACACTACGTCATAAATACTTTTCAACATCATTGGGAAATAGGGAAAACGCATAGTACAAAATGAATCTCCAGCAATTTCTTGTAATGAATCAGATTACTTTCGTTTGATCCTGTAAGTGAATCATTGATACTAAATCACATAATTTTCTATAGATTTTTTTTGAACTTCATCTGTAAAATGTATGTTGATTCCATGTAGTATACGTTTAACGCAATATAAAGATATTTAAATGTGCTTAGAAGAAATTTATGTATATAACAGCGTTTAATAAATTGTACAAATTAGCAGGGGTCGATCCAGATTTTAATTTTCGGGACCTATTTAATTTTTGTGAAAAACAAAATTTTTGGGAGGAAAAAAGTATAAAACGCTTTATTTTAGCAGTTACTTTATATAATATTTAATATTAAGCTAATAATGTTTCATTGAACCAAAACAGTGAAAATTTTTCTAAAAATATCATTTTCATAAAAGAATTTTTTTTTTTTTTTTTCAGAAGACCGTTTTTATGAATCTGAATTTTGTGAAGTGGCCCATTTTATGGATTTGAAAGCAGAAAATGACCCTGATTTTTGCCTAAATCAGCCCCTCACTAGAGCAGATTCCCCCCCCCCCCCCAACACACACACATATCACACAGTTTAATGGACAATTTAAGAAAATTCTCAAATGACTGTTCATAACAAAAATTTTTGAAAGCCAGTTGTTATGTTAAAAATCTAATGAAATTTCTTCAAAAGGCCACGTTATTCAAGAGCCACCTCTGTTAATGGCCAAATTTTCCTTGTAGAATTTAATCATAATTTATATTTATTGAAGGCCCATACTTTTAAGGGTCATATTTTGCTAGCTAGAGCAGGGGATTTTTATTTTTTCTTTCTTGACTTTAATGGATTATTGTTCATTATATACCTGAAATTAATCTGTACTGAATATATGAATGTTTGAACCTCTCTCTCAAAGAACTGGCTGATTTCTGTTGAATTATAGCAGGTGCTATGTGTGTGGAGAAAAAAAAGCGAACGATAAGATTTCATATTTTAGAATGTGAATTTTTTCAAGTGTTATTAAAATCTTGGAAAAGTAAATTTTGTTTCATACCATTATTTAGCTAATTTAATGCAATGGCTTCTATGTTTGTAATGCTGATTTTAGATGCTAAAGTAAAATTGTTAAACGTAGCTAAAAATTAAAAACTAAATCTAACATTTACAGCTAAGAAATTATGATAGAGATTTATAAATTAAAAAAAGACTTGTTCCTCTGCCCTCACCCCCCTCTCAAAAATAATGCCAAGTAAAATTAATTTGATTATATATAAAAGAAAAATTAAAAAACAAAAGTGTTGCTAAAATGCTTTTCAAACTAATATTAATGATTATTGCAAAGTTGTAAGATAATGTAAAATGTAAAATAATTTAGATCAGTATTATTACTCAGTGTTTGTTGTCTAAATTATGAATTTTTGAACAACTTCTGTTACGAGTCAGTAAACTTCTATAAAGGGCCAATGTTCCATAGCATGTTGAATGGTCCACTTAGAAAAATTTTATTGTATATAAAATGGTATGAAACAGAGTATGAACCAAATATTTAGGTTATTTGTAAACTATTCCTTTTCTCACTGAATTGGTTATAAAATACTTTGAAAGTTGAAGGAAATTTTATGTATAAATGGAATAATCCAAGTCAAGAATCAAAACAAGGAATTTTGGTTTTTGTACCAGCATTCTGTAGTCATTTAATCTTTTCATTTTTCAAGATGGTACAATTCACTCGAACAAAATTAACTTCTCTGAACCAGGTCAATCCAATTTTTAAAGTATTGTCCTTAAGTATAATCAAATTTGTTTTTATTTATATTTATTTATAAAAATCTCATGAAATTAAAAAAGTGTATTGTATATATATAATCCAATGTGTCTCTCACACTCTCTTACCTGCTAGTTATAGAAACATTTTAATGTTACACATATTTCAGTGTGTATATGTGTTAGAGGGTGGCAGTTCCTATCTTCAGTTAACCCCTGCTTTTTTATATTTTACTAACATTCATAAAACATTTAAGATTTTTATTGAATTGAAAAATATATTTCAACCTTTTTACAAAACTACTCACATCACTGTTTGAAACTTACTGACCTTAGTCAAAATTTATAAGTGGATTTCCCATATGATCTTTTAAATACCAAATTTGAATGTATTTGTCATAAAATAATAAATGCAGAGGGATGAGATTTTTGAGCTTTTTTGCAGATTCCGCTTCTCAGCCCCCCACCCCCCCTCCCCAGTTTTTTCATTTTTTGTGTATTTGTTACCTCATCTAAAAAACTTTAACAACATCCAATAAACCTTTTACCTACTATTAAATATTAATGCTACTAAATTACTCAATTATTGCATACTAGCAAGCTTGTGTGAAATTTTTGCATTTATTTATTGTTAGTTACATTTAAAACTTGAAACTCATAAATATTATAACAGTTTCACCCCTAATTAAAATTTAATTTATTAGAATCAAATTAATATTGTGCAGTTGTGAAACCAAAATCATTCAAAGAAAGTTTTCAAAATAAAATTCATGGTTGGTGACCCAGTTTTTATATTACTGTAGGCAGTACAGTTTTAGTACAAGACCCCCCATGATGCCTTTTAAATTTTTTTCGCCATGTTGGCGATGACTTTTTATTTAATTATTTTGGTGTAATTTTTTGTTTAAAAAAAAAACTAATTCGTATTTTGATTTATACTTTTTACCAATGCTTTTTTAAAAATCAGTTTAGGATAATAATTCACATTCTGCATATATTTTTAAAGTATTGCTATGTTTAAAATGATACTTACAAAGATAATGATGAAGCAATTTTTAAAAATACATTTTTCCATAAAATAATCTCATCAAACAAATGTCATAATTTTTTCTTATTAGATCATTTAGCTGAGTCCGCGTGCTTAAATACTGTCCATTTTTAAATATTTTTTTCCCTTGCGTATTTTATTAATTAGATCATTGTCATATTGTTTCGACAAAAATTAATTGTAATTGGTCCATGTTAGAGAAATATTATATAGATTACAACATGTTATCTTTTTTTTTCTTTTTTCAATTTAACATTTAAATGTGTAATCACTTTATTAATAATGATTATGTCATCAAAATTTTTGATTTTAATGTCTTGCCTCTGCATATAGTTTTTTTTTTTTTTTTAATCTTTTGCCCCAATTTCATTCCTGAATGGTAACAAACATAAGACCAAACACTAAAATCTTGATAATTGTATTCAGGGAACCTCAAAATGCATTATTGCCAAACTTTCAATGCTGGAAAATTGGACTTCAAAACAAAATATTGTTTACCATATGATTGAGAAAAAGTAGTAATCATTTCTAAGCAATTTTAAAAAACATGATATAGTTTCTTAAAGCACAGTCTTTTATTTCATCCCATAAAAAGAATGTGTTTTTATAACTTTTGGTAACTCTGTATTATTGTCTGTAACATTATATGTATACTATATAATGTACTTAAATTTAGAACAGTAAGAAAAATGCATTATAACACCTTAATAAATCCCAATTTCTTTTGTATGGTCATGGTTAAATACTTTTCACACCATATTTTATACGAGATGTGTATATGTTTATAAGAAATATATTTATTTATTTATGATTTTATTTTACTTAGGGTAATCTAATATGTTAAAATGTTTCGTTAAGTAAGAAGTTTTGCCTATAGATGTAATGTACTTGATTACTTTTGAATGTTCCTGTACACAAACTATTTATCAATTTCAATAAAAAGACATTCTCTATTGCTATTCCCATATTATACAGATTACATTACTAAGCTTGGAATTTCTGTAATGAATTGTTTGTGAAGTTGTGTTGAAAAGTTTCAGACACACACATACCGACCAATGCTTAAAAACTAGATTTTCAAATTCAGGGAAGCCTATTATGTGGGGGTGTATTATGACAGGGTATATGTGTAAATAATAGCAAAAACTTAATTTCGAAAATTTGACCCCAAAACAATATGTTCTCTGCGTACCATTATATTGATAAGAAAGTAAAATATCACAAACAATGAAAAAGTTTAGGTCCAATAAAGGACATAAACAATTTTTATAGTAATGTGTATTTTAAGAAATTAAAAAAGTGTTTTTCATTATCTAGTTTATATTATAAAAAAAAGGGGAGGAGGGGAGGAAAAAAACTTGGTAAAAGGTGATATAAAAATGTTGTTTTAACTCATATGATGTATCTTAGGTATTTTATGCATGGATCTAACTATTTAATTCTTTTTCAGTCATGGATCGTCTTAGAAGAAGTTTACGTGATAGTTTTCGCCGAAAAAAAGATCATATTCCAGAATGTAGTAAACCTCATCAATGGCAGGCAGATGAAGCAGCAGTCCGAGCTGGTACATGCAGCTTCCCTGTTAAGGTATTGCAAAATATGTTCTTATTTTCTTAAGACACACGTTTTAATTTTTTTGTTTTATTTATTAAATTTATATTTTCAATTGCATGTATGTGTTCAATACTTTTACAGTTTTTGAATTTATACATAGAATATAAGATTAATCAGATATCTCATATTTATTGAAAATACAAAATATTCAACTATCACCTTTTCTTTTTATCATCCATGTAACATACCTGTTTTTGATAAGAATCCCTTTACAGTTGATGGTTGCTTTCTAGCTGATAGAGTTGCAAGTGTGTGGGTGTTTTGTTGAGAATTATATTATCAATGAATTTCTTTATCAAAAAATGCTGATTTTTACCTGGAAGGTTTTAAATAAAATTAGTTTTATTTATTTATATTATAACATTGAATTGTTTTGTTTGTCTTAATACTTTACACTTGCATTTGGAAATTTTATCCTGTAAATTATTTAAAAAAAAAAAAAAGTGACTTGAAGTAAGATTTTTTTTATCTTTCCAAAATTCTTGAAATGCTGCAATAAAAATGTTGAATTGCACAAAAAATTATATATATATATATATATATATTTTTTTTTTTCGTGTTAATAGGATAACTAATGTACATATCATTGCATTAATAAATTAAAAGTATGGTGTATTTTATGTTCCAGAAAAAAATGATTTATTTTAAATTAATGGAAAGATAAGGGAAAAAAAAATTTATTTTTTCATAAAAAATTGTGTGTGTGTGTGTGGGGGGGGGGGAATTAGAATACTGCTACAAATTTTCCTCAGTTAATTTCATCTTTTACATCCAAAAATAGATTGGGATTAAAGACATCATTTGCAGATGGTTATGTTCTGATTCAATCATTCTCAGTTTAAGGCAGTAGATGAAAATTCTCCCATTTCAGATGAAAGGGATTAAAGGATTCTCTTGGTATTCCTGTTTCAAGTAATGATTTCATATTTGATGTTTAAAGCTAGTTTGGCTTCAAAATAAATTTTGTAGGCTGTTAGTCAAGTTTACCCTACCCCCTCCCTTTTTCTTTTCAGAGGGATGTTTTACCGTGTTACCAGCGAACACCGTGCGGAAGTGGTCTACTTAAGTTCTCCAAAAAATTTAGTGGAGAATACAGTGAATTCTCTTTTCCAGTTCAGCAATTCAGAGAAATTATTCATTGTCAAATAGATAGAAAAGTAATATTCTAAAACATCATATGATAAAAGTTCTTCCAGATTCTAATTAATATTAACTTTTCCAGAAGTATATTCATCTAAAGTCTTTGTTATAGAGCTTCATCAGCATCACAGTAACCTTTTCTGCGGTGGAATATTTCTTTGGTGCTTACTAAATCATAATAAACAGCATCTTTTTTTAAAGCAAAGTATAGGTGATATTTGGGTGATTTTACCTAAATGTTGTATTTATTTTGCTATGCCAGCTTTCCTAAGCATTTGTTATCCTGTTGAGCTCTCCATAAGTTTCAGGCCAATTGCTTGATTTTCTAGGCACTGTTCAACGATATAATTAATAAATTTTCTGATTGCATCTGTAGATCTGGTGCATTTTCATAATGGCAACCCACACATTATACAGAGTCTGGTGTGATATGTACAAGAACAGAAAACTTTCTGATAAGACTTTATTTCCTCATTGTTGTTGTATTAGGTCTAGATTTTTTCCACCTTTTGTAAGTGAACTCTGATTATAATGGAAATTGCATCCTTTGAGTTCAACTGAAGATTTTTTTTGTAACGTTGATTACAGCCACCTAAAAATCAATTCTGAGTTTTTTTTTGGCGACCACAAAAGCATCCCCCCCCCCCCCCCAAGAGAGAAAAAAAAGAATCTTCTATGGGAAGAAATGTATACATGTATGGAACAATGTTTGTCACTTCTAGTGTGCTGCCAATATATCAATGTGAAGTCTATAGATTTGGGCAGCACTTAAATATACCATCACTGAAAATTTCAGTAGCATCTTTGAAGCATTTAAATTGAAACCTTTTTTGGAACTATATGTAATAATTCTATTCTCTCCATCAAAAAATAACTCAGCCACTAAAAAAAAAAAAAATCAGTGTATTTCTCTTACTAAATCACATCCCTTCGGCTTGCACATGGCGCAAAATCTCCCAGCCTCTTGATGTGATTTTTGCACATGCTTGATTTTATCAAGGATAGATTCAACACCTTTGTCACTAAGTCTAAGCCTTGATCAAAAGGTGAAGCGAATATCTCTTTGTGTGTCGCTGGAATTGATATTAGTTGCACACAACATCTTTTCAACCCTTGCTCTTGCATTTTTTCCACAGCAATTTTGGTATTGTCAGGTGTACATAAATGGCCTTGTTCTTTTCATTTCACAATTTCATGAGTAGACGTAGTCAAACTTCCATTGCATCACTTGGATCGGCAGCATAACCATCTCCTGTTTCTGTTCTTGTATTCCTCTTTAAAACAGAAAGACCTTCTGCTAAAAATTAAGGCTTTTTGATCCTATTTTTTCTGTATGTATTCCATTACAATTAGAATATGAGAAAGTGTTACAGATATGAAAATCAATTCAGCTTACTCAAAAAAAACAGCTTGCATCGTAAGATATGGTTGCAGGATGAAAATTGACAAAACATGTGCCTTTAGTTAAACAGTGGAAGTGTGAAAAAAGCATGGGATAAGTGCCCCAGTAAATTACAACGTTAAAATGTACATGCACACAGGTCCTATTGGCTGCAGGTGTGTGTATGCTTGTAAACCAATTATGATAATCTTAAAACCTACCACCTGAAATGAGAATAACCAGCAACTCTTCTCACAATCAGTGCCTGAAATGGGGTAATTTTCCATTACTGCTTGAAACAAAAGTGCCTCAAATGATATTAAATCAGCAGATTAGTAGGAATTGACTATATTATATTTTAACAAGCATTGTCATTAAAAGAATTAATTTGATTAAATGTTTGAATAGAGTTTTATTAGTAGTTAGACTTTTATTTTTTTATTATCCATAATTTTAATGATGTTTTCATATTTCATGTATTTATGCCTTATTAAAGATCTCGCCATAAATCATTTAAAAAAAAAAAAAAAAAAAAAAGTATAAGGTTTTGTTTTTCTTTTTTCAATTGTTTGCAGGTAAAAGTAAATAAAATAACTTCAAATTTTAGATTGTTTTGTGAAATAAAATGCAAAAATTTTGAAATAATGTGTGCAATTTTTATGTTTTAGCAAAATTAGAGATTTTAATAGTATTGTAAGTTAATATGTCACACACTTCACTATTTTGATTTTCTTAAAATATAAATAATCAATATTAATTATATCAACATTAATTATACTATCAATAAAATTGATGTTTTGAATTGGATGAGATGATATTTAAATATTACAAAAAATTCATGTTCGATTTGAACATTTGAATTTTTTTTTTTTTTTTTTTTTAACCCAAAATTTCAATCTGCTGTAAAAAAATTTAAGTTTCTCATTCTTACACAGTTGATTCTTTCCTTCATGTACTCTTTAAGAAATATTAGATTCAGTGATATAAACTAAAACAACACATTAGGTTTTCTGTATGATTTTGTAATTATGAATGAAAAATGGGTAATTAATGTTTTATTAAGTGTTTCATATAACATTTAAAAAATATTTATAAATGTATTGCAAAATTTCTTTTATATTTTCCCACCCTAGTATCTTGGATGTGTAGAGGTGTTTGAATCTAGAGGTATGCAAGTTTGTGAAGAGGCTTTAAGAGTCCTAAGGGTAAATTTTTGTTTCCTTTATGAAATATTTTCTTTTTTTAGATATTACATGTGTTAATAAACATCTTATTTTTGTCAATAAAGTTATGTATATGTTTAAACTCATATTAATAAATATTATACAGTCCGAATTATATAAATATTATACAGTCCTAAAAGTTCCTGTACTTCAACTTAAAGAACTCAATGTCAGTGTTTTTTTTTGTTTTTTTTATTTAAGTAAATTTTATTGTCTGCTTGTCATTGCATCAGTTCTTTAGTTTTTAACATTTGCTTCTTTTCTGGCAGAAGTTGTTTGAGAATAAAGTTTTATGTTTTGTTCTTCATAGTGAAATGAGTTTATCATGCATTCAGAGAATTGCGGTGCTTGAGGCTTATTTTGAAAAGAAAAAATAAATAAATAAAAAGTAATTTTTTTTTTTTCAACCATTAAAAAATTAAATGTCCATTTTTAAAGCTTTTACCAGGTTATTATTTTCCCATTTTAATTAATTAAAAAAAAAAAAAAATCTAGTCAAAATTTCGTTACAAATAAGGTACCAAATGAAAGAGGCATTTTTTCTGAATCCGTCGGTTTAATTAACTTATCAATCAGACAATTAGATTTTTTAAAATTAACTAAAGTATGAAAAGCTGGTGGCAACTTGTGTCAACACACAGACAAACAGAAGAAAATCTTTCTTAGTCAATCAGCTTGCATCAACACACAGACAAACAGAAAATTCTCTTAGCCATTTATATATAGAGATGTTCTTTTTATCATTAGTGTAAAAATATTTGTTTTAAGATTTGTTGTTTTGTGAATAATAAATATATAAGCATTTGTGCTGTAATTTCTAGAACACACTGTATGTTATAGTGTTTTTCTTTTCTTTTTTCTTTCTTTTTCACCTTTATTTAAAGACTTTCTTTTTTTCTTTTTAATTATTTGCACAAGAAAAAGAAAAGATTTTATTTTAATCCATTAGTGTTTTCAAAGTGTAAGGGAATATGTGCAAATCTATCTTTGCAATGACTGGGAAAGAATTAACTTCAGACATTATTTTTGTTGATTACATAAGTTTACAGTCATATTGAGAGATAGATAAGGTTTTTAGATAATGAATCAGTTTTAAATTAATATAAATGGCAGGATATTAAAATTAACGAAATGAACATTCAGTTTTTATAAACTGAAATCTGAAGTAGAGAAGCTTAAAATCCAAATTATCATTTTCGACAATGAGCTGAGAAAAAGCACAATTCAATTAAATAAAGACTATCTTTAAACCAATAGAAAATATTAGATGGAGTTTGAGCAGTACTCTCAGGATTTAGTGGAATAAAACTGAAGAACATGACTAAAAGAGTGGATTTCAACTTGTCTTTATTGCTAGAGTAAGACCTACTGGCCCTATGGATTGAGATGTTAAGAGTTAGTGCTTTTATGGCGATCATTACTAACCAGTTTGCATTGTATTTGTACAAATAAGATTTTAGTTTCAATATATTGCCTTGTCTAAGCTTCTTCAGAGTATGGTGGCGTTACTGAAATCTCTGTTATTATCACATGAATATAGAAAAATAATAAACTGCATATATTTTTTAAGGAAACAGCCTTTAAAAAATATATACAAGTTGTCTACACAATGTCTACATACAATGTGGTTTAAACATTGTATGTAGACATTGTTCACTGATAAGTAATATGCTTTGGTTTACAGGATATTAACTGAAAATAGCTATAATTTTATATAACTAAACAGAAATTGATAGTGAATGAAGATAGAAAAAAATCTCTTGCATTTGGCTTCTTGAATCTGGTGATGGTGAAAAATCAGCCATGAACTAAATTAGAATGAGCTTAAATAACTTAACATGTGTAAACTTTATTTATTATTATATTTATTTATTTTGTTTTTAGAATTCTAGAAGAAGAATAATCAAAGGAACTTTATTTGTCACTGGAGATGGATTAAGAGTTGTTGATGATGAAACTAAAGTAAGTAAAACAAAATTTATTTGTATGTGTAAATTACTGTATAGCATAGCCCAATATATAAGTAGAGAAATTTAGGATAAAAAATCAGGGTATAAAGTGAGGAAGTTACTTTTAATCAGACAAAAAAAAAAAAAAAAAAATTATGCACTCAAATGCAGTTAAGAAACTTAAAATTCCTAAGTCTCTTTCTTGTCATTGCTGCTTAGTTCCATTAATCAATTACTATAGGTAATGGAAGTATTCAAACAAAAATTTGTAGGTCAAGTTTACTTCTGATTTACATGTTTTATGGTCACTCAAGTTTTATACTTTTATGTGTTCTAACCTAGTATGTTGTGGCCACTGGTGGAACTTACTTCTAGAATTTTCTATACAAATTCATGCAGTACAAATTATTTTCCATGATGATAGCAGACAATTTACATCTCGGAGAATTATAACACTCAATATGCAACAAAAGGAAATTTTGTGCCAACATCTGAAGAAATTTTTCCTTTGTTTTTGTTTATTAAAAATGAAAAAAAATCAATAACTTCGTTTTAAATTACCACAGATCTATGGTTCAACCATTCGTTTAATGGTATTAATGAGTTCTTTTGAATAATACCCATATTGAAAATATACTCTCCCAAGGGGGAAGCAAAGCCGTAACAGAGAATATATACAAATTTTTTTCTACTTAACTATTACTAGCCTATATATATATATATATATATATATATATATATAGGGAGAGAGATTTTTTTAATTTTACGTTGAAAAGTTAAAATTAATTCTCATTATATACATTTACAAGAAATTTTGTCCCGTACTGCCATAATAAAAATTATTTAAAGAAAAAATTGCATGACAGCAAGCTATGATAGAGCCTATGACAGCCGTATTGAAATTTATACATAGTTTTTTTTAACTTAAAATAACACTCTGAACTTTCTTATTGATTTTTAATTAATGAAAAATATGGAAGTGTGAATGTAGATTATGTAACAAGAAAGCAACTAAATCCCACAAATTTAAACAATAAAGAAAATAGTGAAGAATGTCATAAATCATAAATCTAACAAATGTTCTGCATACTCAACTGTTGCTATAATCAACAAAGATTAACATATCTTTGTTATAATAAAATTAAGAAATTTTATTAGTGTAAAAACTTAATTTAATCACAAATAAGTTTTTAAGATTTTTATTTAATATGCAGTATTTAGAAGCAGAAAGTTTATTTTAATTAATGAAACAAAACGTTGTTAAAGTTATAATTGATTATCATTTCTGAAATTTGGAAATAAAAATAAAAAAGTAGAAAGAAATACTATATATGTACTTGTTAATCGATTTGCAAAACATTTTTTTTAAAGCAAATAATTTAATTACTAGTAATAATTAAAACAATAATAATGAAAATAAATCTCGGGACATTAAAAAAATGTTAAATGTGATAAGTAACTTTTATAAATCTCACACCAAAATGCACAATTACATACATTAAAATCAATGATGGTTACAAATTAAAAATATATTACTTGGATGAAAAATAACAAACAGCCTAGTTAAAATAGACCCCCCCCCCCCCCCCCCCCCACTTCACAGAGAGACAAATGAGCAGAGATTCTATCAGTGCTGAGTGACTATTTATAGAATGATTGCAACATAAGGGGGGGAAAAAACAAAAAAAACATAAACTATGAAGGATGGGGGAATTTTGCTATAATTATATAACTACCATCAGAGCCCGATTTCCCATAGGGCAAGCACCCGGGCCCCATATATAAGAGAGTCCCCTAATCAGTTACATTTTGAAATTAAAATTACAAATGTCTTTTATTTAAATTAAATTTATTTATTAAATTTATTTTGTGCTCTGTATAATATAAAGTGATACTCAATAAATGATTTTATCTTAACCACTTCACCGGCCACTGTAGTGTGTGGAAGGCTATTTTTCCTCAGAGTTATCTCGGGATGGCCGGTGAAGTGGTTAAGTCCTTATTTCTGTACTTCAGTCCCTTGATTTCCATTACATACTAATATACATATTATAAACCCTCTTGATATATTGGGGGCCCTTATGGCTGTAAGCTTCGTTTTCTTATTCATTAACAACTCATACTAGCAACAATGATTTGACTTTATCAAGTAATATCATAACCCTTACACTTTAGACTGTATACTGAACCAGCCATCAGGGCTCGAAATTCGCAGTCGTTAGTCGTATTTTGCAACTATAAATTTCATTTTGACCACTGTGATTTTACACACAGTCGTCATTTTTTATGCCTAAATTTCTGTTATTTCATTATTTTTAATGAGGCATGTGACATCTTGAAAGTTTTGTTTTTAGAATTTCAGCTTATTCTCCTACCTTCTCAAGGTCAGAAATCTTTTTTTCTTTCAGTAGGGATTCACTGATTTAATCAATGCGTTACTTCATAATATATCTATTGAGAAAGAGACAATTATTGAAGAGTTTGAAGATTACAAGCTTTAGGCAAAAGAAAAATTATATTAAATATCCCATGTCTCTCTGCATGTTAGCGTTTGCTGACTGAATCAATTTAATCTTCTTTCTTTCCTAATTTAAGGAAAGTAATAAATTTCATTATGATTCTTCCCTTAAGTACAGCTGAGTGTGCAAGGGGACTCAGCCATTTTAACTTAATAAAAAATAAAACAGGCACAGTCTGTTAGCTTCTACCATGAATGATTTACTATTTTTTCAGCTATATGGACCAAGTTTAGAAGAATTTAATCCACAACCTGCTGTTGATTTATGGTGGAATGATGTAAGACAGGAATACGTAAGATGTCCAGAGTTAAAATAATTGTAGATTTTTAATAAATTTTCTTTCTTATTTGCAAAGTATTTGTGTGCTTATTTCTAAGCATTGTGAATTATTAGATGTATATATATGTGTATTTATGAGCAAACAAATCATTTCAAAATGGCAACCAAGTAGAACATTATGGCAGCTAAAAAAAAAAAATTGTTAGGTGCCATTGACGCCTGACTTACCGACTTTAGTTTCAAGCCCTGCCAGCCATTACTATAGAATTTGGCTGTTCTTTTTTTTTTTTTTTTTCTTTTTTCTTTTTGACGAACAGGTAATCAGAAGACATAAAATTGACCTAATTAGTCCCAACTCCTATTAATTTTCCTCCAGTAACCAACTAATATATGTTGTATAGAAATAATATTTAAGAATAAGGATATGATACTATTTCTCACATAGTTTGATTATATGCTCTTAAAATACAAAATTTACTGACTCGAAGGGCAAAAATAAAAATTTGTATGTTTGTATAAAGCAGAAAATATAAAAAATTGTGTCATACATCATACAGCTGCAGAATAATTGCTGGTATTTAGGGAAGGGGAGAGGAAATAATAACATGGCTTAAGTAAGAATTAACAATTTTATTTTACGGACAAAATGATCAAGGGGGTCTATGCATAAAAATGCTAAAATCCAAAAACAAACCTTTCATAAACATCAATGATTAATGTTTTTGCATAAAATTCTGATGAGAAAATTATTTTTCAATAATCAGCTGCAAAGATAAGATATTTCTGCAATCAAACACTTAAAAAAAGGAAAGGAAATATTTTTGATTTGTTGATGAATAATCATCAATTTTATGAAACAACTTTGACAAAAGGCACAAATTTCATCAATTAGTGGAAAATTAATTGCATATTTTAGTAATCGGTAGTGAAAAGTTAAAGAATTTAATAATCCTGTGTTAAAACAACATAATGGTTATTTAAAAAAATAAAAGTATAGTTTTTCTTTCATTTATTTTATTTTTTCCTATCATTTGTTCCCCTTTAAAAAGCAGAACACTCTGCAAACTGCTAAAAATGAAACCAATATTAATTGAGCCATATTTCCCATTCATAGTGAGAAAGTTGGTGAAAGTTGCTTTTAAAAATGTCATTTTATTAAATGTTTTTGTTCTTATATAAGTATGTTATTGCAAATCAAGGAATGATGAGTGTGTTGGTAACATTGTAATTTGCAAACTTTTTGAAAACGTGCAAATCCTGCAGAGCATTTTTTATTATTTGAAAATTTGTTGCAGAACGGGGAAAAGTATTTTGCTATGGGGATTGTAACATTTTGGTTATCATTCAATATATATATATATATAATATTATAGAAAGGTGAATATATTTTGAAACTACATTTAGTTGCAGAAGGTTGGGGGGAATCTAATCTAGTGTTACATGCTGAAGAAAATTTTTGTAAACAAACAAATAATGAAGGATACAGTGGTACTTATGCTATTTAATTTTTTAAGTCATTTACTCTGATTTCATAATTTATAATATTCTTATACCAGCTTGAAAAATGTTATTTTAAATTATATATCGCTGATTGTTTCTTTTCTTTTTTTTCCCTTTCATTTTTAGGGTCTTCTTGTAGATCAAACAATAGAGAAAGTGTCTTTTTGTGCCCCTGATCGGAATCATGAGAAAGGCTTTTCTTATATATGCCGAGATGGAACAACTAGACGTTGGATGTGCCATGGGTTTTTATCACTAAAAGATTCAGTAATATAACTCACTTAATCTTGTGGTTATGAAAACTCATAAATTATAATAAGAAAAGTTTTCATATTCTTTAAACGTTATGAAATTGCATTGTCAGGGTTTGCTACAGCTTATTTATCATTGAAATTATGGATAGTGTTTATTATTATTTTGCAGAACTTCTTAAAAGGATTCGAGTGCATTTCTTAGTATATGCTAACTGCTTGAGATGTATTTTAATGACATGTTTTTAAACCTTGTTATTTCCTAATAAAAATAATTTATGTAGCATATGTATATTTCTACATTAAATAGTTAAGACTTCCACCATTTATAACAGGTTTTTCTTGGAAATACATTTAGATAATATTTTCAAACTTGTAAAAATTTGTTTGGATATAACTTCAAAGATAACTTGGAGATAACTTCAGTACATATAAGTTGCTGATGTATTTGAATTTTATTAAATTCTTTTCTTTTTAAAAAAGGAAGTAAGATGTGTTTTAAAACACACATTTTTGTCTTTTAATTCTTTTTTTTTTTTTTTTTTTTTATTGAAATATTTTGAGAGTAAAAAGTGTACATTTTTTATAATGAAAAAGATTAAATACTTGTTATTTACTCTTAAGTCAAAAATTGAAATTTCAGCCCTGCAGACCCTTCCAGGAGCGGGGGGGGGGGGGGGGGAGGCAAGAAAGAATATGCAAATTAAATCTTTAAATTTGACTACTAAATAAATTTTTTTATATCAAGCATAAAGATTTTTTTATTTTATGAAAATTCTATACTTACATTTAAAATTCATATTTCTATCTTTTATTTATTTATATATATATATATATATATATATATATATAGCCAAATTATCATTAGAACAAAATTAATATTGTGGGATAAAAAATTACATGAGTGAGAGATATTAAACAACTCTATCTATTTTATAGGTTTTAGAATTTAATAAAGAGAGATGTTGATATTTATGTCGTGGATGCAGAAAGATTAAAAATCACTATCTTTCCTGCCAAAATCAGGAGGTTTAGAATCTCTGTACAATACTCTTTTAGAAATAATCTGCAGACTAAAAAAAAAATCTGTGATGTGCATTTCGTGTCTCACATTTTCTGCTATGGGACCCTTTTCCTTGATAACTTATATTTGGCACAGTTGTTCACTGCTACAAATGGTCCTGGTCCATCCAGTTGTGTGTGTATGTGTATATATATTGGCTTTTACTATGTTTAATAATTCATTATTTTATATATATATATATATATATATATATATATGTGTGTGTAATAAAAATGGTGGTTAGTCACCGTTTCTGTAGTCATTAATTAGCAGTCAGGTTCACGAACTACAAATAATCTTGTAACAAAGATCTTTATTATGTCCAAATGAAGGTTGAAGATGATATAAGGCAATGGAAAGTTCATCTTTTGCAATGCATGGAGTTATATTGGGGTTTCATTTGACACTGTTACCGAAATCGCTGTGGATCCTCCCGGATGCCCGAGGGCCGGCGTAAACTCTTTAGTTCTTTTCAGCAGCTGATAGTTAAAGGGAGTCTTTTTTATTTTTTCGAGTTTCTTCTTTTATGATCCTAATTTTGGTGCATTTTTGGCATAGTTCTAATCTCCTCCCTTATTTCTTTATTGGTTACATTAAATAATGATGTACTGTTTCTTTGTATCTTATTGGTCGTCACTTCATACAGCTTAGACAAATCGGCCCCCCAATGCGCCAAGTCGTCAAGTCATTAACAACAATATTTATAGCTTTGTATCTGACATAAGAAATCAAAAATTAATTTTTATCAGTTATTGCCCATTTATCTTCATAAATCTTAAATCTCATCTCTAAACATCAATAAACTTATTTATAGAATATTTTCAGGCATCAAAGTGCTCATTCAATTTAGTTTATTAACTTGTTTATTCATTTTCGAATGATCATGATTACTAATTTCCTGATCACTAATTTCCGTTTTTATTTTTTATACATTTAAAGTAACTTTATGAGATTTCCTTTAATTCATATATATAAAATAATGATTTATTAAGCATAGTAAAAGCCAAGCAACAAATACAAGATCACTGAAACCACAAAGACCAGTAAGAATGGAAAAAAAAAAAAAAAAAAAAAAAAAAAAATATGTAGGAGAAGCTCGGGAAGGTGAAAAAATTTTATCAGGGGTTGAAATACACATATTTAAAGAAACCAAATTTATTAATTAACAGAGCAAGCAAAACAATAAAATAACTCAACAAAATCTTAAAGGAAAAACTTAAACTGAAATGAAATTTATGAAAAAATAATTTAAGAAACTTAAGAAAGGAAGGAAGGAGGCAGGCAGCAAGACTTGTGACTTGCCTGTGGGGTTAAACTAGCTTCACGCTGGCAACACTCCCCCAGCCTGCCAAGACCAGAATAGGAGTCATATGGATTTAAAAAAAGAAAAATTTCATAGCAGATAAAGAATAATGAAACTATGAGCAACAATGAAAATTATTGATTACTATGTGTTTAATAGTTTGATTAGAATTTTAAGAATAATTGACAACTCAACAATGAAGAAACTGAAAATTTAATGAAAAAAGAAAGATTGCATATTAATACAAAGTAAATGCAACAAGCGTTCTGCTTTTGTGTAAATTTTATTACCATCAAAGATTATTTTTAGATCTAAAAAGTTAATTGATTGATTAGTTTGAGTATTTTGAGTTAGCTTTAAGTTAGATGGATAATTTAAGGAAAAGGCATTTTGTGATTGCTTGTTAAGATAAAATACAATAATATCATCTATGTAACGATGAAACCGGACATCATCATAACAAAATTGCTTTTCATAATAATAAAGTTAGAGGTCTGTCAAAATACTGGAGCTACAACCCCCTTTATTTATATACAAAGAGAGAGAGAGAGAGAATGAATTAGTTATAACATCTATAATTGTAAATTACTAGTGATCTACTGTACTTGAAGAATTTATTTATTTTAGGGTGAAAGATTAAGTCATGCTGTAGGTTGTGCTTTTGCAGTATGTCTTGAGAGAAAACAAAAGAGAGACAAAGAAGCTGTTACGGTTAATTATGATCCTCAAAATTCAACCTTTACACGAACTGGTTCCTTCCGTCAAGGTTCTCTAACTGAAAGGCTGCAAGATCCACAAGAATGCAAAGTTGCTGGTAAGAAGAAAATAATTGTTTTTATAAGTATTATTAAATTAAATATGTTTCATAAAATTTCCAATTTTCTGATTTTTGATCCTTTGTGAGAGTATTTAACTTTTTTTTTTTTTTTTTTTTTTTTTTTAATGTGTAAAAAAATTACAAAGTTTATATGGCATGTGAATATAAATCGGTATGATATGATATTGAGTGTTTTAGTGTCGCTGAGTGGAGAAAGGGGTGGGGGGGAGGGAAGCTGTACAATAGTAAATTTGATTTTTAACATTTATGCTTAAGTTATCTCTAAAATTATAATAAGAAATTGATTTTTATAATTAACCCTTTCACGCCCAAGGGAAATATTTTTCCCTTCTACAAAAATCGTTATCGATTGTTCAATTATTATTGAATCGATATTTTTTATACTGAATGTCAAAATAAAACGTATGTCCAAGGCAGCAAATGTGTTTCTGAATGAATATAAAAAAAAAAAAAAAACATATAGAAAATAGGACACATAATAAATGTGTTATGTGCAATGTCTACTTGTGCTTCACAAGTAAACGAAATTGTTTCGTAGAATACCATAACTAGCTATTTATTTTACTTTTCTGATAATTTTTATATTACAAAGCAATAAATAAAATACCGATATAATAAGCCTAACTCTTCATTTATTTACTTTTATGGTCCATAGGGAAAATATTTCCCATGAAATTATAGGAAGCCTATACACCCTGCTATGTTTTTCTGGTGATATTCTCTTACTTTACACCCACAATAGCTAAAATATTGTGTTGTATTGGCATATTTAGTCTTGAAAATCTTATGGTCCTGAAAGGGCTAAGAGATTCTACAATTTATAGAATTTTATAATTAATTTATAAAATTAATAGAATTTTTTTTTTTTTTTTTTTTTAATTTTGATATGTTTTCGATTATCTAAAAAAATACCAGACAAAATGGCCTGAAACATCATACATGCAAAGAACATTTAAAAACTCATATTTTCCACTATCGGTTTAGTTCAGAGTGCAATCAGGCGACCAACCACAAATTGAAGAAAAGCGAAAACACTTTGGATCACACTGTATCCCAAAAAGCTATTAATGACTTATAACTGTAATGCATTGTTGCATATACTATGTTCAATATTTGTATGTTTTCATGCAGGAATCGCACAAATATTTAGGCAGATATATATATATATATATATTTTTTAATAAGTTTTTTGCTTATAATTAGAACGGATTTCCATAAAATTTTACAAAACTTGCAGAAAACTTGACAAAACATTAGAGAAACATTATTATGAAACATGAAATTCACAATTGTAATATTCGTTGAGATGTGAGCATTTTTAGTAAATATTTTACTGCACATGTGTAAAAGATAGAAAATTTTTTATTTCGTAGGTTGAAAGCTATATATAATGAGCAACTTTTGTCAAAAGTTCATTTGGATAGAGTAAAAATTAA
Source organism: Salticus scenicus (assembly GCA_963930645.1). Classification (NCBI taxonomy): domain Eukaryota; kingdom Metazoa; phylum Arthropoda; class Arachnida; order Araneae; family Salticidae; genus Salticus; species Salticus scenicus. The sequence continues at coordinate 280,747,324 of OZ005652.1, read as the reverse complement.
ACAAATTGTCAGCAAAACAATGACCTAGATTTTAGATATTTTCAGAGTTGAAATTTCATAAGGGGTTTTACCCATGCTGCATATTTAATTTGAAAATCAGGCATGAGATTCTTCTGCGGATCCGTGATTTTCCCACTTTTTTGCAATTTTCCGTTATTTTCTCGATTTTATTTTATTATATTTTTTTTGTTGTTGTTCTTTAAATCAAACTAATAATATGATCAGTGTTCAAACGCTGCACGGAAGACTTTAGATTCTCAATCTTTCTCCATCCAAACTACAAATGTCAATATTCATTTTAAACATGCTTTATCAGGTTCTATAACATATAAAATAAATCATTCAAAATTTCTCACTCATGTAATTTTTTTTTGTCCCCCCCCCCCTCTTTTTTTTTTTTTTTTTTTTTTTTCATCTCTAAGTATCGCCGATCATACACTCCACGGGAAGCCTTTTGTTTTTGAATATTTCTCCATCCGCAACAAAAGTGTCAACATTAATTTTAAACTTTATGATACTGTAGAACCCATAAAGAAGTAGAATTATGTTTAATATTTCTCACTCATGAGCTACTTTTTAACCCCCCCCCCTCCCCTTCCTTCCTATTTTCCACCACCAATTAAAGATTAAATGTTGATTGCTAGCCAATGTTGTAGCTATTTCAATCTACAACAACAACAACAAAAAAAAAAATTCATAATAAACTTATTTTATTAAGTTCTTAAAATACACAATATTTCTCTCTCTCTCTCTCTCTCTCTCTCTCTCTCTCTCTCTTTTTTTTTTTTTTTTTTTTTTTAAGACTTAATTACTGAACTTGCTAAATCTATATGTCTTTTCTTCAATAAGTTAAGAAACTGTCTTCAAACAAAACAATTATGCTAGTTCTTATGCAGGTTACATAACTCCACTAAATAAAAATGCAAGATAACAGTTGTACAATGTAGTTTTAGAGTGGAATAGATTATTGCCATTTTTCCTCCTCAAGTTCACAATATCATGTCATTTAATTTGACTAGTAAAAGACACTTCAGAAATACATATTTTGAATAAAAAAAAAAAAAAAAAAGAATTTTAATTATTATAAGAGGAAAAATTAATATAGTACTTAATGTGTGTATGTTAATTATATACTTTGATTTTACAAAACCGTATATTTATTTTATTATGCAATTTAATCAGTCTTCCTGTTTTCTGAGCAGGAATCTTCCTATTTTTGTCTGTCTGAAGTTGGCAAGTATTCATATTGTCATTTCTATTTTAAATTCTGTGATAAATAGAGCGAGTTATATTAGGTATGAATTAAATATTCATACATACTTATAAATTTTAGCTCCACCCCTTCCTCCACCTAATTATTTGCCTGTCTATTGCTTCAGACTTTCAGTGGTATGAATAGTTATTTATTTTCCTCTTCTTTCTTTCTTTCTTTTTATTATTTTTTGTAACTTTCAAGAACCAGTGAATGTGGACAAAAACAGGCAGTTACTTATGGATTGCACCCAAACATTATAAATTTTTGTGTACCTTTTTAAATTTAGTTCAACTAATATTAAAATTTTTAACCTGCTACTTAGAAGCATATTTTGCATTATTATGAATTACTAAAACAAAACTTGCATCTAAAATGCAAGGAAATGATTAAATTAAAATTTTTTTTACCCTTTAACAGAATTGATTTTTACAATGCTTTTCACTATTTTTTCTTTAAGACTAGTTTAAAAATTGATTTGATACTAAAAATTAAATGCTCAAAATCCAGCAAAATTTATTTTGAAATCTTCTCTCTCTCTCTCTTTTTTTTTTTTTTTTTTTTTTTTTGTCTGTATACACTGTAGTGTATTAAGACAGAATTATTTATATGAAGTTTTGCAGAATTAATTTTCAAATTTGGTCTTTTCCTGCTATTTTAAAGTATTTTTATTAATTAATTTTTCAATGTAGTAAGAAATAAGCAAATAAAATATGCATCTTTTCTGTGGCAAAGACAGCAGTAAATCTGAATTATTAAAAATTTACCTTTGTACATTGTTTCTTTATTACATAGCCTCTTTAAAGCTTTTTTTTTTTTTTTTTTTTTTTAACCACACGTTTTATAGGGGTTATGAGGGGTTTTTTACAAAAAAGAACTTTTGCAATGTGGTTGAAATAATTGGATCTTCAAATTAAATATGCACCATGTGGAAAAACCGCTTATAAAATTTCAACTCTGAAATATAAGTAAAATCTAGCTCATTCTTTTGCGACAATTTGCTTAATTTTTACTCTATTCAAATGAACTTTTGACAAAAGTTGATCAATATATTTAGCTTTCAACTTACGCGATAAAAAAATTTCTATCTTTCACACATGAGCAGTAAAATAATATTTACTGAAAATGCTCATATCTCAACGAATATTACCCATGTGAATTTTATATTTCAGAATGTTTCTCTAACATTTTATCAATTTTTCAGCAAGTTTTATAAAATTTTATGAAAATCCGTTCTAATTTATAAGCAAAAAACTTGTCAAAAAAATTAGAAATTTTTGAAAAAAAAAAAAAAATATCTGCCTAAATAGTTGTACTAATATTGTACATAGTATGTGCAGCAATGTATTAAAGTTACATGTCATTTGTAGATTTTTTTTTTTTTTTTTTTAAATACAGGGTGATCCAAAGTATTTTATCTTTTCTTCAACTTGTGGTTGGTTCCCTAATTGCACTCTGGTCTAAATCGATGGTGGAAAATAAGTTTTTAAATGTTCCTTGCTTGTATAAAGTTTCAGGCCATTTTCATTTAGTTTTTTTTTTTTTTTTTTTAGATAATCGAAAAAATATCAGAATAAACAAAAAATTCTAATAATTTGATCACCCACTGTATACATTTAGGATTAAATACTATTTTTTAATTGGTTATTTTTGAAACTGACTTATTCCAATTGCCTAGTTTATGTATCTATCTAAATATAATGGAAAATTTGTCATGAAAATAACTTCTGAAATTCTTAAGGCGGAGCGTCAGTAACCAGATAATCTATCTTTTCCCAAGAGATGGCGTTGTATTTCACTTGAGCGATAGTTTTCTGTTTCTGGTAGACTAGTTCTGTTGAGTACGTCATTTCCCCTTTTCCTGTGACGTCAAGTGAAGTACGCGAAAGGAAAAAAAAGGGGGGAAACAGTGGTTCATCCTCATTTTCAAGATTTTTTATATTTGTTTTGTATTAGCAGTCACATAAGCAAGCAGTTTGTACTGAAATGCGCTGTAGCTGTACAAGTGAAATAATTATAATAACTTTAATCACAAGTGAAATGTGTTAGAGGGCAATATAACACTTTAAATTACAAAAATTTTCATGGTAAAATAATAAAATTGCTGTATAGATTTTTTGCATTTCAAATTTAAATTTATATTCTCTCAAACGGGAATTAATATTTATAGTGTACTTATTAATGAAAAAACAGTGAGTGAAACATTTGTGAAACACTCAACTATATCGATACATACTACTCACTGATATCAGTCGAACCTCGCCAATTTAGAATTTTAAGAACAAATTTTTCAACATAATGCGATAATTTATTATGGCAAATTAATTTGTATTTTACCATGTTTTTATTTACTTCGATTCTTGTTTATTTGTGTGTCCAGTACAAATCTTGCAATCGATTTTTAACTGACTTCCCGACTAGCTAGATATTTGAAGCTTTCAAAATAGCTCAAAACACGGTGACAATACATTTTTTAAATATTTTTACCCAACTGTTTCGGGTCCCTGGTGCCCTCGACAGAGTTTATATGTTTCAACAGAAAATTTATTTAACTAACTTTCCGCCTAGCTAAGCTACACATTTGAAACTTTTAGAATAGCGCAAAACCCGATAACAATGCACTTTTTAAATACTTTTGGCCAATTGTTTCAGGTCTTTGCTGCCTTCGGTAGTATTTATATGAATATGATTCAACAATCGTATAACTTCCCGACTAGCTAGAAATTTGAAACTTTTAGAAAAATTCATAACACGATGACAATGCATTTTTTTTTTTTTTAGTCAATTGTTTCGGATTCCTGCTGCTTTCGGTAACGTTTATATGATTCAACAATCATAACTTCCCATTTGAAACTTTTTGAATAAATCAGAACACGATGACAATGCATTTTTTAAATTCTTTTAGCCGATTGTATCGGATCCCCGCTGCTTCGGTAGCGTTTATATGATTCAACAAAACTTCCCGATAGAGTCACCCGACCCGACAGATAATTTTAAATCAACCCTAACCCGACAAAAACATTTTCATTAACTCGAAACCCGACAAAAAAATTTTCATCAACCCGAAAACCAACCCGAACCCGCAACAGAGAACTTTTTGCGACCCGAACCGACCCGAAACCCGAAAAATAAATCAACATTACTTATTCATTTAAAAACCATACAAAACAAGGTAAAATGATATAACATGACATAAAGTAAAGTAAATTTTCACTGTCAGACAGTTGGTAAATAAAAAAAAAATAAAAAAAACTAGTATGTTGTGGCCACCACAAGACATTCTTCTATATTTTTCTGTGAAATTCATTAAGTGCGAATAATTTATTAAAACTATGATTAAAAATATTTAACATGATGAATGCAAATAATTTCATCTTAGGGAAATCTAACACTAAATATCTAAAGAGAGACAGTTTTATCGTCTATAAATAACATCTTAAAGTAGTATGTTGTGTCCACCACATGACGTTCTTCTATATTTTCCTATACAAATTCACTCAGTAGAAAACTTTATTAAAATTAATATTTAAAAAAGTTATATTTCATGATAATGCAGTCGATTTCCATATTAGAGAAGAAGTATAATACTAAATGTCCAAAAAAGTCAATTTTATCCTGAATATTATTATTATTATTGTTAAAAATGAAAAAATCAATAACTTTATTTCAAATTATCGCAGATCGATCGTTCAACCATTCGTTTTAAAGGTATTGACGAGCTCTTTTGAAAAATACCCATCATGAAAATTTACTCCCCTCGAGGGAGGGACTTGCCCCCAAGGGGTAAGACGAGGCTCCTACATACATTTTTTTTTTTTCCAGTTGAATACCTGTATTACAAATAATTCTTTTAAATTTCATAATGATTATTAAAAATATTTATACAAAATTCTTGCGCATTTATACAAAATTTTGTCCTATACCACCGGGTTAAAAATTTAGAAAAAGCGGGATGGCAACGCAACCTGTTGGACAGTTTTTACCAAAAGTTGATAGGCACTAATTTATGTCAAGATGTAACTACATTACATACCAATTTGTATTAAATTCTCTGCAGTAATTCCTGAGATATAATTACTACAATATTTTGTCACACACACACAGAGACAGACAAACTGACGTTTTCTAAAAATGGTCAAATCGTATTCTACAACTCTCAAAACGTGTAAATTCATCAAAAATCCGAGGTCGAAAATTTTTACGAATCCAATATTTTCTTCTATTGAATATAAAAGAAAGTAAAAATTAAAAATGTATTTTTATAATGGTTATCTCACATATCAAGTTTTGTACAGATATATGACATAGAAGTTGAGATATAGCCATCCCGTTATCGATGAAATTTGCAGAATAGCAGCGCCACCTATTGGCCGACAAGCATTCAAACTGAATCAGCATAATGTGTCATAATCGCCTTCTCACATATTAAGTTTTGTTTGATGATACGCAGTAGAACCTGAGATATAGCTTTCCTTATAATTGTGGATATCGCTGTGTAGCAGCGCCTCCTGTTGAGCAATTTACACCAAAAGTTGGCAAGCGCTAATATATGTTAAAGTGCACCTACATACAAATTTATATGCAATTCTCTGCATAGCCTTTCTTTAAATTGCGGAAATCGCTGTATAGCAACGCCTGAGACATTGCTGATAGACATTCAAATTGAATCAGCGAAATATCTCATATTGGTCTTCTCACATATCAAATTTTGTTGGATTATACCCAATGAAACCTGAGATATAGCCTCCCTGAACATGCAGAAATCGCTGTATAGCAGCGCCACCTCTCGAGCGGTTGACACCAAAAATTGATAGGCACTAATTTAGGTCAAGGTGCATCTACATATGAATTTAAATGCAAGTCTGAACAGTAGTTCCAAAGATACAGCAGCCACAAAATGTTTGTTACACCCACACAGACGGACAGACAGAGATTTTCTAAAAATGGTCAAATCATGGTCTAGACTAGAGATGAGACGGGCTCACCAGAGCCCGAGCCCCGGCCCAAGTCCGATCGGGCTCAAATCTTACGCAAGTCTTCGGGCTCCGGGCAGGCTCGGATTCAAGCTAAAAGCTCCGTTTATTTTATTCTTCACTAACTGGAAAATGTAAAAAAAACTATTCATTTTGAGAGCACCTTTAGTAATGCCATAATAGTCATGATAGGTTATAAATCACAAAATAATCTTGCAAACCTTAGTAGCTTTGACTTTCCTTTTTCTAAATAGAACTTTTTTTTCAACGGGATGCATGTTATGTCATACTTTTATACAGTAATCCTTCCTCCTTCGTTATACTGGGCCTCATTACATCACTCATTCGGATAAATTTTTTGTCCCCCAATAGGCGCGTTATAAACAATGGGCTGCACTATAAATATATACATGTATACAGAGACACAGACATTATAAATTGTTATAATAACATTTATAGTTTTTAAATTGAGGATTGATAATAAGAAAATTAATTTGAAAATGAAAACGGTGTTTAATTTTACTATTGTGTATGCGTTGCATAGCGTATCACTTTCAATATCGGGCTCGGGCTCTGATCACACAAAATTTTTCGGGCTCGGGCGAGCTCAGTTCAAAAATGCTTCGGGCCCGGGCGGGCTCGGATTGCCAAAATAGATCCCGAACTCACCTCTAGTCTAGACCTCTCAAAACTTGTAAATCCGTCGAAAACCGGAAGTCGAAAATTTTTACGAATCCAATACTTTCTTCGATTGAATATAGAAGAAAGTGAAAAAAAAAATTAAAATGTAATTACTGGTGTCGTGCCCTTAGCGACCGTGCCCTTAGCGGAACGTGCCCTTAGCGGAATGGTTTGAAAGGAAAGAAAGAGGAATAGAAGAAGCCGTGCCCATAGCGGAAATAAGAAGGTGTGCGTGTGGCAGATTGAAATATGTTATTCAAATGCTCAAAAGAATGCTTTCTATAGAATGTAGTATGATTAGCATTAGATTTACAGAGTCAAACAAAAATATTCAGTTGACACTGAGGGTTATTATTGGAAATTTGCTGAATTGTATTTTCGTTTACATTAAGTGTTTATTTAGTCATTTTTTAAAACGTGAAGATGATTTGAATTAGAGTATTTGTCTACTCTACTGTCCGTTTGTCCGCCTCCAGCGTCCGTAAATATTTTATGAATTTCTTATTTTTACTTTCTTCTATATTCAATAGAAACTAGTATGTTGTGGCCACCACAAGACTTTCTTCTATATTTTCCTATACCCATTCAATCAGTAACAATATTAAAAAAAAAAAAAAAAAAAAAAAAAAAAAAGATTTTTTTTTTTTTTTTTTTTTTTTTTACCGATTGTTTTTTTGTTTTTTTTTTTTTGTTAAAAGTAATACATATTCAATCAGTAACAATATTAAAAAAAAAAAAAAAAAAATATGAATTTTTTTCTAATTTTTTTTGTTGTTGTTAAAAGTAAAAAAAATCGATAACTTTGTTTTAAATTATCACAGATTTATAGTTCACCCATTCGTTTTAAAGGTATTGTCGAGATCTTTCGAATGATACCCATCTTCAAAATTTACCCCCCCCCCCCCCCCCGGGGGGTAGCGATGCCCCCCCCCATGCACAAAAATTTTTTACTAGTTACGTAGTAGTATTATCAATAATTCATATTAATTTTACAATCACAAGTTTAAAATAACTCTTTTTATGCACATTTATACGGAATTTAACACTTTCCAACAATGTTTCAGCGTGATTATGAATTCAATTAGTCTATATGTCTGTCCATTGTGTGATAATGTAGACAAAGAAGATAGAATGTTATACGATACAACTAGTACGTACAGTTGGAAAGTGTTGGTAATCAATATGTACCTCCTGATTTTTCGTTTTCGTTTTCATTTTAAAATGTGTAATGCTTAATTATATTTCCAAAAACTTAAATAAAATCATAAAAGGGCAATAATGTACGTTTTTGTATGGAGTACTGTTATTCATCAAACTTTATAAGATTACATAACACCGTTCCCTCAAATAACGGATATTCTACAGTACGCATACCTATTTTTGCGGCAGGTTTTACTTCTGAAGCAAAATATAGCCAGTGCTAAATGTGGATAAAGTGTGGAGGAAAATTGATTTTCTATTTATTAATTTATTTAATAATTTATTATACATTTCCGCTAAAGGCACGTGTGCTAAAAGCACGCCACCGAGGGGGGATAACATTTCCGCTAGGTGTCGTGCCCTTAGCGACCGTGCCCTTAGCGGAACGTGCCCTTAGCGGAATGGGGTCAAAGGGAAGAAGAAGGAATAGAAGGAGCCGTGCCCTTAGCGGCAATAAGAAGTTATGTTCATTCTCGAACTGATATATGTTCATTATCGAGTGTTCTCTATGGAAAATGGAGTATATACTGTTATTGGTTTATGTACAGGAACAGCCGAAAGTATTCCAAAGCATTTCGTTCTAAGAGGGGTATTTCTATAAACCAAATTTTAATAACTCAGCACTTGTGTGTGTGTGGGGGGGGGAATTGTGCGGCATCTGTATCTCTGGAACTACTGCTCAGAATTGCATAAAAATTTACATGTAGATGCACTTTGAGCTATATTAGTGCCTGTCAACTTTTGATGCCAACCGCTCAACTGGTGGCTCTGATATACAGCGATTTCCACAATTTAAGGGGAAGCTACATCTCAGGTTCTATTGTGTATAAACAATCAAAACTTGATATAAGAGAAGGCCATTGTGAGACATTATGCTGATTCAATTTGATTGCTTATGGACTGACAGGTGGCGCTACTATATAGATATTTCTGCAATTTACGGGTAAGCTATATCTCAGGAACTGCTGCATAGAATTGCATATAAATTTACATACTGATGCACTCTAACCTAAATGAGTGTCTACAAACTTTTAGTGTCAACCTCTCAACAGGTGGCGCTGCTATACAGCGATTTCCGCAATTTAAGGGGAGGCTATATCTCAGGTTCTATTGCGTATAATCAAACAAAACATGATATATGTAAAGGACATTATGAGACATTATGCTGATTCAATTTGGATGCTTATTGGCCAATAGGTGGCTCTGCTATACTGCAAATTTCCTCGATAACGAGAGAGTTATATTTCAACTTCAATGGCATATAACTGTACGAAACTTGATATGTGAGATAACTGTTATAAAAATGCATTTTTTAAGATGTCATTTATAGACAATAAATCTGTCTTTCTTTGGATATTTAGTGTTAGTTTTCTCCAAGATAAAAATTGATTATTTGCACTTAGTGAATTTGTATAGGAAAATACAGAAGAAAGTCTTGTGGTGGTTACAACATACTAGTTTTTATTTTATTTTATTTATTTATTTATTTTATTTTATTTTTTTATGATTTGTGTCATTCAAATTCATTATTGATTATTCCCTACTTAAAATGGCTCTAATAGAACCTATGCCACTGGTTTGTGTACAGGGACATCCAAAAAATGCCAATGCTTTGCGCTTTAGGGGAGACATTTTTATAAATCATATTTAAATAACTTCATCAAAAAATCATACAGAATTTCGCATTTATTGTTTATATGCTAAGAAAATGCTTTGTATAAACTATAATATACTTAACCTCCAGATTTACAGAGCTACGTAAAAATGTTTCGATACATTAAAGGGTGCAAATGGGAAATTAAGAGCAGCATATCTGTTTGTGTTAAGCATTTTTAACACTTTCCAACAATGTTTCAGAGTGATTATGAATTCATTTAGTCTATTTAAGTCTTTCTGTCTGTCCATTGTGTTATAACACAGACAAAGAACATAGAATGTAATAAGATACAACGATTACGTACAGTTGGAAAGTGTTGATAATCAATGTGTACCTCATGATTTTTCATTTTCATTTTAGTTCTAAAGGTGTAATGCTTAATTATATTTTCAAACTTAAATAAAATCATAAAATGGCAATAATGTACGTTTTCGTATGGTGTACTGTGCTGTGATTCATTAAACTTTATATGGTTACAGATCACCGTTCCCTCAAATAACGGATATTCTACAGTACGCATACCTATTTTTCCGACAGGTTACTTCTGAAGCAAAATATAGCCAGTGCTAAATGTGGATAAAGTGTAGAGGAAAATTAAAGAGCTCATTTTTTATTTATTAATTTATTTTTACTTTCTTCTATATTCAATAGAAGAAAGTATTGGATTCGTAAAAATTTTCGACCTCGGGTTTTTGATGGATTTGCACGTTTTGAGAGCTGTAGAACACGGTTTGACCATTTTTAGAAAATGTCTGTCTGTCTGTCTGTCTCTGTGTGTGTGTGTGTGACAAAATTTTGTGGCAACTGTATCTCAGGAACTACTGCACAGAATTTCATACAAATTGGTATGTAGTTGCACCTTGAACTGTGAGTGCCTATCAACTGACACTATAAATGAGTGCCTATCAACTTTTGGTAAAAATTGTTTTACAGGTTGCATTGCCATTCCGCTTTTTCTAAATTTTTAACATGGTGATATAAGACAAAATTTTGTATAAATGTGCAGAAAGAGAATTATTTTTAGTAATCATTATGAAATTTACAAGAATTATTTATAATAGAGCTAGTCAACTGGGGAAAAAATTTTGTATGTGTAGGAGCCCCCCCCCCCCTCGAGAGGAGTAAATTTTCAAGATGGGTATCTTTCGAAAGGTCTCGTCAATACCTTTAAAACGAATGGTTGAACTATAAATATGTGATAATTTAAAACAAATTTATCGATTTCTTTTACTTAAAAAAAAAAAAAAAAAAAAAATTTTTTTTTTTTTTTTTTTTTTTTTTTTTTAATATTGTTACTGAGTGAATTTGTATAGGAAAATATAGAAGAAAGTCTTGTGGTGGCCACAACATACTAGTTTAATTTATTATACATTTCCGCTAAAGGCACGTATGCTAAAAGCACGCCACCGAGGGGAGATAACATTTCCGCTAAGGACACGGGTTTATAGATTTCCGCAAAGGGCACGGTCGCTAAGGGCACGGCCCCTTCCGCTAAGGACACGGGTTTATAGATTTCCGATAAGGGCACGGCCCCGTAATTACTGATTGTATTGAGTTAAAAATTAAAAAAATCTAAAAAAAATGTTTAATAATAATGTTTAAACATTTATGTGAGTTGTGAACTTCAAGATTGCAAAAATGTATTTCAAATTCAGCGTTACTTACTAGTTCGTTGTTTAATGCTTATATTCTGGAAAAAAAAAAAAAAAAAAAAAAAAGAAATGTATATTTATTTATTGCTTTTGTTCGACTTGAATGTTTATAATTATTTGGGACATCTGCTTTCCCACAATCACTTTCAATTCACATGATCAGCAAATTATCTTTCTACAGTGGCAATTTTCGTGTTTTGTTCATTTGTTCAAGAGAAGAATATTATTATTATGCCTTGATGGAATCCGTTTCCTAAATGTGTTTATTTTACATTACTTTTTACTTTCTTCTGTATTCAATTGAAGAAAGTATTGGAATCGTAAAAATTTTCAGCTTCCGTTTTTTGATAGATTTACACGTTTTGCGGATTCCAGAACACAATTTGACTAGGTATTTTTGGAAAATATGTGTCTATCTGTTTGTGTGTGTGCGTGAAAAAAAATTCTTGTGGCGACTGTATCTCATTGCAGATAACTGCATATAAATTTGTATGCTGATGTACATTGACCTAAATTAGTTCCTATCAACCTTTGGTGTCAATTTCTCAACAAATGGCGCTACTGGACCGCGGTTTTCACAATTTCAGGAAAGGCTATATCTCAGGAACTGCTACACGATTTTACGTATAAATCTATATGCAGATACACTTTGACATAAGTTAGTGCCTACCAACTTTTGTGTCAGCTGCTCAACAGGTGGTGCTGTTATACGTCGACTTTCGCATTTTCAGGGAAAGCTATATCTCAGGTTCTGTTGTGCATAATCAAACAAAACTTGACACGTATCAGTGTAGCCATTACATGACATTACGCTGATTCAGTTTGGAAGCATATCAGCCTATAAGTGGCGCTGCTATACTGCAATTTTCCCTGAGAACGGAATGTGGCTACATCTCAACTTCTATGACATATAACGGTACGAAACCCGATGTATGAGGTAACCATTATGAAGACGCATTTTTTAAGACTTTATTTATAGAGAATTAAACTGTCTTTCTTTTCTTATATTTAGTGTTAGTTTTTTATAAAATGAAAATCATTCATTATGGTAGATAATTTTAATAAATAATATTTTTAAGAAAATATTTTTACTGAGCGAATTCCTATAGGAAAATATAGAAGAAAATTTGAGGTGCTCACAGTATACTAGCTTTAAATGAAATCACAGCAAGTATTTCTTCTATATTTCATGTACATACAAGTATAAATGGAGGAAAATTCAAAATTCCGTTCACATAAAAGCGAGGATTGAATTTCATTAAAAGTAAAGGTATTAGAAAAAAAAAATAGTATGTTGTGCCCACCAGAAGACTTTCTTCTATATTTTCTAATACAAATTCGCTCAGTACTGATAATTTATTAAAGCTATTGTTTATTAAAATTACCTACCATAATGAATGCAGACGATTTCCATCTTAGAGAAAAGTTACACTAAAAGTACAAAGAAAGACAGTTTTATTCTCTATAAATAATATATTAAAAAATGCGTTGTGATAATGGTTATCGCACTTATCAAATTTTGTACAGTTATACACCATGGAAGTTGAGATATAGCTTTTCCGTTCTCGGGAAAAATTCCAGTACAGCAGCGCCACCTATTGGCCGATATGCATCCAAATTGAATCAGCATAATGTCTGATAATGGTCTTTTCACATATCCATTTTTTTTCTTTTATTATACACAATAGAACCTGAGATATCTCTTTCCCTTAAATTATGGAAACCGTTGTATAACACCGCCACCTATTGAATTATTGGTACCAAAAGTGGAAAGACAATAATTTATATCATGGTACATCCACATATAAATTTATGTGCAATTTTGTGCAGTAGATCCTGAAATAAACCCTTTCCTTAAACTGTGGAAATCACTGTATAGCAGCGCCACCTTTTGAGAAATTGACATAAAAAGTTGATAGGGACTAGGTTATGTTAAGGTGCACCTACATACAAATTTATATGCAATTCTCTGCAGTAGTTCCTGACTCTCAAAACATGCAAATTCATCAAAAACCGGAAGTTGAAAATTTTTACGAATCTAATAATTTCTTCTACTGAATATAGAAAAAAGTAAAAAAAAAAAAAAAAACTTGTAAACTGCGCAATTTCCCTTAAATTGTGGAAATAACTGTATAGCAGCGCTATCCGTTGAGCGATGGGCACCAAAAGTTGATAGGCACTAATTTATGTCAAGGTGCATTTATTTATAAATTTATATGCAATTATGTGCAGTAGTTCCAGAGATACAGTCTCCACAAAATTTTTGTCACACACATACAGAGACACAGACTGATATTTTCTGGAAATAGTCAAATCGTGTTCTGGACTCTCAAAACATGCAAATTCCTCAAAAACTGGAAGTTGAAAATTTTTACGAATCTAATACATTCTTCTACTAAATATAGAAGAAAGTTAAAAAAAAAAAAAAAAAAAAACTTGTAAACTGCGAAATCTTTTCAATTTCCAGAATGTAAATGCGAGGTTATACTGTATTTGTATTTCTGTAATATATACATTAACGACAGTGAAGAAAGATTTATAACACTTTTCTAATTTTCATACAATTTATACAAAAGATACATATTAGTTCCGTTAAAGAAAAGAATACAGATTCAGATACAAATACGGATCTATTTTTCTGGCGGATATCCGCGGATACGAATAGGGAGCTCCGGTACATGTCTGCCCACCAGCCACCGAGCGGTTCTGCGCTCAAAGCTGGTAGATGGAAGGTGTCGGGTTCGATCCCAGGTCGCGCTCATCGACCTAGCCTTTCGGAGTTTACCATGGTTTCCTCCGAAACACACGTAAATACGGGCTAGGACCGCTTAGAAAGACCCAAACGGAGGGCAGTCCCCCTATAGGCCTAGGACACGTCTGGAGTCAATCCCCTACAGGCCTAGGACACATCTGAAGTCAATCGGCCTTAAATCCTCCAACCAACAAACCAACCGATACATGTCTAGTATGTACAGAATGTTTAAATTAGTTTCATAGTTGTAAACATGCCTATAAATTTATGTTTATAATTGTAAAAAATATTTTGAAAGGTGTTCTCAAGTCGACCCGACTTATTGAAAACCAAACCCGACCCGAACCCGACCCGCGAGAAAAAAAAGATCAGTCAACCCGACCCGCAAGAGAAAAAATTCTGTCAACGCGGGTCGGGTTCGGGTAAAATCGGGTTCGGGTAAAACCCGATGCAGGACTCTAGTTTGGGAATTCAAAAGTTGTTTCAATGCCACTTATTCGAAAAGCTGATAAAAGTGAGAAAGCCTGATATCCCTCTTTCAGTTCTTGCTAAACTTTATGAATGTGGGGAGGGGAGGGAGAATATAATGTAGGAAGTACGTTTTTGTTTTTCTTCTTTTGTCTATTTTTCCGAGAACTGGAAGAGGGTAAAAAGTTCGATGTGAAAAGGCGACGTATTCTATCTTCAGAAAATCATTTGAGCGATATTCCAAGATTTTATTTCATTTATTTTTCATGTTTGAAAGCTAATTTGAGATGCACAGAACATAAAAAAAAAAGGGAAGTGATCTCGCATTGGATCTAAAACGCTTACCATAACGGTATACAGGAGAATTAAAATGATTGTTGTAAATTATGTATTCGTATCCCGCTCAAAAATATCTTTTAAATAATTGTGTGACACCGCTAGTTTACTTTATTTTATAATTGGAATATTACTGGATGGGTTTGAAAAATATTTCATAAAATATTACTCTAAAATAAAAAAGTATAAATTATGTCATTTGATTTATTTATTAATCACTATTATTTATTTATTTTGGGGGGCGGAGAGAACGGCAGTTTGTGTCTAGTGTTTGTTTATTTTACCAACAAAAATTTCTTTTCGGGTTCGGGCTGATGAAAATTTCTGTGTTGAGTTTGACTTGGGTTTCAGGTTGACTTCAAATTTTATTAGAATATGAATATTTTATTTTCGAAATCTTTATTTTAGAAATATGTACCGTGTACGATAATTAGTTTTGATATTTATCGTATATATATATATATATATATATATACATATATACACGCACACATTTACTTAATCCTAATTTGTTAATTTTATAATGGTCGGTTTTGTATTTTATATTTCCTGCAATTACACAGTTTGTCATGGAGGATGGTTTTGGTTTTTTCTAATCTTTAAACTCATATATATATAAATTCTTTTCAATAAATTTATATATATATATATATATATATATATATATATATATATATATATATATATATACACACACACATACACATAAATGCATAAATTCATTTTGGTTTTTCAGCATTGCGGCGGCTTTTTATCATCTATGTCTTTTTACATCTTACAACTTTGTTACCATACATATGAACAATAGTCCGAAAATCTCGTCAATTCAATGATTTCAAATTTTCGACTTCCTAACATTTTTTTTTTTTTTTTTACTTTTAGAAAAAAAAAAAAAAAAAATATTCCTATTGCATATACACCAATAAAAAACAGATTACTATGCATTTGTTGTATCAAACAATAGAAAATAAAAGATTTGGAAATTCTGTTTTTTATCAATTTCAAATTTCTTAGAAAAAAAATTTATAGTTTTTTTTTTTTTTCTTTTTTTGTTTATTTATTTATTCTTTTCCAAGGAAATTTGTCATATTTGTTATTTTGGATTATGATGTACGATTCTATTAATATATATACAAGGCGCGCAATTTCCGCTCGCCAGCTCGCCATTGGCGAGTGGAATTTTTACTGTGGCGAGTAAAAATTTGGTCTAGTTATAGATACAATTCTTACACGATACGGTAACAGAAAACATTTTTTTTTATAGATTTAAATATGGCAAAATCTCGCCATCTTATAACCTCATATTTAACCTCTCCTTTTTAGATTCTCGGAGACCCGAGTCTGTGTGTGCGCTGCCCGAGATCGCGCCAGCTTGGAAAAGGAAAAAATGCTTGGTGTATACATAAAAGTTTTGATATCTTCGGCAGTTTCGTTTCTTACTCTGTTATTTCTCCAAGCAGAGTGAGAATAGACGAGTGGAAAGCCTCTTTGTCCGTCGCCCACTATCCGAGAAAAGAGATATGCGAAAGTTTGCCTATGCGATATTGTCACATGAAAATGAGCCCGATCCCTTTTAAAAATACTGCCTATGTTTATTTTTCTGAATAATGATTAAAAGAAACAAACACACACACACACACAAAAAAAAAAAAAAAACAGTTCATATTTTCCAGTTTTTTACTGAAACGTCAATGATTTGCGCTTGTAATGATTTGTAAGCAACAATTTTATCATTTTATCGTAAAAGTTATTCCGAAATGTCTATTTCAAATGACAACAATGAACAAGTTATAAACATCGACATTCTGTCTAATTACAAAAATAAAATGGACGAAAAAAAAAACATTTCTTTTTTAAATGTTAAGTAAATAAATAGATAAATAAGAAAGCTTAATCTTCTTAATCTTAATTAAAGTCGCTGCAATAGTCGAGAAAAACAACGTAATAAGCTCAGTTGATATTTTCTACTGAAACTAAAACTCAACTCAAAACATAAGCGCTCTTTCTACCGGAACTGAAGCAGACAGCTTAGGGTTACTGTAACATTAAAAATATCTGTCATTCTGCTGCAGTATGCCACGAAAAAACTCAGTTCAGAAAATAATAAAAGCATTTTCTGAAGGATATTTCGGTATCATATTGCTCTACACATATCCCTTATACAGCTATTTATAAGAAAATGACATAAAATTATGAGAAAAATTTAAAAAATGACAAAAATAAAAGCTTTTCAATAAATAGGAGAAACGATTCGTAATAGCAACGCCATCTATTAATAGCTAAAAGAAACAACATGAAATTTTTCGAAAAAATGCAATTTTTTGAAAAATTAAAATTTAAAAAAGATTGAGAACACATCTCGTTTTAAAAATTATATCGTCTGAGAGATAAAAGTTATATCTAACGCCAAAAAAAAATTTTTAAACAAATTAATTGCATTAACAATGCACGGGATTGATTTTAGAATTTTAGCATTAGTAATCTAGAAAAGCCGTAACTGACGATCCCCCTTAATTTGAACCATGATTGAGTAGTGAGCTTACCTTAGAAATGGCTTGAATGAGTTCATTGGTCAACTTGATCTGTCATCTTGTTTCCAATTGACGAGCCCTTGGAATCTTCAAACCACATAAAAAACATATTTATGAACCAGTTAACCTAATTTTTTTTTCTGTCTTTATTTATGTGTATATGTTTAGTCTATATCAAGGTTTCAATCAAGTCTATTAGTCTACTCAATCTGACATCTTGTTTCAAATTCATTAATTTTATCCATATCACTGATATGAGCTCCTATTCAACAGAGCCAAATAAATATGTATATTCACTAGGTGAAATGACAGACCTGCTATGTTTCTTATATTTTAACTTTTTTAATTTGAACAATCACTTACATTTAATGTAAGCATACTCAGACTTCTGTTTAACGAAGTCACTAAATCCAACAAAAAAGTTCATTATATAGAAAAAAATCGTTAATTAGAGATTCATGCTTTATAATATACAAAGACAAATTTTAAATTTATAAATACTGAACACCATGTAAAAAAGTATTAAATTACACTCTTTTTAAATAGATCACATATCATTTTTCTGTAATTTATTTATTAAAAAATAAATAAAAAGAGGGATGAATAAATAACAAATGAAGATAAAACAGTATTAAAGTCTAGAAAATACATCTTGTTTTTAAAACTTTTTTTTTAAAATACTGTGTACATAACATTAGTTACTTACAAAATTTTATGATATTACCGTTATTATATAAAACAACAATTATTAAGAATACTTGCCAAATGCGTTCTTCATTTTTTTTTGGTGAAATAGTCCGTTAATTTCGTCTGTGTTGTTTGAAAAAATGTTTGTTTTCATAATAGGTCTCGCATCTTTGCAATGCTTTGAAAACTTCTGGTGTGTTTTCTACAAATTGTAGTCCACACCGAATTATTTCAAAAGATTTCAACATTTCATCGTGTGACTTTTTTTTTAAATTTGAACATCTTCATTTAATTTTTCTCAGCTATCGTAATCTACTGTTAAATTTTTTTTGTTTATAATACTGTCCAAGATGTCTGATTTGGTTAGAGTTGCCAACGTCTGAATTTCAGAATCGAATGAAAGAAAATCACCAATCTGCACATTATCAACAACTATTTCTTTTTTTTTTTTTTTTGTCAGATGCATCCTTATTTTCTTTATTTCTTCGAAAGGAATATCATCATTGTCCTCATCCTCCACTGCCGAATTTTCATTACTAACAATAAATCCAGCTTTAGTAAAGCTGTTACGTATTGTACGATGCGTCGCATCATAATTCCATGCCTTTGAAATTTTAGATGTGCTTTCCCTTAAGTTGATTTTAGGCATGGGTTGATTTCTTTCTTTTGCAATAATAACTTTTTGCATTATCCTTTTGCAATACTTTGAAACTTTTGATAACGCCTTGATCCATTGGTTGAAGTTTTGATGTAGTGTTTGATGGCAAGTAAAATACTTTTACATTTTTAAATTTTTCATTGATTTCCTTTGGGTGGGCAGGGCAGTTATCAAAAACAAAAATCATACGTTTGTCCAACATTTGAACCCATTTTTCAGAAATTTCACAGGTCATCCAAGATTTAAATTAAAGTCATAATCGACTTCCAGAGATTGCGTACCTTTGAAAATGCTTTTCCGATTACTAATGGTTTTAATTTCTGGTTTCCAGTCATATTGGAGATATTCTTACTTTGCTTTGTTTTCCGCCAAAGCATTTATCGTCTTTAAATGTTAATGTTTTTTGCGGTAAACATTGAAAAAATAAAGCAGTCTCTGCATTAAAGATATTTTCCGGTAGATATTCTGTTAAATTTTTTATTTTAAATTTTTTCCAATTTTCAACATCATTATCAGTTTATTTTCACCAGATATTACTTTTGCCACAATCCCATACCTTCTCTTAAATTTTTTGAGCCATCCACTGCTTCCTTGAAATTTGTCATAACCCAATTCCTTTGCAAATTTAAGAGCTTTCTCAAGTATCATAGGACCAGAGACTAGAACATTACTTTCTCGCACTGTGTGTATCCATCTCAAAACTGCTTCATTTAAGTCTTTATACGCACATGCTTTTAAATGTTTTGAATAAGTTGAATATGATGTATCCACTTATATCCTATCACAATTTTTTATTTTCGTTGATGAACTATTCGACAGAATGCCAGATTCTGTAGCAATATCTTTTTTTTTTTTTTTTTTTTTCACTCTTTTATCAACTTCATCAAGAATCAAAAGTTTTCCTTGATATCCAAACACTTTTGTTTTGACATTTCTATACTATAAATAAATGAATGTAAAACAAAATGATCACCACGACTAAACAAAAATACTGACATCGAAAAACAGGTTCAAGAACTTTGAGGATAAAAAGAACAGTGTCTCCACGCAACTCCAAGATCTCTATGAGAAATCCGAATTAATAGAGAATGCACTTCGCTATTTGGAGGTTATTTTGAAAGAAATTTTTTTTAATATTCATACTTCCAAGGAGAAGTTCGTAAAATGGAGAAATTTGCAAAATAGAGGTTTGTTAAATTAGAGGTCCAACTGTATATACTTATAGCAGTATTATATTTATAGTAGATTGTGCATAAAAATATTAATTTTGGGCTTCAATAAATTTCAGAGTCTATTGCCCATGTCATTTATACTTGATCTCTCATGGTTTTTTGCCAACACTTTTTTTTTTTTTTTTTGAGCAGAGATGTATAAGTGGTGCATATGTACCAACAGTTTTTTTTTTTTTTTATTTAATATCTTTTAAGCCAGTTATTCGATTGCACTAAAAAATATGGTGTTAGCTAGATTTTTTATTGATTAGTAAGTGTACCAATCTTCGTAGTGATCAGTTGAACGGTATTCATTGTATATCGATTTTATCAAAATAAAATACTTCGCTATCACTTCGCTATTTGGAGGTTATTTTGCAAGAATTTTTTTTTTTTATATTCATACTTCCAAGGAGAAGTTCGTAAAATGGAGAAATTTGCAAAATAGAGGTTCGTTAAATTAGAGGTCCAACTGTATATACTTATAGCAGTATTATATTTATAGTAGATTGTGCATAAAAATATTAATTTTGGGCTTCAATAAATTTCAGAGTCTATTGCCCATGTCATTTATACTTGATCTCTCATGGTTTTTTGCCAACACTTTTTTTTTTTTTGAGCAGAGATGTATAAGTGGTGCATATGTGCCAACAGTTTTTTTTTTTTTTTTTAATTTATTTAATATCTTTTAAGCCAGTTATTCGATTGCACTAAAAAATATGGTGTTAGCTAGATTTTTTATTGATTAGTAAGTGTACCAATCTTCGTAGTGATCAGTTGAACGGTATTCATTGTATATCGATTTTATCAAAATAAAATAGCAATCCAAAATTTCTTATTTTGAGTGGTTGTACCTCATACTATTCAGAAGGCCTCTTGCTTAATATTATGTAAGATTATAAAATTATAAATGAAATTATTATTATACTTTTTAATTAAAATTTTTAATAAAGTTAATCCTTTCTACTATATTACCGTTTGATGTCAATAGAAACATTAAATTAAAAATGATAAGAAAAAACATTTAGTCTTCAAAGGACATTTTTCTTTTCATATAAACAGTTGTTTTGCATTGTTAATAATTGAAATGGAATATCATGTACAATTTACTTTTTAAAAATACAATGATTATTTTACTTAAGAAAAAAATATCAACAACTTGAGAAAAATTTTCTCCATTAAAAAAATATTGATATATCTATATGTATAAATTGAAGCAGTACTTTCATATTAAAATTACGATTATATATATATATATATATATATATATATATATATATATATATATATATATATATATAAGCAATATTTAATCATGATTTTTTTTTTTTTTTTTATGAAAGAATGAAAAATAAATAGTATGGTAACTGTTGCTAAAGAATATATACAACTAAAGTGAAAAAAAAAATTAATTTAAAGAAAATATATGAAAATTAATGGATAAAATTGAAAAAAGAATAATAAAATAATATAAATAATAATAATTTTATATCATTCAAATTCAAAAATCAAAAAAAGATCTCAATAAGGAGCACCCAGGATGGTCCAAGCTACATCTCTGCCATTTTTTGTAGCTCTGCAATTATTGACCTCAGCTCCAATGCATGTGCACACATGCATTCACAGACAGGCACCTCTATTTATCTATAGACATTTTTAGTTTATGGTGTTTATTTTTTATTCATCATTTAACATTGGTATTTCAATGTAATTTTTTTTTTTTTTTTTTTTTTTTTTTTTTTGCAAGGGAAAACCTCATTTAAATCACCTCAAATTAATCATTTGATTTTATCTAATTTTGTATATCAAAGATCTCGAAAGGAGAATGTTAAGGAAAATGTGGCTTTCAGTGGCAAATGTGTAAAATTTCATAAGTAGAATGCAGCAAAATAAATACCAGTGAATTATTATTTTTATCTTTTTAATTTGGGGGAGAAGGGATGGAATACATAAGCAAATTAATTTATGAACATGTCCATTGTTAAATGTGAAAAGGAAGGAATTCAAAAGCATAGAATGAATTTTTCTGGTGATATGTATAATACATATTGTAGTGTTCTTTTTAATTTTCATATACAAATCGAACAAAAAACAAACAAACTTACAATGTTGTTTACCAAGAGGCTTGCAAAGCCTTTCCAGGTAAATCTAAAAAATATATGAATATAAATAAAAACAAACAGAAATTACATAAGTGAGAAAATACAGACAAAGTAAACACAATGAAAATATAAAGTAACATAAACATAAGTCATAAATTAAACAGGTGGCTAACAACGCACAAAGTACAACAAAAAATTATTAGGTGCTCAATTTAATACAGATGAAATTAATGCTTAATAAAAAAACTGAAAAATTTATTTACTATAATAGATGGCGAAAATAGTTATCTGTATCATCGAAAGACAATAAGAATTTTTGAAGTTTTTCTTCAAATGAGTTTAATCTTAATTTACTTAGAATATACAGTGGTAACATATTAAAACATTTAGGACCCATATAAACAAAACATCTGTGCAATATTTTTCAAATTTGGGTGATGAAATTTTCGTAATTTTCTTTTGAAAGCAGTTTCAAAAAGCTCTTAGTGTTAAAGATAAATATATAACAATATACAGAAAAATGCAAATAGTTTTAGTTACACTAAAAATATTTTCAGAGATGACATTTTTTTGCTGAATGACGTATTTCTGCTTTTTATAAATTTTTCTGTCCCTCTCCCCTCAAACTAACAATTGGTGATCAAACAGGCCATCCAAGTCCTGCAAATTTTAATCATTCTCCATCCGCTACATACATATCAATATGCATATTAAACTTGCTTTTTCTGATTCTAGAACCTTTAAAAAGGCAAGGTTGCTCAATATTTCTTTTATATTTAGTTATATTGTCCTTCCCCCCTTAAGACTAGCAGCTGGATATTACATAACCTGATGAAACTCTGGAATTCTCAGTCCTTCTCCATCCATAACATATGTGTGTGTGTGTGTGTGTATATATATATATATAATAAAGATGATCTATTAAGCATAGTAGAAACCAAGCAACAGATACAAGATCACTGAAAAACCAATGACATAAAAATTTATGAAAAAACAATCTAAGAAACTCAAGGAAGGAAGGAAGGAGGCAGGCAGCAAGACTTGTGACTTGCCTGTGGGGTTAAACTAGTTTCTCGCCGGCAACACTCACCCAGCCTGCCGCGACCAGAATAGGAGTCATATGGATGTAAAAAGCAAAATTTTAAAGCAGATTAATAACAATGAAACCATGAAGCAACAATGAAATTCACTAATTGATTACATTGTGTTTAATAGTATAATTAGAATTTTAAAAATAGTTGACAACTCAAAAAGGAAGAAACTGAAATTTTATTCGAAAAAGAAAGTTTGCATAGTAATACAAAGTAAATGCAACAAGCCTTCTGCCTTTTTTTTTTTTTTAATTTAATTTCACAAACCCACCCTTACAACACCACCTCATCTTCGTAATCAAACATAAAGATGATCTATTAAGCATAGTAGAAGTCAAGCAATAGATACAAGATCACTGGAACACCAATGACCAATAAGATTAAAAAAAAAAAAAAAAAATTATCAGTGGATGAAATACACTAATGTAAAGAAACCAGATCTATTAATTAACAGCCTGCAATACAAACGAATCAATAAAGTAACACAAAAAATCTTAACTTAAAACCATAAACTTATCAAAATTAATGAAAAAACAACCCAAGAAACACAAGATAGGAAGGAAGGAGGCAGGCGGCAAGACTTGTGACTTGCCTGTGGGGTTAAACTAGTTTCACGCCGGCAACACTCCCCCAGCCTGCCACGACCAGAACAAGAACCATATGGATTTAGCAAAATTTCAAAGCAAATGAACAACAATGAAATATATATATGTATATATATATCAGTGCTTGCGATAAACTTCTTTTATTAGATTCTAGAATTAAAGTGAAAGAGTAGAAAGATAGAAGTATTTCCTTATATGTGTAAAACTTTTGTTTTAGATTATGTTAAATTAATATTGTAGATTACCAAATATACAAACTTTAGATAGTCAGACATATATACAAACTATGGTTTATTTAGAAACTGTATGAATATTATTTTTTTACTTATGATAAAACCCAATTCTTTTATATTGCTTAAAATTTTAAAACCTTTTGATTGCAAAGTAATTATTTATTTTTAGATTTATTATATTTAAATTATATTTTATATATTAATTATTTTATTGTTATATTAATTTACAGAATTCAAACATAAATATATAAAAAATATTGGAAATTTTACTTCATGCACGATTTTTCTCTTTGAAATTTTTTGAGTGGCATCCCTGTATTTTGCATAGAAAAATCATTAGTATAAATTTTGATTCACCCTCCCATAAGAGTTTCATTAACATTTTGTGTAATTTTAATAGATAATGAGCTATTTTATGTTGTATCTAGATCCTCCGCCTGCTAAACAAGTGCATAATCCATATGCAATAGAAAGACCCCATGCTCCCCCAACTATGTTGCAAAGACAAAATTCATTTAGAGGCTTTAGTTCTCTAAATCAAGCTTCTCCGTTTAAAAGACAATTATCCCTTAGAATATCTGATTTGCCATCAACACAAGAGAGACAACGTTCAATGTCTGTAGGTTCATCTGATATGATAGCACAACAGAATGGATTGACAGGTAATTTATTTATTTTTTATTTTATTATCATTATTATTATTTTGGTGTGTGTATTTTTGATTTCAAAGTGTTAAATGTTTAATTTTTTTTTTTTTTTTTTTTTTTTTTTTTTTTTTTGGGGGGGGGGGGTAAATTTTGGATGTATGTTTTATTTATTAGCTTTTTCACATTATGTAATAGTCTTTATTTATAGGTATCCAAAATTAGTACAATATTCATTATCATCTAATGCCTATTTGCAAGGTGGCTGGCAGCCTGGAAATCTGAAAAAAAAAAAAATCAGGGAATTTTACAATACTGTAAAAACCAGAGAAATATCAGAAATTTGATTAAAATATGTAAAAAGAAAAACAAAATCTAAGTGTCAAAAAATAATCATGAGATTATGATTATGCTCAAGAAATTCCAGACAAGAAATATTTTTTTTAAATCTTATTTTAAAAAGTGATTATCTAAAATTTACATAAAAAACTATTAAAACCATTTAAAAATCACCTGCACTAGTGCTTTTAGATGCCTTCTTCAGACACACTGAGTGAACTGACGATCAGGTGGTTTCGTAGCTTGCCTTTACTTCCCTTCCTCCTCCTCCTTGCATCGATTTCTACTGGTTCCATGTTGCAAGAATCGCTTTTTGCCAGGATTTCAACAGCTTCATGTTTTATAGTGAAATAATAGTTGTAGTGGGCCAGTTTTGAAAAATTCTTAAAATCTATTTTTGTGTTTTCTTATTGATTTATTTTGGTTAAGGAGCATTTGTTATTTTATTTTATACGTGTTTTAATTTTCCTGTTTTGTTATTTCAACATAACATCCAGTTTTTTCTTCTTCATCTGTAAAATTTATTTTATATTCCTGCAGTTTCAGAAACATGATTTTTATCTTTGTCCTTCTTAATCCTTTGGAAAATATTACTATTGGGTTTTATTGGGATGTTTATGTTTAATTTGGCTGCTTCTGTCTTTATTTTATGTACCTTTGTTGTATGGAATTGAGGGTATATTTTTGTTTTTGTGCATTACTTATATGGATACGTTTTTTTTTTTTTTTTTTTTTTTTTTTTAATTTATTTTTATAAAGTTTATTTATCAGATTCTTTCTGTATCCTGGCATTTTGACATATTTCATTTATTTTTTGGAGTTTTTGTTTTAATAAGGGTAAATCAAAAAGAAAACATAAAAATAGACTTTAAGAATTTTTCAAAACTGGCCCACTATAACTATTATTACGCAAAAAATGCAAAGCTGTTGAAATCTTGGCGAATAGCAATTCTTGTAACACAGAACCAGTAGAAATCGATGCAAATTGTTGTGCTGTGCTGGAGGAGGAAGGAAAGAGGAGGCAAGCGACAAAACCACCTGATCATCAGTTCACTTAGCGTACCTGGAGAAGGCTGTGGCATGCAGCTGAAAGCACTAGCACAGGTGATTTTTAAATGGGTTTAATAGGTTTTAATGCAAAAAAATGTCTTTATAAAATTTTGAGTCAAAATAGGAAAAGTCAAGAGAAAATCAAAAAGTCCAAAATGCTAGCCACCCTGATTTTTCTTTAAAACAACTGGAGTTCTTACTTAACATAACCATAAAAATTTCATATAACATACTTTTGTGCATCCCTCCTTTCTTCCCCCTTGCACTCTAAACCAATCATGCCTATATATTGGACTAAAAAGGCTGAATTTTGAATTTTATTAAAGTGAAAATTTTCTCATTTACCTCCAAGTGTTTTCCCTTATGTATAGCCTTAAACTTGAGGCAGTTTATAATTCTGCTCTAATTAGTTTATATCTGTTTAAATTAAAAATGTAAATTTTGATGCAGTCTTTTGGTTGTGTATAGATTCTTCTTGCATATATATTGTTTCTTTTGGATAATGATCAAATTCCGTGCTAAGTGAAAATAGATTTTTGAGACTTTTTCCCCCAGTTTTTCTGGTTGATGGTTTTGTTTTTGTGCTTATTCTTATCATATTATAGAAAGAATTTTGTAAGCGATATCCGTTATCTTTTAGAGTTATTTGTTTAATAAAAAGGACATTTCTTAACCTATTATACAGGGTGTTTATAAAGTCCCGGACCCATTTTGATGTTTAATAACTCATAAAATAATAAAGATAGATTAAAATTAATAACATAAATGGTTAGATAGACTCAAAAAGTTTCATGACCCTTGTCAATGAACTTCCACGTGTGCCCCCTTCGTCGCACGGAGAGTATCAAGTCGATAGTCAATTTCACACCAGGTAGCGGCAAGCATGTCAGCATCCACAGAGGCTATTGCGGTTGTAATTCTGACTTTTAGGTCATCAATGTTCGACACTCTCCTCCTGTAAACATTGTCCTTTAAACTGTCTCCTCCTGTAAACATGCTGCTTTTGGATGGAGGATCTTTTTGGTAACTTCTTCTGCAATTTCTCTGTGCTTGCACTATTGATTTCGTTTCTATGTACCACCATAAAATCTGTGCTTTCTCTTGTGGTGTATGCATTCTCCTTAATATCCGCTCGAATAAAACATCACATACAAAAGTACTACATAGAACAAACACATCAAAAGTAAACATAACATTGCAATAGTTGTCAAAAACAAAAGAGAAAAATGTAATTAATAAGCAGACGATATTTAGAAAAGTACAGATATTTAGACTGGAAAATGAAATTATCTGAAATTAACCACACGCGCAGACAATATTTACAAAAGTAAAGATATTCAAACCTGAAAAGAAAATATATGAGTTATTCCATCCATAAGTTTGTTTATATCTTCATTATTTTAGGAGTTATTAAACATCAAAATGAGTCTGGGACTTTATGAACACCCTGTATGTGTGTATATATATATATATAAATTCTTCATCAGTTTTAATCTGTGTGTAAGGATAGAGAAAATTAGGGTTTGTATTTTTGGAATTTTGAATATTAAAAAATATAATAAGGTAAATAAATCATGATCGTTAATAATAATAAACTTTAGTCGATGACCTAATCGTATAGTGGGTGAATAATTAACAGTTATGCCGCTGCTCATTAATTACTACAAATTGCCGAATTGTAAAAATTTTAAAACTTAGATAAAACATGCAATATCAAAATAAAATAAAATTAGAATATTTTTAAAAGATTTTGACTTACCCCTGTTTAGGACGTAACAAAGCTGTAAAATAAAACATTGTTAATCCATAAATGCTCACAAATAAAAAGACCAATTATTTTTCTTGATACACAAAACTCTTTATTTTTATTATCAATTTCTATCGATCACTGCAGTGTAGAGAAAATATATATAGGTACCGGCACCCTAACAGACTCATTTTCAGTGAAGGTATTTTATCAACACAATATTTCAGATGGTATGTATTGCAAATACACTAGAGAATTCACATCATAACAATAAAATCATGTATGGAGGAAAGATCTTAAATAGTTGACGATATCGGAGTATACAATTTTGATATACTAGACTTTCCACACTGTGACACATAAAATCATATTTTGAAAAAATATTTTAAGTTGGTGACGATCTCGGGGTATGCAATTCAGATGCATTAAAATATCCACATGTAACAAATAAAATCATATTTTGAAGCAATATTTTAATTTAGTGACGATCTCGGTGTATGCAGTTTGGATGCATTAGGATATCCACACCGTGACATATAAAATCATATCTTGAAGAAGTAATTTAAATTAGTGACGATCTCGGTGTATGCAGTTTGGATGTATTAGAAGACAAATGAAATCATATTTTGAAGAAATAAATGAAATCATATTTTGAAGAAGATATATATCTAAATCCATATATGTTGTAAACATCACTTGAAGTCATGTATTGATGACGTTTTAGTTTCTTGGGGAGAGTGAGGCATAATTTTCGCACACGGAGTATTTTCTCTCTGCCATTTTCTGTTGTAATTCACTGAGTAGTTGAAGTAATTGGAAAAATTAGCAGAGTTCGAATCCTTCACTTCCACTTCGTACTTATTAAGTCAGCATTAGTTTCTTCATACACAGTATCGTGGAGTTGCTGAGGATTTTGTTACTAGAGTAGAAGGTAAGTTTGAAACATTTGGTTGGCCAACGGCCGAGGCCGCCGACGCGTGGCGTAATTTTTTTAACGTCCTTATCAGCATCAAGATATTTTCAATGTTAATGTTTTTTTTAGACAAATAAGTGACTCCTTACGAGTGTTGTGAACCCCATCACAGTCTATACATCACCTCAATTTATGGCCGATTTCCACTCATCAATGGACTGTATAGCTGAGTATACCTAAATTCAAATAAAACTACTTTCAAGAAATGTTTTAATGAGAGAGCTGCCTAGGTAATTTACAGTTTGTGAAGTGGCCTTTCATTCTCCTAACTCCGTTTGTAAACAAGTGCCGTGGAGGTAATACTCCTTAAATACATCGTACGACTTGTGATCTATTCCTCAATTCAAGAAATACTCCTTTCCAGAATTGCGTTAATGACGGTGCTGCCTAGGTAATTTACAGTTTGTGAAGCAGCATCCATCCTCCCAAGAGAGTTTAATAGAAATTTCAATGGAGATAGGAGAACTTTTAAACGTCATATAATAATGTCCGCGACTTATCTCAAATCGCCTACAGCTCCTAATTAAACAAAGATAGTACTGCTATTCTTACAGCACTTTTGGAAATATCAACATCTCATTTCCAGCAGCTAAGCATTCTAATACTAAATAATTATCTAAGTGTGGTTACTGTTTGAAATTAACTAATTGACTTTAATTTTTTTTTTTTTTTTAACAGTAAACATTTCAATATCTAAATAATGACGGCCTTCAAGTTGATATGATTCAGACATCCACAATAGTGTTTTATTATAGTCAAGAATATTTATGTGTTTTCAGTGTATACGATTTGTGTTGTTCGTTGAATTTCAGTGTTAATATTTTCCCATTAAGTGGTACCACTTCTTAAGATCTCTGGATTATTACATATTTTGCTACTCAATAAATAGATGTTTGGTAAGTCATTTTCTCCTGTCAATGCGCATGAATTTTTATTTTCATTCAGTATATATTTCTTTTTCAGGTTTATCACTCCAGCTTTACATAAATTCTACTCCCACTAGTTAAAATATGCAAACGATCATGTGGTGCCTTAAATTTAATTTTGTTTAAAATTTGATACAAAGGGATTATAGTTCATTTTGGATATTAGCTCTGAATATAGAATTTTAATACTTAGTAACTTTTCAGGGATCATTTTCTCAATTTCAAAAACTTGTACTTTTCATAAACCTAAGTTCAAAATTTTATTATTATTTTTTTTTTTTTTTAATTTCCCCAGTTAAAATATTTTCTTGTTTACATTAATGGTAACGAAGCTGTAAAATAAAACATTGTTAATCCATAAATGCTCACAAATAAAAAGACCAATTATTTTTCTTGATACACAAAACTCTTTATTTTACCATGTTTTTATTAACTTCGATTCTTGTTTGTGTGTTTGTCAGGGACAAATCTTGCAATCGATTTTTAACTAACTTCCCGATTAGCTAGATATTTGAAATTTTCAGGACAGCTCACAACACGGTGACAATACATTTTTCTAATAATTGTAGTCAACTATTTAAACTCCCGCTGCCTTCGGCAGCGCTTATATAATTCGACAGAAAACTTATTTAACTAACTTCCCGGCTACCTAGACATTTGAAACTTTCAGAATAGTTCAGAACATGGTAAAAAAGCATTTTCTTAATACCTTTAGCCTAACCTTTAACCTTAATAACCTTTTCTTAATACCTTCGGGTTCCTGCTGCCTTCGGCAGCGTTATCAGTACAAAGCTTGCAATCGATTTTTCACTAACTTTCCGACTAGCTAGACATTTGAAACTTTCAGGACAGCTCACAACACGTTGACAATACATTTTTCTAATAATTTTAGCCAACTATTTCAGGTCCCGCTGCCTTCGGTAGCACTTATATAATTCGACAGAACATTTATTTAACATCCTGACTAGCTAGACATTTGAAACTTTCAGAATAGTTCAGAACACGGTGAAAATGCATTTTTTAAATACCTTTAGCCAACTGTTTCGGGTTCCTGCTGCCTTCGGCAGCGTTATCAGTACTAAGCTTGCAATCGATTTTTCACTAACTTTCCGACTATCTGGACATTTAAAACTTTCAGGATAGCTCATAACTCGGTGACAATACATTTTTCTAATAAATTTAGTCAACTATTTCAGGTCCCACTGCCTTCGGCAGCGCTTATATTATTCGACAGAAATTTTATTTAACTAACTTCCCGACTAGCTAGACATTTGAAACTTTCAGAATAGTTCAGAACACGGTGAAAATGCATTTTTTTAATATTTTTAACCAACTGTTTCGGTTTCCTGCTTTCTTCGGCAGCGTTACCAGTACAAAGCTTGCAATCGATTTTTCTCTAACTTCCCGACTAGCTAGATATTTGAAACTTTCAGGATAGCTCAGAACACGTTGGCAATACATTTTTTAATACTTTTAGTCAACTGTTTCAGGTCCCTACAGCCTTCGGCAGCGTTCATATGATTTAACAGAAAATTTATTTAACTAACTTCCTGAGTAGCTAGACATTTGAAACTTTCGGAATAGTTCAGAATACGGTGAAAATGCTTTTAAAAAATATTTTTATCCAATTGCTTCGGGACTCTGCTGCCTTCGGCAGCGTTTCCAGTACAAAGCTTGCAATCAACTTTTAACTAGCTTCCTGGCTAGATAGCCATTTGAAACTTTTATAATAGCTCAAAAGACAATAGCAAGGAATTTTTTTAATACTTTTATCCAATTGCTGGGGTTCTGGCTGCCTTCAGTAGCGTTTATATGATTCAATAGAAAATTTAAAAACATGGTTTATAAAAATTTTTTTATCTTATAATTATTTATTATCAATTTCTATCGATCACTGCAGTGTAGAGAAAATATATATAGGTACCGGCACCCTAACAGACTCATTTTCAATGAAGGTATTTTATCAACACAATATTTCAGATGATATGTATTGCAAATACACTAGAGAATTCACATCATAACAATAAAATCATGTATGGAGGAAAGATCTTAAATAGTTGACGATATCGGAGTATACAATTTTGATATACTAGACTTTCCCCACTGTGACACATAAAATCATATTTTGAAAAAATATTTTAACTTGGTGACGATCTCGGGGTATGCAATTCCAAATTCCACACTGTGACATATAAAATCATATTTTGAAAAAATATTTTAAGTTGTTGATGATCTCGGGTATGCAATTCAGATGCATTAAAATATCCACACGTGACAAATAAAATCATATTTTGAAGCAATATTTTAATTTAGTGGCGATCTCAGTGTATGCAGTTTGGATGCATTAGGATATCCACACTGTGACATATAAAATCGTATCTTGAAGAAGTAATTTAAATTAGTGACGATCTCGGTGTATGCAGTTTGGATGTATTGGAATGTCCACACCGTGACAAATGAAATCATATTTTGAAGAAATAAATGAAATCATATTTTGAAGAAGATATATATCTAAATCCATATATGTTGTAAACATCACTTGAAGTCATGTATTGATGACGTTTTAGTTTCTTGGGGAGATTAGGCATAATTTTCGCACACGGAGTATTTTCTCTCTGCCATTTTTTGCCGTAATTCACTGAGTAGTTGAAGTTATTGGAAAAATTAGCAGAGTTCGAATCCTTCACTTCCACTTCGTACTTATAAGTCAGCATTATTTTCTTCATACACAGTATCGTGAAGTATAGTGTATTTTTTCTCTTGTATTTTGAATTTTTCTGTTGAGAATACATTCTTTCTATGTAACATGTACTGTTATATGTACATATTTTTTATTTCTATTTTGAATTTAATTATTTTAACTTTAGAATACTAACTTGCATAAATTTCAATCATGCAACTTCTAAACTGTATATACTGTAAAGTATGCATTGAAACGTATTTTAAATATGGAGTGAGTAAATTTTACACATGGTTAGTATTACTGTAGTACTAAATGTAATAGTTAGCATTCTAGGGTTAAAGTATATCTGTTTATAATTTTATAATGTAATAAGCATCTGTTAGTTTTTTTTATATATATATATATGCTCTTTTTTTGTAGTAACTCCTATTCCAGAATCTTCTCCTCTAACTGAAAAGCAAGATACCATAAGTACTATGTGCCAGCAACTTTCCCAAGGATTATCTTTTCTTTCTAATCATAGTGGCGATCCCTTTGACTCTGAATTGTCTAAAACTCAAAAAGCAGAAGGTATTTCTCTATTATTATCTGTATGTTATAAAACAACTTACTGCCTCTACCTTTGTGTACTATATTGTGTCTTTTACTTTTCTTAGCTTGTATGGCAAAAACTATTTAGTGTAAAAACATGAAAATTGACAGTTTTCTAGAAGCATGCAAAAACATATTGTATATATCAAGAAAAATAATGTTTCAAAACTTATTGTGTTTGATTTTTTTATTGTATTTTCAAGAGAAATTTAAAATTTCATATTTTATCAATTGTTTGTATGTTTATTCCTTTGAATTATTCATTTAACATATACTACTATTAAAATTTAGCTGCATATTTTCTTGAAGTATATGTAGTTTATTAATAGGAATTTAAAAATAGCTGTATTGATATTTAATATTTAACATATTACAAAAAAATAAGTATTATTATTATTACATTAGAACCTCGATTATTTGAAGTAATTGGGAACCAACCATCTTTCGTAAAATTGAAACTTTCAGATAACACTGCACTTCCCCCCCCCCCAAAAAAAAAAAAAAAAAAAAAAAAAAATTGAGCCCTGATACCCTTTCTTGCCGATTCTTATGTAAAATGACCTCTATATTTTGCCCAATCACCCGCTGTTTTTGCAGGATGCCACCCCCTCTCACAATATTTATCACTGTTCAGCAGTTTTATAGCCATGAATTTGATTTAAAGAATAGAAAAAGATTATTTTAACTGTTAAAAACAAAAAATTATAAGGTATAATACATAATAATAATAGATTAATAAAAATATAACATGTAATTTCTAATTTTAGTGGCTAATCCCCCCTCCCCCTCATCTAAATTTCCCCCTTGCTACAAATGTTCATGTTTTAGTATTTTTCACCTCTGTAGAGTCTCAGAAGATATATTTAACAGTTAAAATAATCCTTTCCGTCTCTCCAAAGCAAATTTATAACCATAAAATTGTCGAACAGTGGTAAAAATAGTGTGGTGTCCCCAAAATACGGTGGGTGATGTAACAAAATGGACGTCATATTCAGATTCAGGAGGTCATTTTACATAAGAATTTGCATGAATGATATCGGGGGCCAATTTTCATGCAGAGCAGTGTAATCAGGGGTCACAGCACTCATACTTTTTTTACGGTCATTTTAAACTGTCACCAAAATTTTCAAAAAGAAAATTTCTTTGAATTTTTCATAGCAATTATAGCATTGAAACATTTAATAAAATTTTCTTTTTGTAAGTTGTGATGTCAGTAAACTAATACGAACATAAAAAGGTAGGATCGCCGCAAACCCTCGGTCAGTATGAAAATTATAAAAATATTCATGTACAGGGTTCATACGGCCCGAATAAGCACTCTCCAACCACTATTACCTTAAATCTTATAAACACTATACATTTAAGAACTTCATTTAAAATATTTGTGGTGGAAGAGTCTTTGAAAAAGGCATACCCATGGAAACACAGAATATAAATGTAAAAATTATCTTTTGTATTTCGCTTCTAGATATTTCAGAAAAAATCTGATAAATAAAGCATTAAAAATTGATGGGGAAAAGAAAAGAAAAAAATCTTTAAAGATTTTACATGATACAATTACTGTTACATTTCCTATTAGAATTATTTTTTCTAAAAGTCTACTGATTCTACTTCGAAGAGAAAAGAAGCGACCATGGCATCCTTAATTTCATGTAGGTCTACTGAATAAGGGTTTTAATTTCGTTGTTAGTCGAAAGACACCGTCATGACTGACGTCATCACACTAATTGAAAAATAAGTCATTTTGAAATGCGTGATGTGTATCTTGCTTTCTTGCTCTGTGAACAATATGCCGCTGACTGGCAAACATCATTATCATCAAAATCGATTTAGATTGCCATTTCACAATGCCCTGTTTTTCACGTAGTGCTGTGACGTCAGTCATGACAGCATCTTACGACTAACAACGAAATTAAAACCTTTATTCAGTAACCTTACACGAAGTTAAGGATACCGTCATCTCTTCTTTTCGTTTTGAAGCAGATTCAGTAGACTTTAGTCTGAACCAAAGGACTCAGTGTGAAATGTGACGTCATTAAAAAAAATGTAAGTCGGGCTCTGGTAGGCATGTAACTCTGGTAGGTTGTTTTTTTTTTCTTTTTTCTTAGCCTGCTAGCGCTGGCAATTTTCTTGCTGCAGGTACCGTTCCAACGCTATTTTTGCTATGGAGATTCCATTTGAATAAAAAAAAAAGTAGGCGTTGCCATTTGAAATTTTGTGAATGTAACCGTAACTGTTAGAGTGTAACTGTTTTTTTTTTTATATAATTCTTGAGTGCATACCTCAAAAATACCTTCCACCAAAATTTTATTCAGTTACTGTGAACGGTATGGTAGCTATGGTCTCATATATTGGGGTAGTTTTTTCTAATCACCCTGTATGTATATATATAGTTTGATTTATCAATTTAATAATTTTATATATATTTTTTTTTTAATGACAGCAAAAAGGATGCTCAGTTAGCATTCTGCGGAAGATTGCATCCAGTTTTAGCTGATCGGAGGATTTCAAAATGCAGGGATGGAGTTTTTTTAAGTGTCCCTTTCAAACTTGGGTTAATGAACGAAATGCTTTTGAAGATAGAGAAAAAATGGCTATACCTTGAAAACAAAATATCTTCATTTTAAATAAATATTTTTTACAGATGATTTAGAGCCTGTAAAAATGAATTTTTGATTGCAGAAATTTGTAGAAAATATTCTTCTATTTTCAAACATTTTTCTCAATGTGAAATTTATTAATTTTAATTTTACTTGAATTATTTTAGAGTTTTAATTCAAATTATTTTTCCAGAGCCCTTTTACACTAATACCTGTTTTAAAACTTTATTGT
The DNA here is from genome assembly GCA_963930645.1 of Salticus scenicus. Lineage (NCBI taxonomy): Eukaryota > Metazoa > Arthropoda > Arachnida > Araneae > Salticidae > Salticus > Salticus scenicus. Next base: position 280,711,450 of record OZ005652.1, on the reverse strand, counting down.
ACTGTATTTTTATTGATAAAGTTTTATTGACTTTTACTATGCTATAAATTACTTGTTTAAAAAAACATCATTCTCCCAGTCAGTGTATGCTACATTTGGTGCTTACTAAGTATTTCTAAATAATTAAATTTTATTGAATTATATGCAGTGACATTGTCCTTTTTAGTTTCTTCACGGGCTGAAGAGTGGCTGGCAAGTAGCACAAATATTGTCAGAAAGAACTCTTTGGACAGAGCCGTACCTATCCAATTTCCAACTTCTACTGTGGGGTTGTCATCAAACCAAGTCCCCAGCAGTGTCCCTAAAGCCCCTTCTCCTAAACTCATCCAACCTCCAATACGCAGGGCTAGCCCTAATTTTGCCCATCTGCGAAGCAGTTCCTTGGGCTCTGCTGAAAACTTCCTCACTCAAGTCAACTGGAAAACTTCTGTGGTAGCAGGTGATACTGGTAACAATTCATTAGATACTCAAAGGACTGACAAAGAAATAGAAAAGCCAACTAATCCGTATGTTGATCCATTCAATGTTGAATGGGTAGAACTTGATAAAAATCGAAAGAGTAGCACAAATCCTTTTCTTGAAAATTCAGTAAAAGCTTTTGAGGTTCATATGTAAACATGAATATGCAAGAGAATATATTGTTAAGCTGGTGCATTTAAAACACCATTGTTCCATTTATGTTTAAATACTCTTTAATATTGTTGGTAATTATTATTTTTTTTTTTTTCTTTTATTATGTATATATACAGATAACCCAATCTTATCTCAGTAGTATTTTTATAAGCAGATTTTCAATCGTTCTAAACATCTTGTCATGCAATCTTAGAAATTTTCAAATGCATATTTTCAAACATTTTTCTTTCAAGTATTCATTTCGATGACTGTTCAAATTTTATGAAAATTATACCTATTTTGTGGTGGTGCTTTTTGCTAAATTTTGAGTACTTTATACATAGACTTTTTTAAATTCTGCTTTTGCATTTTTATTATATTTATCTTTTATGATGATTTCTATTCATAGGTTTGCATTATATTTGAAGAAATTTACATGTATATATTTATAAATTTTCCCTTTGGGTATTATTAAGAATTTCTTAGTGAATGCATGCCAAGCTTTAAGTGTATGGAATTTTAAAATGTGAAAATGTGTTTCATAGTGTAAATGTATCAATAGCTGCTTAAAAGTTCCATTTTGCTTTATCGTACAAATATTTATTAAGCATAAAATGGTCAAAGTAATTTAACAATTTGCTTAACTAGACATTCAAAGGATTTGTCATAAGTTGTAAAAATTTATATTTTGCACTAATTATTGAAAATTAATGTTCATAAGATACTACTGAGAAGAAAAATATCTATTTATTTTTAAATTTAACTTCTTAACTTAAGAAAACAAATTATTTGTTAAAAAGTTGCTTCCTTTCTGTGTATGTGCTGATTGTAATAAATATATACTACTAACAAAAGCATGATAGTGCTTAATTTTAGCTGAATTTAGTCACATAGAGTGTAGCTTGAGTAAATTGTAGTGATGATTATAATGTTGGCACATAATCGAAATTCTGCTAGTTATTGAAAAAAAAAAAAAAAAAAAAAAAACTTCTATTTTACGTAATATGCTACAGTTTTTAGCTCTACAAATTAATAAATTGTATATATATTATATTTAATGTTTCATTCTGATATTTTTCTAAAAAATATAATAATAAAAAAAAGTTTTTTGGTAATATTCTTCCATTGTGCACAGTTGTAAAATTCAGTACTCTAATTTTATTCATTATATACAGGGGTGATTGATATCAGATATCTAAAAATGATAAAAATCTATTAAAACTGTTTTTTGAAAAAAAAAAAAAAAAAATTGATTAAGTAATAGACAAAAGCACAAAATGTTTCTAAATAATATGTCATAAAATGCATGTTAACATAAACAATTTTACACTTTTTAGAAGCTTTATTTTTCTTTTACGTGCATTATACTGTACTCACTCTGCATACTTTAACAAAATTTGTGTGAAATTTCTAATGCATAAAACTAATTTGTTGAATTTGTGTTTCTGTATCACTAAACAAAAATGTCTGTGTTTGATCTACAAGAACAAATGGAAGCATCTGGTTATAAAATTTGATTTTTTTTTTTTTTTTTTTTCTTCCAATGATATATGTTAATTATCATTATGTATATTCTTTGTAACTTTTTATTTATTTTTTAATCTCATTTTCATTTTCTGATATTTTAAACAAAATTTCCTAAAATTTATTTTATTTTTAACTTGAAGAATTAGCTTGAAATAATTTAAATATTTTGAATTGTTTGTGTATGTATGTATTTTTTTTTTTTTTTCCCCTGCTCAAAAAATGTTATATATCCACAATCACCCCTGTTTTAGATGGACTTTTTTTCTATTCACAATGTGATACTGATGCTATTTCTTAGCCAAAAATTTGTTTCTTCATGCTCAGAATCTTTCAGTACTGTGTGAGAAAAATAAAATGTGTCAAAAAATATAATTTTCCATTTATTATTGTAATGGAGTTAATGAAAGGCCTTCAGTGTTATTTTATACACTGATACTGTGTTGATAAATATAATTTTTGGATATGAAAATAAAAGGGAAAAAATTATAATGATCTGATCTGCTATGCAATAAGCATGTAGCTATTTTCTTTTTAACCTTCTAACTTTTAACAGTTATTTTAATCAAAGTTTTCAATCAATTATTTTGATCTAATGCTAGATTTAAGAAGGGAAGGCTTTAAATATCGAAAGTTGCTCCACTTTAAACTTCCTATTGGAGAGGAATGCCAAGTGAATTCAAAGCCTTTGTCAACCTATGGGGAAGCATATTCCATTATTGTTCGTTGCATAATATATATATTTTTTTAATTTCATCATAGCATTCAGAAAATTCATGACCCTTAAATCAATCCTTGTTGCTCAAAAAATGGATTTTTATTTATTATGATTTGTAATGTTTAAAATTTATTTAAAGTTATAATATCAAAAATTTGATTTAATGAAAATCACAACTTCAAAAGTCATCACAAAAATCTCAAAAATTACATCTTAAGAAAATAAAATATGAAACTTTTTAAAAATCAATTTTTGAAAACAAGAACTAATTTTAATGGTCTTAAGTTTCCTGTATGTGAAAATTGAGTTTTAAAGTGTTTTTTTTTTTTTAATTAATAATAATGGGGCATATTTCTCTATAGGTTAACTCAGGGTTTAGCTGTTCTTGGTACTATCTGATTGGGGAGCCTTAAAGATAATGTTTTGAAGAATAAGTCCTAGGGAATGCTAATCATATTAATAGATTGTTATGGCAGATTTTGATTTAATATAGTAAGACTTTGATTTAATATAGTAACCATTCACACACCAATTAATATTATTGTTAATAGTGGGGATGGCTTATGGCAGTTTTACTTATTTATTTGGGGGGGGGGGGGAGTGTACACAGCAGAGGAGGAAGCTGCTATTCTAAACATCACTGAAGACCAAAAACATTTTTAATGTAAAAAATTTATGGTTTTAACCCTTCAGTTTCTTTTATATGTATTTAAAATTATTTATTTTTTTTGTAATTTGATAATATAGATGTAATTAATTAAACTATATAATTTGAATCTCAGGAATAAGCTTAATAATATAAAGCATGTCTTAGGTGTAAAATATCGTACCTTAATATACCAGAAAGGGGAGGAATCACCTATTGTTACCAATAGCCAAATCCTATATTATTTATTGTATAGGGAACTTGTAAAACCAGTCAAACATTTGTACCATAGATGTGATAGTGTATGAAATACCAGGGTAAGAGAGCAAATGAGAAAGACTGATTATTTTTAAGCTTTTCAAAGAGAGAGGGGCATCAAATTATCATCTTGCGTCCGCAATAAATTTCTCTCAGACCAACCCTGGAACTTATTAGAATTGCTCATTATCTAATATAAATATATATAATTAATTAAAATAAAAAACCTTAAAATGTACCTCATGTTACGTTAATATTTTCATCTGGGCGCCCAGACCTTCTCAAACGTTCATCTGTGCTGGATCTCTTCATGTTGCAGTCTTTTATAGATTCTATTAGTTGATTCCACATCCGGTTTGGTGCCATTGCGTCACTATCATTACAAACTTCCGGTGTCGTTGCAATTTCTATTGCTTCTCTGAACATGGCGTAATTATGGTTATTGTAGTTAGCAATTTTTCTGGTTTTTTCAAAATTTATTGTAATATCTTCATTTTCAAAGGTTTTGGCTAAAGCTGTGTTTGTTTTTCCTGTTTTGATGTCATTTTTGTGTTCTTTGAGTCTAGTTTTAATCTTTCTTTTTGTTACACCGATGTATGAACCTGCTTTATTTTCTTGTTTATTTATGTATGGTATTTGATAAATCCCGGCAGTTTCTAATGGGGGGATGGGGTCTTTATCACTGCATATTAATTGAAAAATATTTGGGTTAGGTTTTATAGGTATATTAATTCCTAATTTAGTTGCTGTATTTTTAATTTTATTTGATGCACCGCGATCGTACGATATGGAAGAGGTGAATTTTAAAGGGGTTTTTTGAAAACTGGGTATGTGATTACTGGCTTTTAATCTGGTTTTAATTAGTTTTGTGATAATTTTACTGGGGTAACCTGCTTTTTTAGTTAACTCTTTAATTAAATCAAATTCATTATTTAGATCGGTAGGGTCATTACATATTAATATTGCACAATTTATATATGAAGTAACGGCGTTGATTTTATAACGGAAAGGGGTTTTAGACTTATAATGTATAATTTCATTGCTATTGGTTTCTTTACGATACACGGTGGTTTTAATTAGTTTTTCGGTTCTATTAATTTTAACATCTAAAAAGTTTATTTGTTGTTCTTTTTCTTCCTCATAGGTGAATTTTATGTTGTTATCTAAGCTATTAATTTCATTTAATATATCTTTGACATCGTAATTTTTATTGGTAACGGCAAAAACGTCGTCTACATATCTTAACCAAAAGAATATTTTATCATTATATTACTTAATTTGAATTCTGCAATAAAGCCCGATATAGGGGACCCCATCGGGACGGGACTCCTTTCTTTTGTTGATAAATGTTATCATTAAACTTAAAATAATTTTCATGAAGTAAGAAATTTGTAGTTGCAATCCAGTTTGTGATCCAGACCAGTCGTAAATAAAAATGAAGCCCCGACCTACTATCTCGAGAAATATATGGCCGATATATATCGTAAAATTATTCCCCCCCTCTCAACATGCATTAGAATCCACAAAAGACTTTATTAAAAAACTTAGAAATATTGAAAATAAAAAAGAATACCATTTCGTCAGTTTTGACGTCATTAATCTTTATCCATCCATAGACATTGAAGAAACTAATCAGATTGTCAATAATATTATCAAAGAAAAATACACAGACCCTAAAATAGCACAAACCTTAATTGCAACTACAAATTTCTTACTTCATGAAAATTATTTTCAGTTTAATGATAACATTTATCAACAAAAGAAAGGAGTCCCGATGGGATCCCCTATATCGGGCTTTATTGCAGAATTCAAATTAAGAGCACTAGAAAAAGAAATTTTAAATAAATGTAATGATAAAATATTCTTTTGGTTAAGATATGTAGACGACGTTTTTGCCGTTACCAATAAAAATTACGATGTCAAAGATATATTAAATGAAATTAATAGCTTAGATAACAACATAAAATTCACCTATGAGGAAGAAAAAGAACAACAAATAAACTTTTTAGATGTTAAAATTAATAGAACTGAAAAACTAATTAAAACCACCGTGTATCGTAAAGAAACCAATAGCAATGAAATTATACATTATAAGTCTAAAACCCCTTTCCGTTATAAAATCAACGCCGTTACTTCATATATAAATCGTGCAATATTAATATGTAATGACCCTACCGATCTAAATAATGAATTTGATTTAATTAAAGAGTTAACTAAAAAAGCAGGTTACCCCGGTAAAATTATCACAAAACTAATTAAAACCAGATTAAAAGCCAGTAATCACATACCCAGTTTTCAAAAAACCCCTTTAAAATTCACCTCTTCCATATCGTACGATCGCGGTGCATCAAATAAAATTAAAAATACAGCAACTAAATTAGGAATTAATATACCTATAAAACCTAACCCAAATATTTTTCAATTAATACGCAGTGATAAAGACCCCCATCCCCCCATTAGAAACTGCCGGGATTTATCAAATACATACATAAATAAACAAGAAAATAAACCAGGTTCATACATCGGTGTAACAAAAAGAAAGATTAAAACTAGACTCAAAGAACACAAAAATGACATCAAAACAGGAAAAACAAACACAACTTTAGCCAAAACCTTTGAAAATGAAGATATTACAATAAATTTTGAAAAAACCAGAAAAATTGCTAACTACAATAACCATAATTACGCCATGTTCAGAGAAGCAATAGAAATTGCAACGACACCGGAAGTTTGTAACGATAGTGACGCAATGGCACCAAACCGGATGTGGAATCAACTAATAGAATCTATAAAAGACTGCAACATGAAGAGATCCAGCACAGATGAATGTTTGAGAAGGTCTGGGTGCCCAGATGAAAATATTAACGTAACATGAGGTACATTTTAAGGTTTTTTATTTTAATTAATTATGTGTAAAGTACTTCTAATTTAATAAATATATATATATTTCCATTTTCACAGTGGAAATTTCATAACCATTTAAATAGTTCCAGTTTTCCAAAAATTGATTTTTAAAATTTTCCATACTTTATTTATTTATTTTTTATTATGTTTTTGCTGTAAAGTGTCGGGGAAAAAAAATTTAAATACATTTCTTGCATTTTTTAGCTTCAAAATAAAATATTAAAAATTAAAAAGAAATCAGTTTTTAGAAAACGAGATTGAATGTAACAATTGTGAATCGAAGTTTGGCTATCGGCGGCAATAGGTAATGCATTCACTAAAAATATAATACTGACTTTGCTGTATATATGTAACCATGCATCTAAAGCATGAAACATTTAGAAAATTATCTGTATTGTGACATTTCTACATTCTCCTTATATAAAATTAAGTACATTCAGGAAAAGAAAAGATTAATCAATATTCTGACATATACATAGGAAATATTGCTCGGGAGATCATGTTCAAGTAATTTAACGGAATTCAGATATATATTTCCTTTTCATTACCACAATTTAAATTTTTCTGATAATTAAATTCATAAAATAAGACTAAAATATCAATTTATATGACTATCCTAAACTTAATTAAAATTAATATTTTTCATAATGAGAGAATTGGATCTCTCCATAAGAAAAATTTTTCTTGCTAAAATTTCAGGTATTTTTTCATGAATACTATCATTTCTGATATTGTCTTCCCTTCTCAACCCTTTCTCTCTCTAATGAATATTAAAAAGATCTGTATCTAATAGCTGCATTAAAAATAAATTTGGATAACACATATTGCTGTTAAAAGTTATAGGTTAAAAATGATTTGTTCTTGCTGTGAAAAGAGCAGTGAAACCAATAACTATACCTATTTTATTACTAGCGTGTGAATATGTGATCCTTCCAGGTAGGATAATGAAAGTTAGTCATATGTAATAATGACCATGTGCCTTCCTATTTAATTCAAAATTGTTAAAAATATATCTTTAATTCTTTATTCAGTCCCTCTCTCTCTCTCAGAAATTTGTTTGAGTAAGTTTAAGCCCTTTCATTACCCCTCCTTTTTTTTTTTTTTTTTTTTTTTTGTGTGTGTGTCATTCTTTTATATTTATATATGTAAGCTCCTAATTTCAGATAATAATTGTGTACTTTAAAATATCCCTCATAACAGAAAATATGGTAGGGGGAAATAATTATTTATGTTTTTGAGTTTTCATTTAGGTTGCCAACTTTTTTATTGAAATTGTTGCAGCTTTAAATTTCTTTGCTAAGAATAAAATCATTTACTGGGTTTAGTTTATGTTAAAAGCATCAACATTTTGTATTATTTTGCTTATATACAATCAGCATTTATTAGTGCAGTTATCCAATAATTTGAGCAATTGCTCAGTGAGTAATCATATTGAGTATAAAAATATATACAGCTGAACCTTTTTAACATGAATTGCTTTTAACATGAACTGTTTCTTCATTCTCTGTTAAGACTAATCCGAACTGTAATGTATTGTCATCTTTTAACATGAATTCGCTTAATATAAAATTTCACTTAAAAGGAACATTTTCTGACGTTCTCTATAGGAATTCTAACTGTTAATATTTATGACATTTTTTATAAAAATTTTTATAAAATAAAATTTCGATTTATATAAAAACAATGAAATATTTTTTACACCATAGAAATCATAACAATTCTTGTCTAAACCAGCAATTGCCAACATTTTCGACTTCACAAACCAGTAAATTCACAACTTAAAGTACCACAGACCACTAAATTCTTAATTTAAAATTTTGTTTGCCACTACTATTATTGATAAAACATGTAAATATGTTTTTATAATAATCAGAGAATGCCAATTTTATAAATATATGAAATACAGTAGATAGCCAGAAATCCACCAAGGTCCAAAATCTGCACAGATTGTCGGATATAAACAATAAAATTTACTATTCTTAAATTACAAACTGAATATAAGATTTTTTAAAAATGCAGATTCTTTACTTGCATTTTATGACTAAAAAAAAAAAAAAAAAAAATTAGTAACATAAAAGACTATCAGAACCAAGTTATTGATAATGAAATTATTGACAGTACATTAAATTCATCAATGAGGTTATACAATAACAAAATAATTTTTTAAAATGTTATGTGATGAAGACATAACCCTAGGAAAGAACTAACATAAATTCTTAAAACAATATATTTGTGCTACAAAATAAGAATAGATGACTATTTACAATATGCAGAAAAAAAAAAAAAATCTCGATGTATGTATACATGTACAAATGTAGTTTTGAAAACAAACTGTATGTGAATAGATTTTATCAAAATTTGACAAATAAATTTCATTTTTATTTATTATATCCATTATGTACATTCTTTTAATGTTCAGTATTACTCCTATATACCTAATAATTTAATATTCAAGTGAAACTGTGTTATTATTAACTAGTGTGTGTTTAGTTTGAATAATATTATGCTTTTATCATTAAAAGTGGTAATAATTTTTTAAGGGCCCCGAAACCCACCAAATCCTAAAATCCGCACAACCTCTGGTCCCGAGCTGTGCAGATTTTTGACTCTCTACTGTACTTATTTTATACAAAATACTACACATGCTTTTATTATTATTATTATTATAAGATCTTATTTAATCATAAGAATGATGCTTTAAAATTAATTCATTATAATAAAACAATTAAGGAGAAGAAATGCAGTTTCCATATAATAAGAACTCGGATGAAAGATTTAACTCCAAAGATAAATTGCTATTTCCATCTATAAAATTGTATTTACTTAATCTAGTAATGTGTGTCATCTTATTAAAGTCAGATGGGTAAATTTTTGTTTTTAACGTGCATTTTTTAAACCTTTGAAGAATTTGAATATTGTGATAAATTTAGAAGACACTAACTAAAAACAAATGCATATTAGAAATTTAGGCAGATAATTATTTCCTGTTACATTTCAAATTTTTGTATTAAAAGATTTTTCAATTTATCCTCTCTCTCACCCAGAAAATTCTTAAGAATACTGTTATAAGTATAATAAATTCAGAAAATTCTGAAGTGAAAGTTAATATCAGTATAATTTGTAGTAATTTATTAAATGCAAATGTCAAGATTTTTCTCTAGACTGCTGGTTGGCGACCACGGGTTCGCACAGTATTACTACTTTTTCACAATTCAGAAATTGGCAACGGTGTAATAATGTTTCAAATACTGGGCCATGACAAGTTCTTCAAACAATTTATTTTATCTTAATAGAAGAAAGGTTTTGATTCAAATGTGTGAAAAGTTAATGCTAAAAGATTAAAGAAATATAACTGAAACATTTTAATTTATTACCAATTCTGACTATCTTTTTGACCATTATAGAAAAGTTTTTTCATTGTATAGATTTTAAACTGAATTATTAGATTTATCAGCTTTATACAAAGAATACAATGTATTCCTTTTCATCTACAAACTAAACTTATACTGGGCATAATAATGTTAATTCAATATTACATTATATTTTTATTACTAACATTGATTCTAGTAACCGTATTTCAAAACAAAATTTTGTGATTAAAATAGTTTTAAATTGTGTTGCTTATCTTGCATTTATGATATAAATTTCAAATTACAGAAATGCATATTCAATTTTTCACAGTATTAATTAACTTTAAAATACCAATTTCTCAAAATTTAAAATTCTGAGTTATTGCCTTTTAGAACTGGACATCTGCATAATATTTCATTTTGCAGTATTACATATTACTTTTAGAATAATCTTCTTTTTAAAAAAATAATTCAAGAAATACAAAGAGATTGGGGAGGGGGAGGGATTGACTAGTGTTATCCAACATAATTGCTCAGAAGTAAAATTAAAATGTTTGTGGCCTTGTTAATTACTTTAGTGCTTTAAAAATGTTGGGTCTATGATCTTGCTCTATGAAATGGATTGCATATTTAAAGCTATAAAAACATTTTTTTAACATAAAATTTAATGATATTTATATGATATAAGAAAAGCTGGCAACCTTTACCAACTACAAAATTTAGTTCCTGCCCCCTCCCATTTTTATTGAAATTTTATATTAAGGCTTAAAAGATGTCAAATTTATGAGCTTAAAGATATTTCTTTTTATGAATTTAAAATTTACCTTGTTTGTTAAGGGGAATAGTTAAAATAGATAAATAAGGGTCAGAGGAATTGTTTGTGCATTCTAAAAAAAATTTTCGTGTATTTTTATTTAGTAGTTCCTGATGAAATCTCAGATTTTCATATACTGGATAAAAACAAATATAGAACATAGGCAGTGTATTTCAATAGTTGATTCATTTGACTGTCTTCTGTTTTGATTTATTATTATATTTAAAAGTATTTAAGTTTGTATAAATATTTTCTAAGTTAAAGGTGAATAATTTCTCATGAGTTATTCTAAAATGTTTATAGATGTGATATATATTTTTTCACAATGAATTTTTACAACAGTTGTTTCATTTATTGTAAGTGCACATATGTTAAATGATGAATTCATCAAAATATTTTTGATGCACGATTATTTCATGAGTAATGAAATTACTTGGAGATCAATTATTTTTAACTTGATATATTTAGTTAAATATTCTGAATTATTAGTTTCTGAAACTTTTGTTTTCATACTTGAATAAAAGGTCTGTTAAATTTCATGATTTTCTAATTTTGCATTTAAATACTGTATGAATTTGTTTAACTGAATGTGTCTTTGTTGTTTTCAAGTCTAGTATTTTGTTTATATTAAATGTTGTATATACAGTAACCAAAAACAATTGTGTACTTTGTTGAAAAATTAGTTTTTCTTCATAATAAATCTATAATTTGATTTTTTTTTTAACAGGAATAGTCGTATATAAAACACTCTAATTAAATAAAAAATGAAATCTTAAAACATTTGTGTAAATTTGTTTACTTTTGGCCTTTAGTGGTATTTTCAAAGTGTTTTATTGAGGTATTCCTTCTATAAATATTTGATAATTTTCTTATATTGTTTTTCTTTCATATTTTATAGTTTTATTTTATTTTTAGTTTGTGTTGTAATTTCTTTTTAAGAATTTGTTATGATTTTATATCTTTTTACCTTATGCTTCTCATCTGCCTGCTGCTGCTTGTGTTTTTGGTTACTGAAAGATCATTCCATTATCATTAATCTTTATTACCATTTTTTTAAATGGGTTTTTGTGGTATTTTCAATTTTGTAATTTCATCATCATCATATGGGAAAAAAATTGGAGTCCTTGTTAATTTTTCATTATAAAAAAACATACTAAATTATTTGCAAAATATCATTAAGCTTTTAACATTTTACTTGTATATCTTATTTAATAATTTACTTGATGTGTGTTTAAATAAATGGGTATAAATATTTTAAAAGAAATATTTGCTTTTTGTAAATCTTTAAATGTTTCTCAATTAGGAGGATTTTATTTTTGGTTTCAGTATTTTTGTCTCAAATACTAGAAGGAAGTGCTTAAGAGCAAAATATGCGCTGATGAATTAATCTTTGATGATAAAAAATAAATATTAAATATATATATATATATATATATATATATATATATATATAATTATTATTATTATTATTATTTGTATGTATTGAATGTTTTTATGTCTTTTTAAAATACTTAATGACTAAATTTTAATAGATATTTTATTATGCATTTAAAGTGTATATGTTGACAGTATAATTTCATTTTTCATACAGTCATTTTGTGATTTTTGTACATTTTTACTGTTGTATCTTGGAGAATTTTTAGACTTAGGTTTTATGTATGTCTAGCAGTGAAATGATAAAATTTCACCGGAGGACTGGCGTTGAAGAGTAAAAAGTTAAAAACTTTGAATAAATACATGAATGGTTATTTTATTTTGACCTGAAACAATTGTTGCATGTTTTTTGCATTTTATGGTGTTAATTCAAAGTTTTTTGCTTTTTAGTAGTAAAATGCCCCCAAAAAACTTATTGTGTTTAACACCCAGAGGTTGAATAAAAAACTTTATAAACAAATACCATAAATTGCTGAGGTTTAATTTTATTATCATTATTACTTTAAAATTTACTATTTTTGCTTATAAAGTTTTTATCTGTCTTATTCGTCCCATTTTTTAATTGTCTATAAAATTTATTTTCTCTCCCTCTCTTTCTTTTTTTAAGGCTGAAGCAAATAAAAATAATAAAAGAAATTGATGTGATATAGTTGTTACAAAATGGACTTTAAGTGCAACAGACTTATGCAAGAAATGCAAAATGACCTGACACTGGGGAAAATTAAAAATGAATTATATAATATGTATATATATATATATATATTAAAAAAAAAAAAAAAATAACCTCACTATTTTTGTGTAAAATTATTTATTCTGAAGTGTTTTAAATGAGGAAAAATATATATGGTTTTATATAAAAAATTGTCCTGTTTCCTGATTTTTCTATTTGAAATTAACCAAATTAGCTCTAGTATATAAAAAAAAAATAATTGTTATGGTTTAAAACCAGGAAAACCAACCTAGAAAAATCAATGTCTGTTTGCATGTATTTTAACATATTTAAACAAACTTAGGTATCATAGGAAAGGGGAGGGGATTAATTTTGAAAGCTTTCTTTATCCCCAACTTTTTATATTTATTTTAGTGAAAGAAGAGATTGTCAGTAGGAAAAAAAAAAATTATTGGTGCTTTCTAAATTTAATTAGATAACTTAAAAATACCAAGTAATTCAAAGAACAATCAAAATGAAATATTAAAACAAATGTAAACTTACTTTTATTTATTTATTTATTTATTTATTTATTTTTTTTTTTTAGGGGGTTTTGGGATTAAGCCTTAAATAATTATAAAACTAGCAGGCTAGATACTTTTATTATGCAAGCTGTATGGTCCTACCACATGAAATAAAAACATATGCAGTCACCTGAAAAATGTTAATTCTTCAACATATGTCAGAACTAGAAGAGCACAGCCTGTTAGAAGTAAGGGCCACTCGGTACATTTGGGTATTGGGTTCTGAACTACCAATCTTAATTTATGTTTATAATTGCTATTAAATTCATTCGTTACTGTGGAAAAAAAAAAAAATTACAAATTTTTATGAAGTTAGATTGCAAGTTATTAAATAAAAGTAATTTATAATTACAATGGTTTAAAAAAAAAAAAAAAAAAAAAATACTAGACTTTTTTAAAGGGCCATAAGTTAGCCTTTCAAGGCTGCATTTTACTCACTGGCCACAAATTGTGCACCACTGTGTTTTTGGAAATCTGTATAACCTAAGATCAAAAATAGTTATGTAAGCAAAGAATTTTGTTCATTTTTAGTTTTATTACTTTATTTTCAAATAATTTTTTATTTCATGCATCTACTGAGTACAAAAAATATTAGTAAAAAACATTTAACAGGGGTGAAGCTTTTCAGGGGCTACCCCTGAATTCAGGGTTTTTGAAATTTTTGCTGTTTCTGATTTTCATGTAAATTATTTTGTTTTTACAGAATTCTCTTATTTTGAATGTTTAATTTGCCTTATAATGTATTAAGAACTCTCCAAATATCATTTAATACAGGTAGCCATATGATATTTCATTATTAAATCTATCCTATCTGCATGCAAATATCAGTTTTCAGGGTTTTTGCATGCTAGGTAGTAACCCCCTAGTCATGCCCCTGATTTAAGTAAGCAAAGAAAATATGTAAAATGAAATTAACAAATTAAAATTTATGCCATAAAGCCACAGGCAAAAAAAAAAAAAAAAAAAAAAAAAAAAGAGCTAATATTATATAAACTCGTTTTACCATTTATTATTACTTTTTTAAACATAGATAAGTTTTTTTTTTTTTTTTTTTTTTTTTTCCCCGCTTCTTTCCCTTTCTTACTCTGTTTAAACAAATATTTGGTGCAATAGAAAATTTTAGATATTTGTCTCTTGTGCTAGAGATCTTGCTCAAAAGTAACTTTCTCTATTTCTTTATCTGATTCAGTTTCTGATAATTCGTTGTTAATGTCAATGGTATCTTGAATTTTCCCCCTATAAACAAGCCTTTTGCTATGTCATATTCAGGCAGACATTAATATGAAATAAACTAACTTTATATTTTATATAAATTCAAAAATAAGAAAACACTTAATTAACTGTACAGCTGTGAAATTATTTAAAACATTCTTTTAAAGGTTTTCAGGAACATATTTTTGATGAAGTTCTTGCATTCACTTCCAATTCTACTCAGGAAGTAAAGTGCAATAGGACTTGTTACTCTTAAAAAAAAAAAAAAAAAAAAAAAAAAAGGGGGGGGGGGGGAATTACTAACATAGATTTTTTTGCATTTAAATGCAGAATATGGTGGTTATTGTAAATCACTGAAAAAAGTAAATAACACAGGGACAGAAGAAAGAAGAAAAAAAAAAGTCTATCAATGAGATTTTTCCACTCAAAAGCAGTTATCTGCAACCCACACTTAAGCTTACCAAGGACACTTCTCTGCCAAAGATCCCTATTCATGCTGTCATCAATGAATAGGCCACAATTTGACATTGTCTCAACCACTTCAGCCAGCCACATTTTCCTGGGCCTGCCTCCTCTTCGCCTACCCGCAGGCTTCCATTCAAAAATGAGCTTTGGGAGTCTTTCCTGTCCCATTCACACAACATGTCTGAACCAAATGAGCTGTTTTTCCTCAATGTTTTTGAAAATATTCTTCTCCACACTCATCAGTTCTCTGATTACCTTATTACGAATTCTTTCTAATTTCGACTTTCGAGCAGATCTTTGCCAGAAGTCCATTTCCGTAGCCAATAATCTCTCTGTCTCTTCTTCAAAGTCCAGGTCTCGGAACCATAGAAAACAATACTCTGAAGTATTGTATTGTAAATGTTTCTTTTTGTATTTGCAATGATATTGTTACTCCACAGAACTGAGTTCAGAATGCCGATAACTTTTCTGCATTCAACAATTCTCCTGTCAATTTCTCTATCCGAGGAACCATCTATTTGTACAATTGATCCCAAATGATCAATGGTTTCTGTTCTAAACTCCTCCAAGTCAATTTTACTCAACGGTTTGTACTCAAATATTCGTTTTTTGATTCATTTATAGTTAGTGCCCATTTCTGGTACTCTTCATTCAACTTTCGCAGGACAAAAACTGCCTTTTCATCGTTTTGGTCAGTGATCATCTGCAAAAAGTAAATTATTTAATGATGTACTTGGCGTTGACTGAAGTCCCACATTACCATACTTTTGTGACCATTGTGTCTGGGACACCTCAAGATAAATCTTAAAAAGGGTTGAAGAAAGACTACATCCTTGTAAGAGCCCTTTTGAATATTTTTAGAAAGTGCATGCACTGAAAATGGAGAACTCTATCTTTATTTATGCAACTTACTTTATGTTCTATGAAATCCTGTTAGAGTGTGGAACAAATTCATGTCAATGATTTTCAAAAGGAAGTAAAGAATTTGAATTTTTGCAGATAATAAAATTTAAAAAAAAAAAAAAAAAAAAAAAAAAAAAAAAATTGTAGAGAGTAAAAAAAAAAATCTTAATTTTAATCTGAGAAACAAAAGTATATGTTTTATACTTTTCTTTCTTTTTTTCGGCAAACATTAGAAAAAGTGAGGTATAGTCGGCAGCAAAATTATTCAAGCGCTAGCAATAATTCCTATGTATAAAAAAAAAGTACACTTAATACTGCTTTGTTAAATAAATCCTTGTCACCAGGGTTTAACCTGGCAAAAAAGTTTCTTTAGCATTTTAGCTAAAACATATAAGCAGTATTTTAGCTTTTTCGAAAATTAATTCTTTAAATAGTATTGATTTCTTTTTCTTAACTTTGTTATCCCCAATTTTGTTTTCTGTTTGTTTTGTTCACTGACGATTTAAACCAAGCATATATTGAGATTTAAGAAAAATGAATCGGCAAAATTTTGTTTTGATTTCAACAAACGCAATACTAGCACTGAGAATACATCTATGAAGCAAATTATTAATTATGTTTTTAAATATTTTTGCATTTAAATTCAACCATTAAAAGTCGAAATTAAATCCGAATATACTAAATAGATAATGACTCCCAATATTTTCAGTGATTTTGTAATTTCTGTCCATGAATATTTGTTTAAAAACTAGAGGTAGTTTTATAAAGATATATTATGAAGTATCTCGTTTTAGCTTTTCAGCGAAATTCTTACTGACATAGTTTAGCAAAATACAATATCTTTTAGCAAAATGTTAAAAAAAACTAATGGCAGTTTAAACCCTGTTTGCCACTAAGAACATGATTCGGCAAGGATTTATTTAACAATACAGCATTAAATGTATTTTTTATATATATATATATATAGGAATTATTGCTAGCGCTCGAATAATTTTGCTGCCAACTGTTCGTTTGAAAGTTTCTGTAAAATTGAAAATTATTTGTGTAATTTTAACAAAATTTATTGGGGAAAAAAAATTACCTGCTCATGAAAATTTAAGTTTGAAAGGTACTTTTCAAAATTCATGTGTATGTGCATATATATATACTTATATTGATCAGATCATGGAAAGAAAGGCTCCAAACAGACCTTCATGCAGTGACAAGGCATGTGATTCTGCCAGTGTCATCACCAATTCACTCCAAATCAAAAACATTCCTACATTCTGTTTATTATATGACACGTGTTGTAATGAATTTTAAATAAATTAAGAACATCAACAATATTTTATTAAAATTTACAATTTACGAGCATTTTTTATTTTTTATTAAGTGATTACATTCATTGAATTATTCTTTTAGTTACTCTCATTTTTACTATAATTATATCCCAAAATTTCGGAGAGTGTTTCAGTGTAGACATACATTAATTAAAGTATTCAATTTTCACTTTTTATGAGTTACAATTATAACTATATCACATAATATGAGAAAATGAGCCCTTAATTTATCAGTGATGCAGGATTTTTAATAACAATTTAACTGCAAATTGAAAGAAATAACCTTTATGGATGAATTTTATAACTGCCTTTAATGGCAGAAAAAGTTTTAACAGTATTTATGATGGAATGCATGTAAATTGGGAGAAATATTACACTTAATAATCTACTAAAATCACTTAATAATCTACTACTTTGGTGTGAAAATAAACAGTAATAAATCTTGCAATAAAGCAGAATATTTCATTCGTGGAGTGACAGAGAGGGAAAAATCAAAGAAGCATCTTTTCATAGTATAATTTAAAGAAAATTATTTTCTTTATTAAAGAAATAGTTATTTTTAAAGTAGAATAAAACACGTTTTAATCTATAATATTAAGTAAAAAATACCTTATTGATAGATTTATTTGTGTACTAAAGTTTGTGAATATTCACATAGCAATATTATATTGAATATTTTAAACTAACATTTAATGTTTATGAACATTCATGTAACAATATTATATTCAGCATTTTAAAACATTTAATGTTAGTTTGTAAAACTTAGCATAAACATGTATCTACAGTGAATTAAATGCAATAATTTTATAAATGCATTTCTGTTTTAACCATTTAATTAAACAATAAAAGTAATCCTAACTATAAATAAAAACATTTCCATCTATACTGATACAAAAAATAATTTTTTAGGGTATGAAAAAATGCAGTAGATTCCCAAAATTCTTTATCATCTAAGTAATTATTTAACCAACTAAAATATTCTTAAATTAATAAATACATTTTCATAAAATTATTTTGGAATTAAGTATTGCACTTAACAATTTTTTTTTTTTTTTTTTTTTTTTTTGTTATAATGACATTAAAAGAAAAAATAAATAGTTAAAAAAAAAGCACTCGTCTTATTCTTTAAACACTGGAATCTCTTAAAATATAGATGACTAGCATTTTTTCCAAAGATTTTTATATGATTTTTTGGTTGGGAATAATAAATGTCTGATCACGCAAGCATGTACAAGTGTATGACTGACTCGTTATTTGCAAACAGCGACTCTAAAATGCTCTTGAATGGTTCTTTGTGCAACCAATAGATGGAAACACTAGATAAATTTATTATAAAGCAGTAAAAAAAGAAAGTATCTAAATTTTGATAATTTAGAAAATGATCCCATAGATTTAAAATGACCTTTGTCTACATTTTTCTGTGCTTGTTGCTAAATTGATGACTATGTCTTACCATTGCTTTCATGCTGAATTTCACAGCACTACGATAACCAGAACATACCTTATTATTATGAATAAAATAGATAAATAGCAACACTTTCTTTGTAAGACGTACTTTATTGTGTCCTTGTACAAGAACCATATACAATATACACAAAAATTATACAACTGATTTTTCATTGCCCATGAACAAAGTAAAAATTTGCAAATCAATCATGTTTTTTTTTTTTAATCATGGTCTACACAAATTCTGTTCATAGGTCGTAATGATAAGAAAGAATTTGGTGTGTCCCTATACACAACAAACAGAATGCACACCAAAAGATATACATTTAAATTCTGTATGGCTGATAAACACTTATCTACCAATTTGCAAGTCAGTTGAGTAATTTTTGTGTCCGCTGCAAATTCTGTCTGTAGGCCATAATGATAAGAAAAACTTTGATGTGTTTATGTACATGAACCACAAGCAGAATACACACCAGAAAATATACAGCTAACTCTGGATGACTCATGAGCATGTCTCATGTTAATCATGTGCATGTTTACAAGTTAATCGGGTGATTTCGTTGGCTGCTACCGTGGTACAGATAAATAGATAGATACACACAGAACCCAAAATCTTTTTGAGTCTTCACATTGAGGCATCCACTGATGTTTCAGCAATAATTTACCTATTTGAATGTAACCAAGTTTCGCTTTTTTTTTTTTAACCTATCTATTTTAATGATGTATTTAAAAATTTGTTCAAAAATTTATAGATAATGTACCTTTATGAAAGAATAAACAGTATATTCAACTGTATATTCTAATAAATTTTTTACTGTTCTTATAAGTGTCAACTCAATTATAAATATACCAATTAGTTAAATAAAATTAAAATACTTCAAAATTCTGCATATAATTACTTATAAATTTGACATCTATAGAAAATAGATTCAATACAGTTGTCAATAATACTATTGTGTGACAATTAGGGAGGTGGGGGTGGGGGGATGCTATAGTTTTATAGTGCCTCTGAAACTGTCCCTAAATTTACATTTTTTTTTTTAATGGTGTTAATAAGGGAGAAAAAAAGATGTTTTATAAATTATAATTTTATTTTCTGAATTAAATTTTACTAAGACTTAAAAAAAAAAAAAGAAGTTTTTAAATACAGTATTGTATTTTTTTTTTTTTTTTTTGTAACCCATATTGTAAAAATATTTAAGAAAAGGCTAAAATTTATTTTTTGTTACTAATTCATAAAAGTATTATGCGTGTATGCCAGATGTGAAGAATTTTTATAAGTTTTTCCTCATAATTCTCATATACTCGCATGTTTTACTAATAAAAGTACTTTATCCAAATGTTGTTGTTGTTTAAAATTTTCAGACACTTTCCTGCCTTGACCCTTTTTCCCCCCTTTCACTTCTCCCCCCCCCTAAAAAAAAAAAAAAAAAACACTAAAATGGCACTTTTGATGAAGATTGATTAATATAGAATTATTTATATAAATAAAAAGTTAATTAGCATCATTAGAGCAATAAAATTTTATAATAATGATTCTTCATTAAATTGGTGTCTGTTATATCAATGGTAAATTTAGCATATTTGTCTGTTGGGTTACATTTATTTTAATAAAATATAAAATTGTATAACTTATAATTATGGACTTCAGAAATTTAGTATTATCATTGAGTAATCGTAAATAATTTAAAGCACATTCTTGGATTTTTTTTTTTTTTTTTTTTTTTTTTTTTTTTTATTTGCGTAATAATTTCAGGAATATTTAAGGTGGATAGTCATAAGTACATATATTTATTATTATATTGTTTAGAGCTTGACATTTTTAATTTTTATTTTTTATAGATTTTATATTTTTAATGTATTTCCTATTGTTACAAGCTAAGCACAAAATGCTCCGTGTAATATGTTATTAAAATAAAAATTTGTTAACTGTTTTGTAATATGTGTATGTTGTATTAAATAAAATAAAGTCTTTATTGCATGGGGTAGTATATAATTGATGATCATTTGGGAATTATTTATGTTTTATCTTAAGCATTTCCAATCCATGTATATGTATTTTATAAAGTTATTTTTTTATGACCACTAAATTAATCTTTATTCTATACTTAATCTTGACAGAATATCTTATATCATGGTTCATGTTCTAAAGTCATTCCACATTGTTTTTTATGTATATTAAAGTTGTTATATGTGGTCAATGACATCGAACATATTAAATCTCTCGATATAACTTTGGATAACTTTCCAACACTATGAATTTCTTGTGAATCAATGCCTGTATAAAGATGTATTATATAGAAACCTGTATAGTTTATGAAAATTGCAACGATGTACGTACAAAACAAGGTGTTAAATATTTTTACTTGGCATTTTTGTTTGCTCACAGACTAATAAATTAAGAGTTTTCCATTGTTTTTCAGTAAGTTATGTAAGTGTTTTTGTAGTTTCTGTGACATTAGTGTACATACTAGTAACATAAAAAGCCATATCAAATACTGTGTTAGTACTAAGCATTGTGGTTTATTGTATACTTCTAAATGATGTAGAGTGTTCTGTTAATTTCTTTTCTTAAAAATACAACTGTGAACTTTTTTTTAAATAAAAACAAAATGTTACTTTTATTTAAATATCAGATGTGTCTCTTTACTCTGACTTTCTAATCAATTAGTTCATTTCATTTCTCTGGATTCATAGATTTTATTCAGAGTTGAAATATTTTCATGTCCATTTAAATTTGCTATTTACCTTTTAATGTATATTCCATGTTTTCTTTTGAAATCTGCTAGACTAATTCCAAAAATAAGTATTAAACACATACCTGATCATATAGCTGTAATATATATACAGTGAAAAACGTTTAAGACGAAACTGAGGGGACCGAAATATTTTTTCGTGTTCAAAGAATTTCGTGTAAAAAGATTCTTAGAAAAAGTACAAAATTCGCCAATGTTTTCCATGTCATCAATTTTTATTTCCATTTCCTGTAAAAGTACTACTAACTTGCATCCATTAGGATGATAATCAAGTATAAATATTATTGTTTTTTGGAAAAAAAATTCAGATATCTTTTACTGAAGTGTGTTTTTCAGCACCATATTGTTCAAAATTTGAGATCATCCATTGTTTTATTCATCTCTCAATTCTAATACGCATCTAAATAACTGCCTATACTCATTACTTTCTTCATTTCTGAAGCAGAGGGAACAGGAACTGCATCGTTGATTCAGTTGTCAGATTCGTCATCAAAATTTACATAAGTGGAATCATTTTAATTATGAATGATGTCAAAAATCTCATTATCGGTGCTGTACACACATGATCATCAAACGGAACATATTGTAGCATAGTTGGCAACATTATAATTTATTCCGGAGCATTTTTATCTGCGCCTTTAATCCGCACCACTTTATTTACGGACTATTTTACTTCAATATATAACTACAATAAAATAATGAAATGTTACTCTTAAGAAAAATTTGATATGGAAATAAAGGCAGAGTTAAAAATGCTCTGGAATAAATTAAAATGTTGGCACCTCTGTTGTAGGAAACATACCACTGAAGATCGAAAGAGTTTTTTTCGTGTTAAACGATTTTTGTTTCGTGTTAAAAGAAACAAAAATGTATTAAATAGCATAGTACACTGTCCGGACCGCCATATCATTTCGTGTTAAGTGTTTTTGTGTTAAACGTATTTCACTGTATATATATAATATATAAACCCCACAGGCAAGTCACAAGTCTTGCCGCCTGCCTCCTTCTTCCTACCTTGTGTTTCTTAGGTTGTTTTTTCATTAATTTTGATAAGTTTATGGTTTTAAGTTAAGATTTGTTGTTTTACTTTATTGATTCGTTTGTTTTGCAGGCTGCTAATTAATAGATCTGGTTTCTTTACATAAGTGTATTTCATCCTCTGATGATTTTTTTTTTTTTATCTTATTGGTCATTGGTGTTTCAGTGATCTTCTATCTGTTGCTTGGCTTCTACTATGCTTGATAGATCATCTTTATTATATATATATATAGAGAGAGAGAGACTTTTTTGGTTTGAAGCATTTCTCAACCCAATTAAATTCAAATAATGATTAATTTAATAAATAAAAATTTTTGTAAATAAACACTATAAATTATTTTAAAAGAAAAAAGAAAAAAAAAACTATGTTCTTTTTTGTTTTCTATGTAATAGATATACAATTCTGCACTAAACAGAATTTAATTTAGTATGAAAGGACTTATTTTAATTTATTCTTCCACATAAAGGCATGCAGTAACTGTGTTTCATTCCCTAGCAAGGGTTACTATACTCATTTCTTAAAATTTCTTTGGTATAACTTTAACATAGGAGCCTCTTGGCAGTTTCTAAATTTTTGTTGTCATTTTGGTGGTGAATTACAATGGCTATCACAATTACGTAATTAAAGATTTTGACGAGACATGTTTGAGTTACTTCGGTGCCAAATTTCAAATTTCCCCATGAGTTTGTATACTAAAGCTATTCTATTTCTTTAGCATGATTTTTCTCAATTTTATTTTCAATATTCAAAAGAAAATAGTTTGTACATTCTCCCCCCCCCCCCTTTTTAACGATTTCAAAGTTAAAATGGGGTGTCTATGTATTATCTTTGAACCAATTATCTAGTTAAACTAAAAAATATGGCACTAGCTAGATTTTGTCATGATTAATAAGTGTATCAGTTTTTGATAAAATCTAATAATCCAAACAGATACAATGACAGACTTTCAGCTTTTTATATATTTTACATAAAAATGTTTACATGTTCATTCAAGGAGATACAGTGTGAACGATACAGTGTGACGAGAGATACAGTGTGACGTATCGAAATGATAGGTCCACCCGCATTTTTCAAAATTTCGACTCTTAATTGAGAATAAGAATCACTTTTTTGGTAGAGTTAATTAATCAGTAATTGTTATAACTATTTATGAAGAAATTTCTTAAAAATAAATAATTCCTTTTTATTTTATGCAAATTTTCATTTTCAGACCGTTTCGAAAAGATAGGTCCGCCTTCAGAAATTTTGCACCAATCACGTTTATTTCCAAAAAATTTGCATAAAAATCGTTGCTTAGTCTTACTGCGGGATTATGCTGGCTGCTGTGGAGGTATTTAAACAGATTTGAACATCACGTTCTAATCAAACGAAATGGGTCGTCGTTGCAGTCTTTCGCTGGTTGAGCAGGGGGAAATGGATGCATTTAAAACGTGTGGAAAATCGAATAGAGAAATAGGTAAATTTTTAAACAGATCACATAATGTTGTAAACAATAATTTGCAACTTAGAAATGCTTATGGCAGTAAAAAATCATCTTGTCGCCCGTCAAAAGTGACACCCCGACAAAGAAGGACCGTAAAGGACACCCCGTAAAGGAGTTAAAATCTGGAAATATGCGCTTATCCACTGTGGCCAGACAACAAAACACTCCAATATCAAAATCTACAGTTCATAGAGTGGTAAAGAAGTTCGGCAATATAGTTTACGTGAAGAGGAAAGCGCCTCCGAAATTGACTAAAAAGCACCAAGAAAAGAGATTGAAATTCACACATGAAGTGATGTCCTGGAAACAAGATTGGCATCGTGTGATATTCAGTGATGAAAATAAATTCAACCTGGATGATCCAGATGACTGCCAGTACTACTGGCACGATCTGCGTAACGATAGGCAGATATTCTCGAAGAGGCAAGCTGTCGGTTGTTCCGTTATGGTATGGGCCGGATTCGGAGGTGCAGGAAAAACTGATATAGCATTTGAAAACAATCGTTTGAATGCTGCAGGCTATCAACAGCTGCTTGAACAATATTTTCTTCCACAAGCAGAGCACATTGGGGGCCCATTCTTCATGTTCCAACAGGACAATGCTCCTGTGCACTGCAAAGTCCACTTTCGAATGGTTTCTGGATAATGGTGTACATGTTATCGATTGGCCATCTTGTACCCCCGACCTGAATCCGGTAGAAAACATGTAGGGTATACTCGCAAGAGCGGTGTATGCAGGCGGAAGGCAGTACAACACTACTGCAGACTTGAAAATGGCTATTTCCTCCGAATGGTCAAAAATCGAGAAAAAGTGTTTGCAAAAACTTATAGAAACCATGCCGAATAGGATTTATGAGCTTATTCTGAAACAAGGTGTAAAAATTTCTTATTAATTCAACATTAATTTGATGCTTGGTTCAGTGGACCTATCTTTTTGAAACAGCTTTTTCATGTAATTTTTGTTTTCCTTATTATTCCTATTATTTGTATATTATTCATGTATTATTTTACATTGAATGAAGTAATGTAGTTTATAAAATAGTACTTTGTACACAATAAAACCTTTTTTACCAACATAACTTTCGTTTTTACTGGTGGACCTATCATTTCGACACGCACTGTAGATAAAAATTGGTAATGATGCCAAAATCACTCTCTGAAAGAAATAGTGCACCCTGTCGTACTAGAAACTCCAAACAGTTGAAAATAATAGACAGCCCTTCATTATGTGAAAAAACGAGGCACAAGTGCATCATGAAAGCAGCAACTACACAGTTGTTCCTACTGAGAATTTTAAAGTAACATTTGCATTTTGTTTCTTTTGAAACATTGCTTGTTGAACTTTGGAGTATTGCTGGTATCTACTGAACAGAAAAGAATCAAAAGTTCAAATATTGCAAAAAATATTGAAATACACATTAACATATTTTTTTTTTTTTTTTTAAATATTTGCTTTGAGTGCAAAACCAATCAATGTACGTTAAACAGAGAGTAAATTTAAAGTGTGAAAAAATTAGATTCAATGTGAATATATATGTATATATATATTCATAGGTTATTAACATTTAAATAAATATCCTGTTTTGAAGAGGATTAATTTATTATATCAAGTAATACTAATATTATTACACTGATTATCTCATAAACAGAGATTCAAATACAAATTTTGTAATTGGAAGTATGTTGATACTTCCAATTACAAAATTTTAAATTAAAGTATCTTTCAGGTATGGCATTTTTGTTATTAGAGGTTATATACATTTAAATAAATAAGTAAACATATATTTGATGAATCCTCCTTTCCTGTCACTTATATATGTAGAACAATATTGCCTTCAATCTAAGGGGGGGAGCAGAGGCGTCGCCAGAAAATTTTTCAGGAGGGGGCAAACTTAAAATTGCAAAATTTCAGCATATTTTAAAAAATTTAGTTAGATTTAAATGGTTGGCTGGTTGATTGACGTGATTAAGGCAGCCTGTGTGTAAGCATTTACTACCACAAATTTTTATGCGTGCAGTTTAAGCTAAAACATTTTACTTATAAAAATTATATAGTTTATTCTAAACCAATACTAATCGGAAAAATTTATCGTCTATTTAAAATCTGTTTTCGGGGAAAAGTTCGAGATAACTTATAAGTGCAGGACGTGGCCGGGTCGGTTTGACTCTAATTGTTGGCTCTGTGATATAAATTTTATTTGATCATTTGAATTCTGATGACATTGTTTTAAAGCTTTAATCCGCTATTGTAATGAAATGCTCGCCCTCTGGTGGGCTAAGGTGAAATTACAATAAACATGGTTTAATTCGAATTCCATACAGCGGCCATTGCTTGCCGATATTTAGTTTCACATATATTTATTGAATAAAAATGAATAAATACGGTAAAAAAGATAACACATACTTTTGTGTGCCACAGTGTGACTCCAAAGGATCAAGAAATCCAGAATTGAGCTTCCATTTATTTCCAAATGACAAATTTAAAATTTCAGTTGCTTCGGCTAATGGAAGTAAAGAATTAATCAGATGATTTGAAATTAATATTTGTTGAACTTCAGTTAAAAATCTACTTCCGATCGAACTTTGAATAAACTAAAGTATTTTTTCCAAAAGCAATCAATTTTCCATAATGTAATGGCGGAGAAATTATAGTACGAATATTAAGTAGAATAACTAATGGAACACACGTGGGTAATGTTTACTAACAACTGCAGTGTTCACAAAGCGCCGTCTATCGATCATTACAAACGCGGATAGTAATTTTTAAATAATTTTTTACTTATTAGAATTTTCCAGGAGGGGGCAAGTGCCCCCCCTTGCCCCTATGTGCCGACGCCCATGGGGGGGAGGAAGAAGTTAAAAAAATAAAAATCCCATTTCTAAGTGAAATGATTTGAGATATTTTTAGAAATCACTACTTTATACTACTTTAACCCATACTTGCCAACATCCTAATTAATATTCCGTAGTATTGTTAGTCCCACCCATTTTTTCACACCAGTAAATTTTTAGAATGGTATTCTTTAAGTGTAATTGCAATTAAATAAGAAGAAAAGTATGCTAAAAACATTGGTATAAAAAAAAAGGTGGGGCTACCAGTACTACAGAATATTAGACTGTTGGCAAGTATGCTTTAACCTGATATGCTGGCATCCATTTTGTGGTTAAAAAATAAAGAAGAAGAAAGTTTAAGAGACCAATGATGAAATTGTAAAAATTTTATAAAAAAATATATTTAATATTTTGAATGGATGGTAATAATGGAGCATGAAAGCGTATAGTGGCTGATCAAATATTGTATTGTTAAAAATTAAACTGACATCTTATAAAATGCGACGATTTATTCAGAGTGCCGTTTTATCTGCAAAAGATAGGAAATTTACTCTCATGCTAATTATTTATCTAAAAAATTCATGGTCATCAATCTGAAAGAGAAAACATAAACAAGAGCTTACCTTCATAAATGATGAACAATTAAAACACAATGATAACTTTTGTCAATTGAATTAACTGTAATTTTATTGATTATTTTCAAAATCTATTTCAATGATTTAATGACTTGACATGCCGGCACTCATAAAAAAACATAATTAATGATTACAAAATGACAAAATCATTAAGAAGTGTAACTGGAGTTTACTTTAATCATATTTAAACATTTTCATAGCTTATTGCTTAATTTCAATTATAATCACTATTATTTTATCAATCTTTCAAAGCATCCATAGTTTCTTATTAATGGAAGTAATATTTCATAGCTTATTGCTTGATTTCAAATATGATCACTATTGTTTTATCAATTGTTAAAAACGTCCGTTGTTTCTTATTCATAGAAGTAATAAATTTTTATCCACTTGAAAATTGGTTGTTCACAAATTATGGAACATTTTGCGTACACATTTATTATCGTGGATCTGATTACAACTTGATGAATTTTTGGAATATCGAAATGCCAACATAGGAATGATGCTAGCTGATGACGCTATTTTTTTTCTTACTACTTGCAGCAAATACAGAGATCTTAATAGTTTCTGATACATCTCTTTATGCTAATCTATTTCTTTCAAGTTGTTCCAGTGAGAAGCGATGATGACTTAATAAAGATTCTGCACTTAACAGGAGGATGTTAAATTTTCGACTCTTCATTGCCTTTAAAATCTTGCCAGGAATTCTTGATGCACTCTTTTTGAAAGTCCGTTTAGGTGTCGGTGGAAAGGTTATATTGGAAATCTATTTTAAGTTAAATGTTTAGGTAATAACAAATGTAGTTTTTTGAAAAAAAAAGAATGATTGATCATCAAAAGACAAAGATTTAAACAAGATATCATAAGCTACCTTACGATCTCTCGTCACGCTAACGGCTTACTCTATTGGTGTGGCCAAGAGAATCGCTGGAGCTGTTACTGCATGAAAATTCTTTCTCCAAGTGTGTCGGCGTCCTTCCCAAATTGCCCGCGTTCGAATGCCGAGTCACCAGCAAATTAATATATGCCAAAATAGCTCGCTCCAAATATTATTAATTGGAGTTGATTTTATGAATAAAAGTTGATTAAAGTGAATTATCTTTATTCACAATTTATTTATTTTTGATTTATGGAAGGATTAACTTATTTTTTCTCTTTTTTGTTGAAAATTTTGAAATGACGCTATCTTTTGAAAATGCGGAGGACACTGAACTTGGGGCCGAAATTCTTATGATGTGTGATGCCATAGCGTCAGCTTTGAGAGGGAAGCGATGTATTTTTTAAAATACAAAATATCAGAGATATTTTTTTAGAAATAAATAGAAGGAATCCAGAACACATTTGAATAAATTTTCAGATGCTTATTCACCAAATCACCAATATTTTGGGATTTATTCTGGATTTGGGGAAATATTCATCAATTATTTTTTGGGTTTATTAAATAATTTTTCAGAGTTTATTAACTGAAAAAATAGATTATTCTGGATTTTAAATAAGTTATTTCCGGAGTTTAAATAATTATTTTTGATTTCAATTTTTGAAATAAATCCCTTCCGTTTTTATTATTTTTTATTAAAAATTCATAATAGTTAAATTTTGGAAAGAAATCCTAAAATGATGAATTTTTAAATAAAATGTTAAAAGCTTTACCTTTTAACAGAAATAAAAGTTAAATAATGATCCACTTGTGTGAAAATAGCAATTAAAGCCATTCAAATGCAATAAAATAACAAATAACTTTGGTATTGTGCTATACTATGAAAATCTTTTGTTGGTTTTCAACACAACATTTTAAGAGATCTTTTTTTTTTAAATAACACTTATTTAAAAAAAAATAAAATGCCCTTTTCTTAATGCTCTAAAAAGAACAAAATAACTTTTTCAGCTCAGTACTGCCGATCTGAATACTTGCATTTTACTACTATTCCAATAAAATTGCACCTCAAACAAAGAAGAGGGAGGCTAAAACCATTTTATATCAAAATTTCCAATCTGGCTAATTTCAGCTCATATTTTCATAGATCCATAATAATTTTAAATTTTCAGGAAATTTTGGTATAAAATGGTTTGAGCCACCCTTTTCTTTGTTTGAGGTGCAATTTTATTGGAATAGTAGTAAAATGCAAGTATTCAGATCGGCGGTACTGAGCTGAAAAAGTTATTTTGTTCTTTTTAGTGCATAAGAAAAGGGCATTTTATTTTTTTTAAAATAAGTGTTATTCTTCATTTTTTTATTTTTGTAACATTTTATAATTTTTGTATTTTTGATGCACTACCTAGATTAAATCGCTAATGCTAAATTAAACTTCATGGCAAAAAATGTTCGGTGTACTTCAACGCATAAATTAAAAAAATTGTCCAGGAGGATCTATAAATAAAACTGATACAACATATACTTGCATCATAAACTATGTTAGCATTTTATCAATGTGTAAAAGTGATATTGACATCAATCTTCGTGAGGTGCATAATTTATTTTTTTATAATTTTTTATTGTTCACGTTTAGATAAATGTATTTATTTTCCTGTCGGAAAAAAAAAATGAACTCATAAATTTTTTTGGCAACAATTAAATTATTTATAAAATTTAAATGGCTATTATTAGCTTATTATTTTCATATTTTTATTAATTAAAAGAAAATTGATCAAAAATTCGAAAATCTGTGTTAAATTGTAGTGTCAGACATGACTAATATTTTAGTGAAAACCCAAAGTCTTTAGGTGGTCTGATTGCTGAGACATAAGCAAAAAAAAAAGATGTGACACATTCGAACAAATGTCGGTGACAGACAAAGCTGGTATAAGAAAAGGTCTTGAAAAAGGTGTAATATGAAAATTAAGTGCATCGTTTTCAATTAGGTCAAAAATTGAAGGAAAGCTCAGTTACTAGTCAACATATCTAAAATAAACTTGTATTAATTTTTCTGTAACAATAAATTAGAAATTATTTTTAATACTGAATAATGATTAAGAAGCTAGATCAATCTTTATTAAGAACAAAATAAATTGGGGAATAACTAATTGCATCAATTAACATTCACATATCACATGTGCCAGAGAGAGAACACTTATTGTTATTAGAAACTAAGAAATGCACATTATTTAAAAAAAAAAAAAAAAAAAAAAAAAAAAAAAAAATTCTGATGTGGCCACCACATGACTCCCTTATACAATCATAGGAATATACATATTTTTGTGAAAACATTGACAGTTTTCTGTGAGGTAACTGATTCATAAATAAACAGGCAGGTTCCAGTCCACGGACATACCTTTAAAAAAAAAAAATCTCTTTGAACCATTTGATATGCCGTCAAGACAAATATACTAGTTTTTTCAGGAATAGTACTCAACGAATTGTTACAGAATATCTCATTGGCAAATGCACAGCTTAGAATACAATGAAAATCATTCAAGTATAGACAGCCCAGTTTTGTTCTCTGGCAAAAATTAGTAACAGGAAAAGAAATTTTACCAAAAAAATTAACTCAGTTAAAATAGAGAAAGGGTTTCTGGCTATCCTAAAGCAAATTTGCCGCAATATTTTATGGCTAATCTCGCCATACTGCAAATTAGTATCCAGCATAGATTTTTGGTTTTGGCATCGAATTTGGTGACTTGGCAAACGAATTTGGCAAAAATTTGTAGTTTAGGGTTGCCAAAGTTTAGAAGCTCTAACTGCAATAAACAGAGAGTTCTGGAATATTCTGAAAAAATTCATTGGTTTATTGCGCAGAATTAAATTCTTCGAAAGTTCTATAAATGAGTCACAAAACTATATAAAACTAAAAAGCATTCGTTGACTAAAACCTGCTTATGTCTTTACAAATTACTTTCTGCACACAAAAGTGTAGCCAACTTTCATAATATCATTACAGGCTCTACTATTAGCTTATTTTGTAATCTCTATTTTGGTAGGTCATATATTGGCCAAAACCTTTGTATAGTTTCCATTATAAATATAATTTTCAATGTTTTCGCTGTCTAAAAAGATTTGTATGTGCATTTGATTTTTTTTTTTTTTCTCCTCTTTTGGAATTATTGTATTTTTGATTAAAAATTTTTCATTATCAATTTATGTGCAGTCTTTTTTTCATAACTGAAACAGCTTTTTAAGTGATATAGAAAAACAAAAAAGTCAATTTTTTTTCTTCATATTATAATTTAGATGGTTTTAAAGAAAGTTATGCATTTTTGTATAGAAAAAAAAAATCTATCTAAATAACAAAATTTGCACATGATGGTGGTATAATGAACTGATTTTTTGTCTTTTCTTTCTTAAAATAGTTTTCTTTCTTACCTTATCTTGGACATTTTTTTTCAATTTCATTATGCACTTATCCCTAATAGGTAAAGAAATAAACTATTTAAATTTTTTCGGAACACTCTGTTTATACACACATTTTTGTTTGAAACATACACATGATTCAATGTCTCTGCATTTAGTCTAAAAATTTTATTTTATTAATTCCTTTTTTACAAAAAATACTGTTAATACGAAACTAAATCTCCAAAAATGTTGTTGAAATGTTCATGAAATTAATATTATTACAAAATTTTTAATTATCTTAAGTACCTTTATTAAAAATTAACATCTTTAATCTGCTGTATGAGCATAATTGCACAGAAATCCTTCTTCAAAATCCAGTAACATCAACTGTAAATTTCATCATTTTTTCTTTCAGAATGTGAAATTCCCATTCCTCATTTACTGCCATTGCAGTGTTCCAGAAATTCTGTGCAAGTATAAAGAAAACATATTTCTTGGATTACAAATGGATTTATGCTATATTACTTGGTAACAGAACCTCTTCCTATCCACTTTTATCGTATTTTGAGTCTCCGTTGCATCCAGAAATATATTATTAGGCAAACACTTTCTAGAAAATCAAACACTGCTATGAGAGAAACTCCAAGCCACATTCCAACGTAACCTCCCATGAAACTGAAAACTTCTATGTCCTAAAAAATATGAAAGAAATATTAGAATGACATGGGACTGAATTAAAGCTATTGATTTTTACCTGTTGGGTGGACCTGAGCTAAAGCATACATGATCATGATACATTACACTAAATAAAAGATCTGGTGTACAGTCAATATTCCATACTTGCCAACCATCTCATTATGAACTGTACAATTTTTAGTACCTGCCGCCTTTTTTTCCCACACCAATATTTTTTTAGAGTAATTTTAGTATTATTTAATCATAACAACATTTGGAGAGAATTACTCTAAAAATATAGTGGTGTGAGAAAAGGGGCGTTTCTTCAGGGGGCGTTAACAATTGTACGGTT
Organism: Salticus scenicus; assembly: GCA_963930645.1. Taxonomy (NCBI): domain Eukaryota; kingdom Metazoa; phylum Arthropoda; class Arachnida; order Araneae; family Salticidae; genus Salticus; species Salticus scenicus. Next base: position 280,678,573 of record OZ005652.1, on the reverse strand, counting down.
ATTAATGAGATGGTTGACAAGTATGATATTCAAACTAAAAACTTTTTCACACACCATAAAACTAATATAAATACTACCAGTTTCAAAAGGACGTAGCCTTTCTTCCTCAGGTGCAAAAATGTGCTACTGCCTTGACGGCAGGTGGAGGGGCAACACAGCCAATCAATAGGAAGGAGGATGTAAAAACAAACAGAGAAGGAACACTACAAAAAACAGGAAACAAGAGAACAAACACAAAAAATGGAAGGAAGGGGTTTTAAAATAATTTAATTATATATTTTGAATTTAATTTTATCTAATAACCTAACATTAATTATTTTTTTGTATTTAATTTATGTTTATTAATTTAATTAATATTTATGTTTATTTATTTAATTATTATTATTTATTTATTTGTGATGTTTTAAGTATGGGTAATCCTTTATCTCCAATTCATGCTGATATCTATATGCATTATTTTGAGGAAAAGCTATTAAAGATGTTAAATTTAAAATGTTGGTTACGTTACGTAGATGACATTTTCATTCTTGTTGAAAATCCTTCTGATATTTATGCCATTCTTCAAATTGCGAATTCTATTGATCCCCATATTCAGTTTTCCTATGTATTACGAAATTGCAATCAACTTCCCTTCCTTGATGTTTTAGTTACTAGGTACAATTCTTCTTTTAAAACTTCTATATATAGGATACCTAATTAAATAAATATAGTAAACCTTAAACATACTTCATGCTTTGTCATGAATATTTTCGGCTGGGCGCCCAGTTCTTTTCAAACGACATTCATCTGTGCTGGAGTTCCCAGAGTGGTGGTCTTTTATAGTTGCTGTCATCAGTTGGCGCAACATTCGGTCAGGTGCCATTGCGCCACTGTCGTTTCACACATCCAGGGTAGTCGCCATTTCGATGGCCTCTCTATACATTGCATAATTGTAATTATTATAGCTCACTAGTATTTTAGTTTTTTCAAAGTTTATTTTAATTTCTTCATTATTAAAAGTTTTGGCTAAAGCTGTATTAATTTTTCCGGTTTTTATATCGTTATTATGGTCTTTGATTCTGGTTTTAATTTTTCTTTTTGTTACACTGATATATGAACCTGGTTTATTGTCTTGACTATTGAAAGGTATTTGGTATATTTCAGCAGTTTCCAAAGGGAGGATGGGGTCGTTATCATTACGTATTAGTTGAAATATATTTGGGTTAGGTTTGATAGGGATATTTACGCCAATTTTACTTGCAGCATTTTTAATTTTGTTTGAAGCTCCGTGATCATGCTGTGAGGGATGAATAATTTTGCGATATATTTCGGCCATGCATTTCTCAAGACAGTAAATGGGAGATTCGTTTTTGTTTACAACCGGTCTAATTTTTTTTTTTTTTTTTTTTTTTTTTTTTTGGAGGGGGGGGGGATGGGGTTATGATCTTTTAATCTACCAAAAATAGTAGGGGCGTTGGGTCCATGGTTTATAAATTTAGGAGGGTTATTATCAGGCCATTTGCCATTGTTAAGGATTTGTAATAACCCTCCTAAAATTATAAACCATGCACCCAACAGTCAACACCCCTCGTATTTTTGGTAGATTCAAAGATCATAACCGCCCCCCACCCCCCCCCCCCCAAAAAAAAAAAAAAAAAAAAAAAAAAAAAAAAAAAAAAACTTAAATGGCAAATGGCCTGATAATAATCCTCCTAAATTTATAATCCATGCACCCAACACCACTCGTATTTTTAATAGATTCAAAGATCATAAACCCCCCTCCCCGCAAAAAAAAGTTTAGACCGGTTGTAAACAAAAACTAGTATATTGTGGCCACCACATGACTTTCTTCTATATTTTCCTATACAAATTCACTCAGTAAAAATAATTTATGAAAATTATTATTAAAAAAAATTATCTTCCATGATATTGCAGACGATTTCCATATTAGAAAAGTAGTATAACACTAAATATCCAAAAAAAGTCAATTTTATTGTCAATATTACATTAAAAAAAAAAAAAAAATTAGGTACCCGTCATGAAAATTTACTCCCCTCGAGGGGACTTGCAACCCCCCCCCCCGGGGGGGTTGCGAGGCTCCTACACATACAAAAAAATTTTCCCAGTTGACTATCTCTATTATAAATCATTCTTGTAAGTTTCATAATGATTACTAAAAAATAATTCTCTTTATGCACATTTATACAAAATTTTGTCCTATATCACCATGTTAAAAAGTTAGAAAAAGCGGGATGACAACGCAACCTGTAAGGCAATTTTTACCAAAAGTTGATAGGCACTAATTTATGCCCTACATACCAATTTGTATGAAATTCTGTGCAGTAGTTCCTTAGATACAGTTACCACAAAACACAGTTGTCACACACACACAGACAGACAGACATTTTCTAAAAATGGTCAAGTCGTGTTCTACAGCTCTCAAAACGTGTAAATCTATCAGAAACCCGAGGTCGAAAATTTTTACGAATCCCATACTTTCTTCTATTGAATATACAAGAAAGTAAAAATGTGTTATTTCAGCAATCGCTATAATATAGAAGACTTCGTCTGCTCTTTGTTTTACTATGTCATGTGACATCTAACGTCAGGTGGGAAGAACCCATTGTTGACAGTCTGGACTCACCCTTAAGAGTTGTCCAGAGACATACCATCATAATTTTGATCCTTCACAGAGAGAATTTTCTGGTCTCAATCAACAATTTCAATACTTAAAAATTAGCTTATAGCAACGGTTGTGCTATTTATTTCTTGGAAAAATTCTTCAATTACGGAACCGACATTTGAGCCGACTTGGTGGTTGGGTCGTAGAGCGCTACTCTCTAGATTCCCAGGTCTCAGGTTCGAATGCCGGTGCGAGCAGGGATTTTTGTCGCGCCTTATGTGTATTGTTACTGTAAATTTATGCAGTATTTATCAGTTGAGACATTGTAACTGTAGGTCTCAAAGTTGTCAAATAAATACAAATAGAAACCGGCATTTGAAAGATAGTTCGTAGCTTGTAATACGTTTATACATACATACAGCATATTCAAATTTAGTATCAATTGCTTTGTTTTTTAAAGAAATTATTATTATTATTATTATTAACTAGTTGGCTTTGCCCGCTTCGCTGGACACTATACTTAAATGATATTGTCAAAATCCCATACCGTTATTAATAACCTAAGTTCTTGCTATGTTCGGTAAAGGTTTTTCTCGTTCGAAACGTGAAGAGTCCAAGTCCCCACTGAATCTGGCAGCAACTTACCCGCTTCTTACTTCCCCTTCCCCAACGGGTAAGTTCGAAGTTTTGCGAAATCCCACTAAAGTACATAATGCGTACACTTAATCAACATCAATACACAAAATTCGACATTCTAAGATAATTTAAGGCGAATTCAAACGGGAAAACGTGTTTTTATTCTTGTTTATTGCCCCTGATATCAAGGGGGTAAGGGGGATTTCGTAAGATTCCGTTACAACAATTGTCGGATACGTATAAACAATTTATGCACTAAATTTCGTGACCACAGATTCCATAGATTTCCTAAGACAAAATTAGCACTAAAAAGGGGGTCTCGAATTAGCTTCGTAACTCCTCCCCCCCCCCCCTTACCAAAAAAAAAAAAAAAAAAAAGAAGAAGAAGAAGAAGAGAGAGAGAAAAAAAAAATTGAAAATTACAGAAAAACGAAAATGTGACTTGGAAATATAATAAAGGACACATGGCTGTTTTTAATATCTTTGTACCATTTTTAGTAGAGTTCTACTCAAAAATCAGGAATTTCGGGGAATTCCCTCCGGAAAACGCTTTTTCCTCACACGTCTTTAAGAATCAAGAATTCCATGAACGTACATAATGTTTTATTTATACTCAAATGTAGTCTCCTCATAAGCAATTTCTTCACCGTGAAGTAATTTGGGGCCTAGTTATGCTTACAAACTTTTTTTGCTTCCTGCCCACCAGGGGAAAGTGGGGAATTTCGATAAATTCGGTTATTATAGGTGTCGGATACATATAAACAATCCAAGCACCAAACTTTGTGACCGCAGTTCTCATAAATTTCCCAGGACTAATTTACGCTAAAAGAGGTGTCTCAAATTTGCCCTTCGTAACACATACCCCCCCCCCCCCCCGCAAAAAAAAAAAAAAAAAAAAAAGAAAAGAAAAGAAAAAAGAAAGGCAGATTACAAAAAATCAATAACGTGTTTTGGAAATACCCTAAAGAAGGCGCATGATGGCTGTTTTCAAGATCTTTGTTTCATTTTTGATAGAGTTCTACTCAAAAATCCGGAATTTGCAAAGTTTCCCGCGAAAAATAGATTTTCCCCCCTCCCTCCCCTTAAATATCAAAATTTCCTAAATCGCAGATAATGTTTTATTTGTACTCATGTGTAGTCTCCCCATGTGCAGTTTCTTCACTGTGAGGTAATTTGCAGCCGTGTTATGCTTACAAAGATGTTTCTGCTTTCTGTCCCCCCCCCAAGGGGGGAACTTGGGTAATTTCGATGCACCCCGTTATTTTAGATGCTGGATACATATAAACAATACAAGCACCAAAATTCGTGACCGCAGCTCCCATAGATTTCCCAGGACAAATTTAGTGCTAAAAGGGATGTCCTGATTTTGCTCCCTCGTAACCCCCCCCCCCCCCAGGAAAAAAAAAAAAAAAGAATCACAAAAAACTACAAATGTGTTTTTGGAAATTTTCTATGGAAGTCGCATACCTTTTTTCAATATCTTTGTTCCATTTTTGGTAGAGTTCTACTCAAAAATCCGGAATTTGCGAAAATTCCCGCCAAAAATCAATTTCCCCCCCCCCCCTCCCCATAAAAATCGAAAATTCCCAAATTGCAGATAGTGTTTTATTTGTATTCATGTCTAGTCTCCCCATGTGCAATTTCTTTACTGTGAAGTAATTTGGAGCAGAGTTATGCTTACAAACGTGTTTTTGACATTTGTCTCCAAAGGAGGGGGACGGAGGGGAATTTCGAAAATGTTACTAGATATAATTTCAAGTTGGGTAAATATCTATATTTCTGCAAGCGCCGTTGAATTCCTTACAGCAGTTCTCAAGTGATACCGGACAAAAATAGCATTACAGACATACGGACACCATGACACATACACACTGACAAAATTTTCTGAAGTCATTTTTGGCTTTCATAGTGTGTGAAACGTGAAGATATCGCAAAGTTTTTTTTTATTCTGACAAATTTACAGACAAAAGTCTGATTTTATTAATATAGATTAATGAAAATTCATGTACATCGAAAATAATGAAACAGACATACTTACTTCATATTGCGGTCGGTGGTTGTATACGATTATTTCAGGTCGTTTTAGAAATATTAAGACAACGGCCAGATGCTTCCTAGAAAATAATACAAAATTACTTACTTATACAGCTTTATTTGTTATCTGAAAGAGATATATTATTTTGCTATATTAAAAAAAAAAATCTATTTTTTGCCCATGCTTATATTAGTCACACCTGGCTAAAATTAAACAAAAACCCCCAAAAAGCGACGGTTATACCTATTTAACCATGTCTGTCTTCATGTCCATAAATTGTAAAAACTGTAATATTATAATAGACTTGATTGGTGCACTGATAGCTGATCAATAAATAAAGAACATGCGTATTTTGTTAGAAGATATTACTTTGTGTAAAAATTTGTTAAATGTGCTCATGTATGTATCATTCTTTAGAAGTATTAGTACAGGAATATTTTGTTATTGGTGTAACAATTGATTATGGCCGTCATATTTAGTTCCTTTTGTAGTACCATTTTAGCAATAATAGAGAGTGTTATATTATAGTACACTTAGTTATTTCCTCGTCAAGGTATCTATGAATTCGCCTTAAAATACCTGAATGGTCACAAACATAAATGATTTTTTTTAAGAGAAATTTTAGGATATTTTTCAGTTTTATTTTTTACTAGCAGGCTTAGCCTGCTTCGCTGGACACAATACTGAAATGAGTTGTCAAAATCCTATATCATTATTAATTAACCTGAGTTAAAGTTCCCGCTGTGCTCGGTAGAGATTTTTCTCGCTCGCAACGTGGGGAGTCCGTGTTCCCACTGCCTTCGGCAGCAATTTACCCGATTCTTACTCTCTCTTCCCCAGTGGCTAAGTTCAAAGTTTTGCGAAATCTCGACAAAGTACATAATGCGTATACAGCCATTCTCAAGTGATACCCGGACAAATGTGTTTTTGTCTTTTGTCCCTATGGGGAGAACGTGGGGGAATTTCTGAAAAACTGATAGATATAATTTTAAGTTAGGTAAAGATCTAAGTTTTTGCCAAGCGCCGTTGAATTCCGTCCAGCCGTTCTCAAGTGATGCCCGGACAAAAAAAGCGACATAGACACGATGGCACACACACACACACACACACACACACATACAGGCAAAATTTTCTGAAGTCATTTTCGGATTTCATGATGTGTGAAACGTGAAGATATCGCAAAATTTTTCGATTCTGACAAATTTTTAAACAAAAGTCTGATTTTATTAATATAGACTAGCAGGCTTTGCCCGCTTCGCTGGACACAATACTGAAATGAGTTGTCAAAATCCCATATCATTAATAAACCTGAGTTAAAGTTCCCGCTGTGTTCGGTAGAGATTTTTCTCGATCGAAACGGGAGGAATCCAGCTTCCCACTGCCTTCGGCAGCAACTTACCCGATTCTTACTCCCCCTTCCCCAGTGGCTTAAGTAAGAAGTTTTGCGAAATCTCGACAAAGTACATAATGCACACACCTAATCAACATCCACACACAAAATTCGCCAATCTAAGATAATTTAAGGCGAATTCAAACGAGAAAACGTGTTTTTACACGTGTTTATAGCCCTCTCGACACCAAGGGGGTAAGGGGGGATTTCGTAAAATCCCATTATAATAACGGTCGGATACGTAATAAACAATTTACGCACCAAATTTCGTGACCGCAGATCCCATAGATTTCTCAGGACAAATTTAGCGCTAAAAGGGGTGTCTCAAGTTTGCCCCTTTGTAATCCCCCACCCCACCCCCTTCGTACTAGCAGGTTTTGCCCGCTTCGCTGGACGCAATACTGAAATGAGTCGTCAAAATCCCATAGCCTGAGTTAAAGTTCCCGCTGTGTTCGGTAGAGATTTTTCTCGCTCGGAACGTGAGGAGTCCGCATTCCCACTGCCTTCGGCATCAACTTACCCGATTCTTACTCCCCGTTTCCCAGTGGCTAAGTTCGAAGTTTTGCGAAATTTCGTTAAAGTACATAATGCGCACACTTAATCAACATCCACACACCAAAGTTCGCCAATCTAAGATAATTTAAGGCGAATTCAAATGGGAAAAGGTGTTTTTCCACGTGTTTACAGCCCTCTCGACACCAAGGGTTAAGGGTGGGGGTGGATTTCGTAAAATCGTTACAATAAGGGTCGGATACATATAAACAATTGACGCACCAAATTTCATGACCGCAGATACCATAGATTTCTCAGGAGAAATTTAGCGCTAAAAGGTGTGTCTCGAGTTTGTCCCCTCGTAACACCTTCCCCCCCCCCCCCAAAAAAAAAAGAAGGAAAAAAAAAATGTGTTTTTGGAAATATCCTAAAGAAGTCGCATAGCATTCTTTCAATATATTTGTTTCATTTTTGGTAGAGGTCTACTCAAAAATCAGGTATTTTCAATATTTCTCTCCTCCCTTCCATTAAAAATCGAAAATTCCTAAATGCAGATAAGTATTATTTGTGCTTATGTCTAGTCTCCCCATGTGTAATTTCTTTACTGGGAAGTAATTAGGAGCCGAGTTATGCTTACAAACGTGTATTTGTCTTTTGCCTCCCCAAGGGCGGGGGAAGGGAGTAATTTCGGAAAATTTATATGTATAATTTTAAGTTGGGTAAAGACCTAAATTCCTGCGAAGAGCCGTTGAATTCCGTCCAGCCGTTCTCAAGTGATACCTGGACAAACGTGCTTTTGTATTTTGCTCCCCAGGGGAAAACGTGGGGGAATTTATGAAAAGTTGATAGATATAATTTTAAGTTGGGTAAAGACCTAAATAATCTGCGTAGCGCCGTTGAATTCAGTCCAGCCGTTTTCAAGTGATACCCGGACAAACGTGTTTTTGTTTTTTGCCCCCCATGGGGGAACGTAGAGGAATTTCTGAAAAGTTCATAGATATAATTTTAAGTTGAGAAAAGATGTAAATTCCTGCGAAGGGCATAGGACAACTCCGCCGAAGCATAGGACAACTCCGCCGAAAAATTTATCAGCTGTTTCCCCCAGCAGGACAACTCCACCGCATTCCTTTCTGCCGTTTTCCCTCGATAGGACAATTCCGCCGAATGAGGGGGGAAGGCGAAATAAAAGTTGGCAAGAATGCTAAAACTTCAGGCATTCAACTTTTGTTAAAAATAAATACACAAAAGAATCGTAATAATCTATATATTAATTCGCAAACATGAAATTTGTTATACGTTTTCAACATATTAATTATCGGGGTAGAGGATTGAAAGTAGCATTGTTAGAAAGTTATGGTAAAAGAGAATTTAAGGGAAAAGAAAATCTGTTATTAGAATCTCAGAGAGGCATTCAAAAATACCTTTATTTTTATGCACTTTTTCACTTTATACACGTAATCTTTTGTATTAAAAATTTTTATAGAAGAAAGTTGTTCAATTTGTCAATTTCTTAAAATTCAGCACAGTAATTTGTATAGATGTAACTTCCCTATATTTTCAACTACAGATTTTTCATTTTATAAGGCAACAACCTTTAGAGTGTTAGAAGTGCTTATTGACTAAACGAATGCAAAATCGTAATTTAATACTATTGAACATGGAGGCAAATTAAAAAAAAAAAAAAAGATTTAATTTATGATTTATTAGTTTTTATTATTATTATTATTTATTCATTTATTTATGATGTATTTTTTTTTTTTTTTGGTGATTTACGTCAGCTATAATTGGATTTTTTTTTTTTTTTTTTTTTTTTTTTTTTTATAAAACGTAGTGCATTCTAATTAACTGAAACTTGATTACTTATTTTTGAAAAGTGTATTTATTTACTATATGCTGATTCATTATGAATGCATATTGGATGAAAAACGACACTGCTATGTACTGCAATTTAACTCTATTTACGGAAAGACCATATCAGCTTTTATGCTATATACTGGCAACAAAGTTGCTATATAAAATGATATCATGAAAGATAGTAGAGAAAATACTGTTTTTGGGTCAAATTTTTGAAATTGAGTTTTTGTTATATTTATACGTTGTGAAGTCCCCTGAATCCTAAAATCATGTTTTTGCGGTTGATCTATGTGCCTGTTATTAGCATATTCTAAGAACAAATAACAGCAGAAAGATCTAACTCGATATACTAAATCTGTATCGTATAGGAAAGCTGCACTAAAGTTTTCGTTGAGATCAAGCAAATGATTCGTGTTAGTATTCCAATTATATTCCAATTAGTATTTCTAGTATTAAATTGTACGGTAAGCCGTGTGAGTAACATACCAAATTATTATTAAACTGGTGATATATTATTTCGATACAGGCAGTATTCTTTGCTATTGAAATGATCAGAAGAAGAAAGTAAATGGATATAAACGTTCTTAGGTATATGCATCGTTACGCTAATAATCAATGAAACTATAATAATCAATTTATAATTCTGATTACTAAAAGTCGTTCATTTAAACGAGTTATTTGCGGACATTTCTGTTCCATAATTATTTTCTGTTCCATAATAATCTGTCTTCCATCATCGACCCAGAATTCCATAATAAAATTCAAAATACATTAATATGTGGGCTAGTGTTTTTTTTTTTTTTGTTTTTTTTTTTTTTTTGGGGGGGGGGGGAGGGGGTATTTTTCGTGGTAAAATTTTCTGTTTTTTTTTTTTTTTTTTTTCAGTTTCCAACAAAATCAGCTATGTTACTAAAAACTATCTTCTGAATGTTCCTCCAATATCAACTAGTATGTTGTAACCACCATGAAACTTTCTTCTACATTTTTTTCTATACAAATTATTTAATAAAATTAATATTTATTAAAACAATTTTCCACGATATATACAGATGGAGATGATTTTCATCGCACAGAATTATTACTGTTGTTATTACTGTTATTTATCACTGTTGAATAAAAAATTTAAGAAATTAAATTAAAGAAAATAAGTAAAGAAAATTTAATATAAGTTAATATAAGTTAAGTAATATATATTTGAATATTATGTTAAGTAAAGAAAATTTAATTTCTTATTTATCCTTTAATAATTTTGTAAATGTAATCGGAATAATTTAAACTAAGATGTAAATTTTTCTTAAGTTAATTTTCACTTGAATTTTATGATATTCAAGTGCTACACGAAAATTAGAAATCAATTTATTAATAGTAGAATTTATTAATACGATTAAATAATTGTCAAATAAAATAACATATAATAATAACGAAAAATAAAATTAAATGCATGTTTATGAGTAAAAATTTTTACTCATAATTTGGTTAAAATCTATTTTACTTTTACTCATCTTTCCAAAACGAGGGGGAAAGGCTCTTATATAATGCTCGATGTGCCGCCAAAGTGTAATGCGTCGCCAAAAATGGAAATACTGCTGCCGACCATCTCTTCTCGTCTCAGGAAAATGGCGCGGCGGAGTTGTCCTCTGTGGGAAAAGGGGGGTTAAAATTCTCGGCGGAATTGTCCTATGAGGGGAATAGGGGATTAAAATCTCGGCGGAATTGTCCTGTTCCGCCTGCGAAGCGCCGTTGAATTCCGTTCAGCTGTTCTCAAGTAATTGCCGGACAAACGTGTTTTGCCTTTTGCTCCCCAAGGGGGGGGGACGTGGGGGAATTTCTGAAAAGTTGATAGATATAATTTTAAGTTGGGTAAAGACCTAAATTTCTGCGAAGCGCTGTTGAATTCAGTCCAGCCGTTCTGAAGTGACACCCGGACAAACATGTTTTTGTCTTTTGCCCCCTAGGGGGAACGTGGGGGATTATCTGAAAAATTGATAGATATAATTTTGAGTTAGGTAAAGATGTAAGTTTCTGCCAATCGCCGTTGAATTCCGTCCAGCTGTTCTCAAGTGATATCCGGACAAAAAAAGCGACACATAGACACGATGACACACGCACAGGCAAAATTTTCTGAAGTCATTTTCGGATTTCATGGTGTGTGAAACGTGATGTCGCAAATTTTTTTGATTCTGACAAATTTACAGACAAAAGTCTGATTTTATTAATGTAGACTTGCAGGTTCATCCGGCGTTGCCCAGACTGAAGACGTGTTTATAAAATTTTAAAATCATTTAAAGAATTGAACAAAGGAGGAAAAAGAGAAATGTATGGAACATTTTCGGAAGTCTTTAATAGAAAATATCATAAATAAATAAATACAAAAAGCAAAGCGTTAGTATGGGACCCCTTTGGTGACTTCAAAGATTTTAAGCCATTTTTGCGATGAATTGAAATGTGCAAAAGATCTGGGCTAGAAACGTCCCAGTTACTTCGGTGCCAAATTTCAAATTTTGCCAAAGGGATCTGATACTAAAGCTCTTCCATACAAAAATAAAATAAAATAAAATAAATAAATAAATAAAATAAAATAAAAACTCTTTTATTATATTTACAAAATAAAAATATCTTAATAAAATTCGAATTATAACCATTTACAACTAAGGGGAGAACATAAAAGAACCTGATAAGGTACACAACAACAACGAAATATTTTGTTTTACTGCAGGAAAGAAAAGTACTGCTTAATTAAATAAAAAATTAAACTAATGCCAAATATCTCTGTGAAAATATTTATCCGCGTGCAAATACCTGATTAAAAAAAAAAAAAAAAAAAAAAAAAAATCACCAATTTTTGTAGGGCAACTGTTTATTTTTCGGTCTAATTTTTATTATTATTCACGTGAAATAAAAAATATTTCGTTTCATTTCTGGAAAATAAAAAATATATATAAATGCGTATATAATATAATAATAATAATAATGACCATCTTCTGTCAGGAACGATTCCGGTTTAGACCGCTTCAAAACAGAGACTTTTAGTAGCCTTTTTTTTTTTTTCCCCCCTTAGAAATGCTATGTATTTTTATTTTTATTTTTTTATTAATCTGCATAAATGTTACATCATTAGAAAGATCTTTCAAAACTGAACATTTTTTGTGCTTGCACTTTTCCCTTAATCTTAGTATGTAAAAAGATTTCAACAAAAATTTACCAGTTATTGTTATATATATATATATATATCTTAATATATCTTAATATATATAAATCTCGTGTCACAATGTTTGTCCTCAATGGACTCCTAAACCACTTAACCGATTATAATAAAATTCGCACACCATGTGCAGTTCGATCCAACTTGAGAGATAGGATAGTTTAAATCTCAAATTATAGTCGCAATTTTAATTTATTGCTAATTATTTGTCTGTTATTATTTGACAGTCACAATTATCTGTTAACTCCAAATGATTCTAACAGATGTCGATACCTTTCGACTGGGTTGAAATGAAAGCTGAAATATATTTGGTGCTGCCATCTACACAAAGAATCTTCAACTTTTTAACCTATTAATAAATTTCGTATAATTCAATTATTTCCACTTTCTAAATTTTTGGTGTTAGCATAGCCGGCCACGTGTTACTTAGACTGAAGTGTAAATTGAATTCATATTATAATGAAGATAATACAGTGAAATTAATCCTGTTTTTTACTTATTTGTGCTTCATTGATCAAAACTTTATAATTTAATCTGTATATATATATAAATTACGTGTCACGATGTTTGTCCGGGGTAAACTCCTAAACTAAGGAACTGATTTTGATGAAATTTTGCACACTGTGTGCAGTTTGATCCAACTTGAGAGATAGGATAGTTTTTATCTCAATTTATTGTCACAATATTGTTTTATTGCAATTATTTGTTAATTATAGACCTTTATTAAAGTTGCTCCAAAATATCTGTGAGTTCCATTAATTTAATTGTTGCCAAAAAAAAAAAAAAAAAAAAAAAAAAAAATACGAGTTCATTTTCTTTCGACATAAAAATAAATACATTTAATCAAACGTGAACGTTAAAAAATTATAAAAAGTTAAATTATGCATCTCACGAAAATTGACGTCATAATCAATTTAAAGATTTTATACACATTGATAAAGTGCTAATGTAGTTCTATCATAGATATAGTAATATATATAGATCTCTCATCCCCATGTTATCGTAGAAAGATTTTTGATGCCGAAAAAAGATAAAAAATAAAAGCTTTGGAAACAGCCATTAAGTGGTATTGAAAAAAAAAAAAAAAAAAAAAAAAGAAAAGAAAAAGAAAAGAAAGAAAGAAATATGAATTTGAAACTGTATCTGGAGTCTTCCATTCCCCTTTAGCAAATAAATTATTCATAAATTTTATTTGCTAAAATATTAGTATGTATTCCCGTGTGTATTCACTCGGGGAAAGACGGCCATATTTTGGTAAAAACGTCGTCTTTTCCCAAATGAAAAGGAATAACTTTTTTCTCCCCAATGATCACTCTATTCTATATATGCTATACTATATCTATGAGTTCTATACGCAAGCGAAGTGTGACTCACTGACCGTCTGTGCAGCCAAGAAAAAGATTTCCTATGTTAATTGCCCACTGGATTTTTTGTAAGAAATTATTAAAAATCGAGGAAATTTATTTCCCGATTTTAATCCTTATATTTGGGTATAGATATGTATTAGTTATCGCGGGTGTTAGATTGAATTATTTTGCTGTCAAATTGACAAAATTTTAATTTTAAATTTTTAAACTCTGTCGCCCTTGGCTTTTTTTATTATTAATATTATTATTTGGCGATCAAAAGCGTAACACGAAAATATACATGCCAGATGTATGCATTGTACGAAATGTAATATGTATTATTCATTGTACGTATGTATGACATGTAATATGTATTGTACGAAATATTGTTTCATATTATTCATTACTCTTTTAATATAAGTTGTTAAAATAACCATGATTTTTGAAAGGAATTAAATATTTTCGCCAGATAATTTGGCGATATTCTTTTTTTTTCGCCAAGGATGACAGAAATGAAATCTATTCCGCTGCAAAATATTAGTATCTTACATCAGATATTTTATTTAGACATTTGAAAACAAATTTGACTTCAAACTATGATAGAATATTTATCATTTTCCTTTTAATTTGTATATTATTAGTATATTAAAATTTAAAAGCATGGTATATAAAAAGTTTTTTTTTTTTTTTAAATCTTATAATTATTCTTATCTTAATCCTCAATGTTTCCCATCTTTATTGACTTGAATTTACTATTAAAATTTTAACATACTCAAAAACTTCTCATCACTTCGTTAAAATACACTAAACTTTTCCAAAATCTTTTTGTATTTAAAATGATACATGTATTTACTTTAAATGTCCAATATTTCATAAGATTTCCAATTTTAAAGTTTTAAAATATTTATCAAATTTACTTATTTTTCTGGTTTAGCCTTATTGTTTTCCCTTTTATAACTACAGCTGTTGCCCTCTTTAAAATATTTAAAATGATGAGGTCATTTAATAGTAAAATTATCCATTATAGCATATATTATATTTCACTCCTCCATAAAAATTGATTTTAAAATCGTCTGTTTCTTTTATACTTTTATTTTAATAGAATTTTAATAGAATTTAATTTATATATTAGTCATTTTAGCAATTTTATCCAAAGTAGCATTAGAAATAATATATATCACTTCTCCATTAAAATTTATAGGACCCTACAATAAAATTAATTTGTGCTTAATATCAACACTACGAAAATTTTTATCAATCGCTTCCAAATTTTGACCTAAGTTTCAAATCTCAACCCTGTGGGTTTTTACATCGGCTACAACGTTTTCGTCTTTGTTCGTAAATAATAATTTAACTGTACTAAATAGTTTACAGCCGTATAATTCAACGTATAACTTAGTCACAGCAACGCGTGGCCGGGTCTGCTAGTATATATATATATTTATATATTTTGAGGGGGGGGAGGGATAATGTTTTCGCGCGAAAAATTAAAAATTATTGCCGAAACGTCAGTGGAGGCCCTACATTGAGACTCAAAACGGTTTTGGACTGTGTCTGTCTGTCTGTCTGTCTGTCTGTCGCGCGATAGCGGCCGCACAAATAGCGCTATTGACTTGAAATTTGTTACACATGTTCATGAGCCCCACGAAATCAGCTGTATAGTTTTTGGTATGTATTCCATTTGTAGTTCGTATACAGGGACACGCCAAAGTTTTTCTTATCATTACGGCCTATGGGAGGAATTTGTATGTATCGCGATAGCGGCCGCAAAATTAGCGCTATTGACTTGAAATTTAGTATACATGTTCAGGAGCCCCACGAAATCACCTGTATAGTTTTTGGTATGTATTCCATTTGTAGTTCGTATACAGGGACACTCCAAAGTTTTTCTTATCATTACGGCCAATGGGAGGAATTTGTATGTATCGCGGTAGCGGCCGCAAAAATAGCGCAATTGACTTGGAATTTGGTACACATGTTCATGAACCCCACGAAATCAGCTGTATAGTTTATGGTATGTATTCCATTTGAGGTTCGTATACAGAGACACGCCAAAGTTTTTCTTATCATTACGGCCTGTGGGAGGAATTTGTATGTATCACGATAGCGGCCGCAAAAATGGCGATATTGACTTGAAATTCGGTACACATGTTTATGAGCCCTACGAAATCAGCTGTATAGTTTTTGGTATGCATTCCATTTGTAGTTCGTATACAAGGACACTCCAAAGTTTCTCTTATCATTACGGCCAATGGGAGGAATTTGTATGTATCGCGGTAGCGGCCGCAAAAATAGAGCTATTTACTTGAAATTTGGTACACATGTGTATGAGCCCCACAAAATCAGTTGTGTCGTTTTTGGCATGTATTCCATTTGCAGTTCGTATAGAGGGACACACCAAAGTTTTTCTTATCATTATGGCCTAAGAGAGGAATTTGTATGTATAGCGATAGCGGCTACAAAAATCACGCTATTGACTTGCAATTTGGTATACATATTTATGAGCTCAACGGAATTAGCTGTATTGTTTTAGGTGTGTATTCCATTTGTAGTTCGTGTACAGGGACACGCCAAAGTTTTTCTATCATTACGGCCTATGGGAAGAATCTGTATGTATCGCGATAGCCATCGGAAAAATCAAGCTGTTGACTTCCAATTTTTGCCGAAACGTCAGTGGAGGCCCTCTGTTGAGACTGAAAAGGATTTTGTGTTCCGTCTGTCCGTCTGTCTGTCTGCCGTGCGATAGCGGCCGCAAATATCACGCTATTGACTTGAAATTTGGTACACATGTCCATGATCCCCACGAAATTAGCTGTATAGTTTTGGGTGTGTATTCCATTTGTAGTTCGTGTACAGGGACACGCCAAAGTTTATATATCATTACGGGCTATGGGAAGAATTTATATGTACCGCAATAGCGGCCGCAAAAGTCCTTCGATTGACTTCCAAATTAGCGCACACGTTCCAGTTTTACATATAAGTAGCTGTATAATTTTTATCGCAATATTGTTTATAAACTGTGTATAGGGAGACGCAAAAATTCTTAACATTACGGCGTATGACGTGAATTTCTTTTAAACGCATTCTAATATCATTATTTTGCAATGAAGAAAATGAAACTAGTGTACGTGAGTAAGATGCTTAAACTCATGTTGTTTGAAGAAAATATGTGCTCTTAAGCTTTCTAATTAATGTACAGGACCTTACAAAAGTGTTCTGACAATGTCACGTAGTCATCCAAACAATGTTAAATTTGGAACAATTATTAATTTTAAACGCAAAATAAGCTGAATAGTTTTTACTGGTGTATACGATGTTTATGGTTTGTTTACAAAGACACAAGAAAGAATTTCGTAACATTAGAGCCTATTGACAAACTTTTATTTAAGCGCGCACTTTAATGCGTTTATGCTGAATTGAAATTAATAAATTTAACATACATTATAAAGATGCTTAAAATTAATGTTTACTCTTAAAAAAGGTTATGTATAGACTAAATAATTTATGGGACCACACAAAATAATTCCGAGTATGTACTGTAATCCTCCAAATGATGTCAAATTAGTTTGAAAAATTAATGAGTTATAATTAATTAGGTTTAAACTTATTATTGGCGTTTATAATGACTGTGGCTACTTCTCCGGGATACATAAAATAATTTCGTACTATTACGGTCTATAGTCGATATTTCTTAAAACTTTATTTTAACATGGTTACACCCCATCAAATATAATGAAATTTTATTAGAATTTTAAAAGCATGTTTTCCTGTTGATAATTGTGGGCATAGAATTGGAAATTATTTTAACGGTTACGCAAAATATTTCCGATATGCTTTTTAATTTTTTTGTATGAAATTTGGTATTTATGAATTTCAGGGAAATAATACAAGACCGTCGTTTATTAAGAATACATATTGTTGTGTACTTGGGGGTTCGTAAGTTGTCCGAGAATGAAAGGCGAAACTCGGCAAATTCAGTGATGTATTCATAGAAAGTTCCAGAAAAATACAGGTATATAAATCAAGTATCAGCTTCAATTCAACCAGTAAACACAGCTTAAACAACAGCCGTTAACAGCAAAACAACAGTACAAAATGTTTAGCAATAACACATAAAGAAAGTCTCATCTAAAGTGGCTCAAAGCAAAGCAAGCATTTGACGAAACTGACACAGATCTGAGACTGACCGCCTTGGCGAAAAAATGCTCCTAAAAAAATCATTTCTGATCGGGTAAAAACTCACACCGTGTCCCCACTGCGTTCGGCAGCGCAGACCCATGCGCGCTGCCCGCGCACATGTGAAGGTATACGCGCGCTACGCGCACATATTCCTTCTCAAATCAAATTTTTATTTTTAAGAAAAGAAAATGAAAAAAAAAATCATTTCTCATCGTTTAAAAAGTCTGACCGGGTCCCCACTGCCTTCGGCAGCGCTGTCCTTTTCGCGCGGTACACGCCTATATCTTCCCCACCCTTTCATCCCTTCCTAATTAACCTACATATACCAATTTTGAACGGTCTAACTGAATTAGCTGAGATGCAAAAAAAAAAAAAAAAACCTAATCAGAACACCTCAAAACGTGTAAATCTGGTGAAAACTTTCGATAATATAAAAAAAACTTTAAAATATCTTTCGAATGATGTATTAAAAATAATTTAATCATAATTAGAAATTGAAATATTGAAATTTGAAAATATTACAGCGCCATCTGGCGGTACAAATTTCTGTAATCTACTATTCGATTCCAAATCAACAAAACTATCTATTGATGTATTACTTATGAAGTTATTTTAATTAGTAGCTGAGATACAAAAGAAAACCGATTCAGGAGATCTCAAAACGTGTAAATGAAGCGAAATCTTGAATCCCACTTTCGATAATATAAAAGTACTTTAAAATATCTTTCGAATGATGTATTAAAAATAATTTAATCATAGTTAGAATTTAAATACGCGTATGAGAATAAAATTTAATTTGCAATTAAATTGTACATTTTTTATTTATTCTGGAAACTCGGTGAAATTTTAACTGCAAGTTCGTCTTGTGGTGTTAAAAGTGTGTAGCATGTTTGAAATAATTTTGAAGAAAATTGAAGCCAAAGCTTTACAGATTAAGCTCGTTCACATAATGTTAACAAATGTCGCAAAGTAAACTCGACGTTAGCGCTTCTCCTCGTGCAGTGGCTGCGGTACCCAAATAAAAGCTGTGAAAAATCCGCCCCTATTGTGCTTTCTTTAAAAATGTTATCTCTTATGGTTTTAATATAAACAAGAATTAATTCTAGCCCTAAATGAACATTATAGATGTGATTATTTACTTGAAGTTATTAGCGTACATTTGACTTTAAATACAAAATATGTTATATGTTAGCTAATAAACAATCACATTATTATTAGTTCACATCTAACATATTTTGTATTTAAAGTCAAATGTACGCTAATAACTTCAAGTAAATAATCACATCTATAGTGTTCACATAGAGCTAGAATTAATTAGTGTAAAATATAATTTTTTAAATCGATCTTCTAATGTTGTAAATTGTATTGTAAATACGAAAAAATTCATGTATTAGTAATTTAAGAAGAAATGTTAGCGTGTGCAATTTTCAAAATTAAAATTTTGGTAAAAAAAATTTAAATTTTAGAAAAGAATTCGCTTATAAAAGATGACTTTATCATTATCTCTTTTACTAAAAAAAGTAATATGTCATGTTCCATAAAATCAATCAGACACAGACGAAACCATTCGCAAAAATTTTATCTTCTAAACAAAATATATTTGTAATCGCTTTATAACCAAATCTATAACTAAAATAACATTTAGGAATCATAAAATGACATTTAGGAATGAACAAATATAATCAAAACTAACTTCTTTTAACCTCATAACAAATAAAACAACCGAATTCAAAATTCCATAGATTATCTCTTGATCCGTAATGAATGAAAATTCAAGAGATTAAGATTTCAATAATTTTATAAATTGTAAGAAGTATTAAAAAAATAATTTTTAAGAATTGATTTAAAATATATTACTTATCTTAAAATACGGGAAAACGTGCGAAATATGAATATTCTAAAAGTACATGAATTTTTTCGTTTAGATGTGCATTCGTTCAAACACAGTTCCATTTAAATTTTAAATATGGAGCATCACGCGAGTAAACAAATTCTATTCGAGCATGCGCAGTTTCAGCCTGAGTAGTTCAGTCACCCCCAACACTAGATGGCTTTGTCATCGATCTATGACGTAACCATGACATAGTATGCTACCCATTGCTCCATTGTAATGAATACGCTTACTCTGTAAAGCTTTGATTGAAGCATTTTGAAATTTGCAATTTTTATTTCCAGTACAAAATCAGTAAAGCAGGAAGTAAAATCTATTTATTCTTTCGCCCGGCGCCATGGTAACCGAAATACGTCTAGAAAGAAATTAATAAAACTCTTGTGATTTGTTGCCACCTTTTTTTCATACTTTAGTTAATTTTAAAAAATCTAATTGTCCGATCGATAAGCCGCTTAAACCATCGGATTAAGAAAAAAAAGCCCTTTGCAATGGTATCTTATTTGTAACGATACGACTGATATTTCTAATTTATTTTCCACTTTTTCCGTAAAAATGTCACTTTTTAAGCATTTAATCATAAATTCTGGGTCATTTTTCAGTAGATATGGGTCGACGTTTTAATTAATATCTCTGCTAATTAGGGTCGCATCGCTTCGCGATGTCGATATGAAGAAATTCTGCGTCTGTCGACACCGGTTTCGAGGCGCTGCGACCATTAGCGCCGGAGCTTTAGCGGTCACAAGGCATTTCTCACAGACAGACAGAAAGACAGACAGATGCGCACAGATTTTAATAATATAAGGAGATTATTATTATTATTATTATTATTATTATTATTATTATTTTTTAAGTCCTACTCACAGACATCTATAGCTCTATCTATTATTCAGAGTGTCACCAAATTTGGTAGAAGAATTAGCGACAAGATAAGGAAAGATTTCTTAGAGGAAAAACTGGTTCCGAAACTCTCAATTTGGAGGAAATGTGGTGATTTAATGCTAAATGGTACAAAATTTGCATGCAATTCAATTAAAACTTCAAAATGCAGATTACTGTAAGATTTCCGTAAGTGAAATATATAAGGAAAGGGCATGTCACGTCACTCGCTGTCAAGTTATGGGTAGAGTAATAGCAGGAGACTATGGCGTTGGAATATTAAAACAGGAATAAACTACAACGTCAGAAACGCCAAAGAAAAATTATTGAGGTGCATACAGCTGTTTCGGTAGCCTAAAGCGTACCGTCTTCAGTGCAAAAAGAATTCTGAATCTGGAGAAGTGCTCTTATATATAGGAGAGGGACCGGATTTAGTTCAACCAATAGGATTACGGAGGAGGTGGGGAGTGTGGCCAATAGGAATTAAGGAATGTGTAGCTGTGTAAACAGTAGAAAAATTAAGGAAATGTGGACTGAATGTAAAATTTCCAACAATCAGACAAATAGGGAACAGCGAAATCACAATTTACAAGGTTTTTAAAATTTTTATAAATATGAAAAGCTTCAAAGAAATCGAGTTCATGAATGGATTTAGGTCTGCAAATTATTTTAGCTGAATTAAATTTAAAATTATGATTTTCCTCCCAGCAATGTTTAGAAATAGCCGATTTATTGGTTTCTTGTTTGCGGACGTAATTCATATGTTCTTTTAGACGAAATTTAAGACTGCGTTTAGTTTGGCCAATATATGATAAACCACACTGACAGGAAATACTATAAATGCCCCAAGAAAGAAGAAATGCCCCTCTCCTATATATAAATTTAATTCAGCTAAAATAATTTGCAGACCTAAATCCATTCATGAACTCGATTTCTTTGAAGCTTTTCATATTTATAAAAATTTTAAAAACCTTGTAAATTGTGATTTCGCTGTTCCCTATTTGTCTGATTGTTGGAAATTTTACATTCAGTCCACATTTCCTTAATTTTTCTACTGTTTACACAGCTACACATTCCTTAATTCCTATTGGCCACACTCCCCACCTCTTCCGTAATCCTATTGGTTGAACTAAATCAGGTCCCTCTCCTATATATAAGAGCACTTCTCCAGATTCAGATTTCTTTTTGCACTGAAGACGGTACGCTTTAGGCTACCGAAACAGCTGTATGCACCTCAATAATTTTTCTTTGGCGTTTCTGACGTAGTAGTTTATTCCTGTTTTAATTATGGGTAGAGTGTCAAAATATTGGTATTGCACCAATACAGGTTGATCTTTTGCTACTCTAGAGTGGAAAAGATTGATTGACGGAACGTTCGTTTGTAAACATGCCCTCTCCTTATTATAATAAGCAAACAAATGAATAAGCAAATAGAAATTTAAGTGCTTTATTCACCAAATTCAACTCTGGTAGTGTTGCAAAGGCAAAAGGAGCAGAAAAGCTCAAATTTGATGCTTCATTTTTGTCAAACTTCTATCTATCTGTTTCATTTAACTACTGTTCTCGTATACCACAAATTGCATCCTGTAGATCATTACATTACATTCTCTACGGTCGAACGAAATGTGTCCTCAGGAATGATCGCACTTTAAAGTAGCCCATTTTGGCACACCACAAAGATAAACCTTTGATTGTAAAAAAACTGAGAGAAAATTAGATCTAGCTAAGGAACATGGTAGCTATGCAACCGGAATAAAAGTGATTGATGGACTTTATTTACTGTAAAATGATGTCGTATTAGCTGCTAACAGATAGAGAAATTTGTAGTAGCATTCCATCTTGCATGAAAGTTATATGATTCAAATGCATTACTTTTGTTGTAATTGTGGAATAAAAAACTAATGAGCATAGCGTGATACATTTATTTTGTAACGGCATAATTCTGAGATCCTATTCGCGCAATCGTCTTTAAAAAAATATTGCCGTAGAGGATAGAATGAAGTTTCCTG
The DNA here is from genome assembly GCA_963930645.1 of Salticus scenicus. NCBI lineage: Eukaryota > Metazoa > Arthropoda > Arachnida > Araneae > Salticidae > Salticus > Salticus scenicus. The sequence continues at coordinate 280,656,061 of OZ005652.1, read as the reverse complement.
TGAGGTCATATGAAACAGTGACCTTTGGTGAATACAATCGAGAGTTTCTTTAACGCGTTAGTAGTCGCTAGTTGGTCGATTTGCCGCCCATTCTTCTGTGTTGCCAGATTTTTTTTATTCAATAGCCACCAAAAAATTTTAGAAGCAGCATTTGATATACATAAAACGCAAATAAAATCGAAGGAACGTCGATCACATCACTTCTTAAAATTATTAGTGTGAGTGAAATAAAAAGTGCTCAATCTGTTATAGGTGGCGCTGTGTATAGCGACTACTAACGGGTTAATTGCATGGATTTGTTCTGTTCATATACACAAATTACAAAATTTTGCATTTGGATAGTCTACATAAATATAAATAAGTCTTATTTCTTCACATGGTGTTGAGTGTCACCATGAACCATCCTGGCTAAAGTTCCAAGTTTCATTCACTCATGGCAACTTTTTTCGCAACTCATGGCAACCTCATTTCAAGACATTGCAATTTCCATTGAAATTGGCTTTTACAATGACAATCAACAAATCCCAGGGCCAAACCTTAAAAGTGACAGGCATTCATTTAGGAACTCCATGCTTCTCACACGGTCAATGGACAATATTCCTGTGACGTCACCGTAGGTAAAATCTCCGAACACGTGGCCGATATTTTGTAAACAAATTAGATTCAAGCTGTCATTTTATTGTTACACATAACATTTTCCTAAATATTTCTGCAGTGAAACTTAATAATAATGTTCAAACAAGAACAAAAGAGAAATGTAAACAACTGAATCGAATAATAAAGTTAAGACTATTCCATATCGTAAAATTGCAGAACATTTTATGTATACACACACACACACACACACACATATATATAATGAATAAAAGATTAATAAGAACATTTTATACACACACACACATATATAGACATCAAAGCTTAAATAATTAGAATTTCAATCACTTTAACAAAGGAATTTACTAAATGGAACGTCCATTTAAATATGTTAACATCGCCACAGTTCACACGGCAACTTTTAATATTGCATATGTTGATTAATATTAAAGTATATTACTAAAACTGGATTAAAAAAAAAACAAAGTTATCACTATATCACTCTTACTTCAATTTTATATAATCTGTAACTCTTAGAAATAATATTGCAAGATAAAAATTTGCAAGCCACAATGCTTTGTTATGGTAGAGTTAAGGATTGTTTCCCTAACCAGCTGATATTCTTGTAGCCTCGAATCCAAAGTGGGAATATGTGGGAATTATATGTTGGTTGTTCACGTGTTTCAAGTGCCCAGAACTTGCATGTGCTGACGGAAAATAATAAGTCATTTAATGTTGTATACAGATCGGTATTAGAATAAAAATAAATTGTATATTTTTCCCGTAGATCTTTCAATGAGTTACAAATTTTTTTGAGTATACTTTATCAGACTCTGTTTTGCACAGCACCACAATGATAAGGTTTCATTACATTACACATTATGATCAAACCGTAAGTTCCCACCATAGAATAATAATAAAGGAAGAAGGAGCATAAGTGTTTCTACATAAGCTGTTGTGTTGCCACAACAAACAGCGATATTATTATTATTCTATGGCCCTACTTTAAGGTTTTGAGTAGCAAAAGTAGCATTTGCTGGCATTTCACTAGAAGGGGTTTGTAAGCATTAAGAGTATTGCCGTGCTCCTTCTTCTTATTATTATTCTATGGTTCCCACCAACGAGATATATTAATTAGAGTGCTGATTCAATGGATGAAGGATTAACTTTCCGTGGTTCAAGATGAATCACGTGACATGCTCGAATTGGTTGCTGTGTTCAGGGCCCGACTTAGACTACCTGGAGCCCCGGGGCAAGCCTATTCTGGGGGGCCCCCTTGCAGTGGCATAAGAGCTCTTTAGGTTGCAGAATTTCTGTGTACGCCTGTAGGGGTGCCCCTACAAGAAGGGGGGCCCAGGGCATTTGCCCCGTATGCCCTGCCGTTAGTCAGGGCCTGGCTGTGTTTGGCCCTTTATCGCTATTTTGGTATTTAAAATATCAGTTCGACACATTATCATTATTATTAGGTAACATGACAGTCCTATGACCAAAAAAATCGTTTTTAAAATAATTTTACACATATTTCACATTTTAATAAATAATAAAATACCTTTTTTTTTCATCGTTTCCCAACAAAGTTTAAAAGTGTTTATAAAAGAAAATTTAAACTTTTAAAGAGCTAAATTTAACAACAAATAATAATTTTTCAACTATTTTTAAGCATTTTGTCCGTTAAAGTTCAACTACATGAAATAAAAGAGAAGTAAAATCAAAATCAAAATGATTTAGAACAAAAGAATATTAAACTACGTAAGTAAACAAAAACATTGGCGGTTATCGCTTATGCGAAGAACAAATTCTCCAAACCGTTGCCATAGAAATTTACTGTACCAAGGGAACCATCGAATACGCAGGTACAAGGAGAGCATGTCACATGACTCATCTTGGACCTTCTCAAGGGTTACCATTTATCACTCTACTTTATATATCTCGTTGGTTCCCACACATACACATCAAAATTTCCACGCGAACGAAGTCGCGGGTAACAGCTAGTATAAAATAACTTGTTGCTTATGCGTGTTTAAATATTATACAATGGAAAAGTTTCTACTTACGTTATAGCATTCTCTTCATAGAGGTCTTCTAAATGAAAAGCCTAGATGAGAAAATTCAAATAAATGATAGTAATTTAAAAACAAAATAAATCAAATTGCAGCTTATAAAAAAGAAAACAGTTTTTGGATAGATTTGGTGTATGCCACCGCATGGTGATTTTTCATGTTTGGTGCCAATAAACTGCTGGCATATCTCGCCTCGCCAAAGAGTCAAACAAGACAAGTGCTTAATAAATAACGTAATTTCCTTTTAAATAGATAGACCGAGAACATTTCATTAGACCTACACTTCCGTACTAAATAAGTTGATCAGTACAGACTCTCAGTCATGTGATGTTTTTTCTCTCCATTGTTTGTTCATGGCCAAACAAATGAGTGGAACGGGCTCATCTGGCTATCATTACTGAATTCAAACAAAAAAGAAAAGATACGACAGATTGGGGTGAGTGAATATATTTTAAGTCGCACTAGTGCTACTCTATGAGTAATATTGTGACGTTCTGAAACTCAGCCCTAAAGGTGCATACAAACACTAGCGACTCAAGCAGAGCGGAAAAGCCGTAAATTATCGATTGTAGGAAAGTGACCCGTGAACTCTTGGCCATATTTACAATGAAAGATATTTCTTTTTATTGCTCCTTGAAGAATTTTACTACAGAAACCCAAGTTTTCTATGACAATTATCGCAGCAGGAGGTTTGTCAGAGGAGGAAATCTCCCTTCGACGCATGCGACAGCTAAAAAACCACATTAAAAGAATTTGGATAGAACCTGTCCTTGCCGCTTTAAACTCGCTAGTGTCTACATGGCCCTTAAGGACCCTTCAGAGACTGGCAACTGGCAACTGAAAGCTTCAACTTCGGTTTCTTTTGATATCCCTTTGATGAGGGAATCGAGTTGACGCGAAGCAGGAGAGAGATTTTCTCGGCTGACAAACCTCCTCCTGCGATCGAAATTGGGTCTCTTTTGTAAAAGAGCAATAAAAAGTAATGTCCTTCATTGTAAATGTGTACAAAATTTCAAGGGTCGCTTTCGGACAATGGATAACTTATGAGTTTTGAAGCTCTGCTCGTTGCCAGTGTCTGAAGGGTCCTTTAAAGCTGCCCCCAAACTCTGGCAACGATGCAGAGTTTCAAAAGTCATAAATTATCCGAAAGTGACCCTTGAAATTTTGCACATTTTTACAATGAAGGACATTAGTTTTTATTGCTCTTTTACAAAAGAGACCCTAGTCCAGATGCAATTATCACACTAGGAAGTTTATGAGCGATGCCTCCAGCGAGCAACGATTCAAATACCACATCAAAGAAATATCAATAGAGCCGTACTTGCCGCTTTGCAAGTTGCCAGAGTTTGGAGGCAGCTTAAGCGTGTACCGGTGAGTTATTACTGGTCATCAGTTTTGATTCTTTGCGGAAGGGGTGGCTCTCCCACTTCAGTGACCCACATAGGTATCATTTAGGATGGGAACATGGAGGACATTACAGCCATAACGGATTTTAATTTTACCAACCACCATTAATGTACACAACAGTCTTCGGCCGGCTATACCCAGAATCTTCCAATTACAAGACTACCGTAGCTCCATAAGACTGCTTGGGCACTAATTGTAGCTGTAGTCACTATTATTTTCAGACAATAAAACTGTTAAACATTAACAATAGTTAAAATATCTGAATTTTTGGGATCCGGACAAAATATCGCGTCAAAAAGTAATATGATCTATTTGAAAATTTGTATTTCTGTCACGTGTGATCTCTGGTGAAGGCCACAGGGCCTTATAAATTAATATTAATTAATTAAAATAAATAAATAAATACATTATAGAATGGAATTTTATTATTTTATCTATATTTAATTTTAAGTTATTTTATCATTTGCTTTTCACCATTCAAAACACATTTTAAAAATATTGTACATCACTGCTGACATCAAAGCTGAACACTGTTCACAAACCTTAATTACAAATTTAAAAATAGATAAGCACGATTGAATTCTTTATGACTAATCTTTAAAAAAAAAAAAAAAAATCTGAAGTGGGCACCACATGTCTTCCTTATACACTTTTAGAAATATACATAATGTTAAAAAACATTAACACTGGACCCGAAACAATTGGCTAAAAATACTTTAAAAAATGAAGTATCACCGTGTTCTGAGCTTCTCTCAAAGTTCGTTAAAAACCGATTGCAATATTTGTACTGGTAACGCTGACGAAAGGCAGCAGGGACCCGAAAAAATTGGCTTAAAGTATTAAAAAAATGCATTTTCACCGTTTTCTGAACTACTCTGAAAGTTTCAAATGTCTAGCT